>CAWVNO010001064.1:2377500-3123333 GCA_963930645.1 Salticus scenicus
AGTCCAACTTTCCTTCCGAGTATATATAAAATACTTTTACTGTGAAATCCTCCTCCCTTCAAACAATAGCCTGAGTTCCACCGGCAACTTTATAAGAAAACTAAGAGAAATTAAAATTAATGAAAATAACACTATTGTGAATTTTGATGGTATGAAATTGTTCCCATCAACAAAACATTAACAAAATTATAACTGATATAATGGAAAAAAAAAAAAAAGGGAATATACATAAAACTAAATTAGCACAACATTAATAGCAGCAAACGACTTAATTCTCAATGAAAATTACTTCAGACTTAAAAATAAACTTTATAAAAAAAAAGAGGAAGAAGAAAAAGGGGGATGGGAGTCCAAATGGAATCCCACTATTCAGGTTCACTACTAAATTAAAACTTAGGTTAACAAAAGAAATATTTTTTGAAATTTTAAAGATGAAATTAAATGTTAGTTTAAATATGCCGATGATGTTTTTGCTGTCAACGATAAAACTTACAAATTGAAAAAACATAAAAAAAATTAAATAAAATAAACCCTAACATCTAAATAAAATATAACTTATAAATGAACTAAATAAAGTATGAGAAAAGTCGGTTATAAGAAAAACCTAGAGTATAAACTATAGAAAAATAGAATTAAATAATTAACTCATATTGAAAATGGACAGAAATCAAAAGAAAAATATACTACAGCAATTTCATTTAATAAAAATGCACCCAATAAACAGAAAAATGAAGTTTCAAAACTAAACATAAATATCCCCACTAAACCTAGCAGATATTTTCCAGCGTATCAGTAATGACAAAAACTCCATAAACCCCTTAGAAATTGCAGACATTTATGAAATAAAATATCAAACAGAGGAAAATACAAACAGTTATTACATAGCTATGAGCTATGACTAAGGGGAAAGTAGAAAAGATAGGATAAAAGAACAGGAAGCTGACTTTAAATATAATAAAGCTACTACAGTCCTAACCAAAAATAATAAAGAACAAAATATAAAAATAAACTTTAAAAATGTAAAACAACTAGCAACTTTCAAAAATCTTACATGCGCAAAAAAGAAAAAAAACATGAAATAAGAGATTTTAGCTAAAGTGCAGTTGCAATTGTGTGGAGGCCAGTAGGAGTATTGACCAGAGATAGCTACCTACTTGGCTCGAGAAATCGAACAAGAGAAGAATCAGCCACCGCAATACTCGACCATCACACAAGCAGCAAAGACAGCGATGTGAATTTTTCATTGTAATAATTACCAAATGTAATCCAGGATTTATGAAAAAAGGGGTGATACAACAGAATATAGAATCTCAGCATTGAGCTATAAAAATGTCATGAACCAATGAAGTCTCAATATCAAATAAAACTGCACCCTATACCACAACTCCCAGTTGTCAGACCATGCAGCAGATGACAGTTAAGAACAGCTGGCACATTTTTAACTTATACCATAACAATGTTAGTACTCACTTTTTTATTTATCCCCCCCCCCCTACTGTTTCTTTTTTTTTTACTGATTTTCTTCTTATTTAATTGTAACTACATATTGGAGAAAATTATTTTACAGAAAAGGTGGTGTAAAAAAATTGGCAGGTACTAATAGTGTTACAGAATAAATTAAAATTGTGACATTTCTGAGTAAAGTGAATATCCAACTATCATCCTGGATGTCTACAGATATGTCTTTGATGGTCATAGGGTTGAATTTGTAACTAGACTCATTACTGAAAATAATTTTCTGATCAAATGCATCCAGTACAATGGTAAGGATTCTAGAACTATGCAAAGGTGAGGGACAGTCAGCAAAACGGTCTTTTTTATTTTTAGCCCCCTAAGCCCATTCGCTGAGTTATCTATGAATAATAGCGTTCTTGTTACATTTCAGATCATTGGCCGCCAAAAGTTAATCATTTTAATATTCTATTATAAGTTATGTGCCTACACGACTTTATTACATTCGAATAATTTTTTGGGCATAACTAAAACTCTTAACTTTTAGTGGAGGGAGAAAAAAAAAAGGGACTTAGGGACCATTTTGGCAAAAAAAGGGACTTTTAGGGACCTGAAAAGAGTTAAGGGACTTTTAGGGACTTTAGGGACCACACTAAATGCCCTGGGGTACCCCCCATGCTTTAGGGGAAGAAATGTTTGGGATGACGGTAATATGAATCCTGTATTCTTGAACACCTTTTTGCTCAGGATTGCGGAAATCCCGCCCATAAGGAAATGGTTAATATTGTTTCTTTGTATATGCAAATTTTCTACATTTCGTGAAATAATTTTATATATTCCATGATTTGCTAATACTTTTTTATGAGACCCAATCTGGCCTGACATTCTTGGATAGCAGACCCATTTTGCTTTGCTGCTCAAAGATACAGAAAATTCTGCTATAGAAAGCTATATATAGAATAGATTCTCCTATCTCCATGCATGCAGACAAACCTCTTTTTTACAGAAAGAGAAACAGCTGATTCTATGGATATGTGTATGCAGATAAAATTCATCAGAAAGCTATATGTTTCATATCATTATATTTCTCATATTCACAATATTTATGTATCACCCCCAGTGGCAGAAAGTTTTGTAGCTGTCTGCAACAGGCTTTTAAAATTTCATAATCTGTCTGCAAAATTTGCGTGAAATCAGGGGTGAAAATGGCTTACACTCAAAAAGCCTGAGAGCTGATTGGGGGGTTGAGGGGGGGGGGCTTAACACCCGTGGGGATCTCGTGCAACAATACATAAATACAATTTTACTGCAGAACAATACAGTATAAACAATTGTGTGTATTCATTCAATTCATCTCATTCAATTATATATTTTATAGCAATGTTTGACACAACAAAATATAAATAATTATAAATAATAAAAGTATTAGTTTTGATACAAAATTTTTTTTTAAAGTGAATTGTTATTCGAAAGTTGCAGACAAATTTTTTTATAAGAGCGGACAAAAACTGTCCACAAGCCATTTTTCTGTGTCCGCGACTATGTCGCCGTGTCGCGGTGTTTTTGCCACTGGGGTATCACCCAATAAATATGTTGTTACAATAAATATCTTTTAGCTTAATAAAACTTTAATTTTACAACTGCACATAACACTTTAACCCAGTTTTTGGCATTTGCCACTTTTGATATTAACCCTTTGTTGTCCAATGTCAAGTGGGACTTGACATCAACTTATTATTATTATTTTATTTTATTTTGCAGCAAGTCCAAGAATTAATGGAAAATTGCTTATAATTATTCCTCACCCAAAAGGACTGTTTAGTCTGTTCAATTACTCAAATACATGTTTACGCCAAACTGCTCGGAATAAGAAAAATTCATTTGGATTGCAAAGGGTTAAAAAGTAAGATATGAAAGTTTTAACATAAAGTCAGTCATGAAAATATTTATGAAAAAAGCTTGGAACTGCAGCAAATGTAACAAATACTTACAGTTCGTAGCATCTGCACAGCATCTGTTGTATTGAATTTTCGAGCTGAAAATTAAAATACCATCTTAAGAATAAAATTATTCTGAAATATTTACAGCAATATTTATTATTCATAGTCTAACAAAATAATTCAGAACATAATTTCCACAAATAGAATCAAAAGAATAGAGGAATATTAATATTATTATTTTTTTTAATCAAACTTTGAAACTTATAATGTGTGAATCGATCAGTGGTGTATTCACAGGAGGACAACATCCAGGGAATAATATTCAGATTTTTAAATGGAGGAGAAACTCCTCTCCAATATTTTTAAACAGAGGGGATTCGTGAGTGGTTTTGCATACCAACAGTACATAAAGGCCCAGCTGCAGGAACAGTGCAACATGCCAGAGAGCACTGCAAATTATTTAAAGCTCTGCAGATTAACTTAACATCTCAAAAAGAAATACCAAGCTTAAAAATACAAATATAATTTACATTATGTCTCTAAATTACTGCTTCATTGTAAGTACAAATTTTTATGAACCACTAATACTCCTTGTGTTATCTGATGGATCCAGCATACCTGGATCACAGACAAATTTTATTTTGCTGCAGATAGATACAGAAAATTCTGCTATTGGGCACAAAAGTAATAAATAAGAACACTTCTATTAGTTACATCAGATTTATTAAATTTACGTCAGTAAGCAGCTAAATTATGTTCTCATGTTCTGAATAAATGTTCCTTAGCGTTAGCTGTATAACAATCAATATGATGTTTTCACCCAGTTAATAGACGCTTAAACTTGAATTACATTTTTGGTGAGCAAGATAAAAAAATTTAACTTTTTCTTCAAGTTTTGTTTTCCAAGCCAGTCATACAAAGTGGCCCACGCATCATTTAGCCTATCATGTAGGTAGCAGATCGAGTCACCATCCCAGTAGCAGAAAAAGTGCAGCACAGCAGCGAGCGCTGCAGATTAATTTTGCATCTCTGAAAAGAAGTGTCAGGTTTAAAAATACAAATATAATTTACAGTATGTCCCTAGATCACTGTACTTGCTATATATTCTTATTTGTTTGCATTGTAGATACAAATTTTACGTATTTTATAAATTGCTCATAATACTTGTGATACACAACACACTGTCTCTCTCTTTCCCGACTAGCAGACAAATTTTGTTTTGCTGCAGACATACAAAAATTCTGCTATTGGGCTCACCATAAGCCACTCAGCTCAACTGTATAGATTATTCAAGGTCTTGAGAGAGGTAGTACTTACCAAAAATTTTTTGCATTAAGATTTCACTGTTAGCCACAGATGTGAGCATTGAATTTTCTCCTGCCTCGAGATTTTTCAAGGAGGGGAATTGGAAATTTTAGGCAAGAATTCTGCCATTCCACCCAGAATTTAGCCTTTTATACATCTCTCCATTTTTTTTTTTTTTTTTTTATCTCAAGCAGGGTGTGTACTCAAATTTGTAAAACAACTTCCAGGTTTTTCCATATGTCATATGTCAAGGGCTAATTTTCTAGGTTATATATAAGCACTTTATCCAATAACCCTTTTTTTTTTTTTTTAATATATGAACAATATTTTTTTTTTTTTTTTACAATACTAGGGAGCTCTGCCCCCTGCTTGCCCCGCTCACCAACTCCTGAGGGAGGCTTTGCCTCCCCCCAGCTCGCTTCACTTATTCAGGGGTAGGAATTTGGTGCAGAGCTCATACCACTATTTTTCTACTAAATTTTCTACTTTTTAAAACAAAGATTTTATAAGCAGAGAATTCCTTTTAACAAACACCAGTATGAGTTTTGCGCCAAATTCCCATCCCTGCTTATTAACATCTGCGAAGCTTTGCTTGCATATTTGCTGCTTTGCCTTGCACTGATTAGGAATATTAATAGTGCATAACTCAAGACAAAAACAGAAAATGTTATAGAAATTACCATATTAAATGTCAAGTTGAAATACATAATATTTAATACCACATTTTTTTTTTTAAATGAAATATTATTTAAAACATTTAAAATATACAACCTTTTTTATTTGTTCATGTCACTTGCAGACTAGTCGGCCAGTGACATGAAGAAATAAAAAATATTTTAAATGTTTTAAATTGAGTTTACGTCATGGTTCAGATTTTATAAAGTATGAAATATTATGTTTAAAATCAGTATTTTTTTTCTTTCTTTTAGAATAGAAAGATATTTGTACTATCTAAATTTTGCGTTACAGCTTTAGTATTAAATTTCTGTTACTATTTGGCGATGAATTTTTTAGAATGCTTGCTTGTTAAAAAAAGAAAAAAGAAGCTCTAGTACTTATTTTTTCTAATACCTATACTTTTTAAGTTAATTTAGGTCAGTATAATAATCTATATACTTCTTATGTACAGCTAAGTAATAATGAGAGAGATGATGCTGTCACAGACAAAACAAAATTTACACCAGCGACAAACTTTTTTTAATATACTAAGGGGCTCTGCCCCCTGCTTGTTCCGCTCACCAACCCCCGGTTCGCTTCACTTATTAATATCCGTGAGAGGCTTTTCACTGAATATGAATATTAATAGTAGAGTGAGCAGGGGGCAGAGCTCGCTAGTTATACTAATAGTAATTGTACTATTTAATTTGCAAACATAAGGAAGCAGTTAATGAATTGAAAATTAATATATATTTACCTCATTTTTATTGATTTAATTAATTTAATGTTTGATAGAAAAACATTTGTTTTTAACATTCATTGATATTTCTTTTATAGAAAAAATCATGTATGTATATTCTTTTACTTCTGCTTTTTCTCAGCAGCAATCTGTAACAGTCCAACTGTCGTAAGTTTTGTAATACTTCTCCTGGAGCATTTTCAACACTTTCTTTAAAACACCAAAATGTTTCCAATCTTTTCACAGCATCAGAATAACTTGACATTTTAAGATCACATTCATCAGTTACACTCTTTCTTTCATTATTTTCTTTGATTTCTTCAGTAACCACACAAATGTCTACCACTGAAAATACTTCACATGGTAATACCTCATCATCTATGGACATATACTTTGAAAATAATGTAGTGAAACTCTTTTTTTTTTTCATTTTGAAAGTTTATTCAGTTATTTACATATTCGTCTTTTGCTTCTCTATTTGAACATCCAGCTGTAGCATCTAGTATATATTCTTCTAGTATTGTCTTTTTATTCTTCTGCTGATTCCCAGTCTAAGAATCCAGCGAAAAAAATTGGCAATTACAGAGGGTATGTACAGATATCATAGGATACGTGAACTGGTTCTCTTTTCTCAGTTCACCAATATTTTTCAGTTCTTCAAGCCGTTTTCTAAGTGCTGTTGAAATACATTGATCAGAATGCCAATTGGCTGTAAAATGGAAGTAGAGGAAAATGCACTGTAATGTTACTGTACTTTACAATGGGCAGCACAATTGCCTGCAAAGATGATGACATTCTGATTTGCCTCACCACCCTCTCTTTTAACTTTTAGATATATTTTTACAGATTCGACAACAACAAAAACAAATAAGTAAATAATAATAATAATCTAAAATTCGAAAGGAAAATCTGCAATGTTAAAAAAAACTTATTAAACGGAAAAAAAACTTCTTAAAATTGTGATTTTAGTATGGCAGAAATTTGTTTGTGAAAATAGGAATTTCTTAAATGGGAAAACTTCTTAAGCGGGGACCTCTTAAACAGGTTGAACTGTATATCAAACCTAAAAACTATTAAAAACAAGCTTCTTACCTCTAAGCCACCTAAGACAAAAGTAATCATCATGATCAGGTCTTAAAATATCTTCTACAGATGAGCGAAACTGAAATCAGAAATGAAAATATTTTAAATATATTTTAAGCAATACAGTAGATACATTTTTCAAAAAGAAATCCTTAACCCAGGAGGATGTGAATTGAGCCTATTAAGTTCATTTCATATTACTGAAAACAGCATTAGTCCTCTCGGGTTAAAAAAGACGCAAATAAAAACTAACTACTACTATCATATTGTTATGCAATGAAGAGTTGCATCCATAATATAGTGTAATCTGCAAAAGTTATGTTTCAGTTCTATGGCAATCTAGTGAATGTTAAGTCAACCTTCCTGCAGAAATAAACACTTTCCATAAAATTTAATTGGAATGACAGAACATTGAATGATGAAAGTAATATATTTATTAGCAAGAAGTACAGAAGTAATCTGCATTTTACTTATTGAAAAAAAAAAAAAAAAAAAAAAAAAAAATACATTTTATAAGCAAACTTGGCTAATTTCATAAAATATTAAACTTAAAAAAAAAAAAGAGTGATGTACCGAATAGGGATGAAACGGATATCCGGTAACTATCCAGTCTATCCGGCTGAGTTTTAAATATCCGGCGGGGTACCGGATATCAGCACACCAGATACGGATATCCGGTAATTTCAAGCCGGATATCCGACGGATATCCGAAGGAGAAAATTCAAGCTTAAACTCCCATCAGATGAAATTTTTGCGACAATTTTTTAATTTTTTTTAGATCTGTTGTAGCTTGTAAAGGATTTTTTTTTTAAGTTGGCTTCTGCGAAAATCGATTTTGGACTCATTAGCAAACAAATTTAGCCAAAAGTAGCTTCAGGTCTAAGAAATATAGAAGCCCTATTTTAATTTTGTACAGAGTTAGCTTGGTTTTTCTTCCAGAATGATCTATAACATTCCCCCTGATCTTCCCCATAACAATAAAAAGAGCTGTTCATTGCTGTTCCTGAACAAATGATATTTATTCTCTGCAGTTGCAGTGTATATATAACTCTGTTTTCATGTCTTTTGCTAATATGTTGTTAGATTGTTTAGTAATATTGTTAGTCTTGGATGTTAAAGTTGTTAGATTGTTTCGAGAATGAGTCAAATAATGTGCATTTATTGACTAGAACCTGTTTATTTACAATCCAGTTTTCCATACACAATAAAGCTGTTGTTTTTGTGACCATATATTTATACTAGCAGAAACCTGGCATTACTTGCGCCATCTATCTATCCGATTTGGATTTTTAAAAAAATCCTCCAATTTATATAAATTTGCATTTTTAATGGAATATCTTACTAAAGCACCTGAATTTAGAATTCCCTGTTGCGTTGCATAGATATATCCCAAAAAATTAAAATTATTTCAAATAAAAGTACATATTTAAATTTTCAGAAAGTCTGTTCTTTCTTTGAATTATTACTTTTTTCTATATTAAATAGAAGGAAGTATTGGATTCGTGAAAATCAATTTCCAGTTTTCGGTGGATTTACGCATTTTGAGAGAACCAAAACACAATTTGACTATTTTTGGAAAATGTCTATCTGACAAAAATTTTGTGCAGTTCAAGAGTTAATGCACAGAATTTCATATAAATTTATACATAGTTGCATCTTACTTCCCCTTCCCCCCCCCCAAAAAAAAAAAAAAAGTGCCCATCAACTTTTGGTGCAAATCACTCAACAGATGGCGCTGCCCATTTGAAGGAAGACTATATCTCAGCTTATACTGTGTATAATTAAAAAAAAATAAACTAAGTGTGTCACAGGGAGGGCTATTATTATGAAACATGTTCATTCAGTTTCTGTGCATAACAGCGAATAGGTGATGCTGCTATGCTGCAATTTTTCCGTGAATGGGGAATTTATAGCTCAGATTCATTCATGTATAATTGCTAAAAATTTAGTATGGGAAAGGGTCATTTTTATAAAACATCATGTTGATTCAATTTTGGTGCATATTGGTCGATAGGTGGCTATATTATGTTACAATTTACTCTGTGAATAGGAAGGCTCAATCTCAACATCTATAAAATTTAAGAGATAAACAAGATAAAAATAATATGAGAATAAAAGTTGGCTTAATTTGGGTGCATATCGACCAACAGGTGGCGCAGCTGCTCCTCACCTTCTGTGATTCTCCACATGTCTACATCTCAAAAATTTTTTTATTAAAATTGCACTAAACTCAATATCTAAAATTTTTTTGTAAGCAGCTATGATTATGTTTCTTCTGCATGTTAAACAGCATGTAGCGTTATTATATAGAGGGATATAGAAGAAAGTTTTGTGATAGCCATAACATACTAGTTTGAAGCTTTTAGTTTGTTTATTTATTTATTTATTTTTCTTCTTTCTTTTATGTTTTCTTATAAATGTCTCAAAAGAGAGTATTGGATTCATAAAAATTTTCAACTTCTGGTTTTTGATGGATTTACACATTTTAAGAAGTCCAGAATCTGGTCTATATCTCAGAAACTACTGCACAGAATTTCATATAAATATATATGTACATGTAACTGGCATATATTAGTGCTTATCAAATTTTGGTGCCAATCTCTCTACAGGTGGTGCCATCGCTCTACAGGTGTTATACAGTGCTTTCTGCAATTTAGGGAAGGCTATATTTTAGGTTCTATTTCATGTAACTACACAAAACTTCATGTTAGAAAGGGAGAAATTATGCTTGTTCAGTTTGGGTGCATTTGGCCAGTAGGTGGCTCTGCACCCAAAAGGGGAAGGTTATATCTCTTATTCTATTGTGTACAACTGCATAGAATTTGGTATGTGAGAGAACCAGCCATTGTGAAACACTATTGCGATTTATTTTAGGTGTATATCGGCCAACAGGTGGCAATACTGCATTACAATTTACCCAATGAATAGGCTAAGTTAATCCTAACTTCTATGACACATGTGCATGGAACTTGATACATAAGACAACCATTATGAAAGCAAATGTTGACCTTATTTATGTGTGTATCAGGCGACAGGTGGAGCTTCTATTAGGATTTTTCACAAGCGTATATCTCAGCATCTGTTGATTAAAATTGCATAAACTCCTTTTGTAAAATATTTATTGTGGGTGGTTAAACTTTTATACGATTTAAACCATAAGTGGCGCTGTTATATAGAATTATGTAGAAGAAAGTTTTGTGATGGCCACGACTTATTAGTTTTCATGTGAAAATAACCCTTCAACTGTGATTATATCAGTAAAATATTTTATTTCATTTTTTTAATAATAGCATTGTAAAAAATATGTAAATAATAAGTTTTATAATTCTGAACATCTTCTTGTGATAGTGCTTTTCACCAAAAATTGCAAGTGTAGGAATGTGTATGTTAGGCTTAAAATTTTATTCTTCATGGTAATATTGCACAAATAAATAGAATATTAAATAAATATGTTTAAATAAATTATATTTAAAATGTTTTTAAAAGAATAGTATATGAAATATGTTTATATTTTGTTTTAAAATAAAGAAAAAGAAAATAAATATACAACACGACAAAAAACAAAACTAATGCCGGATATCCGTATCCAGCAGGCAGAAGAGCTCCGGATATCCGATATCCGGCAAAATCAACATCCGTTTCATCCCTAGTACCGAATATTCAGTACTAGGACATTTTATCAAATAATCGGTTTGGTTGAACCGATCAGTTTAAATTATTCAGCTAGCTGAATATATAAAAATTCAGTGAAAATGTGCTTTAGCCCACTGCTTGGCGATTTCCTGAAAATAGTGCCAGATTTCCTAACCCACATTTTTTCAAAAATTCCAAAAACATTCCTCTCTCTCTCTAAACAATTCTCTCTCAAAAAAAAAAAAAAAAAAAAAAAATTCTAGTACATCCACCTCCTTTTTCAAAAATAGGCATATCTTTCGTTAAATAAAATAGAATAGAACACTAAATATTTAAATATTGATCAAGTTATCTTCATAAATAATTTTAGAATGCTGGTTGCCATGGTCATCAAAAATAAACAGCAAACATGTTGCCATATTGTGTTGCAACAAATCCAGAGTGACATTTTTATTGCTCCAAACGGCACCAAAACAAAGTTCATATTGAAATATGGGGAAAAAATTCCCTGAGATTTCCAGACAATTTTCAAGAAAATATAAGCGTTATATTACAAGAAACACTCTTCTAGAGACAGAGAGTAGAAAATACTTTCTACTTCCACTGTATGATGTCATGTTACTGCCGATCATGACAAATTTACATAGAAATCATTGCTAAAATGTGTATTTTCACAGGAACTACCATAGTGTTGGTCCACAAGTGCATTTGGCAATTATGGCGAATGCATTTCTGCAAATAGGATTCGAAGTGTGAACAAAAGCAAAATGCATTTTTCAAAATGGCATATTACTAATGTACAAAAATTAATTAAGCTTATTTTTAATAATAAAACAAATATATATTTAAAATTGACTTATCTCACTATTCATGATAAAAGAGCTTCATAAATTTCAGTACTTGAAAGGTTATGAATATGCATAAATATATAAATATATGCTTCCTGTACATTTATACAATTTAAGTGTTCTACACTTACCGTTAAATATGATTATATAAATTAGAATTCCGTATACCATTTCTTTTAATGACTTTTAGAACATATTGCATAATTTGCTCGACGAAAACCACGATCCAAACTTAACCGATTTTTTGGTGAAACACCTTTTACGCATATCATCCACAACAACATAACTACCAAATCTCCATGCAAATCCTACCGTCACATTGTTTTTCTTTCTCAAAACAATATCTCTCCCCCACTTTTTTTTACAATTTTTTTCACTGATTCACTACTACTAGATGCTAATAATAATAAATTAAATAAACAACATAAATTAATAATCTATATATTAATAGGTAAGCATAAAGTTTGTAGTCCCTTTTTAACATATTAATTATGGGAGTAGAGGGTTGAAAATAGTATCATTCGAAAGGTATGGTTAGTCAGATGCTGCGAATACAAAAATTATTTTCTTACGATGTCAAGAAGGTATTTAAAAATACTTTATTTTTTACGCATTTTTCCCTTTTATAGATGTATTCCTTTACATTAAAAAATACCTAAAAGTAAAAAGTTGTTAAATCTGGCAATTTCATAAAACTCAAATAAAACCATAAACATAGTAATTTGTATAATGTAGCATCACTATATGCAAGCGAAGTGATGACGTCAATGGCCATTCATGGAGCCACGAAAAAGATTTCCTATGTTAATCGTCCATTGGATTTTTGTAAAAAATTATTAAAAATTAACAGAATTTATCACCCGATTTTAATTCCCATATTTGTGTATATAGTTATATATAAGTTACTGTCTACATGTGTTAGATTGAGTTATTTTTGCTGTAAAATTTTAATTTAGAATCTAAAAACTTCAGAGAAAAAAAATGGCAAACTTCCAGTTTCAAATGTAAACATAAACATTTCATTTCAAAGGGTGATATTTACATAATAAATATCCAACTAATATACTAAATAAAAGGAAAATGGTAAATATTCTATCATAATTTGAAGTTAAATTTGTTTTCAAATGTCTAAATAAAGTATCTGATATAATATACTAATATGTTGCAGCGGAAGAGATTTGATATCTGTCGTTCTTGGCAGAAAAAAAAAAAAAAAATCGCCAAATTATCTGGCGAACATATTTAATTCCTTTAAAAAATCATGGTTATTTTAACAACGCATATTAAGAGAGCAATCAATAATATGAAAGAATATTTCATACAACAGATATTCACGCTGCGATTTTCTCTCATTTCAGGAAAGGCTCAACATCTACAGAGAAATATATTTAGTAAAGCTCTGCTGATTCAGTTAGAGTGCATATCGGCAAACAATTGCCGCAGCTGTGTTGCAATTTAATTCCGTTTGGGACAAGGCAATAACTTTGCTTTGCCTTGCTTTAAAAAAATAATAATAATCGAGTTTCGACCACTGGGCAATACTAGTAAAGAATAAAAATATGACCGTTTTATATAATTATATAAAGTTAACCAGCTGAAATAGAATAATGAATAATTACTTCTTTATAATTAACTGCTATGCTGGTTACCATGCCACCATGGTAAAAAAAAAAAAAAAAAAAAAAAAAAAACAGAATGCTGGTTGCTATGGCCATCAAAAATAAACAGCATGCAGGCTATCATATTACATTGCAGAGAATCCAGAATGACATTGTTATAGTTCAAAATGGTGCCAAAGAAAAATTGAGAAATCCAGTTGTCGACCAACTCTATAGTTGTACCTTTTTTCTTGAACAAAATCAAAATTCCTTTAGTATTTAAGGTTTTACCTGATGAGTATGAACCCTGCAAAAGAAAATTGCCAAATATGATTGCAGACCAACCTGCATTATTGATTGATTATAAAATCAATTTTCTTCAATAATGCTTAACAATTTAATCAGATCTTCACTTCAAAGTTTGATGATAAATGATATGGCACTGCTTTAATATGGAACCCATTTGGTGAAATTTGGCATTGAAATAGCTTGGATGTTTCTTGCTTTTTGCTAAAGGTCTTTACTTACGCAACTGTGATTCCATTTTATTTCATAACAAAAATGGCATAATAATAATAATGAGTCGCCAAGGGATATCATATTAAAGCTGTGCCAATGCTACTTATAACGTGAATACAGCTACATTAGTACACGTTTATTTTGCAAGTATAAGCATTTCCTCACAGATAGCGACTATATTAAACTAAATGTTTATTTCAACATTTTTTGTGCTACTAATGCAAGTAGTCTGTTTTTTAACATAAAATCTGAAATATATATTATGCTTGTCTCTGGAATAATTGATGCAAGTTAAGATACTAACAAATAAATTGAACGCCAAAAAAATTTAACACTCGTTTAGGAAACACACAACATAAAAGAATGAAGCTGATTTGGTATCTGTCGTCCTCAGCGAAAAAGATCCTTTCAAAAATCATGGTTATATATAAATATAGATATTAATAAGATATATTAATAGAACAATCAAGAAAATGAAACAATGTTTCATACAATATATATATTATAAAAATATACATCTGGCGTATATGATTTTGTATTACGTATTTGACGCCAAATTCAAAAACCGCCAAGGACTAGAGATATCAAAGCTATGCAAGAAGATCACCTGTTTCCTTCAACTTTCAATAAACAAATGTCCGATTACTTAACAGAAAGAATTAATTGAGATCGGTGTTTACATATATGTAAAAAGTTAAACCGGTAATATAAAATTAAAAAAAATAATAATAGGATTATGTACTATGATTAGAAATGATCAGAATTATACTCACACTGTCTAGAGCCGCTAATTGTTCCTCACTTAAATCTCCTACTCTTCCTGAATGCATTTCTAACGTATAATTATTCTGAAGATTATATTAAAGTATTAAATTTAATCCGGCGCATGAAAAACATAAAAGGCAAGTTATCCACGAACAGAAATGTTTTTAAACAAACAGCATCCCCGAACTTCAACTTTGGAATGACCTTATCGTGTACTTAAAACAACAACGACGCAGCCAGGGAGAGTCTGTCAACTACCAAAGTCCATGGATTATAAATAAAAAATTGTTTCTTCCAACGCAATATATGGCAACAGTTACATACGTTTATTTAAACAACAGTACTAAAGAGCTGGCACGCGTGACGTCACCTCGATGTAGGCAAAATTTATGATTAAGCGTCATTATTTTATGTGAACTTTTATCTTAGATCCATTTTTCCAAATTTTTAATAATTTATTTGAGTTTTAAACGTGATTACTCCATATTAGATTTCATTATACTTTAATTGAATAATACATTAGTAAATAGTAAAATATATATATATATATATGAAAAAATTTAATTAAGAAAATCTAATTTAAAAATTTAAATATTTACAAATGCAAATTTTTAATAGATAAAAATTTTTTACACTATTGTTCAGCTTTTAATAAAAAGAAATTCTATGAATGATTAAGAAATCAAATCTTAAAATATTATTTAATAAAATATCTAATCAAAAAAGTAATTTATCAGAAATATGCATTTTTAATAATGAACTGAGATTGATTATATTACTGTGTCAGATTTTAATTGAAAAATCTATTTCAAAATAGTTTTATGTGAAAAGATTTCCTTATTATATTTAATTTATATATATAACGGGTGAAACAAAAGGTCTTTGAACATTTGAAAATTCAATAATTCACGGACTAACGTAGGTAGAGATATCAAAACAGACGTACATGCTTGAAATGATATGAGAAATTATATATTATTTATTCATTTCTTGAAACCAAAAATATTAATTAAAAAAATTGCAAAACGTGACGCAACAGAGGCGCTAGACATGGGCAGCAAAACACATTAGTGACGCTGCATGCAAATAGCAAATTATGCATAAAATAGGCTCAGTGAGAGAGGTAATCAGCAGCAAAACAAAAGTCAACAAAAGTAGTAAAATCAACAGCAGTCGTGACATGGACATGTTGACTTTATCGTAAATTAACTACACTATTAGTGAAGCTGTAATATCAGAATGAAGAATCTGCTATTGCAGCTTTTACCTTTCGCTATAGGAAGAGGGTATTCAAGCAGATAACAACCGTTCTAAGAGTATGACAAAAATTTTGTGGCGGTTGTAGATCAAAAACTAACCCACAGTATTTTATAAAAGTTTAAATTTAGTTACACCTTGATATAAATCGGTCTCTATGAATTTTTGGTACATATTTCCCAATATGTGCTATACTGCAATTTCCTTCATTTAGGCAAAGGCTAGATCGCAGCTTCTATTGTGTACAAATGTTCAGAGTTTATTATAAAAAGCTGTTGATTTTAGTTGGGTGCATATTGGCCAACAGAGGATGCTGCTTTACGGCAATTTTCCTCAAATACGAATTAAATTAATAAAGATTATACCTATACCGAATCATTTTGGGCGCATAATAGCCGACAAGTGGTGCGGCTATTACTCACTTTCTGCAATTTTTCAGATTACTATATCTTAGCACCTTTTGTTTAACCCTCACTTTTCCAAGATCAAGACGTTATTGCAGAAAAACTGCTTTCAGGTGCCGCTTGGCACGTTTGGCGAAAATTACCAGCACCGCGCTTTTTTGTATTGATTACAAGTTGCAATATTCCTCTGGTTACGTTGGCCAATTCACGCACTTTTTGAATGAGGCGAGCTTAACTAAATTTCAATAATAAAATGGGGTCAAAATGACCCCATCTTGGGAAAGCGAGGGTTAAATTTCACTAAACTGCATATGTAAAACTTTTATTGTGAAAAGTTATGTTTGTTAAGTTTTTGTGCATGTTAACCGGTACATGACACGACACTAGTATAAAGAATATCATATAAAAGAAAGTAGTGTTATGGCCACAGTACAGCATACTAGTTACTGTTGCATGCAGACATGAATTCACATCATTTCAACTTCTATAGCTGATTGCCGCTGACATAAATTTATGTCTCTTCAGATTCTGTTGCTGATGGTTACTGCTGATGGGAATTCATGTCATTCGAATCATGTTCTTAGACTGACCAAGAACATGATCATGTTCTTGCTCAGTCTAAGAACATGATTCGACAAGGATTTATTTAACAAAACAATTTTATGTGTATTTTTTGATATCGGAATTATTGGCTAGTGCTCGGATATTTTTGCTGCCGACAGTAAACTAGTATATTGTGGTCACCACATGATTTTCTTCTATATTTTCCTATACAAATTCACTCAGAAAAAATAATTTATTAAAATTATTATTTAAAAAAATTATCTTCCATGATATTGCAGACGATTTCCATATTAAAAGAAAACTAGTATGATGTGGCCACCACATGACTTTCTTCTACATAATTTTACACAAAATTTATTCAATACAAATTGTTTATTAAATTATCAAATTATTTTCCATTATAAATGCAGTCGATTTTTATCTGACAGAGTTATATTACTAAATGCCGAAAGAAAGTCTTTTTTTTTTTTTTTTTTTTTTGCAATTATCAAAAGAAATACGATTTTTTTTTCTAATTTTTTTTTTTTTTTTCGTTAAAGTTAAAAAAATCGATAATTTTATTTTAAATTATCACAGATCTATAGTTCAACCATTCGTTTTAAAGGTACTAACGAGATCTTTCGAAAGATACCCATATCGAAAGCAATGCCCCCACATGCACAATTTTTTTTTCTAGTTAACTACCCACTATTATCACTAATTCATATTAATTTTACAATCACACGATTAAAATAACTCTCATTATATACATTTATACGAAATTTTGTCCTATACTACCATGTTAAAAATTTAGAAAATATGCGATCACAGCGACACCTGTTAAATCCTTGTTCCACACCACAAATCTAATGAGTACCAGTTTCTGTCAGGGTACAACTAAATACCAAGTTTGGTTAAATTTCGATCATTGGTTCGTGAGATACAGCGTCCTCAAAATTTGTGATACACACACACACAACACATTTTCTAAAAACAGTCAAGTCGTGTTCAGGACATCCCAAAACATGTAAATCCATCGAAAACTGGAGTTCGAAATATTTCACGAATCCAATACTTTCTCTATATATACATATAGAAGAATGTAATAAATATAGGATATGAATTTCCTACATGCGCTTTCTATAACAGTGTATAGGTACAACGACGAATTAAAAATATATAGAAGCTAAGGTTCTCGGATTATCCTCAGTTACAAATACGCAGCGCAAAACCATGAGAAATGAATGGTGTGAAGATATACGTGGCTGCGCGCACATGTTCCTTCTTAACTGACACTTTTTTCTTAAGAAAAGATAATTAAAAATTCATTTCTTATCGGGTAAAAAGTCGCACTGGACACCTTACTGCCTTCGTTAGCGCAGTCCCGTGCGCGCGCACAAATTAAAGGATACACGCGCTGCGCGCGCGTACTCCTTCCCTGACCCTTCGTGCCCCATAAAAAAAGTCATTTCTGATAAAGTAAAAACTCACACCGGGTCCCCACTGCCTTCGGCAGCGTAGAAGCATGCGTGCTCACGTGTGAAGATATACGTGCGCTGCGCGCACATAGAGATGCAAAGCTTTCAAAACACCCGGTTTTTTCCCGGAAAAAAACGTTTTTTTTCCTGGAAAGTTAAAACGAAATTGGGAATTTTGAAATTATGAATATTTTTATAACTTCTGTTAATTATTTAGCCTCCGATCTTTAAATTAACTTCAACTTTAATTCCTGCATAGATTTCCTTTTCGTTTCCCTTTCCCGCTATTTCGAGCATCTTCGATATTTATTCCGAAAACGAAGAAAATAATTAATTATATTATAATTAATGTGGTGCTAACACTAACAGTAAGTTTCTTTCATTATTCATTAGTATTATTTTGTTATGTTCTTGAGATATCCTTTCCATTCTTAATGAGAATTAATAACGTTTACATTTTTTTATTCATAATTGGTTTATGAATGTACAATCAGGGGCGTAGCTTGAGGGGGGGGGTCTCCCCCCCCCCAATGTTTTAAAAAATAGGGCGGCATATTGAAGTTTCTGGGGGCGCTGATTTGTGACTTAAAGATCATTTGAAAGTGGATCATAATTTTATTAATTATCATTAGTTACCAAAAACACTTAAGATTTTTATGTATCACAAGCTGACCAACTGGTTCACCGACCAGCAAAAAGAGTTTGTGTTAAAATGTCTGACTGTAGCAAACTCCCGTTAGGTGGCGCCTGCGGCGCCCTCTGAACTAATTAAGACGCCTAAAACAGCCCGTTTTCCCACCGTGCAAACGACCCTTGAAACTTCTCATCGTATTCATGACGCTTAAAAAAATCTGATCATAACAAATTCCTGTTTGGGGGCGCCTATGGCGTGATTTCCCGTTTTGTTCACTTACAATAGCCTGTTCGCTTACCATACAAAAGACTGTTGAAAATTCTAATCGTATTCGGGACCCTTTAAGAATAAGTTAGTAGCAAACTCGAGCTGAGAGGCGCCTTTCCCTGTTCAGGCACCTACAAAGGCATAATGAGGTTTCTGGGGGCGCTGTTTTGCAACTTGAAGATCATTTGAAAGTGGATCATAATTTTGTTGATTATCGTTAGTTACCAAGAACACTTAAGATTTTTATGCATCAGAAGCTGCCTTCAGCGACCCACTGGTTGACCGGCCAGCAAAAAAAGTTCGCATTAAAATGTCTGACTGTAGCAAACTCCCGTTAGGTGGCACCCTCTTCACTAATTAGACGCCTAAAACAGCCTTTTTAAACGTGTATAACAGCCTATTTTCCTACTGTGCAAACAATCCTTGAAAATTCTCTTCATATTCACGACCCTTAAAGAAATCTCATTATAACAAATTCCTGTTTGGGGGTGCTTATGGCATGATTTCCCATTTCAAACACTTGTAATTAGTCTGTTCGCTTACCGTGCAAAAGACTGTTGAAAACTTTTATCGTATTCAAGACCCTTTAAGAATAAGTTAGCAGCAAACTCCAACTGAGCGGCGCCCTTCCCTGTTCAGACACCTGCAACAGCATGTTCGCTTACCATGCACCGACCCTTGAAAATTCTGACCTTAGCAAATTCGCGCCCTGTGGCGACTGCGGCACAATTCTCCCATTTCAGATACTTACAACTGACTCGTAAGTATGCGCAATCGCTTTTTCACCTCCAAAAATTTAAAATTACGATTTTTCAAAACCTTAGCTTGAAAAAAAAAATAAAAAAAAAAAAGCAGTTTATTGTATGTTATGGCCATTGTATAAAAACGAAATTAGATGAGGTTTGATTTGGTTATGATTTCTCACTAACATTTTTTGATTCTAAGTGATAATTTAAGCAAATTTTTTTATTTTAGTTTCATCGCTTAAGGGTTTTGAAATATTTATAAGTCTACAGAATTCAACTAGTGCTTCTTGACACGAAATAGCTCGAGGAAGCTGATTTAACGACGCATTAATAGGCACATATTGGGCAATTGGCGACGGTTTGGGATTAACGCCACAGTGGCGGTCCGAAGACAAACCATCACAATTTTTATCTTCTGCGGAAGAGTTGGCTTCCCCGCTTCAGTATCTCCCAGAGGTACTATTTGCACGGAGCATGGAGGACATTGCAGCCACGACAGAGTTTATGTGCACCAGAGACTGACTTTCATGATGGTCTTCAGTTGGCTCGATTATTGAATCCGCAATCTTTCTGTCAAGCTGGTAGACGTGAGGTGCCGGGTACGATCCCAGGTCGCGCTTTTCGGCCTAGTCGTTCGGAATTTTCCATGGTTTTCTCCGAGACTTGCGTAAATATGGGCTAGGACAACTTAGAAAGACCTCCACAGAAGGCACTCCCCCTCAGGCCTAGGACCATAGAGCAGTCAATCGGCCTTTTCCCCAAACACCGACACCAAAACTTAAATAAGATATAAATTTCTGTACAAAAAAGATTTAATTTTGGACAACGGTACTTTTTTTTAGTTTTTTCTTCCACATAAAGGCATGCAGTAATTGTGTCGCGTTCCTTAGCAATGGCTACTACATGTCTTAAAATATTTTTCACACGATATGGGAAAAAAGAAAAACGTTTTTTAATTGGTTTAAATATATAAAATAGTAAGAATAAATAAATTACTGTTTTTTTTTTTCCCTTAAGAGTGAACAATACCCAATTTCATAATAAGAAAACACCACAGAACTGGCGTTAAAAAGCAATAATTACAAAACTTTCAATCAACACCATAAAATGCAATAAACTTGCAATAATTGTTTCGGTTCGAAAGAACACACGATCTTTCGTCAGGCGAAAAAAGTAGGCACAAGTGGTGCAGTCAAAGCGGCAATGTACAAAACCGTTTTGTGAACAGCAAAAATACATACAGATGAATGTAAACATAAATACTGGTGTGAGGAGAATAGTGCTGACTCTAAAATAAAAGGGCCGCCTGGGGGAAATTCAATAAAAAGGGGCATTATTTGTATAATTTGCAGAGTTCTATGTTATGATTTTTGTACGTAACAAAAGTAAATTACTAATTTTCCTTGTAAATATATATATATATAGGCTGTACGCATTTGTTATTCCAGGAATGCTGCAGAACTATTGCTAAGAAATTTCAAAAGTCAGGGGAAAAAATCTAAAGGCCTCTAAACATTTAAAATGTTAGAAAAGGCTACTTGGTACCAAAATGTTTTTAAAAGGGCCGCCAGGTGCTGAAATATGTTGAAAAAAGGCCACAGGGTGCTAAATACTGTTTAAAAGGGCACCCTGCCAAATTAGCCTAGAGTCAGCACTACAGAATTGTGGAATAAAAGAAGAAAATAAATAAATAAATAAATTAGATTAAAAAATGTAACAAAATCTAAAAATTTAAAAAATATCAAAATTAAACAAAAATCGAACTTATGTGAGTAATTTCATAGCATCAGACAAGAACGTAGTGGAACAAATATCATTAACAAGATTTTTCGAATTTTTAAATATGTAAAAATCTTCATGGATATTCAAATGGTAAGAAAAGACAGGAGATGAAATTATGTTAGTTTTAGAAAAATCAAAACGATTAGGACAACCAATACTCTGGTTGTCCTAAGAAAGATACTTTTGCTTAGTCTCATACAAGAATATACAATATATATATGTATTTATTTCTGCAAAGCACATTAACTATATCTTTCGAACGTAAGCCCTTCCTTTTATTGAATAGGCTAAAAATGTAAGAGGAATTTCATGTCTGCGTATTAATATATAGATTTGCTGAAAAAAATTAGAATGCTCCAAAGATGTATAAAAAAATAATATTATAGTTTTAAAAAATTAAAGAACATGCTTTCATAGAAAGGTGAACTAAAAAGCACAAAATATCTATCTTAGTATTAAAATGCAGGGTAAGAGAAAATCGTGTGAGTGACACACCATAATATTTGCATACATTTAAATATTTAATTAAAATAATTTAGAATTAAACAAAAACCATTTTAAAAAAATCTCCCCTGACGGGGATCGAACGCTAGACCTTTAGGTTCGTAGCGCGGCTCTTTACCTCCCAGCCACGGCATTCGATAGGAAAAGTCTTTTTTTTACAATATAGATTTTTTGTTTGCTCCCAGAGCGGTTACAAGCAAAAATACAAACATACATACAGGTGAAGCTAATAAAAGCGTTAAAAAAGCTACTAAATGGAGGGGGGGGGGGGGGAAAGCTGCAAAATGGATGGGAAAAAAACAGCTTTTTTTTTCTTTTTCTTGGGAGATTTTAGGAACATGCCCCGAAGGAGAGGGGAGGGGCACGTATTAACCAACGAGAGGGCCTGTGCCCTCGATTCCAAAGATGGCAACACTCTTGAAAGTATGTGGGTGGCATTTTCAGATGAGGAATACGAAAGGGCGCCAAACTTTGGGTCCCCCCCCCCAGTCAGATTTTCACGCTACGCCCCTGTGTACAATACAATTAGAGAATTGGACTTAAGATTTTAGGAAAAAAACCCAACTAAATTCAAGTTTCATTAAACTTAAGTGAAGTATTTAAGAAATTAGTTTGTTACCTGATAATTTTTAAATTGTTCTTTTTTCTTTTCTTTTCTTTTCTTTTTTTGTAATTACAACAAAGAAAAGAAAAAGAAGAAAAATTCTGAAATTTAATCTGTTTTAGGGAAATATATAAGTAGTTCGGAAAATTTCCCAACTTGTTGTGTTAGAAGTGCAGAAACTTTATATATATATATTATATATGTGTGTGTGTGTGTATAAAAATCAGGAAAACAATATGTATATAAATTCAACAAAAAATTTTCATTGTAGGAAATGTAATATCAATTTTTTACAAACTCTAATGAGCAATATTTCTGAAAATAACTTGTAAAAGAAACTATACCACTGTAGTAATTGTATAAAATGCCATCTCTTCTTTCTAAAAGACGCTTCATTATTTTAAATAATTCTTTAGTTTTACAAAATAGAAATTTTAAAAGAACTTTTCAAATCTTAATTATTTCTCTTCTCAAATTATTACAGAATTATGTACATTGCTTTCCTTAATTCTTCAGCTTGTATAATATGGAAATTGTATCCAACATTGTACCGATGCATTTATCTTAAGTGGTAATTTAATAAAGAAAGCTTAAGTTTTTTTCAAATTTTGATTTGGCTGCAGTTCTGATAAATTGAAAATAAAATGATAAATTAAAATAATGTTATAAGCTTATCAGTATATCAAAGTCCTTAAAATTGCCATTTATATTAAGAAAACAACTTATTATTAGGGTGCCTAGAATGGAGAGTGACGACAATTTGTCACAGCATCCGATTGGTCAAGCGGGGAAGACATCCGCCGGGGGCAATTTTGGATTTCTTTCCCATAGAGATTACATTGGGATTTTTGCGCTCTTTAATTAAAGTGTTACATGTAATTGGATAAAAGATAAATTTAATTTTACGTTTTCATAAATATATTAAGGAAGGTTAACTGTAAAACCTGAAAGCGTATTTAGCTGAATAATGCTAATTATTAATCTGTTATAGTAAAATTAATCGTGATCTTTACATGTAGATTCAGGGTCGAACTTGTTTTTTAACTTTAAATTTAATATAGAGATTATATATGAATCGTATTTTTTTGTTATAACTAAACTGTATAGACTCTACACAGTTAAAAATTTCGCTTTTGACTTAAACTTGTGTGATTTTTCAGTAAAAAAAAAAAAAAAAGTTTTTATCATCAAATGTAATTAGAAGCTTTTGGCGATATTCTACGTAGTATTTGGCATGAATTTCTTCGCCAGTGTTTTCTCCGTATTTCGTGGTTATTTTAAAGGGAAATTATAAACTTTGAAATGAATACCTGTGTGTAAAGACTCTTTTGTGCTCTCCTTCACCTATCTGTTAACTGCAATATTTATTGCACATATAAAAATTTTAATACATTTTGAATTATGAATCGAATACGTAAATTATGGATATTTAATGCTCTAAATCGAAATCGTAACAATTTATTATAAAATTTTTATATTCTTATGTATACTTTATAATTTACATTTAACCTTCTAAAAATTATTTTGTTATTTTTATTTTTCCTTATCTAATAAAAATTTTATAATTATCAGTTATAATTTTATATTTTTAATGAAAGAAATAAATTTTTGATTTAAAATAAGTTGATTATTTATAAAATATTATGTTAAAAAAGGAATTTATTAAAAACGTACCTGTGTTATGCAAATAAATGTTGTAATATTATTAAATAACAAACTTACTTTGAAACTTTCATACTATTTTAGATTTAGAATAAAATGATGAAAGAAAATTTCACAGAATAATTTACTACTTTTTTCTATATACATGGAAGAAGTAATTCTTTATGATTATAGATAATTATATAAAAGTTTAGAATTAGTTGGACTATGGCATAAAAGGGCGCATATCAGCTTATGGTGCATATTGTCCAGCAAGTGGCGCTTTTCGAAAATTAATAGACGGATATTTATTTTTCTTTTTATTTATTTTTTATGTAGTCTTTTTTCCTAATAAGTACAAAACTTTGAATAAACATAATAAAAAGTATGCGTTGTTGTTTTGTTTGCAGCACTCGTGCCTGTGCCTACATTTTTCGCCTGACGAAGGGTAGTGTCTTCATTCGATCCGAAACAATTGTTGAGAATTCTTGCCTTTTATAGTGTTTATTCAAAGTTTCGCACTTATTACTTTTAAACGCCGCATTACAATCTTTTTAGGATATCCAGTACATTTTTGAAGCCTTTCTGTTTTTAGCCGATATACAGGCTACTAAAAAAGCAATCTTGCATGGTTTTTCTTTAATAGAGAAACTTTTTTGTTAACGCATAAATCATTATTTTAATTATTTGTTATGTAGTATATATAAATAAATGTATATATAATATTAATGAATTTCAGAAATGTTGTATCCATATTCTATTTATTTATTTATTATATCGCTTAATTGCACTTAATAAAGTGTTTTTAAATTAGAAAAATTTGCATGCATATTTTTTCTTCTGATTATAATTGTAGTCTCCAGAAGTTTAGATTTTTTTCTTCAGTGTAAAACCAAATATTATAATCAAAAACTCACAAATTTAAATGTATTAATAAGATAATACATTTAATTCCTTCAATTGTTATATTTTATTTATTTTCATATTAGCTATCGCTCCATCAGTAGACGAGAGGTTCTGCTTTCTCAGCTTGAAGATGGAAGGTGCTGGGTTCGAGCCTTGTCGCAGTAGTCGACATAGACATTCAGAGTTTTCCATAGTTTTCTTTGAAACTAACATAGATACGGTTTAGAACTCCTTAGAAAGACCCCCCAAGAAGGGTATTTTACTGTAGACCTAGGACCCTAGTTAGTCATTCGGCTTTAACCCACACAACCAAACATCATAACAGCTATCACAGATAACATTTCGTGCACTTATACGTTATAGTTGTTGAAATATAACAAGAAAAAATTAAAACTTAACGAGAAGGCCAAGAACGACTTAATTAATTAACAAAGTATTTATATAACTACACTGTAGAGAAATTGTTATTTGGTTTAAAATAAAAATTAATAATATATAATAATGTCTTACTCTATTTTTTAAATCAACTTCCATTTAAATCAGATCTATGTTTTTTTTTTTTTTCCTCTTTTTATTTATTTATTATTTTATTATATTTTTTTGGGGGGTGGGGGGGGGAGTATTTAAGTGTGTATTTTTTTTTCTACTATATTTTTATTAAAACTATATTACTGCTCATTTTTTTTTCTTTAATTAATTAATTATTTTATTTTTGGTTTATGCCGGTTCATCGTTTGTTTACTTGGATTTTACAATCATTGCTATGATATATATAATAATAATTTGTCATTACAATGATTGAACGCCGGAAAGGAAGACTTGAATTAATCAATAAACAATTATACACAGAAATGAAGCTTTGAACAAAGCAAAAGATATTGACAAACTAAAAATGTAGAAAAATAATCTTGATAATCCTCCCCAAAATAACTTATATCTTTATAAGGTGCCTAGAATGGTATACCGAGTATTACTGCAAGTAAATACATTATTAATTGAAATCATATTTTTAAAATAATGCTTGTCAAAACTATATAATCTTATTTAGGGTATTCGACTACATTCAATTAGTTGTTTTTATACTACATATTAGGTGAAAATATTTTATAATTATTGAAATTTATAAACCAAATTTATAAAAACTAAATCAAACATATGTATTATATTTTTTGTTTTTGATGGATTATAGGGGGAATTTATCAATGAATTATTGTTATATAATGTATGCTTTCATTAAGAAATGTCTTTAATTAATATTCCATTTCTTCTGTTTTTCATTCCGTGAAATGTTTGAAAAGGTTTATAATATGTATATATATATATACTAGCAGACCCGGCCACGCGTTGCTGTGACTAAGTTATACGTTGAATTATACGGCTGTAAACTATTTAGTACAGTCAAATTATTATTTACGAACAAAGACGAAAACGTTGTAGCCGATGTAAAAACCCACAGAGTTGAGATTTGAAACTTAGGTCAAAATTTGGAAGCGATTGATAAAAATTTTCGTAGTGTTGATATTAAGCACAAATTAATTTTATTGTAGGGTCCTATAAATTTTAATGGAGAAGTGATATATATTATTTCTAATGCTACTTTGGATAAAATTGCTAAAATGACTAATATATAAATTAAATTCTATTAAAATTCTATTAAAATAAAAGTATAAAAGAAACAGGCGATTTTAAAATCAATTTTTATGGAGGAGTGAAATATAATATATGCTATTATGGATAATTTTACTATAAAATGACCTCATCATTTTAAATATTTTAAAGAGGGCAACAGCTGTAGTTATAAAAAGGAAAACAATAAGGCTAAACCAGAAAAATAAGTAAATTTGATAAATATTTTAAAACTTTAAAATTGGAAATCTTATGAAATATTGGACATTTAAAGTAAATACATGTATCATTTTAAATAGAAAAAGATTTTGGAAAAGTTTAGTGTATTTTAACGAAGTGATGAGAAGTTTTTGAGTATGTTAAAATTTTAATAGTAAATTCAAGTTAATAAAGATGGGAAACATTGAGGATTAAGATAAGAATAATTATAAGATTTAAAAAAAAAAAAAAAAAAACTTTTTATATACCATGCTTTTAAATTTTAATGTACTAATAATGTACTAATTAAAAGGAAAATGATAAATATTCTATCATAGTTAGAAGTCAAATTTGTTTTCAAATGTCTAAGTAAAATATCTGATGTAAGATACTAATATTTTGCAGCGGAATAGATTTCATTTCTGTCATCCTTGGCGAAAAAAAAAGAATATCGCCAAATTATCTGGCGAAAATATTTAATTCCTTTCAAAAATCATTGTTATTTTAACAACTTATATTAAAAGAGTAATGAATAATATGAAACAATATTTCGTACAATACATATTACATGTCATACATACGTACAATGAATAATACATATTACATTTCGTACAATGCATACATCTGGCATGTATATTTTCGTGTTACGCTTTTGATCGCCAAATAATAATAATAATAATAATAATAATAAAAGCCAAGGTCGACAGGGTTTTGAAATTTAAAATTAAAATTTTGTCAATTTGACAGCAAAATAATTCAATCTAACACCCGCGATAACTAATACATATCTATACCCAAATATAAGGATTAAAATCGGGAAATAAATTTCCTCGATTTTTAATAATTTCTTACAAAAAATCCAGTGGGCAATTAACATAGGAAATCTTTTTTTTGGCTGCACAGACGGTCAGTGAGTCACACTTCGCTTGCGTATAGAACTCATAGATATAGTATAGCATATATAGAATAGAGTGATCATTGGGGAGAAAAAAGTTATTCCTTTTCATTTGGGAAAAGACGACGTTTTTACCAAGATATGGCCGTCTTTCCCCGAGTGAATACACACGGGAATACATACTAATATTTTAGCAAATGAAATTTATGAATAATTTATTTGCTAAAGGGGAATGGAAGACTCCAGATACAGTTTCAAATTCATATTTCTTTCTTTCTTTTCTTTCTTTCCTTTCTTTTCTTTCTTTCCTTTTTTTTTTCAATACCACTTAATGGCTGTTTCCAAAGCTTTTTTTTTTTATTTTTTTTTTTTCGGCATCAAAAATCTTTGTACGATAACATGGGGATGAGAGATCTATATATATTACTATATCTATGATAGAACTACATTAGCACTTTATCAATGTGTATAAAATCTTTAAATTGATTATGACGTCAATTTTCGTGAGATGCATAATTTAACTTTTTATAATTTTTTAACGTTCACGTTTGATTAAATGTATTTATTTTTATGTCGAAAGAAAATAAACTCGTTTTTTTTTTTTTTTTTTTTTTTGGCAACAATTAAATTAATGGAACTCACAGATATTTTGGAGCAACTTTAATAAAGGTCTATAATTAACAAATAATTGCAATAAAACAATATTGTGACAATAAATTGAGATAAAAACTATCCTATCTCTCAAGTTGGACCAAACTGCACACAGTGTGCAAAATTTCATTAAAATCGGTTCCTTAGTTTAGGAGTTTACCCCGGACAAACATCGTGACACGTAATTTATATATATATACAGATATAAGAAATTTTGTTACGGTGAAAAACAGTCTGAATATCTCTAAAAACTACAATAATTGGAGGTTTATATGTGTATATATATATATATAAATAATCAATGTTATCACTAATTATCAAAGCAATTTTAAACAAAATAATAATAATGATAACACAATTTTCACTAACGTAGGTAAATAATAATAATAATAATAATAATAATAATAATAATAATGTGCATTGAGCATATTGTGAACATAAAATGCCGTTCCCCATGCGCTTAATTAGTTTTAAATTCTCTATTATTATTCCATTCTTTTCTTTATTATTCGTCATATTTCTTTTATTATTATTTGTATTTTGTCCTATGATGTATTTAAACTTAGCCTATTTCTCTTACTTTTACTTTTAAGAGAGTAATCAATAGAAAAATGGTGATTTTTTTTTTTTTTTTTTCCTGTCTGAAAAAATCAGTCCTCTTTAAAAAAAAAAAAAAATTTCAGTTAATTAAATAATGCTAAATTAATTTGAAAAATAATCAATCTATAATATTAAAACTTCATATTGCATTTGATAATGTTTATAGAAATTGTTCTACATCTGAATGTGATTTTATAGTAAGGATAAATAATTTAGCCTGTTTCAATGAATGGAAGAATCTCGACGAAAAAGGAATATTTGTAAAATGTCAAACGGGCAATATTTCGCCAAAGTGGATTACGTCGCCCTAAGAGATCCTCTCTAAGCAACCCTGGATGTGTTCGGAGACATCCACAGAGCATGCGCAGTAGGTATTGTCGTCACTCTAATAATCCAGATACTCTACTTATTATATGCTTTAGATATTTCTAATTTGTTTTTTCCCGCAAAATTCACAAAGTTCCCAGTTTTTTCCCTTGATTTTAAATTCCCGGGTTTCTTGCATCTCTACGTGCACGTATTCCTTTTCAACTCAAACTTTTATTCTTAAGAAAAGAAAATTAAAAATTCATTTCTCATCGGGTAAAACGTCGGACCGGGTCCTCTCTGCCTTCGGCAGCGCAGTCCCGTGCGCACAAGTTAGGGGATACGCACTCGGCGCACGCCTATTTCTTCCTCACCCTTCCAGCCCTCCTAATTAACCTACATATACCAATTTTGAACGGTCTAACTCAATAAGCTAAGATGCAAAATAAAACCTAATCAGGAAACTTTAAAACGTGTAAATAAGGTAAAATCTCGAATTCCACTTTCGATAATATAAAAGAACTTTAAAATATCTTTCGAATGATGTAGTAAAAATAATTTAATCACGATTAGAATTTGAAAATATTACAGCGCCATCTGGCGGTGAAATTTCTGTAATGTACTATTATGGGGAATAATAAAGTAACTGTAAGGCGCTTTGAGCGACCGGCGGCCATATTGGTACAAGCAAGAAACCAGTAACAACGTAATCTATACATGTAAAAACGAATGCATGCTGTCTGTTTGTCGTTTATGCATTACACCACCATTCATCCGATCGCCATGAAACTTTGGGAAGTTGTTGAGTACATTCTGGCATACTTTTTTTTTTAATATCGCCCCCCCCCCTAGGGAGCAGGGGGAGGGGTAAGAACGGGATTACAACATATTTTTCACATTTGCTTTATTTCTCAAGGGAAAAAAAATAAAAATTCAAAAGGTTCCAACTTCAAGATATTAAAAACAGATATTACAAAATATCGAAAAAAAATTTTCACTAACATGGGGGGAGGGGGCAAAAATTATCTATATAGTAAACTCACTGATTCACGAACTCAACACAGCTGCGGGGATTCTATGAGAGATACAGTCACAAATTTTGGGAAACAGGTTGGATTTAGGACCCTGACCCCCATTAAGACGGGATTTTGCGATATACCCCCTTTTCCCCCCCTCCTGCTGAGGGGGGGGGGGAAAGGGGGTAGAAAGAATCCAGTAGAAATAAGTCATTTACTGCGATTTTGGATTTTTAAGGGGGGGGGGCACGATTTTCGAAGGCAAATTTAGCAAAATACAGATTTTCAAGAACTCTACCGATAACAGCACAAAGATATAAAAAACCGCCAAGCATCTTCTTAAGGATAGCTCCAAAAAACTCTTTTTTTTTTTTTGCGATTTTTGATTTATTTATTTATTATTTTGGAGGGGGGGGGGATTACGGGGGTAAATTCGAACCCCCTTTTAGCGCACAATTTGTCAGAGGAAATCTATAGGAGTTGAGGTCAGAAATTTCAGTGTGTGGTTTATTTACATGTTAAATATATTCAGATATCCTTATCTTAATCCTTTATTAATTCTGCCCATCTGCGCAGCACTAGTGCGACGTAAAATCGAACAATCCATCCACCCCTTTATTAATTCTATATACATAAGACAAAAGTATTGTTCTGGAGTTTGAAAATTTTTGACCTCCAATTTTCGATTGATTTACACGTTTTGAGATGTTCCGATCATGATTTGACCAGTTTTAGAAGATAAATGCCTGTCTATATGCCACGAATTTTGTGAATGCTGCATCTCACAAACCAATGAACATATTTAGATATTTAGTTAGATTCTGACTTAAACTGCTGTTGAATACATTTGGGGAACAATTTTCTGAACATGGTGACATTGTCATCCCATTTTTCTCATAATTTTTAATGTTTCACAATAGAACAATTAAATATATTTTCAAATTTAAATTATTTATAATATTAATATATATATATATATACTACTGGCCATTAAAATTGCTACACCAAGAAGGAATAATAATAACAACGGAATGAAATTTGTTGGACGCATACATTATAGTAGGAAGAACAATTGATTAAAATTTCAGGAAATTTGGAGTAATATGTACTGAGAAAACAGTACATAAAGCAGCGACCTCTGTTTAACACGATACCACAATTCATCGATTGAAGTTACTGGTGAGTGATGGGGGGCCAGTCGCTGTTCAACGATTAAACAGTGATTTTCATTGGTGCGAGATCAGGAGAACGCGCTGGCCAGAGCAACAGTCGAACACATTCGGCCTCAATGAAGGTCCAGACAATATGGACAACTTGCGGTCGTGCATTCTCTTGCTTAAATGTTGCGCTTCGGAGGCCTTGAACATAGGGCAGAGCGATGGGCCTTAACTCGTCAGAAATGTAATGGCTGGTATTCAGAGTGTCGGGAATGAAAACAAGAGGTGACCGGGACGTGTATCCAATAGTGCCACATACCATCAATCCAGGTGGTGACTCTGTATGCGGGTACCCAAATTCTGATTACCCTCAGAACTGCATCACCGATATGGGCGTCATTAATGTGTGATCAACGATGAACCTGGACACAGGAATGGCGTGAAGTCATTTTTCAGATTTACAATCCTGTTTACAGCATCAAGATTGCCTTATCCGTATTTAACGGCATTATGAATAATGCACATTGCCAGCTGGGATTCGACATCCTCATACTGTCCATCATTTACAATGATGTTATGGGTTCCCATTGGATGCACGTCTCGATTACTTCATGTTCGTATTCCTGGCACTCTGAACAGCGGCCATTAAATTTCTGATGAGTTAAGGCCCGCCCCTCTGCCCTGTATTCGAGGCCTCCGTAGCGCAAAATTTAAGCAAGATAATGCACTACCGCAAGTTGTTTGTATTGTCCGGACCTTTTTTGATACAGAATGTGTTCGACTGTTGATCTGGCCAGCGCGTTCTCCTGATCTCGCACCAATGAAAATGACTGTTTAATCGTTTAAAAGCGACTGGCCTTCCACCACTCACCAGTAACTTCGATCGATGAATTGTGGCATCGTGTTAAAACTTCATGAAGTGCTCTACCCATACATGTCATCCAATCGCTGTTCGATTCAATGCCTAGGCAGATATGTACTGTTATTGCTCACAGAGGTCGCTGCTTTATGTACTGTTTTCTCAGTACATATTACTCCAAATTTCCTGAAATTTTAATAAATTGTTCTTCCTACTATAATGTATGTGTCCAACAAATTTCATTCCGTTATTATTATTCCTTCTTGGTGTAGCAATTTAAATGGCCAGTAGTGTATATATATCCAAATTATTAATTTGCATAGCATAATAAAAATTGCAAATATAATAGTATTTAATGTAATTTTTACTTTCTCTAACTCATATAATGATAGAGAAAATATTTTGGGGTCAACTTTTTGATTTTCAGTTTTTGCTATATTTACACATTTTGACCTTCCCGGTGTTTGCGTTAGCATTATAAGGCCAACTAACTGTGCTATGGTTTAGGGTTTAGAGAGAGTGCCCTTTAAGAGAGGTTCTATCTATATCTAAGGAGTTTTAGCCTACACTTATGCATATTTAGGAGAAAACCACGGAAATTTTTACTTTCTTCTATATTCAACAGAAGAAAGTATTGGATTCGAAAAATTTTCGACGTTTTGAGAATTCTAGAACACGATTTGACCATTTTTAGAAAATGTCTGTCTGTGTGAGACAAAAATTTTGTGGCAACTGTATCTCCAGAACTACTGCTCAAAATTACATATAAATTCATATGTAGATGCACTTTGACCCAACTTAGTGCCTATCAACTTTTGGTGTCGACTGCTCAACAGGTGACGCTGCTATACAATAATTTCCGCAATTTAAGGGGAGGCTATATCTCAGGTTCTATTGCGTATAATCAAACAAAACTTGATATGTAAGAAGGCCATTATAAGACATTATGCAGGTGAATTTAAATACTTATTGGCCAACAGGTGGCGCTGCTATACAGCGATATCTGCAATTTAAGGGAAGACTATATCTCAGGAATTATTGCACAGAAATGCATATAACTTTATATGTAGATGAACTTTGACCTAAATTAGTACCTACCAACGTTTGGTGTCAACCGCTCAACAGGTGGCGCTACTATACAGCGATTTCTGCAATTTAAAGGGAAGGCTATATCTCAAGTTCTATTGCGTACAATCAAAGAAAACTGCATGTGTAAGAAGACCATTATGAGGCCGTATACTAATTTAATTTAAGTGCTTCTCAGCCAACAGGTGGTGCTGCTATACAGCGATTTCCGAAATTTAAGGGAAGACTATGGCTAAGGAGCTACTGCACAGGATTGCATATAAATTTACATGTAGATGTACCCAGACCTGAATTAGCACCTATAATATATTGCTGTCAACCGATCAACAGATGGTGCTGCTACATAGCGATTTCCAAAATTTAAGGGAAGGCTATATCTCAGATTCTATTGCGTATCATCAAACAAAACTTTATATTCGGGAAGGCCGTTATGAGATATCATGCTGATTCAATGTTGGATGCTTATCGGCCAATAGGAGGCGTTTCAATACTGAAAACTTCCTCGAAAACGGGAAGGCTACATTTGAATTTCTATGGCATATAACAATACGAAACTTGATATATGAGATAACCGTTATAAAAAGGCACATTTTAAGATGTTATTTACAGACAATAAAACTGTCTTTCGTTGGTTATTTAGTGTTAGTTTTCTCAAAGATGAAAATTATTTTCGTTCATTATGTTAGATAATTTTAATAAATAATAAGTTTTAATATATTATTTACACTTAGTGAATTTGTATAAAAAAATAAAGAAGAAAGTTTTGTGGTGGCCACAACATACTAGTTTTCACAAAGTGCTGTAATTATATTAACTAAAAAAAAAATAATAATAATGAAGTCAACTTTAACTCATTCACAATTACTTGCATAAATAACAGTAAATACCAAACTATAGTAAAAAAAATAGGTTTGAAATTTTTAACTGTAGCAAATTTTCGCTCTGTGGAGACTAAGGCGTTTCATGATTTAGAGCGAGTTTGCGAGTTTCATGATTAGTAGAGTTTCATGATTTATGTGGAGACTAAGGCGTTTCATGATTTGAAATAGCCTGTTCGCTTACCATATAAAGGACCTTGAAAATTCTGGTCGTGGCAAATCCGCAACCCGGTGGGGCCTACGGTCTCCCAATCTTCTCCCTATAAGTAATTTACTGATAATTAGAATTGGAGATATTGATTTATTACAATGACAAAGCGCCCTCTGGCGACAGAGATTTGCAATATGTACTCCTCAATTTCAGTTTAAAAGACTTAAAATGATATTTTACCTATGAAATTATGTTAATGAGAAGCTGAGATACAAAGGTAATATAAGCATTGTATAACAAAATTTGTGCCTGATTTTTCGGTTTTTTTCTTTGAAACTTGCGTGTTAAAAATACTTAATACGAAATGTGAACAGGATGTATCGGAATTCGAAAGCCTGCATCATACTTAGAATTGGAGATATTGTAATTGGTTTTCTCTGAAACTCCCGTACGGAATTTAACGGCTTATATCAGTTTAAAAGTCCGTAATATTTCAAATGATGTGTTATAAGTAGAATTCTAGATATTGAATTATTAAAATATCAAAACGCCCTCCGGCGACAGAGATTTGCAACATCTCTCTACTCATCAATTCTAATTCAAATAACTTTTTAAATGATATATTACTTATGAAATTATGTTAATTAGAAGCTGAGATACAAAGCTAATATAGACATTTTTATAAAAAGATTTGTGTCCGACTTATCCATGGTTTTCTCCGAAACTTGCATAATTCCGGGCTATATAACGTTAAAAATCCTTAGTACGATATGTGAGCAGAAATTGGAATTCGAAACGCTGCAAAATAGTAAAGAATAAAGGTATTCTGTGTATTCCGTTGTTTTCTCCGAAACTCCCGTTCCTTTTCTACATCTTTGCCCCTTCGCACCCCCCTTCCGTCGATAATAGTAATTTTACACTCGAAAATATCTGCAATCGATTTACCTTGTCTTAAAATCTAAATATACCAACCAATTTCAAACGCAGTAACTCTTTTTTTTTTTTTTTTTGCCTCTTTTCCCCCTCCCTCAAGCCCTCCCTGATAATCGTACTCTTTCAAAAATATTCACAATCGAATTATCGGGTATTAAAACCAAATACTACGAAAATTCAACGGCATATCTCAATTTAAAATACTGCAAAATATAAAAGAAAACTTAATCTTTTTCCATTAAATATGTCATTTTTTTATTTATTCATATATTTTCATGAAAATTGAACAGTAGCTTTATAATATGCTGTCTAAGCCGAATATTCATTTAAATGTAGTAAATGAAAATTAGAAAAAGTTTGAAAATTGCAATTTTTCCCTCCACTATAAAACACATGATAACTTAATTGATTACAACCATTTCCTTTTTCATCACAGACAGTCGTCTGCCTGTTGCCAACTATATTTCACACTTTAGTTAATTTTAAAAAATCTAATTGATGTATCGATAAGCCGCTTGCACTCTTAGATTCGGAAAAAATTCCCCTTTCATTTGATGCCAAATTCGTAACGATCGGACTAATATTTCTAATTTATTTTCCATTTTTTCTGCTTTTAACTCCGTTAAAATATCTATTTTTATGCAATCGCGGTGAATTCTCAGTCATTGAGATCACTTTTTGATTAGACATAGGTCCACATTTTAATTAATATCTCCGCAACTAATTAAAATTTTTAAATTCTGTTTTCACTATCCCCTCGGGAAGGCTTCTAGGCACCCGTATGTCAAATTTTATACTTCTGCGTTCAGTAGGGGCTGAACGTATAGATGCTCAGACAGACAGACATCTTCTTTTATTATCATAGAAGATGAATCAAATTTTAAATTATGGTTTTCCTCCCAGCAATGCTTAGAAGTAGCCGATTTATTGGTTTCTTACTTACGGACGTAATTAATATTTTCTTTAAGGTGGAATTTAAGGCTGCGTTTAGTTTGGCCAATGTATGATAAACCACACTGGCAGAAAATGCTATAGATGCTCCAAAAATTATACATATCTATAGCATCTTTTAATTGAGAAAAGGTGAGTTTATTGGAAGGCGAAAAAATCATTTTAAAATCATATTGTTTGAGAATTTTAGCTATGGCATGGCTAGATTTAGAAAAATAGGGTAAATCAATACTGATATGAAAAGAGACTGATTTAGTAGACTAAGTATGTTGAAGTTGTATTTTTTGGATGGCTTTATCTCTGATGGAAGGGTTATAACCTCTGTCAATTGCTATGGCTTTCCGATATTTGATTTCAGAGCTTAATAAAACAGGAACGGAAACAGCTGTCTGCTTTATAATCCCACACCAGGTCTTCCATTAATATAATGTTTAATATTGATTATGAATTCAATTAGTCTACAGTAGGCAGCAAAATAATTCGATCACTAGATATAATTCCTATATAAAAAATATACTTTTAATACTGTTTTGTTAAATAAATCTTTGTCAAATCATGTTCTTAATCAATCAATCTAAGAACATGACTTGACATGGATTTATTTAACAAAACAGAAAACAGTGTTAAGTGTACTTTTTTTATAGCAGAAATTATTACTAGTGCTCGAATAATTTTTCTGCCTGCCTTTCTGTCTGTCTGTTTCATGTTAATGTAGGCAATGAACATTGAAGGTTATACGATATAACGAGTACATACAGTTGGAAAGTGTTAACAATCAAGGCATAATGCATGAGTTTTTGTTCTTTTTCAAATTCCAATCGTGCATTTGCTAACCGATCGATTTTTACACTCCTAAAATATTATGCAAGAAAAGTATTGTAATCATGACAAAAATTTGACTTTGAGATTTTGGTGTATCTATACGTTTTGAGGTCCACTTGAGTTAATTTTTGCTATTTTTACGGTTATGTATGTATGTATGTGTGTGTGATGATAGCATAAAATAATATATAACAATAAATAAATATTTAGATAATTAGAAGGACGAATTAACTTTAATAAACTAAGTACCTTTAACGATCCTTCAACTTTAGCAGCTTTTAAATGATATATTTCGACGTGCTCTCGCAGTCATCTTCAGATGTTGTTTATGCTGCATTACTGAAAGGTGTCTTCATCTTCCTCCACATCACTCTCCTTCTCGCTTACGTCATTGTTTCGTCGGTAATTCCTTAGTACTTGTTGCCAATCCTTAGTTATTATGCTGTGCTCTCTCTCATTTACTGCCATGTTAGATGTTAAAATTTCTAAAGCTTCGCGTTTCAGAGCGTAGTTATGTGAGTTGTATGGGGCTATTTTGACGGTTTTTAGGGTATTAGTTATTATTGGGTTAGTTTTATGTGTACGTGATAAGGCGGTGGAGCTTCTATTGTATTTTAGATCGTTAATATGTTCTATTTCTCTGTCCTTTATTTTTCGCTTTGTCATTCCGATGTAGGTTGCAGGTTTATTGTTATTTTCAAGATCGAAAGTAATCTTGTATATCCCCGAGGTTTCTTTAGGGTCAATAATATCTTTTTCATTTCGGATTCTTTGAATAATGTTCTTATTGGGTTTAATGGGTATGTGTATATTGTATTTGGAACCTTCGTTTTTAATTTTGTTTGCTATGCCGTTGCAGAATGGTATGGAGGTGGTGAACTTGGGTTTTGTTTTTTGGGCGTCATTAATTTTGTTATATGTTTTTAAGCGCTTTTTGTAGAGTTTTTGAATCAGAGAGTGGCTGTATCCTGCATCTTTAGCAATGTTCTTTATAAATTTTATTTCAGCGTTAAGAAGATTTTTATTTGAGCAGATTAAGATGGCGCGATCTATGTAGGAGCGAATGGCGGCGGTTTTGTATTGGAACGGGGTTTTACATTTGTTATGAATGATTTCGTTATTGTTTGTTGGTTTTCTATAGACTGTAGTATCCAGGGTATTATCGCGATTTTTAATGATTTTGACGTCAAGGAAATTAATGCTATTGTTAGTTTCAATGTCAAGGGTAAATTTCATATTATCATCAAGGGTGTTTAAGTTAGTTAGAAGGGTATGTGGGTCGATGTTGTTTGGGATGACGGCGAACACGTCATCCACGTAACGTAACCATATTTTACATTTTTTTTATGATATCGTGAGCGGATATTTCGAAATGTCTGAGTTTAATTTCTGCAATTGCGCCTGATATAGGGGACCCCATAGGCACGCCTTTCGTTTGTTTATAGATATCATTATTGAAGGTGAAGAATGAGTTGTTTAGTAAAAGATTATTGGCTGAAATTAAAGTTTCGCTTATTTTATTATTGCCGTAGATGTTAATTATTTGGTTTTGTATTATATCATTAATTTCGTTTAGGTTTATTGAAGGGTACAGGTCTTTTACATCGAAACTAACGAGTGTGTCATCATAGTTTATATTTATATTTTGGATGGATTTTATAAAAGCTTCTGTTGAGTTTAAACTGTGCGTTGAGGGGGGAAGGAGGGTTTCATAGATATTTTTCATATATACTTCAAGATTGTATGTAGGGCCTTCAGATTTGTTTACTATAGGTCTAAGTGAGGGAGGGGTTTTATGATCTTTATACTTTCCAAAAATACGGGGGATAATGGGGGCGCGATTGTTAAGTTTTGGTGGTTTGTCATTAGGCCAAGAGCCTGTTTTAATTAGAGATTTAGTTTTATCCATTAGCTTTTTGAGTGGGTCTTTAGTAATTAGGTTTACTTCAAGTTTATTAATGGTATCTATTATCATTTTATTATAATCGTTCCTATTAAGTATAGTTATTTTGCCAGTTTTATCAGTCATCAGAATAGTGATATCGCGGTTCTTTTTTAATTCATTAAGGCATTTTATGTCTTCTTTATCGCTATGTGTATTAACATTGGATTTTTCAATTAGTTTAACAGCGGTATTTCTGATGTGAGAGCGTTTAGGTGGGGGGACGAGATCTAAAGCAGTTTCGATGTGCGATGGACCGAAATTCATACTTAATGACACTTTCAACCCTCTTGACACAATAGCGCACATCGAAACTGCTTTAGATCTCGTCCCCCCACCTAAACGCTCTCACATCAGAAATACCGCTGTTAAACTAATTGAAAAATCCAATGTTAATACACATAGCGATAAAGAAGACATAAAATGCCTTAATGAATTCGCGATATCACTATTCTGATGACTGATAAAACTGGCAAAATAACTATACTTAATAGGAACGATTATAATAAAATGATAATAGATACCATTAATAAACTTGAAGTAAACCTAATTACTAAAGACCCACTCAAAAAGCTAATGGATAAAACTAAATCTCTAATTAAAACAGGCTCTTGGCCTAATGACAAACCACCAAAACTTAACAATCGCGCCCCCATTATCCCCCGTATTTTTGGAAAGTATAAAGATCATAAAACCCCTCCCTCACTTAGACCTATAGTAAACAAATCTGAAGGCCCTACATACAATCTTGAAGTATATATGAAAAATATCTATGAAACCCTCCTTCCCCCCTCAACGCACAGTTTAAACTCAACAGAAGCCTTTATAAAATCCATCCAAAATATAAACTATGATGACACACTCGTTAGTTTCGATGTAAAAGACCTGTACCCTTCAATAAACCTAAACGAAATTAATGATATAATACAAAACCAAATAATTAACATCTACGGCAATAATAAAATAAGCGAAACTTTAATTTCAGCCAATAATCTTTTACTAAACAACTCATTCTTCACCTTCAATAATGATATCTATAAACAAACGAAAGGCGTGCCTATGGGGTCCCCAATATCAGGCGCAATTGCAGAAATTAAACTCAGACATTTCGAAATATCCGCTCACGATATCATAAAAAAAATGTAAAATATGGTTACGTTACGTGGATGACGTGTTCGCCGTCATCCCAAACAACATCGACCCACATACCCTTCTAACTAACTTAAACACCCTTGATGATAATATGAAATTTACCCTTGACATTGAAACTAACAATAGCATTAATTTCCTTGACGTCAAAATCATTAAAAATCGCGATAATACCCTGGATACTACAGTCTATAGAAAACCAACAAACAATAACGAAATCATTCATAACAAATGTAAAACCCCGTTCCAATACAAAACCGCCGCCATTCGCTCCTACATAGATCGCGCCATCTTAATCTGCTCAAATAAAAATCTTCTTAACGCTGAAATAAAATTTATAAAGAACATTGCTAAAGATGCAGGATACAGCCACTCTCTGATTCAAAAACTCTACAAAAAGCGCTTAAAAACATATAACAAAATTAATGACGCCCAAAAAACAAAACCCAAGTTCACCACCTCCATACCATTCTGCAACGGCATAGCAAACAAAATTAAAAACGAAGGTTCCAAATACAATATACACATACCCATTAAACCCAATAAGAACATTATTCAAAGAATCCGAAATGAAAAAGATATTATTGACCCTAAAGAAACCTCGGGGATATACAAGATTACTTTCGATCTTGAAAATAACAATAAACCTGCAACCTACATCGGAATGACAAAGCGAAAAATAAAGGACAGAGAAATAGAACATATTAACGATCTAAAATACAATAGAAGCTCCACCGCCTTATCACGTACACATAAAACTAACCCAATAATAACTAATACCCTAAAAACCGTCAAAATAGCCCCATACAACTCACATAACTACGCTCTGAAACGCGAAGCTTTAGAAATTTTAACATCTAACATGGCAGTAAATGAGAGAGAGCACAGCATAATAACTAAGGATTGGCAACAAGTACTAAGGAATTACCGACGAAACAATGACGTAAGCGAGAAGGAGAGTGATGTGGAGGAAGATGAAGACACCTTTCAGTAATGCAGCATAAACAACATCTGAAGATGACTGCGAGAGTTTGTCGAAATATATCATTTAAAAGCTGCTAAAGTTGAAGGATCGTTAAAGGTACTTAGTTTATTAAAGTAATATATAACATTTACTTACTGATACCTTTTCATTCACATCTCTTATAATATCAAAATATGTGTTTTAAAAGAAATGATACGAAATTCCAGCAACACAGTGGTGTTACATTAAATGATTAAATTTCTAAATTCCACTGCAATTATTTTGTTTTGCATATTTAAGTATATTTGCACATTGAAATATTGGTTTTAATTTTCAGATACACTGTCAAATACATTCCTTTCATTAAGCTTATATTATGTACTGAAATGTATTTATTTCAACAAATTATTTTATCTTTTGCATCCCATCATCCAAAACTGCAAATAAAAATTTCGTAAATGCTTTCTTTGCAGCACACTATCTATTTGCATGCATTTTCCATTGATTTGGATAAGATGACACAAAGTAAACATCTCCATATATTTTACTTACAGTTTTGGATAGCATGACACAAAAAAAAAAAAAAAAAAAATTCATTGAAATAAATACATTTCAGTACATAATATAAGCTTAAGGAAAGTAATCTTGATTTTTTTATGCCTGGTTAGGCATGTGTATGCAACACGCACTATAAAGGGATTTTGAGAAATTACCTACCCTCCCCCTCCTTTGGGATGGGGAGGGGGCAAAAAACACACTTTCAAGCTTGAATATACTCCAGACTACCTTAGAATGGTGAAATTTGATGTCTGGGTTTTAGTGTATGCAATATGCACTTCGATGGGAGGGAAAATGGTCCCAAAATTCCTGGTTTAAACCCAAAAATTCCCATGTTTATTCCCCTGAATCAAAATTCCCGGGTTTTTTTACATCTCTAGACACAACCCTTCTCTTTCTTTGAACTTGGCTTTTTTGTACTTAATGTCTTTTTCATAGATATCATTTATTTTATTTTTAAAAACAAAAACAGTCTACATATTTTACATAATTTATTTACTTCAATCAACCTGAAATTTTTAAGATAGTACATAATACAACATAAATACAAATAATAATTTATTCATTTAAATTAATCTGACATTTTCGCGATATTATATAATACATCATAAATACAAACATATCGTAAATACATCACATCAATAAGTACATAAACGTCCTGGACTTCCTTCATCTCTTCATCTTAATAAAAGCACAATGACATCTCTTTTCTGTCTGCCTTTCCTTCTGTCAGCAGCATCGAGAATCTATCACACTTACTGTCGAGAATTTCTGAATCTAATTAATTCTCAAATTTTTCATATTACTTTTAAGGCTCTCTTTATTTATATTTTTAATTCAAATCACTCTAATTTTTATTGATAAGGAATATGTGTAAAGAGGCCTACCTGGGTTCTTCATCTGGGACGGATGAGCTTCGATGTTCGACTTCTCTTTCTATTATGTATCCTATGTCTGCTCTGCAGTTAAAGTGAAGTGAAACACCACACGTAGAAATAATGAACAACCGTGGGATGTCTTTTCTAATTTTAATTAAAAGCTTAAATCACAATTCAAAATTATATTTCGGAGCGGACGCTATAACAGACGTCCACACCGTCTTAAAACAAGTTTTCTTCTCCCACTACATAGCAACAGAAGTATCTACAAAAAATAAAAAGAAAGTTATTAGTCATCTAAAACGCAAGAGTTCACACAAGTCTCTATGAATCAGATATCTGGTTTACATCAGAGAGGAGCATCTGTTCACGACACTCCCACCTTGAGTTCAGAGGTAACCAGAACTCAACTCAAGGCACTACACCACCCCGAGTCGGTCTGGCTGTTTGACGATTCTTCCTCGTCTGGTGGTGATAGCGTCACGTAAAATGTCAGATTCTAGTTCTAGGGGACACAGTTTTCTGATAGGACGTAGCAAAATACCGGATGATGTTCTCACTTTTGCAATGCGGGCCACATTGTCTTTACTGATTAGTATCTCCTCGATTCGTCCTAGTGGCCAATTCGTTCTTTTAACATTGTCTGTTGAAATGATCACAACGTCTCCTGTTTTCAGGGAGCGGCACTCTTTGGTTTTTAACAAAGATTGGCGTAACGACCCTAAGTATTCAATTCGAAATCTCCTACGCAAATTTTCTTGAATTTTCACCCTGTATAAATATCGTTTATTCATAGTTTTACTGTCAAGGACAGATAGCTCTGGTAGTCCTATTTCGGGTATATCCTGCAAAAACATTGCAGGCGTTAAGGGTTCGAGGTCGTCACTATTTTCAGACACATAAGTTAATGGTCTAGCATTTATAATGCTTTCGCAGTCACAGATCACTGTGATCAACTCATCATAGTTAAGCGAGGATTTGCCTAACACTCTTCGTAGGATCCGCTTCAGGATTCCTATTAGACGCTCCCAGAACCCACCCCACCACGGCGAAGCAGGCGGGTTTATTTTCCATTCAATGGGAGCGAATTTACATACTGATTTCAATTTTTCAATATCTATGCTATTCAAGAGATTCTTCGCACCAATAAAATTAGTTCCTTGATCACAATACACTACTGAGGGACGACCTCTCCTCGATACGAATCGTGTAAAACCGAGTATAAAATTGTCCGTTGAAGGAGAAGTTAGTAATTCAAGGTGTACAGCTCTAAAAACTGCACAAGTAACAATTAGGATCCATGTTTTCGTTTCATTTTTAAGATAGAGAGGGCCGGCTAGATCTATGCCGACGATCTCAAAAATCGACGCATCTCTTACCCTATCAACAGGTAATACACTTTCCGCAACTTCTGGCGGTTTTGAAGTAAATTTTCTGCATACTACACATTTGTTTATGACCTTTTTTACAGTTTTCCGACATTTCAAAATCCAGTAGTTCTCTCGGAGTTCTGACATTAAAAGTTGTACACCACAATGACCCAATTCACGATGTTTCGAAATTATCAGTTGTTCTACTACATGATGGTTTGACGGTAAGACCACTGGTAAGCGAAAATTATGAGTGTCGTCTCTCATAAAGATCTTAGTTTTTATCCGTAGTAGACCGTTCGAGTCTGTGATAGTGCGTAGATGTCGTAATTTATAATCTGAAGAATTCGTAAAATGTTCTTGTTGTACTAATTTTATAAGCACAATTTCTGCTTTTCTTAATTCTTCACTGTTTAGCAGACCGCTTGTTCGATCGGTTCTAACAATTTTTGAATTGTTACTGAAGCGAAAAATCCACCCTATTATACGTACAATTTTTGTGTAAGAAGAGTACCGGAGGTAAAATTTATCTTCATTATTTTCTAAATTCGTAGCAGTAACGATAGTTTTTCTCTTCTCTTTATTGATTATATCTATATTCGGAACTATATTATTCTTAGGCCACTTTTCTTCTGCAGTTAATAACCAGGATGGCCCCAGCCACCACTCAGATTTAGCTAGTGTTTTCACTGAACACCCACGAGAGGGCAAATCGGCCGGATTCAAATGACCAGGGACAAAGTTCCAGGAATCAGGAGAAGAAAGTTTACGGATTTCCTTTACTCTGTTTTCTACAAATGTTCCCCAAGGGCCTTCTCCTTTTATCCAGTATAATACATCCATCGAGTCAGACCAATAAACTATGTCAACGTTTAATTTTAAATCTTGGATAACCGTATCCGCTAATCTGGCACCTATACAGCAAGCTAGTAATTCGAGACGGGGAGTGGATATTTCTTTCAACGGCGCAACTCTGGATCGTGCCTGTAATAGTTGACAACTAACTTGATCGTGAATCTCGTTTCTTAAAAAAACACAAGCAGCATAAGAAACTTTACTGGCATCACAAAAAACGTGTAAAGACAATCTTCCTGTAAATAAATTTAACTCGGAAATTCTTCTGGGTATGGAGATATTTTTTAACTCCAAAATTTGATTTTTCCATTTTCCAAATTCCTTAACTATCTCATCGGGCAATTTGGAGTCCCAAGAAGCCCTAATTTTCCAACATTTTTGCAATAGTAATTTTGGAATCAAGGTCACTGGACACGTAAAACCTATCGGATCGAATATCTTATGTGTTAGAGACAGAATATTTCTCTTCGTTATGGAACCCTCTTCTAATTTAAAATTCCTATAATCACACGCTAAAGTATCTTTCTCCATATCCCACATTAACCCGAGCACCGGCGTCTTTTTATCAATTTCCAAATCAATCATTTCTCCGTCCGCGCGATAATTATAACACCAGCCGCGAAGGTCGAATTTAGCTGAAGCTAAGATTTTTTGCGCTTCAGTACGAAAATAATCTAATTCATCTAAGGAATCCACACTAGTCACGCAATTATCTACATACAATGATTCCTTAAGTTTTAACGCTACATCTTTTACGTCGTCTGGTGCCTGATCAAGGTGATGCGCAAGTGTTGCTGCGAGGAGAAACGGACTACTGCAAAGTCCGAAAACTACCCTACAATGTTTATAAGTGATCAGATTTTCAGGATTCCCATCCCCCCACCAAAGAAAACGTAAATAATCTCTATCCCCTTCGTTCAAAGATATCTGTAAAAAAGCTCTCCGGATGTCCGCTACGACGCCTATTTTTCCCCATCTGAAACGATTCAAGACTGAAGGAATTAATTCAATCAAATTAGGCCCCTTCTCTATACATTCATTTATAGAAACGGAACCCCTAACATGGGCCGAACCATCGAAAACAGGTCTGATTTTCGTCGTTGAGTTCGGTTTTATTACCGCCCTGTGAGGTAAATAGTGAACATTAGTAATCTGAGGTGAATCTTCCTTAGTTTTCACTTCCTCTATAACTCCCTCGGATTCCCATTCATTAAAAACTTGTTCATATTCTCCTACTAATCCGGCTGCTTTAAGAGAATTTACATTATTTTTTAATCTCTTTTCCGCTAATTCTCTATTATCCAAAATCTCTGGATGTCCATCTATCCATGGAAGACACACTTTATATCTCCCATCATTTTCCCGACATACCGTTTCTTTAAAATGTTTCAAAACTAATTCCTGAATTTCTTGTTTGGATTGTTTTTCTGCCGGATCAGTTATACCCAATAAATCCAAATTCCATAAGTCCGTGATTTTAGCCTCATTTACATACAATGAAAGAGCCGTTAGAGAGCTATCTTTATCTCTACTTTCAATTTTCCCATTACCGTCCATCCGAGAATCGTTTGCATAGCTACCAACCCACAGGACAGATTCTTTATTTTCCCAGTAAACAATTTCCCCACGACATCTGCCCCTAGCAAAACATGTATTTCATTTTCATCGTTTTCATATAAACAGTTTCTACTTCTAGGACAAATGTCGCTCAAAAAAATATTTTTCTCTTTTAATTCTCTAATGCAATTAATACTGCTAATCCTGGGAACTGTTGTACAAATCTTTTCTTGTTCCATGACCTCGATTACAACATTTTTGTTGTCCTTTAACCCCTTTAAGTTAATAGAATATCGATCATGTAATACTGTTTCCTCGGTACCTCCAAACAGCCCATGAGTAATTTTCACTCTTCCTATACTTGCTAAGTTTAATTTATTTGCTACAAAGCTAGATACGTAAGACTTTGAAGATGCCGTATCAAAAATTACTCTCACTAAATGCTTATTTTCTTTATTTTCTATACGAGCAACCAACGTTTGCAGGTACACTCTATTTTCCGAGTGTTCATTAATCAAAAGTGTGCTGTCTTCTTCATCCTTTGCAAGCGCTTTCTCTTTTTCCTGTTGGTAGTGTTTAAAACACATTAACGAAGCGTGTTTTCCCTGGCAATATTGACAACTAATATTTTTTTTGCAAAATTTAGCGATATGACCTTTCACTTCTAAGCATTTAAAACAACCGCCCTTTTTAACCAGTAAAGATTTCCTTTCTTCAAGTGATAATCTCTTAAATTCGTCGCAGTTCACCATACCCCTATGTGTCAATGACCCACAAAGGGAACATTTTCCCCTTATCTCCTGACCTTCGTTTAATAGATCTTTCGCTGCATAGAAACTCGTTGTTTTGTCTCTATTTTGCGGTCTGTTTTGGGGTGCGCTTTTCCTAACTGTACTTTCATTCGAAAAACCGGATACCAACATAGCTTTTTCCCTGGATTTCAGAGATATAGATAAGAAATCCAATAAACATGTGACGTCATAATAACCCTTTTGGTATTCTGGTTTATTTAAATCGATTAATAGATCTTGTGGTAGGGCCTTCAAAATTGTGGTACAAAGAATCGCTGATAAATTATTATTATCTGAGCCTAAGGCTTCAATGCTTCTTAAATCAGTCAAAATTTTGTCATAAAATTTTCTGAATTCTGCTACATCGTTAGAATTTCTAAGTGGTTTGATGTTGAGGATATTACAAGTATGATTATGTATTAATAAGTTGCGGTCGCCGAATCTTTCTTTTAATAAATTTACAGCCGAATCATAAGCACTTTCAGACATAGGAAGCCCATCTATTGTACATAAAGCGCTACCTCCCAAGTACGCTTTCAGATAGTTAAATTTATCTATTTTCGTTAATTCGTTATTATTATGTATAGAGGATTCGAAAGTATTCCAAAAGGTGAGCCAGTTATTTATATCTCCAAAAAATCTTTCGATTCGAATCCGCGGCAAATTTACATTTGTACTAGGTACTTTATAGACTTCTACTTTTTGACTAAGTGGTTCGCGGTTCGAATTCGGGATATCGGTCAATTTTCCCTTTAATTCCCCAAGTTTTTTATTACACCTGAATTTCCATAATTGAATTTTTTCAGCGTATTCTTCGGTTTTTAGGAATTCATTTTCAAATTCCTCCACTTTAATGTGTGGTTCTAATTCCCTGTCCGTATTTTTTAAAGTTTCAAATTTCATTAGTAAAAGTTCCAATGTTTCTTCCAGTTCTATGATATTTATACTTTCATCTTGTTTTTGTAACTCCTTCTCTATTTTATTAATGCAATTTGTTACAGCTGTGCGTAACACGGTTCTTTTTTTCCTTAAAATTTCAGGCTCTGCCATTTTTTTCTTACAAAATCAAATACTACAAAATAATAATTTATCCAGTTTTTTTTTTTCTTTATCTAGACCAGTTAGTTTTACTCATCCGATCCCACGACAGGGATGCCATGTCGAGAATTTCTGAATCTAATTAATTCTCTAATTTTTCATATTACTTTTAAGGCTCTCTTTATTTATATTTTTAATTCAAATCACTCTAATTTTTATTGATAAGGAATATGTGTAAAGAGGCCTACCTGGGTTCTTCATCTGGGACGGATGAGCTTCGATGTTCGACTTCTCTTTCTATTATGTATCCTATGTCTGCTCTGCAGTTAAAGTGAAGTGAAACACCACACGTAGAAATAATGAACAACCGTGGGATGTCTTTTCTAATTTTAATTAAAAGCTTAAATCACAATTCAAAATTATATTTCGGAGCGGACGCTATAACAGACGTCCACACCGTCTTAAAACAAGTTTTCTTCTCCCACTACATAGCAACAGAAGTATCTACAAAAAATAAAAAGAAAGTTATTAGTCATCTAAAACGCAAGAGTTCACACAAGTCTCTATGAATCAGATATCTGGTTTACATCAGAGAGGAGCATCTGTTCACGACACTTACAGACGTGACATTTCGCACACACATAGTCCGGAACGTCTCCATGTGCACCTCGAAGCCAAATTAAAAAATTTTTAACTAGGAAGCAAGTTATTAATTAAAAAATCTGATGTGGGCACCACATGACTTCCTTATACACACACTAGAAAAAAAATATATATATTATGAAAACATTCACATTTTTCTGAGGTAATTGATTCAAAACTAAACAATCAGGTTCCGGCCTACGAAAATTCCTGAAAATAAGCAAGGGGGAAAAAAATGCTACTCCAGCCACAAAAGTCACAGTAACTGGATTATATTTATTGCAAAGACAAATATATTAGTTTTTTCAGGAATAGTGCTTCACGGCATATTACAGATTTTCTCACTGCCAAATGAACAGCTTGAGTTCAATAAAAATCATTCGAATATAGATGGCCTACTTTTGTTCTCTTAGTGAAAATTAGTGACAAGAAACAATATATTTTACCAAAATCAATTCTGTTAAAATTGAGAAAAGATTTACTAATTCTGGCTTCCTGAAACAATATTTGCTGCCAAATTTCATCGTTAATCTCGCCAAGCTTGTCATCAATGCAGATTTTGGTCTTGGCATCTTAGCGACCTAATTTGGAGAAAACTTGTAGTTTAGAGTTGCCAACATTTGGAATCTCTAACTTCAACAAGAACAGAGTTCTGGAATTTGCCAGAAACTTTCATTGATTTATAACGCAGAACCAAATTCTTTGAAATTCTACAAGTGACTAAGAAAACTAAAAAAAAAAGTGATTACTGATGATTGTAGATTAAAACTTGCCTATATCTTTACATGCTACTTCAAATTTTTTTATTCAGTTTCAAAATTTACTTGAATATAGCAGGGGTGCAGAATATGTCCGAATGTGCGAACGATGTTCGGGGGAAATTCTGGCTGTCTGGGGAAATTTTGAATAATTATTATCTTAGAATAAAATAAAAATGAAAACGGAAGTAAGAAAAAATTACTGAAAAAACAAATTTTCGAATATTAAACTACAAATTAACAGCTGTATTCTTCTTTTACAAGTGTATTCCCTTTAAATACCCGTTACCCCCTCCCCCCCCCCCCCCCCAAAAAAAAAAAAAAAGAAACTTTCAGATAATAGGTTGATGCGTTATTTTTGGGGGAAATTTCAGAGGTCTGAACATTTTCTGCACCCCTGGAATATAGAAATTAAGATTCTATATACCAATTATTATACCAACTAAAAATCAATTATTTATTAGGCTGGAATGATTTATTTTTTACATCAGGAAACACATGTTTAAATTTAACATGATGAAACTGGTTTTATTATTTTCTCTAAATTAATACACCATCGGCAATGGTACATCATTACACAGGTACAAAAATTCAGCACCAGATCGATAGCATGCACAGACAGGAGCAGTGTAAACCAATTCCCTAAAACGGTGCAATAATTTAACACAGAGTTGTGAAACATGCACGGAGATGTGTAAATTCCCTAATTCAACACAGTGTCTCAAAAAGTGGTGAGGGCAAAACAGCGAAAGTAGAATTGGAGCCCGATTTCGGGACCAATTCTTTCACCAAAATATATATATTAAAAAAAAAAAAAAATCCTTAAAGTTGAAAACATTATTACTAGTTTTAAAAAATATTGGTCGCCAATGGCGACCGTATTTCACAAGCTCTCACATACACATAATGATAAAGAATTGTTTTATATACATGGAAAGAATAAATGTAATTTTTAATTTAGGACTCGCAAATAATTAATAGTGGACAAAACGGTATTTTGTCCGGGGCGATTTTAACCAGGTTTTTTCCACTATGGAAAAAACCGAACAACCCTGACCCAAAGTACCCCATGTTTTAAAATCATTAATTACATTAAAACTATTAAAACATAAACGAGGAGCAAACATTCAAACCATGTTTTCACCTTTAGATACAATTTTTCAGACAAAAAAAAAAAATCTAATAAATTAAAAAAATAACTCTTTTTTTTTTTTTTTTCTTTTTTAAGAAAAAACTTGATTTGAACATTTGCTCCCCAAATGTTTCAATTCGATAAAATGTTAAAGTAAACATATATAATGTGCAGTATATACCTAAATTTGGAAAATATATAGCAGCATGTTAATTAGCTGCACTGTTTGAAAGTACTTGTTTTGATTGAATTGCCATCTTCAAAAACTAAAATATTTTTTGTGTCAATTTCAATGTTGCTAATATATTTTCAGTATATAATTATAGGTAATGATGATGTATATAAATGTGAATTCTTGTAGGCATATGAAATTATTAGTTTTCATTTTATTTCATGAAATATAATTCATACCCAAATCCAAAATTATCCCTATTCTATTAGCAATTCATGAAATGCATAAGATTTGCAGCTACAAGGAAAATAAATTATAAATATACACTTCCATTACTATGATTTAGAGGCAAGTGTTTTATAGTTTTATTTTCTAAAATGTAGTTATTCATATTTCCGAAAAGTAAATAAATGTCTGTTGATCTGTTGGCTAAAACAAAAATATCTTCAAGTATAAACAAATCACTTGTAACCTCTATTTTTCGAATATGCCTGTTTTAAAGTTCCACACTTCAATATTCAAACATTTACTTGAGAAATTAATCTTCTAAAATACAAAATATTAATTTAAACTAAATGTAATTTAATTCACTTTAATTAATAGTAAATTCTGTTTCTAAACAAAAAAGAAAATGCAGACAACTTATTCATGCACTATGTTCCAGTGGCGGATCTAAAACTTTTTTTTTTTTTTTGGGGGGGGGGCGGCTAAGATTTTTCAAGATGTTATTCCATATTAATGAAAAATTTCTAATTGTAATATTCAATTATGAATGTCAGTACTTTTAGCCTAGCCCCCCCCCCTCCTCCTAGATCCGGCGCTGCTATGTTCTTGCATGCATGAGCATACCACAGTTAAAAAGAAAAAAGTGGCAGAATGGCTCTTTTTGCAATGTTTACCGCAAGAGAGTTTTCTGTTTTCAGTGGTGTTCAGAATGAAATTCAAGAGGAAAAGAAAAAGTAAAGATATTAACAGACATGTTACTTTTCAGCCTTTTTAAGCTTGAAAATTATTATTCTTGGGATCAATGCAAATCTGCATTAAAACTTTTTGGACATGTGTAGGGGGGGGGGGGGGGTCAGCCTGAATTTGTGCAATATATTATTAGCAATTTCTATGTGATTGGCTTTCAAGAAATGTCAAATTCAAACTTTGAGAAAATGAAAAAGAAATAGCTCTTCAACTGCATTTTCCTAATAAACTAGAACTACATTATTCTGCTAATCAATTGCCCGAGCAAACAATGCTTCTACAGAATAAACTTATTTTCAAGTATACGTAATAAGTTTGTCTGTTTTTTAAGCACTTAGAACTATTTTAATTATAATTAATATGATATTCAATATGAGATTTATTGTTCTGATTTTGTTTATTGTGTGTGCATGTATGCATGTATGCAATCAAATTTAACATTATTTTTATTATTGAAAAATTTATATTGTGTCAGTTGCCTGATACCACTTTTGAGGGGGGGGGGGGATCGGGAAAAGTTCAGCCTTTTTTTCTGTAAGATTGTACCATGTCTGTATTAATTAAAACTTTAGCTCTACGAAAATAATCAGTTTTAGACACTTTTCATGGTTAATCTGTTTATTTAATGATTTTGGCCGAATGCCGAATATTTGGCCAGCTAATTACTGACAATCAGCTGTCAACTTCCTAATTTTTTTCGAACTATTTAAATAGTACCATTTACATTTAGTAATATTTTACTTTTTTAATTATGAGAAATTAACATAAAAAATTCCTTTTCAGAAATGGTGATTGATTTAAATGTAGAAAATTACTAGAAAATATTACAATACACAGTGGCATGATGCTGAGCTCGCAGCAAAGAAAGTTATTAACTGTTAGATTCCTCAATAAATACTTAAACTTTCTTAGATGACAACATCATGTTGCACCCCAGTAATAAAAAATAATCTTTGAGAAAAATCAACTTAAAGATAACAATAAAGCATTGACTAGCTTACAATAAAACTAACAAAAATGCCTCTCACTCAGGTGGATAAACTGCATGATATAGCTTAGGTGGGACACTTTTCATCCCAGTGACATAAAATTTTGTAGCTGTCTGCGACAGGTTTTTAAAATTTCGTAATCTGTACTCAAAAAGCCTGAAAGCGGCAATCTGGGAGGAGGGGGGGGGGGGGGGGGGTTAACAACCGTGGTGATCTCGTGCAACAATACACAATACAATTTTACTACAAAATAATATAGTATAAACAATTATAAAATAATAAGTTTAACTCATTCAATTAAATATTTCATAGCAATGTTTGACACAACACAATATAAATAATTATAAATAATAAAATTTTAGTTTTGATACAGAAATTTTTATAAGTGAATTTTGAAGTGGAGGAGAATTTTTGGAGCAGTTTTAAATGAAATTAGCACTTTCCTACATTCCCGTAGAATCTCAGTAACAGGTAACAGGAGAAAAAGAATACATGCATAACACTGCCTATCAAGGGAGATCTAGGCTCCTAGGTCGCCCTTGTTAAGCACTGTTTTGTGTGTTCCTTCCAAGGCACCTATAGGGAGCTCTAGAGTTCCTACCACAGAGCGTCTAAGACGTCATACATCAGTAGTGCATTGTCGTGGGCAAAAATATCTAAATTGCAGACAATTTTTTATGACTGCAGTCAAAAACTGTCTTAAAGTTGTGGGAAATTTTTTTTTTAGTAGTACAGACAAAGAGTGTCTGGAAGTTAGGGTCAATTTTTTTTATTAGTGCAGACAAAAACTGTCTGCAAGCCGTTTTTCTGTGTCCGTGACTATGTCGCCGTGTCGCGGCGTTTCTGCCACTGGGCTTTTCATATGACAAACTCAAATTCACTATTTTTTTACTTGTATCATGTATCACCTTTTTTAACGGGGGTGGACATAATATTTGTTTGATCTCCTAAAATGTCCTAGATGGCAACATTATCTAAAATACGTGCACTCCTTGTTAACTCGATTTTAAAGATATAATCTTTATTTAAGTACTGTTGTTAACAAAAACAACTTTTGTTAGATATTAGTGCTACACCAAATAGCACTTTGACCGAGTAGTTGCTGAGTGCTTGGACGAGCACTGAATACCGAGTAGTTGCAAGAAAGAATAATTGAAGCATATATGAAAATTTGCACATCTTAAAATTACAAAAAAAAAGCTTTTGAACATAAAATTTAGTTAAATGGTAAACAGCACGCTTTCATGCAGAACTTTTGTAGTGTATATACATAATTAGGTTCATTGCTACATTTTGATACTTACAGCATAGTGAATTACTAAAACCAAAACTGATAACTTTATTCTTAACATCTTTTTTAGATGCGAAATTATCATCCTCAGATAATTCTTAGAGAATATAAAAGTTATTATGCTCTAAGATTTAATTTAAGATACATGAAATTTACATATGAAAGGGAAACATTAAAATATTTTATAATTTCAAACATTAATCTTCAGATCGTAGAAATGGCCATAATTGGCAAAATAGCAGATTTAATTATGCAAATACGTTTTAGATAACGTTTTAGTGTATTTACCTATTTTATATATACCGTAAAATACCATAAAATCCTTTACTCAGTTAAATGCCCCTCCTCTTTTCACATTTTTTTTGTCCTTAAAATACTAAATAAGCACACCTTTTGCTCGACGGTTGACTGTATCTGAATAGATGATAGTTTTTTACATTATTTATTTTATAGTATAAAATTCAAAATCAATCTTTAGATTCATCTAGCCAAATAATTTCATATTCAGCATTACGGTCGAATATCGAATATATATACTGAATATTCAGTACATTCCTAATAACTAGATAATTATTTTGTAAAAGCAAATTTAGTTCTGCCTTTTGGGGTAAAATTCTGTTATGCTTGATTTCATAAATAATGCCTGCCTTTGAACTGTTAGCGGCAAAATGCTTGTGCATTTTAATAACAGATTACAAAATTATTGCATATTTTGGTAAACAGAACTGAACAAAAAAAAAAAAAAAAAAAAAAAAAAAATTTATTGATAGGCAACAAAATAATGATGAATTTTGGCAATTATTTATATTATTAAACATAAAATTTGATGATAGATACAGAAAATACAAATGATTCTGTATTTCAATAACAGGCCACAAAATTATCATGGATTTTGAGAAATAGCTTTGGTGGAAAAAAAAAAAAGAATTTTATCAATTTGCAACAAAATACTCTATTCTTAGTAATTATTTGTATTGTGAAAAATAAAGTTTCTCAATAAGCAGCAATATGATTCCATATTTTATTAACAAGCTGTGAAATTATCGCTCAATTCAAAATAGTTTTCAAAAAATCGCAGACTTTATAGATAAAAAATAAAAATAATTGTGTATTATGGCAAAATGTAAGCAAAAAATATTTCAGGAATAGCTTGAAAAAGAAAAAAAAAGTGCAAATTTTATTGATAAGCAGCGAAATAACAGCATGTAAGCAATTGTGATTAAACTATTAAACTGGTAATCCAAAAAGCATACTTTACTGCTGTCCATAATAAGTTTATCGGAATAATCTGCAGCGCTTGCTGCTAGAAAGCTCCTTCTTATATTTTATTATTATCATATTACAGAGTGATTTGAAAATCTTTAATTTTGGTATTTACCCAATCACATCTATAGTTATTTTACAATTGTTCTATTTTTATCATATGTAATTGTATTTCAAAATTATTTTGTACAAGTCGGTAATTGTTCAGAGCATTTTTTATTTTCACAAACTGTAAAAATTATAAGTGGGTTACTATTCTCAAAAACCTAGATTGACCTCTGCTGAAAATAAGAAAGAAATTTACTTTTAGGTTACATAACATATATATTTTGCTTTGTTTTTAAATTTTAATGTTTAATTATTTTTAAAGTTTTATTTTTATTCTGAAATTTTATTTATTTATTGAAATTATTCTATTATTCAAACAAATTTCTTGGGTAGGAATGTCTGAATATTGAAACAGGTTACCGAGCAATACATAAACATGGAACTAAAAAACAGGCATATTTTGAAAATTACAGGCGATTATGAGTAATAATTTGTTTAGGCTTGGCAGTGCAAACAGATCAAAGATAAGATATATAAACACATTTATTGACTAATCGAAAAAAAATATGTAACCATAATAAAACACGTACCTCTAGATGCAAACATAATATTAAGTTTTGCTTTTCTGAAATCATTTATTTAAACCTTCCCATATTAATTAATTTAGGGTTTTCAACTAGAATATCTTCTAATTAAACAATGCACTTCGAAGTAATCACGGATTAGGATACAATAAAATAGAAAAACGTAATGAAAGATGAAACTGAAAGCTTCATTGGCGGAATGGGCGGAATAATACAGTGCAAACCTCGATGGTAAACAATTAGCGCCTGTCTACAGCGAGTCAGCGAGCGCCAAAAATTTTGGATGTACGCATGCGCTCCAAAGATCATGAACCATGGTATAAATTTGTGTGCATGAGTGATAAACTTTTTCGCTTTAAAAAGAAATTAATTCATTATAAATAACGATGAAATAGAATATCTATGATTACAAAATACTTCTTTTACTTTAAATATTATCTAAATAATTTTTTGACGAAATGGGAAATTTTAAAATTAAAAATATTTTCTTCATAACAAAAAGTTATTGACTGCATTCACGTTGGTCAGCCAACCAACAAAGCCTTGCAAGCAAGAAGTAAGAACCGATTTACGGCCATTTTCGCCGAAGAAAAGCATGCAATTGGCGGAGTAATATAGTTCTATTTTTAAAACAACTTTTATAAAAAACAAGAGTTTTCCTGAAAAAAACGAAGACGTTACTAGATTAAGAAAGATCCTATTAACAGCATATATTAATTATATGAAAATCCTTCGAGCCGTTTTAGATATATTTTTCAGAATTTAGTCCATTACACCAATCGTTTTCCCTTTTTGGCTTTAAATTGAGATTCAGATCTCAAAACATACTGCATGTAGAAATGTAAAATTTTAAGGATAGATTAAGACCGTAGATAAAAGACTATTTTGAAAAGATCAGAACAAAATATGGCATATTTGCTGAGATATTAAGTGTCGGCTTTTACAAATCTCTCTGATGTCAAACTAGCCGTATATATGAGTTCGCAGCGTTCAGTTTGGGCTTCCGCTTGCGTCACTCGAAAAACTGCCGTTTTTCATGATATATATGTATATATGGGGGGGGGGGGGAATTTTTTGGCTACATATCCCCGAAACTAATAAAGATAGATTTACGAAACTTCAGAATTTAGACAGGCCTAGTGTATAGATGAATTTTCCAAATTTTGGTAAAAATTGGAAAACCGAAAGTAGGACCCCGTAAGTCCGTATCTGAAAAACGGTTCTGACGATTTTCTTCAAAGTTGCTGTATAAGCACTCTAGATGTCCTTAAGAATGATATAGTTGGTTAGTTCAGGAAAATTGATAGGCGTCCTGTATAAATAGCTCAATTTCAGTACTGGCAAGTGCGTTCCTTTAAAAACAGCTGTACGGATTTTTTTTTCAAACTCGCCATATTAACTTCCTTTTAAATATCCTTTTGGATGTAATTATGGTTTTCCAGTAACTTATTGGGTATGCCAAGTTTTGGTAAAAGTAGATATTACTATACAAATAATGATTCCCAAAAATTTCAGTTCTTTCATAGTTTTTGCCTGCAAATATTACAAAAAAAAAATCTGAGTTATTATATAGAGATATTTTATATAGTTATCCAGTTTTAGCTTTTTAGTGAAATTCTGACCAACATGTTTTAGCAAAATGCTAAAAAAACTTATGGCAGTTTAAACCCTGCACAGGGTTCAGGAATTTATTAAAAAATATGGTCGCCAACAAAAAATTATGGTAGCCCATAAAAAAATATTCTCCAACATTTTCTTTCTTTCTTTTTTTTTTCTTTATACGGTATTCCTGTAAAAAGGGAAACGGATGGTAGTTTTTTTTTATTTCCACGAGGGTGGATGCTGACTCAGCGTCAAATTAGGCATTCAAATAGAGTGAAATGTGACTAGAAACTAACTTAAATAGGAGTTGAATTCTAGAACATTACCTCGAAAATTCTATAAATAATTATGAAAATACTCTCGATGATTTAAAATTTCATTCAGACTTGAAAATTTTTGGTTGTTTCTAAATTAGCAAAACTTATACTCTGTAGTGTAATTAACAATGTTTATTTTATTTCTGTTGCAAGAATGACTGTTTCACTAGATTGTTTCGAGAATGCTTACTGCATTGGCATATCAAGGGTAGGGTGGTGGGGGCGGTCTGCCCCGGGCAGCATTTTGGAAGTTTCTATTAAACGTAATATACTTCAACACTGTCTTAAACATATAACTTAAAAAAAAATATTTTCTATAAAATTCTGAAAGATTCTATAAAAATTTTTCATATATATTTTTATAGAAAATATTTTTTATCGCCCTATTATTTCCCAAAACTTTGATTTGAATTTTCTTTTATTGATGTATATAAGAGTGTTTGCTATAGAAAACTTATTTAAATAAACTGTGTGTGAAGAATATCTTAAGAATAAATTGTAGCAGAGAGTCCAAACTTTGTATTCTAAATTTGTATCATATAGTGATACTACACTAAACTTTTTGTCGAGATCATGCAAATGGATAATATACAGGGCCATCTAAGAGAATTCAAATACATTATGTCTGTGGGCAAATTTTTTGATAAGTACTTTGTAACATCTATAAACTGGCCAAAATAAAATGAATGAACATATAATTAACTAAATATAAAAATCTTAACAGATACTTCATATTTCATCGTTAATATTTTTGGCTGGGCGCCCAGCTCTTTTCAAACGATCTTCATCTGTGTTTGATCTCTCGGAGTTGTGGCCTTTTATAGACTTCATAAGTTGGTTCCTTATCCGGTCAGGAGCCACAGCGCCGCTGTCATTGCACACATCCGGGGTAGTTGCTATTTCTATCATATTTTTTATATGCATAAAAGCATTTTTTGTGTAGATTGTAGCATGGAAATCATTTACCATTCATTTACAGGGCTACCTCAAAACTCAAAGTATTTTGATATATTGGGGCTATACTTGGAAATTGCTGAAGTGTATTCATTTTGTGCTACGTGTTATTGATGTAGAACCAAATTTAAATATACAATTTGATGTGTATATAGTTTATAGACAATATACAGAACTACCCAAAATTAAGCTAAATGTTCTTTTATGTTGAAAATAATTAATAGAAGTACTTTAGTACATATTACTATGTCAACGAACACTGCTCAGGAAGAAAAATTAATTTCTCATACCCACAGTGTGAACAAAGTATCTTTTGAAGTTCTATTTTCAATTCCGGTTTTTTGTATATCACATTTTGAGGTCCCTGAATATGAAAGTTCAATTTTTTGCGCTTTTCAAATAAATGTAAACACTATAATTTGACTGGGGGATGAGGGGGCTACACAGAATTATCTGTAAAATAGAACTGTTTCTAATTTAAAAAAAAAAAAAAAAAAAAAAAAAAAAATGTTTAGGTATATTAAACTTTATTATCTTACCTTATAGATCTTACGTCTTAATCTGCAATCTATTTCGGTAATATTGAAATGCACAGGGTTGCTACATAAATCAGGAGAAAAAATTTCCTGTCCCTTTTCGAAGTAAAATAGATGACACGCAATCATGCAGCATTAGAATCTAACATGTTTACAAGTTAATTGAACATATTTAGGGCCTATTAATTTTATTAACTTACTATAGTTGAAGAAAAAACTGTAATTTATTCATTATAAAGCACTAACATTTTTAAAAATATTTGATTATGAAAAAATTTGCCTATGTTTTTCCAAAAAATTTCAAAATTGCAGGTAAGTAGAGTTTAACATCTACAGACTATACTAAACCAAATGAAACGAATATTTATTTTTTATATGCGTAAAAACATGTTTCATGTAGAACATGATATAGAAATCATTCACTGTCTGTTTACAGAGCTACACAAAAGAACTAGATTATAATACGACAATATTTGTAAATTGATGGAAGTATATTTTAGGTTGTGTCGTGTGTTAGTATAGGATTATATTTATGTGCACCATGTGATGTGTAGATAACTTTCAGAAGATATACAGAGCTGGAGTTAAAATAAAATTGAAAGAAAAAAAAAAAATGCGCTATAGCAATTGGTATTATATAGTATCTCCTCAACTCTGGATTTGGCGTTAACAATGTCTTTCTGGATTCTTTGCAATATAATATGTCAGCCTGCATGCTGTTTATTTTAGATTTATGATTTTGTCATTTATGATTTTGCATAATCACCAAAAATAAATTGCCAAATCCAGTTGTGGGGAGATACTATAGTTGTTCCGAGCAATGGTACAGTTTAACCTCTTGGCAAAATTTTAAATTTGGCACCGAAGTAGCTTAGATGTTTCTCGCAAAAATCTTGATATGCATAATTGAGATAGATAATTTAAGTCATCCTCAAAATAAATGAAAATTTTAAAATCTGCCAGTAAGGTCCTGTATTAGGTGTAACTAAAATATTTTAGCAATGCAGTTACTTCATTCCATTGCATGGAAAAATAGACAAAAAATAGTCTGTTGTATTAAAGTAAATTCTGTTTTCTGCGAAGTTTTACATCAATGCTTAAAAAAACAAAAATAGGTTGTGAATTTTATTATTATCATTATTATTGCACTATTTTATAATTTTTCTCTATATTTAAGGCATGGCTAGAGTTAAAATGGCTATTGTGGTTACGTAAATGAATTCCTTGGTGAAAAACGTATGAGCTTCTTCATTTCTAAATTTTAAAAATCGCTAAATTGGTCACAGTAAAGATCCATCATTTTAAATATGTTTTGAGTTAAAAAACTAAATCTTTATATAAAGAATAATGTAATCTATGTTGTTGTCTCGTAAATTTCATTTTAAAAATTTATGGGCTTAACTTCTAATTCTATACCAATCGTTGTTTTATATAATCATGATATTCATTACTAAATCTTTTTCGCCTAACGTTAAAATAAAAACTAATAATATAAACTAAACTAATAGTATAAACTTAACTACCTAATAATATAAAATAAAAATATGAACTAATTTTCCTTTCATCTTTATTAAATTTTTACTTAATATTTTTGAAATATCTGTTATTTTAAAATTTTTTGCTATTCTAAATAATTTTTTCCTTCTCTCGAGCATCTCAAAGATGCCAATTTTTCAATTTTTCTTATTGACACCATTGATCACATTTTAATTTTCCCGAGGAAAGTGACGTCAGAGACACAGAAAAAAAAAAAAAAAGTCATAAGAGAAACTTTCTCCGGTGGCAAATAGAGTACCTTTGTAAACCCGCGTTTTTAGTTAATAACTTTGTTAATTAAAATGATAGAAATTTCTAAGCAGCTGAAATGCCTTCCTTAAAGTAGTCGGAATACACTGATATATCTCATGATGCAGAGAACCCTGCCCTCCGTGAGAAGTTGCTGTCACAGACCAAAAAAAAAAAAAAAAAAAAAAAATTGGACACCAGCGACAGTTACTTTTTAATATATAGAGAAAAGCAATATTTTTTCACATGTGAATAAAAAAAACCTTTATAAACGTACATGAATAAACCCGTATTATCAAAATTTTCTGATGAAACTGATGGCATAGTAGATGTATTATTATTATTTAAAATATTAATTTCAATTGATTAAATATTCTTATGTTTTCTCCCTTGATTTTATCATCTGCAATGTAATGAGGCTGCTTTATGACAGGACTCCCTTGGTGACTTATTAATATTTGCCATTTTGGCGATGAATCAAAATGGCTATCCTGATTGCATAAGTAAAGACTGCGAGAAGCATCCGAGCTATTTCGGTTCCAAATTTCGCCGAAAGGGTCCACCCCAATTGAATGCACATTTAATTTATTTTAAATTACATATGTTTCTACAATTAACATAATGAAATTCAAATAACTCAATGTCACTTATGGGTGAATACCTCTACTGGTACACCCTCTTCTATTTGTTAACAGTTGTAAATCACAGTAGTTGGCCGTGGTTAAGGTTTTCTGAAAATAGTCCGCAGTCGAAATCTATTTATTAAAACATTTCAATTATTCTTTTTAGCACTTTCTCACAAGGTTGAAAAGTGTTAATGACTTTGGTTTATATGTCTGTATAACTCCCATAAATATTCGTGGAATTTCTTGAAACTGATATGTTATTCAAGTCCACACTCAGATGTTCTCTATTGATATTGTGGTGAATACCTCTACTGGTTTGTGTACAGGGACACACGAAAGTATTCTGTAGCATTGTGTTCTAGGAGAGGTATTTTTATAAACAATATTTTAATACCTTTACACAAATCTTCATGAAATCTAAATATGTTATTCAAGTTAACTATCAGACGATTTCTAAGGAAAATGGAGTAAATAACACAACTGGTTTGTGTACAGGGACACCCAAAAGTAATCCATAGTACTGCGTACAATGAGTGGTATAAACTAAATTTTAATAACTTTCTATAAATTAAAACTTTAATAACATTACTTAGCACAAATGTTAATGAAATTAAATGCACAAAAGAATGTTTTCTATAGAATGTAGTCTGACTAACATTAGATTTACAGGGTGACACACAAATATTCAGTTATATTAAAAGCTTTTTTTAGAAATTTGTTGGAATTGTATTTTCGTTTATATTAGACGTTTTTAACACTTTCCACCAGTTTTTAGGTGCGAATATGATTTCAAATTGTGTATTCAACTGTCTGGCTGTCCATTTGTCTATCTATAAGTCTGTCCGCCTCCAGCAGGCATAAATATTTTCAGAATTTTTTAAAAATGATATGTACTATTCAAGTTCACAATGGAATTTTCCCTATTTAAAATGGTATATAGACCCTATTAAACTGGTGTGTGTACAGGGACACCCCCAAAAATGACAATGAATTCCGTTTTAGGACTGACATTTTTGCATTTAAATAACTTTCTATTGTAAAAATCATAACAGAGGTTAATTCAGAACAAATTTAGTGCCACAATGAGGCACTTTCACAAAGTCAATTTTTAGCAATGAGGCACCTTCACAAATTCAACTTTCAGCAAAGAGGTACCTACACAAATTCAACTTTCAGCAAAGAGGTACCTACACAAATTCAACTTTCAGCAAAGAGGTACCTTCACAAAGTTAATTCTCAGCAATATAACCGCACACTAAAATATTTTATAAGCTTCACTGCATCGAACACAGAAAATTATCCTCAATTTGAATATTTACTGGAGACAATGATAAATATCTAAGTAAACACCTACTTATCTTACATATAAGAAACAACTTAACTCGCTCATATATATATATATTTATTTTTACAACTGTTTCATTTTATTTTTTAAATGTATTTTAAAATAAAAAAAAAACTGCTTTACGTATTTTAGTCAATTCTTCTGAAGTATCATTAATTTTCACAAACTTACTTGATGTTTTCACAAATAATTTTATAAATTCACAAATGGGGTATCATTTTTAAAAAGCTGGATTAATCCCTGCATAAAGAAATTGACATGTATCGTTAATATGCTAAAATTATGTTCTGTATAGAATTTGATATGGTTAATTCTCCGATTTACACTAAAATATCCAGATACATTAAGGGCTGCCTTTTCTTTTGTGTTAAGCATTTTTAACCTTTTCCAACAATGTCTAAGAGTGATTACGAGTTCAATTAGTCAATTTGTATGCCATTCAGTCCTTCTGTCTGTCCGTTCTGTGATAACATAGGCAGGGGTGTTTGTGACTCATATATAAAACCCCTGAAAATTAGAGCCTCAAACTAGAAAAAACCCAAAACATCAAATACTCAAACTATTTAGGCCAGAAGCCCTCAATCCTTTTACATTTCATTCACCTATCACCTGGATAACAAATGAACAACCATTGAAAGCAAAAAATTACTTTATAGGAAATATGAAAATACAGATGGGTTAGAGTAAAACCCCTGAAATCAGGGGTAAACCCTGGACACAAACACCCCTGCATAGGTAAAGAACATTGAAAGTTATACAATATAAGAAGTGCATACAGTTGAAAAGCGTAAATAATCGATGCATACTGTATCATTTTCCATTTTTTTTAAAAACATTTAAATACAGTAACTATAGAGATTTTTTGTGAAATTGTTTGCTGTCTCTTCACCTTCCAAACAGAAAACTGAAAAATTTGTTTCTTCATTCAATGTGCTTGTTAACATTTCCCAACACAGTTGAAAAGTGTTAATGGCTTCGGTTTGTCTGTCTGTCCATCTCACAGTCTGTACTCTAACTCCCATAAATGTTCATGGAATTTTTTTTAAAAGTGATATATGTTATTCCAATTCACTATCGGATATTCCCTATTGAAAATGGAGTAAATATCACTGTTGGTTTGTGTAGATGGACACTTGAAAGTATTCCAAAGCATTGTGCTCTATGAGATCTATTCCTATAAACTATATTTTAATACATTTATTTTACAGGGTTCATACTCAAATATGGGAAAAAAAATTCCCTGACTTCCCAGGCAATTTTCTAGAAAATATTAGCGACATATTACAAGAAACGCTTCTTTACACAGGGCAAAATACAGCTACTTTCACTGTATGATGTAAAATTACTGCCGATCATGATAGAAATTCAGGTAGAAATCATTATTTACATGCGTATTTTTACAATACTTAATTATTTAAATTTTGATACGAAGCTAAACGAGAAACATAACTCGAGAGAAAAAAGACATTTGTTTCTCCAGGTTTTATAACTTATTTTCCCTGAGTTTTTTTAACAAATTCCAAATTCCCTGAGTATTCCCTGTTTTCCAGGTTTTCCCTGAGGAGTATGAACCCTGTTTTCCACAAACCTTAATGAACTTGAAATACAGCTGTGGTCAAAATTATAAGGACAAGGGAAAAATTGCCAAATCTTGGCAACTGCTCACTGGAAAATTACGCAAATTTTATGGCAGGAACCAATGATAAATTAAGCAATTTTCATTAGTTTTTATGGAAATATATGGGAAATTGGTATTCATAAAGTTTATTTTGGATTTAGACAGCCATGGACAAAATTATAAGGACAACTATATTTTTGTGTTCTAAAAATGATTTTTGTTCTCCACTCGGCATTCTCAGACAAAATAATACTTAGTACGTAATTGGGAACATTGTATTCAATTTTTTTTCAATCATGCAGCTTGTACTAAACTTTCGCAGTTTGAGAAACAGAAAGTAGGTTTATTTTTTATTTTAAATCTCCAGGACTTACTGCATGTCAAATTGGAACAAAAGTAAATAACTAGAGAACAGTCATTTATAGTTTTCTTAGAAACACTGGCAAATATGGACAAAGATGTACATTGAGGCCATTTTATGTTTATGTGAGTAAGAAAAGACTGATAAATAAGACAAGATTGCTCATAAAAAACAATTATCGACAGAAATTAAACTTATAATGCAGTGCTTGAACTGTTAGACGTGTTTTACAAAAAGAAATAAAGATTCTTTATGGATATCATTTGTCCCCACTGCTTTTTACAAAAGTTTATAAGAGACTGAAGGGGGTAGTTTGCAAAAAATTCCTTACTACGGGAAAAAAATATTATGTTATCTTTTCCAATGAGAAAAACTTATTCGGATGGACCAGATACATCATTCCACTTTTGCCCCACAGTAATACATTTTTTCGCAAACTCCCTCCTCAGCCGAAAATGAACTTTTGTAAGAGGTGGTTGTGAAAGTGTTTTCCATGGGATACCGAGTTATAAATTAAAATGCAACTCTACCAGTATTTCCATATAATTATAATGTACGTTAAAAAAAGAAAAAAAAAAAAAAATGGTCGTCCCATGTTGAAACTTATGATAATTATAGATAATAAACGCAATAACAACACAATTTTTAAATGAAAATTAAATGTATATTTTTTAAGATATTGAAGTTTAAAGGTAAAAATGTTTGACCTTAAAATGAAAAAAATTAAAAATATATACATGTGATATATCATTTGAAAGCCTGTATTATAAGTTTTCTAATGATACCAATCTTATATCTCTAAGTTAATAAGGGAACAAAACAGGGGAAAAACTTACGTCATGTCAGTATGAAAATACTGATTTAGGGTTGCATATTAATTTATAACTCAGCATCCCATGGTCGTCTCATGTTGAATTTGCAATAGTTATAGATAATAAATGTAAAAACATCATAATTTTTAAAAGAAAATTAAATGTGCATTTATTAATTAATAGAAGGATACTAATAACTTTAAATACCTTATTAAATACGTAAAAGATCTTTATCCTTCAATTATCATTCCCAAAATTACGCAAATCATCAACTGTAAAATTACAGAAATCTATGGAGACAACAAAATCAGTGAAATACTTATTCGAACTAATAACTTACTGCTTAATGAATCCTATTTCCCGTTTAACCATACCATCTATCAACAAACTCAGGGCATCCCAATGGGATCCATCCTATCAGGGGTTATAGGGGAAATAAAAATGTGTCTTTTCGAAAACCAAGCCTCAAATATTATAAATAGTAAACTATGGGTCAGATAGGTCAAAGATATCTTCACTGTTATTCCAGAACACATTAACAACATCAACCTTCTTAACGATCTGAATAAACTCGATAATAGCTTAAAATTTAACACTGAAAGAGAAGATAACTCCTTACATTTCCTCGATGTTAAAATAAACAAAAATCAAAACAATACAATTGACACCACTATTACAGGAAACCAACCAATAATAATGAAATTATAAGGAATAAATGCAATACATGTAATAAATGCAATCCTACAAATTGGCCGCCATTATATTAAACATGCTATTTTAATTTTCTCCAACCAAACCTTTTTTAATGAAGAAATTAAATATAAAAGAAATCGTGAAAAAAAAAATCATTACAACAAAAATCTTGTCCAAAAACTATGTAAAAAATGTTTAAAAACCCTTAATAAAATTAGTAACACACAAAAAATAAAACCCATATTCACTCCCGCCATACCTTTTTGTAGTGAGGTCGCTGTTAAAATTAAAAATGAAGCCACCAAACTCGATATTAATATACCCATTAAACCAAACAAAAACATATTCCAAAGTCTTCTAAATGAAAAAGACCAAGTCCACTTCAAAAATACTTCAGGAATATACCAAATGAATTTTGAATTTGAAAATAAAACTAAAGCCAGCTACATAGGCAAGACTAAAAGGCCCATCAAAGATCGCGAAAAACAGCACTTATCAGACTTAAAGTATAATAAATCCACTACCGCACTCTCAACCACTCACAAAAATAGTCCGATTATTCTTAACACCCTCAACAATAAAAAAATAGACCCATACAATAGCCATCCATTTGCACTTAATCGTAAGGCCATTGAAATTCTAACGACTAACTCTTCAGTAAATAACCGACAACACAGCATCCTACCCAATGAGTGGCAATATCGACTAGCTGTAAAGAAGCGAAGTGAAGGAAATTGGAAAAAGAAGGAAGAGTCATGACAAGCCAGTGAGGGAAACAGTGTTGCTAAGTTGTGCTGAAGAGGACTGTGAAGCACCCGAAAAATATATATCCGCACATTTTGAAAGGATGAAATTTAATAAGGTATTTAAAGTATTTAAAGCTAAATGAGTATTTTTTGAGACATTGGAGATCAAAGGTCAAAATGTTTGACCTTAAAGAGAAAATATTTATACATTTATTTCTCAATAGGACAAATAAATGAGATGAATTTCATAAAAATCTGAGGGGGTCAAGTTAAAAATGCTTTTTTTTTTTTTTTTTTTTTGTGTTGATTTGACATAGAATAAGTCTTTTTTTTTTTAAGATGACAGCAGCACGTGTTGAGTGATGGATCCCAGAATGTAATCAGCACTAGTTCAGGTCAAGATCCAACTCAATAAAATTGGTTAAATTTTGTTCATTAGTTCATGAGATTTGCTCTTTGTTCACAAAATTTCTCTCTGCCTCTCTTTCATTCTCATATCTCTTTCTCTCTTCTTGCTCCCACAAACACACACCCAATTTTTCTAAAAATGATCAAATTGTGTTCAAGATATCTCAAAACGTTTAATTCCATTAAAAGCCAGATATCGAAAAATTTCACGAATCCAATACTTCCTTCTTATATATGTAGAAGAAAGTAAAAACACATGACTATTGTTCTGTGAAAGCACATTTTTTAAAAGAAAAATTCAAAACTGCTTAAATATCATACATTTTTATTAAGAATCTCATACTTTTTTTAAAATAACATCAAGTTAAATAAAAGGCTTAAAAATAGATCCATATTGTGTTTTAATCACCCCTCCTCCCTTAATTTGAATTTAATTTTCAATTTTGCTTCTATACATTATACCCCTCCCCATCCCCAAACTAAAAACTTAAAATGATACATTTCTATTTTCAAACTTAAATTTAACAAATCGTTATCCTAGAATAGAATTAAAAGTTTCCGGTAGAAAACTCATCAGCACTAAATTGCACTAAATCTGTGTTTGTATAGAAAGTAAAAGGAGGGCTTTAAACAGTCTTATCACAGAACACCTCTTTTTCTCCTTTAAAGTCCTAACGCATCTGTCATGACTTTTTCCTGTTCTTTCTTATGAGCCTGTTTGCTTCCAGTTGCTGTGGATGCTGACACAGCCCGTCCAGCATAGCTGAAAATAAATAATACATAAATAAATAATAATAAATCGATTATAATTATCAAAAACACACATATTATCCTATACACATACATCCCAAAATATTAAAAAAAAAGATGCTATTTATTTATTCTACAACCATTTTAAAAGACGTCATCCAATTAAAACTATAGTCTTCAACTACCTAAAGTAAATAAAAGCATATGTTGTTTGGTAACAGAGGTGCTCTGTTACTGTTGGCACCAGCAAAGGCCGCTCAAAGAAGGAAAATTCTTTTATTACCTTAACAACTTTCTCCCACATTCATGGGTATTTCATTGTTGTACGTTTCCTAAAGTACAAGTTAATATCATAAATGCCAATACACATGAAGAAGGACTGGTGAGACAGTTTTAACAAGATCTTTGTTTAAAGTGGGGATTGGTTAAGAGGTTAAGTTCAACACTTTTTTTTTTTTTTTTTTGTTAACAAAGTCACCATTCCCACAGGAAAGGTACAAAAATGGAATACTTTATGTTACAAAAAATAGACATTTTGGTAGATGTAAAATTTAACTGGCATTAACAGAGTGATCCAAAGATTTTTTTTTAATTTCAGCACATTGCTTGTTTTTTTTTTCTTTTCCTCTACATTCTGATGTAAGTTCCTGAAAAAAAAAAAAAAAAAAAGACTTACCAATACACCTTTATTTTTTAAGGTAAGAACTCTTAAAATACAAATAAACGTAAGTGTGGTAGCTATCATGTCTCATTTACTCATAATTAATAATGCTGGATACTAAAAGTAAACTTTCTACAGAGCACAGTTTAAAACCTTACATAATACGATGAGCTGTCAACTACAAGGTTGAATGTGTGAAAAAAAAAAAAAAAAAAAAACTGCTCCACTCCCCCCTTCATTAAGTTGCAATTAAATCACTTCAATTCACTTGCACTGCTTCTAGATTTGAGTTCAAATACTTTGGCTATGAGAGTGCAATGTAAGAAGGCTAAGTTTGTTAAAGTTATTATGAAATTTTATTGAATTAGACATTTTTTTTTTTTTTTTTTTTTTTAAATGACCATTAAGTGACAAAACTAGGCATTTTTACTAGGAAAACAAAAAAAAAAAAAAAAGTAACTAAGTGACTTTAAGTGAAAAAAGTGACTGGGTGGGAATCCTATGAGCTGTATCAGACACAGTAGGTAACAATACAATTAAAAAAGAGAGAGAGAGAGAACACAAGGAAGCATTTTAAAAACACAAGGAAAAAAAAGAAAAAGAGAGAGAGAGGAAGCATGAGTAAACAAACCTAATATGGCGCTCATGGTTGGTGACAGTCTCCATATGTGGTTGAATGTAACACCAGTAACCCTGATTCTTATGCTCTTCCTGAGTCCATATCAACTTGGCGTTGGGATATTTCTCTACTTCTTGACGAACAAGATCGAATGGGAAAGGGCACAGCTGAAAGTCATAACGGCTCATCAATATCATTCAAAACAAATGAAATAAATGAGATTTTTTTTTTTTTTTTTTTTGTATATATACACTGTGGGACAAATACTAATAATAGATCACGTTATTAAATTCAAAATGTGACCGGAGACCCCACAGAACAGCGTATTATTTCAACAGTGTTAGGATATTAATGATTACTATTCTGAAAATTTACTATAACAGACATGGTACAAGCTTACAGAAAAAAAGGCTGAACATTTCACGACCCCCCCCCCCCTCAAAAGTAGTATCAGGCAACTAACACAGTATAAATTTTACAATAATAAAAATAATGTTAAATATGATTGCATACATATGCAATCATGTTTAGACATGATCACAATAGACAATCTTTTTTAGACTTGCAATAAACAAAATCAGAACAATAAATCTTATATTAAATATCATATTAATTATAATTAGAATAGTTGTAAGTGCTTAAAAAACAGACAAAATTACTACACATACTTGAAAATAAGTTTATTCTATAGAAGCATCATTTGCTGGGGCAATTGATTAGCAAAATAATGTAGTTCAAGTTCATTAGGAAAATGCAGTTGAAGTGCTATTTCTTTTTCAGTTTCTCCAAATTTGGACATTTCTTGAAAGCCAATTGCACAGAAATTGCTAATAATATATTGCACAAATTCAGGCTGACCCTCCCCCCTTCCCTACTACACATGTCCAAAAAGTTTTAATGCAGATTTGCATTGATCACAAGAATAATAATTTTCAAGCCTAAAAAGGCTGAAAAGTAACATGTCTGCTATAAAAAGGGGTAGTACAATGCAGTCTGGTTACTGGGACACTTACAACATGTCGATGGTGTATAACTGTTTCCTTAAACATCTAGCAGCTTTTTTTTTTTAAATTAATTTTCTGTTGTGTGATATGGCAGCAAGGCATTCATTTTCAAATCTCGTTTTGGTGAATTTCAGTTTTCTACTTGTTTTAAATGCTTTACACAACAGTGAAACAAGCAGCTTTATATTTCGTATGGCAACAAGGAAGCATAAACATCCCAATATGCACGCAAGAGTGGCTAGCATCTACATTTTTAAATTCCCAGACTAATTTTGCAAGATTTTCCTTTTCTCTGACTCTTATAGTTTATTTCCCATTTAAATTTTCCGACATGAAAAATTTAGTGATTTAAAATAGCATTAATAAATTAGTGATTAATATCGCTTTTATAAACAAAATTTTCGAAATTCCCCGACTTTTCTAGAGTTTCTAAATCTTCTGATTGCTAGCTACCCTGGCACGCATGACAGCCAATGATTTTCTTCCTGTAAATAAATGTACAAGAAACACTTTAAGCTCAGTAAAGAAAAGCTTGTACTTTCTGATATGAAGTTCTGTTACATCATCTAATTAAATTAAGGTTTCACATATATCCATGTTACTATTATTATTTTAAATGTTAAAAGATAAAGCAATGAAAATATTTATTTCTGTAACATAGGGTTTTTACGAACCATGGTAGCAAAATCTAACCTCTTTGTATTTCTTTATTGGTTTTATTGACAGTTTTTTGGAGAAGTGAGGATTTTGCAAATTTGAAATTGCATGAGAAAATATATAAACAACAAGAAACAAAGACACTGACACCAATAAATTTACATGCAGGGTGGCTAACACTAAAACTTCAAAATTTCTTGATTTTTCCCTGACTTATGCTGTCTATTTCCCAAAATTAGTGAACAATTTAGCAATTTACGATACATGCTTTCAAATAAGGCCTATTTTCACAATATTTTTCAAAATTTGCCGACTTTACACGAAATTTCCTGACTATTCCAGACTTACTTAAATTCCCTCACTTTCCCAAAACCAGTAGCCACCCTGACATGGCAGATTAGGATTTGGTAAATGTATTGAAGCACACGAAGGGCAGCTTGATGAGTGGGAAATTTTTATGTTTGACTGAGTTTTGGCTATTAGTTGAGTTTATATTCCAAAACATGTAAACTGGAAGTCCGCAATTACTCAGACCTTTTTATACCAAAATTACGATAAATTAAGAATACCTGTTCAATTCTAACAATAGCGGCAGATGAATCCAGCTTGCTTTCGGATCGCTGTTTCAATAACTCATAATAGATTTTACCAGTGCAGAAAAGAACTCTTTCAACATTCTGAGGATTTTCATTGACTGGGCCATTATCTGGTATCAGACGCTGAAAGGATGTTCCTGTAACAGATTTAGAAGGTTCATTAACAGGAAATTTACCTTTTTTTATTAAAACTTACAATACTTTTATTATTAACCTTTTCGCTTGTTACATTATTTTCTTGTGTGCCTCATGCAGTTAAATACATTGGGAATTAAAATTCATTTTATGAAGGTTTTATTATTTTTTTAAATTCTTTTATACAAAATATTAATAAATTAATAATAAATAAAATATTTTTAATTACATTTTGTAAGAATAAGCCCTTGAAAACTTAAACAAAATCACTGTTGACAGAAACAATGTGTTTTTAGAGCTAATGTTAAAGAAAAGCAGAATTGGTACTACAGCACACTTCCATAAGTCTGCACAGCCCAGGAACAGAGGCTGTGACAATTTTAAATATTTTAATTATCAGCATTTTTTAAACTAGGGCATTAATGACAAAACACATACGATGATAGTGAATACATATAAGTTAGCATGTAGAAAAAAAGAAAGAAAAAAAAAAGCAATTAAAGAGTAATAAATGCAGTACAAATATAAAGTTTCATGCAACCTTTATTTCAGTTAATGTATTAAAATTTGTACCATAAAGTAAAATACAAGTATATAAACCCAATACAATAAACATCTATAATATTAAAACACAAAGCTCTTAAGACCAAAATCATACGATCTGGGCATATCAGAGACCAATAGCTGAAATGCACATGCTTTGCTTTGAACGAATAGGAAGCAACCGAAGCAGGGTCTATTCCTTTCCTTAAGCGTAAAGACCATTGTTTGTGTTTATTTATTTTAATGGTGTCGCCATGCAGTGACTAGCTTTCGTCACATTGTTGTAATTGATTTTGTTCTTCAATTTGATTGTAAGTAGTTCACAATTTCGTAATTTAAATGACAGCAAGGTGTGTATAGATTCTTTTGTTTTACGAGGTGTGGCTATTATATAACGAGACTATTGCTGCTACAGATGAACTACATACGCGCCAATTCCGAACGACCGACAACTGTGCAGGGTAAAGCCTTCTCTTTCGATTGCTGTGCCTCCCGTGTTTGTAGAGAAATTAGTCTGGCCGTAACCTTCGTTTTTGTAAGAGGTGTTTGTTTCGTTTTGCCGAAAAGAGCAACGAATTGTCGTGAAATTTCACGTGAAACTTGGTAAAACCGCTAGCGAAACTTATCTTTTATTGAATCAAGTTTATGGCCATGAATGTCTATCACGTATGCGAGTTTATGAGTGGTTCAACCGTTTCCAAGATGGCTGAGAAGACTTTGGAGATGATGACCGAAATTCAAAGCGATGATGATCCGTTTTTTTCGACATTCATGGTATTGTGTACCTTCACTGGGTTCCTGAATGCCAAACTAATAATCAACATTACTATATTGAGGTGCTTGCTCAACTCCGTGAAGGGGTAAGGAAAAAATGACCCAAATTGTAGAAGAACAAGTCATGGGTTCTCCATCAAGACAACGCACCGGCTCACACGTCATTGTCTGTCAAGACGTTTGTAGCCATATACAATATCCCAGTTGTAATCCATCCGCCTTATTCGCCTGATCTGGCCCAATGTGATTTTTATCCGTTCCCCAAAGTTAAATCTGCGTTAAAAGAAACAAGATTTGAGTCAGTTAAAACTGTGAAAGAAAAATCGGCACGCCTCATGCAGGAGCTCACAGGACAAGACTTCCAGCACTGTTTCGAAAAATGGAAAATTCGCATGGAGCGTTGTAGGGATAGAGGAGGGGTGTATATTGAAGGTGATAATAACTAAATATGTATAAATGTAAAATAAAATGTTTTACAGCAATAGTCTCGTTATTTAATAGCCACACCTCGTATATCATCCACTTCATATAAAGATTACTCTTTTGCATGTGTCCTATGTTATTGCGTATAATTCCGCATCTTTTAGCACAGGAAATTGCATTTTTTTAACTTCTGCATTGTGTAAATTATTGCATTTATTTAAAATATTCCAGTATGTATTTTAACCTTTCTTCTGTACTGTAACTATATGCTTATTTCAATGATTGATGGTATTTATTTACTTTATCCAGTTATTAAATTTGATTAATCAAAACTTTAAAAGTTCATGTCGTACTAAAAATTAACAAAACACTTGATTGTGTATATAAAGAAGTGTTTTAATGTTTTTAAGGTGGATTATATAATACGAAAAGAAGATAATACTTATTTATCACACTTTTTTTTAAATCTATGGCAAGTTAATGATTAGAATCACTACACGAGTATTCATGCTTTCAAAAGAAACATTAATAAAAAAAATAATAAATAAATAAATTGTTCCGCTGTTGTTCTGTAAATGCGAAAATTGCTTGCTTGATAATTATAAATGTGTTATGTATTACGTTTTTCATGTTAAATATGTATTGGAAAGGAGTTTTTATTATCAATTACCCCCTTATTTATTTGGTTTAGCTTTAAAGCTTTTAGCTCCTTAGTTGTTAGAGTATGTAAACACAATTTTGTAGATACCTGTGGTTTCGATTGGGGGGGGGGGGGATATTTGTCATTACAAATTATTTGATAGAAGTTTCAATTAAAATCAGAAATGCAGCTGAAATATAGAATGTAAAATGTATACCGAACCCCAATATTTATCAACTTATTCATAAGCAACAAAAATTCCTCCCCCCCAACGAGACTGCAGGTATGTACAAAATCCTGTTTACATACAGGGTGCTGATGAGTATTACCTTGCAAAAGCGGCTACACCAACTTCAAATATGAAGCTATAAAGAAAAGTTTAAACTTTAACTTAACAACTCGGCAAAAACAGCACACCCACTTCAAACTTCATTTAAAAGAGTTGGTATAAAACAATGGTTTTCGGCTGGTGTGCTGTAAGAGGAGTTCAGTTGTATTTTTAGATGTTATTAAGCCATCAAATTTTGACAGGTACGAACTAGTGTTTAATAAATTAACATAGATAAAACTGACTTTTCTTTTTTGCTGCTTAGAAATTTTTTCTTGCAGGGTCATTCCATGCCAAATCAACCAAAAAAAAAAAAAGATGATTTGACACCCATAGTCTCAGATTTTCACGAAACTTTGTGTATTTGTTCCTTTCATGGATTTAAATAAGGAAAAAAAATATTTTTGCTCTATCTTAAATAGTTTAGGTTTTACAGCTAGTTAAAGATTTGTTAATTTCATGTTTTTTTTTTTTTCAATCAGGCAGAGGAAACGCAATTTGTTCTTTCATAAAGAATAATTTTTATCTCCCTTATTTACCAACTAATGCTGATGAAATTTTTTATGAGTATGCTTTAATATATAAGAAATACAGGAAAAAATAAATTAAACTAGCAAGTATTTGCACATGGCTAGGAAAAAATCCTGAAATATTATTTTGAAAATTTTTTTAATGAAATACAGAGTTCCACTCCAAATGGATTATCAGCATGAGGGAAAAGGATAATCAAACAATTTTTTTTTGTATTCTTGTTCTAAAGGATGTATTCTACAACATGAAAAAATAAAATAAATGGCTTTTTGCATCCTTCATTATTTTTTCTGACTTCTAATTTAAAATTTCCAATTTCCTCATTTTCTTGAAATAGCCAAATTAGAAGTTCCAATTTTAGTAAAATTATACAAAAATTTGAATTAAAATGAAAAATTGAATTACATAATTAGGTGATGTATGATTAAAACAACAGTGTAGTTTTTAAGAATGTTAATTCAACACGTACAGAAAGATACATACATAAATGCTATTAAATTGAATCAACAAAATTATATCTAAACTGAAATTTCAAAACAAACAAACAAAAAAGTTTCTGAATTAATATTAAATGTTCTAAATAATAGAAATTTGCATTAAAATTTAATTTTGTTTTGAAAACAAGATCTAAATTTTAATCATTTTACTACTCACTGCTATTTCAAATTTTAATCTTATTGTAAACAATCAAACCATTCAAGTTGCAACAAGACAATTAAGCGATGATCTGTCTACTGTGTAGGTACATGTTTAGATGTCTGAATAAGCCAATCTTGTTTGACATTTAGAAATTTTTAATTCATGAATTCATCAACCGTGAATATTTATTTAAGTATTTGGAGTGTAAAGGTTGATATTTTTTATATACCAACAATGTGAAAAATACCTGAGCCGGGAATCGAACCCGGGCACCTCCGCTTAACGCACGGATGCTCTACCACTGAGCTACCCTGGCTGACAACCAGCTAGGCATTTCTCACATAATATACGTTGGCAAAGTCACCGAATCTGCAAACGCAGATGTAACAGGTGAGACAACATCAATCGCAGCACAACTCCATAGACCATGTTTGACATGTTTAAACAAGTGAGCTTGCTCAGTAGCTGAGACAAAACTTGGCATCTTGTAATTAGTCAGTCACAAGCTATTGCATGTGTAACATGCATTATTGAGGCTATACTATTTTGAAAAGAATTATTTTTTTAATGTTATAGTATATTAGAAAAATGGAGACGTGCAGTGTGGGGGAAATGACTCAAAGTGATTGTCATTTGTTATACCATGTTAGGAAAAAAAAACCTTGCAAACTCTTGATAAACTACTTGAAACTGATTTAACTCTCTTAAAATTTAGGACAAAATTAAGTTGTGAATAAAAAACTATTTGTCTTCAGCACCAAAGTGTGTTTTTGAAAAAGTATAAATCATTGCAAAACCAACAAATTATATCTATATATATATAAATGAATTGCAGTTCGTTAGTCTCACTAAAACTCGAGAACGGCTGAATGGATTTATCTTATCTTAGTCTTGAAATGTTCGTGGAGGTCTAGGGAAGGTTTAAAAGGCGAGAAAAAATCTAATAATTTCCGGGAAAACCCTAAAAACAGCCCTTTTCTATTTCCCATACAAACGTTTTCTAGAGTTATGTCCGTGAATTTATTTGACTGAGTTTCACGCCAAAACTGCTCGACGGATTTCGATGAAATTTGTAATGGAGATAGCTTATACCCTAACTTAAAAAGTTGGCTACCTTTTATTCCAAAAAAAAAATTTGTTTTTGCGATTTTTATGCATAAAATAGCAATTTTGTAAGCTAATAATAGCAAAAAATTAGCCATTTAAATTTATCCATAATTTAATTGTTGCCCAAAAAAAAAAAAAAAAAAAAAACGAATTTATTTTTTTCAACAGGAAAATAAATACATTTATCTAAAAGTGAACGATAAAAAATTATAAAAAAAAAATTATGCATCTCACAAAAATTGACGTCATTTTTAATTAAAAATTTCTTTTACACATTGATAAAGTGCTAATACGCAAGTGAAGTGATGACGTCACTGGCCGTTTGTGGATTCAAGAAAAATATGTCCTATGTTAAACGCCCATTGGATTTTTTGTAAAAAATTATTAAAAATCGAGGAAAATTATTTCCCGATTTTAATCCCCATATTTAGGTATAGATATGTATTAGTTATCATGTCCATGCGTTAGATTAAGTTATTTTTGTTGTAAAATTGACAAAATTTGCATTTTTAATATCAAAACTCTAGGAAAAAAAAATGGCAAACTTCTATATTCGATTGAAAACACAAACATTTCATTTCAAAGGATAATATTTACACAATAAATATCCAACTAATATACTAATTAAAAGGAAAATGATAAATATTGTATCATAATTTGAAGTCAAATTTCTTTCCAAATGTCTAAATAAAGTATCTGATATAAGATACGATATTGCAGCGGAATAGATTTGATATCGGTCATCCTTAGCAGAAAAAAAAATATATATATATCGACAAATTATTTGGCGAACATAATTTAATTCCTTTCAAAAATCATGGTTATTTTAACAACTTATATTAAGAGAGTAATGAATAATATGAAACAATATTTCGTACAATGCATATTACGAAAATATACATCTGGCATACATATTTTCGTATTACGTTTTTGATCACCAAATACAATAAGCGCCAAGAACGACAGAGTTTTGAAATTTAAAATTAAAATTTTGTCAATTTGATAGCAAAATAACTCAATCTAACACATGCACATGATAACTATAATCTATACTAATATTATAAATGCGAAAGTTTGGATGGATGTTTGTTACTCAATCACACCACAACGGCTAAACGGATCTGGATGAAATTTTGTATAGAGATAGGTAATAGTCTGGAATAAGACATAGGCTACTATTTATACCGGAAAAAATGTAAATTTTTAATTAATCTTCTGCATAATATAAATATTTCTTCTATAATAAAATTTTAAAATAATTTATTTTAATTTTTAATTGTTGCCAAAAAATATTTCACGCGAATAATAATAAAAAAAATAATACATATTAAATTTGCTTAGGCACATGACAACATAACGTCATTATCAAAATTAAATAATAAGAAAATGAAAGCTAATTCAGATCTGTATTAAAGAGCTTTATTAGTTGATAATCCTGGGTATATTTTTAATTTTAATACTGAAGTAGATAGGACATTTTTTGCCAAGGACTCTATTTTTGTGACAACAACCTTAAGCCAAGTAGTCCATAAAAAATATAAACAAATCTGTACATATAAAAGAGTAAACTCAATGATTCACTGACTCAACACTGCCATGACGATTCTGTGGGAAAGAGGGTCACAAATTTTAGTGACCAGGTTGGATTTCGGAGCCTGACCCCCAACTAAGACGGAATTTTGCAAAATACCCCCCCACACCGTCTCCTTGGGGGGCAGAAGGCTTAACTTGGCTCCAAATTACTTAACGGTGAAGAAATTGCAGATGGAAAGACCAGACTTCAATACAAAAAAATTATTTTCTGCGATTTTGGAATTTTGGATTTTTAAGGGGGGAGGGAAAAGATTTTGGAAGAAGGGTACTCAACACACGAGGAAATCGAACTGAACACACACTACAAAGGGATTTTATGAAATTCCACCCTACCGCCCTTTGGAGAATGGGGGGCAAAAACATGTATTCATGCGTAACGCTGCACTAAATTATCTAAGGTTGGACATTTTTTATGTAAGGGACGATTATATGTATCTAACTCATAGTATGAAGAGATTTTGCGAAATTCACTCCTCCTTCCCTCCTTTAAGAACGGGAGGAGAGATTAAAAAAAAAAAAAAGTTTTAAAGCATAGCTCAGCTTTAAATAATTTCATGATCTCAATTTTTTTTTATGTGTCGGTCAGGTATGTGTATGCAACATGAAATATAAAGTAATTTTGGAAATTTACCCCCGCCCCTCCTTCCTCTTGGGGCGGGCGGGGCAAAAACCACATTTTGAAGCTTAAATCCGTCCAAATTACCTAAGAATGGTGAATTTTGGTGTGTGAATGTTAATTAAGTGTGCGAAATATGCACTTTGATGAGATTTTGTAAAACTTTCAACTGTAACCGCGAGGGAGGGGGAGTAAAAAGCAGGTAAGGGACTGCCGAAGGCATTGGGCAACTTAAAATTAGATTTTGACGGATTTCAATGTTTTTTTTTTTTTTTTTTTTTTTTTTAAGATATTTTATTATTATCAATGATATGCTGTTTTGGGGATTCATTTCAATATAATGACCAGCGAAGCGGGCAAAGCCTGCTAGTTATATATATATATTAAGATCTTTTAAACTGAAATTAGTTGTCAAATAACATTTTCTGCATTGCTGCTTTCGTTGCAGTACTTGTGCGTACTTTGTTTTTCTGACGAAGGATCGTGTTTTTTTTCTTTAATTCAAAACCAGTTGCTGAAAATTCTTGTATTTTAAGATGTTTATTCAAAATTTGTACTTATTAAATAACATTTTGGTTCAAATTTTTGTATAATTTTACTAAAATTGGAACTTCTAATTTAGCGATTTCAAGAAAATGCGGGAAATGGAAATTTTAAATTAGAAGTCAGAAAAAATAATGAAAGATGCAAAAAGCCATTTATTTTATTTTTTTATGTTGTAGAATACATCCTTTAGAGCAAGAATAAAAAAAAAAAATTTTTTTATTATCCTTTTCCCTCATGATGATATTCCATTTGGAGTGAAACTCTGTATTTCATTACAATTTTTTTCAAAATAATATTTCAGGACTCTTTTCTGGCCATGTGCAAATACTTGCTGGTTTAATTTATATTTTTCTATATTCCTTACATATTAAAGCACACTCATAAAAAATTTCATCAACATTGATTGGTAAATAAGGGAGAAAAAAATTGTTCTTTATAAAAGAAGAAATTGCAATTCTTCCGCCTGATCGAAAAATAACATGAAATTCTCAAATCTTTAACAAGCTGTAAAACCTAAACCATTTAAGATAAAGCAAAAAAATTTTTTTTCCTTATTTGAACCCATAAAAGGAACAAATACACCAAGTTTCATCAAAATCTAAGACTATGGGTGACATGGTGTGGTTGAATTGACATGGAATGACCCTGCAGTTTATAAATAAATAGCCATTTTTTTTTTTTTTTTTTTTTTTTTACAAACATAAAAATATTGTACCACTAAAAAAATTTAGTACTCGTTTACAAGACCTAAATTTCACTTGGAAATAACTTTCTTTATTTCTACTTGCTAAAGAATTACCATTAATACAAGTGATATCTTGGATTTTTTCCCCCTTGAAAACAAATTTCATTGGCTGTGATGCGTGGATTTTTCTGGAGTTTGCAGATTTCTAAGTGTCTACTGTCAGGGTTGCTACACAAATCAAGAGAAAAAATTCCCTGAGTTTTCCCTGTCTCTTTTAGAAGTAAAATAGGTGACACGCAATCATGCAGCATTAGAATCTAACATGTTTACAAATCAATTCAACATATTTAGGGTTTATTAATTTATTAACTGTAGTTGAAGAAAAAAACCATAATTGATTCATTATAAAGCACTAAAATTTTAAAAAATATTTGATCATGAAAAAATTTTCCACTGTTTTTCAAAAAAATGTTAAATTTCCCTGCTTTTGCAGTAAATTTTGAAATTCCCTGGGTTTTCCCTGTTTTTTAATAGATTTTCAAATTCTCTGAGTTTTCCAGGTACCGCAGCAACCCTGACTGCACTCCTAGTTTAATCAAATCTAAAATATTAGCAAAATTGTTCAACAAGTAAATATAAAATTCTGTACATGCCTCAAAATATTGTTAATATTCTGAAATATTTTAATAAATAAACCTGGTCTTCATTTCCTTGTGGTTTTGAATTATAATACATAAATAAAGGTTTGAAATTTATACACAGAAGAATCATCTCCCCCTTCATTTGAGTAAAAAGTATGCTAGAGTTTGAAATTGAAATAAGTATTTCTTCACAAGATAGAGTAAGAAATTAAATGGCAAAATTGGATATTGACAGTCATTTTCGAAGCGAAACACTATAAATTAGTAACAATACAAAATGGCAGATTGAAAGAAAGAGTCCTGTCGCACTAAAAAATTTCAAATTAAATCTTCACTCAATCCAAAGTAAGTAAATACTCGCTGAATGTGAAATATGCTTTCAAGCCTAACAATTTTGTAATTTAGCTGTAAAGTTAGATGCTATTAGCAATTTATTATAATAGAGAAACTCACCAGAAATCATTTCATCAAAGGATGATCTTGCATCTGGATGGCGGAGAAGAGATTTTGGAGTAAAAACGATAAGCTGGAGAAAAAAATAAAATAAAGAATAAATATTGTTACAAAGATTAAAATTATCCATAGTAAATTAAATATCTTATTTTTAATACATTTTGAATCTCTAACAGAAAAATGTTAGTTTAAATAAATTTATGCCTATACTGATAGTTTTTTTTTAAGCGTGAATATTAAATTGTTTATCATTACAAATTGGACAAGAAATAATTCTAAATCTTTATCTCTAGAGTCAAAAGTAGCTTTACTTTTATGTAAGTTATATTACATGTTATTTGAAGATTTGTGGATAGAAAGTTTATATATCTGTCAATCATCCTGTGTAAAAAAATGGTTAAACTGCTCAGTTTGTAAAAGATTTAACTACACAATGATTGGTCATGAAGTATGTTTTCAATTTCCCCATAAATGATTTAAAAAACAGTATTTTTTTTAGTTGTGTTGTTCTAAAAGTATTTTTTTTTTTTTTACATCAGGAAATTACTTGGGGGGGGGATAATTATGTGTAGGATTTTTTTCTGGATTTCAGGAATTTTTGCTTAATACATTCTGATTTAAGGGCTTTCTTTTCAACTTTTTTTTAGCACTTGATAATATATTGTATAGTGAAAATTTTGGAATATCTTTTGTGCTTTACATGTATTTTATTGGCTACAATTGTAAAAAAAAAAAATTCAATTTCACGCAAGTTTTTTTCCTTTAATTAATTTCAGGATTTAAAGAATAAAATAACAATCAGCTCTGAATAATAATAAAAAAAACTAACACATGAACAGGAAAAAAAAAATATATATATTCTTTGACTTAATTCTTTGCAGATTTATCACTTTCCAAAGAAATCCTTCCCAAATAACTTGGGGGCATATAATTAACACAATGATATCCAAATAATTTTTGAATATATTAATATCTGAATCAAAAATATACAATATTGCATCCATTTCCGTCTTGGGTTAAAAACTTATGCTGCCTATATGACATTTTACAATAAAATGCATCTAAAAATCTCAAAAAAAAAAAAAAAAAAAAAAAAAAAAGCAGTACTTTGAAAGATACAAATAAAAATTTTAAATGCCTTGGCGAAATTTAAATTTGGCGCTAAAATAGCTTTGCATAGGCTTTTTATCATCACCAAAATGGCAAAAAATATTAAAAATCACTAAGGAACTCTAATAGTAAAGCTGTACCTACACAACACAGGGCTCTCACTCAATATTTGTTACAAAAAAGGGAAAAAAAGGACCACTTTTCATGAAAAAGGGGACCAAATGGGGACCACATTTTTTGGAAAAATAGAGCTAAGAGAGAACCAGTTTTAAAGAAAAAAATCAACACTGTTATGGTATTAGCCATTTACTTTAGCGAATTGTATTGTCAAAGAAATAAATAGAAAAATTTCTACACTTTCTTTTAGTAATTTCTTATATACATAAAATCATAATATAAAATAAAAACCAGAGCTGCCAACCTAATCCGGCAAATTGTTAGTACCGCCCCTTTTTCTACACCACTTACCACTTAATTTTTAGAGTATTTGTTTTCTTCATTCATCGTGAATATATTTGAAGAGAATTACTCTAGAAATTAAGTGGTGTAAGAAAAGGGGCGGTACTAACTATTTGGTTGGCAGATCTGAAAAACTACCTAAAGTAATCTAAAACTTCAAAATTAAAGAGACACATTATAAAATCTTCCATAGCACCTAAGGGGAAGGTGGTAACTATTTTCTTCAACAGTTGAACAATTGTAAACTTTTCTTCATATGCTAGGGAAAGTAATGCATACAAATACAAGTCATGTTCATTCTGATAAGTCACTAATTACTTAAAAATGACTTTTTAACAAAATAATAACAATAACTAATATAACAAAACCTCTAATTATCAGATTTATACATAGTTCATGGTTGCAAAAGAACAATCTAGATCAGATAGGAATGAGAATAGTAAAGTAACAAAAAAAAGATGTTTTTTATTTCCCCATTCATATTACCCCCCCCCCCCAAAAAAAAAAAAAAAAAAAAGCCAAATGAAATATATCGAAATAATTGTCTCTCACCCATTCCCCATAGAAAAGTGCTGTCCTCCTCAAAAAGCAAAATGAACTAAGTACATTATTATTATTATTTCAGAAAATTGAAATTTATTGAAATTTTTATTTCAATAATTTCTAATTATTTAAAAAAAAAGCTATTTAAATTACAAAATATTTTGTAAATAATTGTTGAAACAAAATTTTTTTGCCACTAACTGACAAAAATTTTAGTTTATTTATTTTTTTTTTTTTCAAGATTAATCCCTAAATATGTTATTATTAATTACACACATAAAAAGAAAAAGAAACTTTTTTTTTTTGTAAAAAAAAAAAATATGGTATTATATATATGTATATCTCCACTAATTGATAAATTACGTGCTAATCCCATAGCCAATTCATAAAGCTTTTTTTTTTCCCCCCCAAGATCAATCGAAGAAATATATGCTGTAATTTTAATTACAATTAATTAGCACTTATTTCCTTGCCTATTTTCAAATATGATGTTTTTCACAAAGCTGTTTTTCGATATATATGATCACTTAACTACAGTTTTTTATTTTATTTATTTATTTACTTATTTTGTATGTGTGTGTGTGCGCGCGCCCCTAACTGATTGAATGTGCCATATTCTGGTAGCTGATATCTGAAATGCGGAATCATTATGCCACTGATAAACAAAAGCAAGATTTCAACTGCTAAAATCCTGTTGTGGATAAATTTCAGAGTAAGAATAAAGCTCATTTCGGAGCATTAAATTACTGTTTTATAGCATATTTCTTAGTTTGGAACAGCTAAAGTGCATTTTCTGATGAAAAATATCCATTTTTTTTTTTTTTTTTTTTTTTTTTTTTGTAACACATTTTTGTTTAATATTAAGAAAAAATTATATCACTATGGACATGTTTTCGCACATGTGCACATCATCATCAAATCTAATAGAAAATTTACTTATCACATCATACTCATAGCACATGATTCTTAAAAGTTTTATATGGTGCTAATAACAAATTGGACATAGAGGGCTATCTAGCTTTTTTTTTTTTTTTCATTGCATAGGGAAAAATTTATATATAGAATGAACCTGTTTAATTACTTCATGGCGAGATCTTAAGTATGCTAGAATGGTATTCTTTCAGCTGATGATTATTTTAGAAGCCATTTATTTGGCAAATTATATGCAATATTTCTGCAACTGATTGTCAAAATAAGTGACTATTTCGCTAGAAAGGGACAGAATTTATACGAGGGTTGCTATTTATATTTCTGGCCTAATAATGAAAAAACAAATATGTAGGATCGAAATTGGTTTTATTGTTTTTCAAAATATTCTCCATGATGATCAATACACTTTTGCATGCGTTTGAACCAATTTTCAAAGCACTTTTTCCAGTCCGATTGAGGTAACTCCAAAACATGCGTTTTGAATGCATCAACCGCTTCTTCGGGGGTCGAAAATCTTTGTCCACGTAATTTATTTTTGATGTGTGGGAATAAGAAGAAGTCATTGGGTGCCAAATCAGGGCTGTACGGCGGATGACCCATCAGTTCGATCTTTCGCTCAGTCAGAAATGCATTTGTTTGAGTCGATGTGTGAGAGCTCGCATTGTCATGATGAAGAATGATTCACCTGTTCTTCTGCTTTTTTCGAATTTCTCCGATGACTTCTGGCAAACAAATGGTCGTGTACCATTCAGAATTGACCGTCCTGAGCTGCTCTAACGCCACTGTTGCCACATGACCGTTAATGCCGAAGAAACAGGCAATCATTTGTTTCGATGTGCTTCTTCCTCGAACAACTTTTGTTGGTTTTGCCTCGCCTTGGAAGACCCATACAGTTGATTGCTGTTTTGTTTCCGGTTCATATGCATAGATCCATGATTCGTCACCTGTGTAGATGTTATACACAGCCTTTGATGTACCTTGAACGTATTTTTCCAACATTTCCTTGCACCAATCGACACGAGCCTTTTTTTGAGCGTTTGTCAGATTATGCGGGATCCAACGCGAACAAATTTTTTTTACGCTCAAATGTTCATGCAATATTTTATTGATGCTAGTCATACTAATGTCCAAAGACGCCTCAATCTCACGGTATGTCACATGACGATCTTGCTTTATCAGTTCACGCACAGCATTGATCTTTTCTGGCACAACAACTGATTTTGGACGACCTGCACGGGATTCGTCCTGGATCGAACATCGACCACGATTAAATTCGTTATACCAATTTTTTACAGTGCTGTAGGATGGCGCTTTATCGCTGTATAAAGAATTAAGTTCATCGAAGCACTCTTGTCTTGACAATCCACGTCGAAAGTTATGAAAAATAATCACACGAAAATTTTCACGATTCAATTCCATTTTTTGAAAGAGAAGAACTTTTCAATTTACTGTCAACAACACAAATAAAGCTATAATGGTAAATTGTCTGCTGAATTTACGTTTAAAAATATCAAACTTTCGCTTAAAATCGTCTGCGGTCGCCTAGCAACACTTACTGTTGCCAAGGCCAGAAATATAAATAGCAACCCTCGTATTTAATTGCAACTACTTACTGAAAATAGGCTATAATTTTTGTCCCTATGTATTCAAATTTGTGGGTTTTTTTTTTTTTTTTTTCCATAGCTGATTTCTCGAAATAAGCGATCTTTGCGATCGATCGACGAAATACGAGATCATTTCAACACTAACTTATAAAATTCGCGCTATTTTTCAGATTCCCGGAATAGCAAATAATTTTGAGACCTATCCTCGAAATAGGCGATAATTTCACCACTAACTGAAAAAAATCGCGCTTTTTTCAAAGCAGATTCCCGAAATATGTAATATTGCCAATGACTGTCGAAATACGTGGTAATTTTGGCGTCTTTTTTTCTTTTGTACTTTCGATCTTTTATAAGTTAGCTCTTAAAAAAAATAAAAATAAAAATATATTTTTTAAGCAGATTCAATAAATAGGCAATTCTGCGATCGATCGCTGAAATATTGTAATCATTTCATCGTTAATTGATAAAATTCACTTTTTCTTTTCAAAATAGATACCATTTCCCCATTAATTGATAAAATTAGCACTCTTTCAAGCAGATTCCGGAAATACATTATTTTTGCTACCAACTGCCAAAGTACGCGATCATTTTACTGCTAATTAATACAATTTGAGCTTTATTGAAACAGGTTTCCCAAATATGCGGTATTTTTGCGACCAATCGCCGTAATATTCGATTATTTTACTAGTTAGCTTATAAAATCAGAGCTGTTTTTCAAAGGGAATTCCCAAAATAGGACCTACGCTGAAATACGCGATTATTTCACTGCTAATTGATAAGATTCGCGCTTTTTTTTTCGAAGTAGGTTTCTAAAACATGTAATAATATTGCAAGTGATCGCTGAAATAAACCACCATTTCACTGCTTGTGGAATTTTTGATGACAGATATTTTTAATTTGGAAGCGAATCTCGCCATTTTGCGAGAACGAATTTCGGCTCTAAACAAATTCGATGACTAACCAAAGAATTTCACTTTTCAGAGAAAAAAAATGGAAAGAGTTACTAGTTTTTGAAAAAAAAAAAAAAAAAAAACAGGAAATTTGCGGCTGGCGAAAAGTTCTAACCCTTGTATAGTATAAGATATTAGTACATTGTCTTAAATCTATTTAAATTTTGTTTCTATATAAAACGATCAACTTAAAAAAATCGGCTCTTGCAATTAATATTTTAACGATTTTCGGCATTTAGTTGAGCATCGATAAAAATTTCATGGTCGGTTAATTGTCCATAAAAACGGACTTTATGGACCAAGTAGCAAAAAAACGGACATTTACGGACTAGAAGCAAAAAAAAAGGACCAATTCCCCCAAAACGGACCTAGTGGGAGCCCTGAACATTACTTTAAAAACAATATAGTTAAAAAAAAAAAAAAAAAAAAAAAAAAAAAAGAGACTATTTGATAAATTAAATTTAATATTTTAAAAATAAAAACATCAAAATAAAAATTTTGAAGATACAGGTTTAATTTTTCAATTTTGTAAATTCATGCAGAAAGAAATTTATTTTTATGCTTAAAAAAAAAAAAAAAGTGAGATATTGTAAGCATTTTACTTTATTGGCATCAATCTGAAAGAAAAATTCTTTTTGCTGTTTATAGCAGACGAACACTTTTTTTTTTCCTTTTACAGATTATAAAGCACATTACAGACCATACATAAAAGAAATGAATACTTACAGGTTTTCTAAAAGGCAAAGCAATCTGCCGCCTCAAGACATGGAAATAGTTAGCTGGAGTACTGCAATTGACGACAATCATGTTACAGTCATGGAGTTGTCGAACTGCAAAATCTTCATCGATGGTCTGCAAACAAATTTTTAAAAATGTTACAAATTACTAATCTTTATTAGCAAAATACAGGCATGAGAGTGCAGAAAATTATAAAAAGAGGAAACACGCGTGTTCATAAAATTTATTTCAAATGAAAAGGGAAAAAGTATACAAAATATTTTAAAAGTGACAAATTAAACTAAAAGAATAATGCACATCAACACAATAAAACATGTGTTTAAAAAAAAAAAAAAAAACATTAGCTAGCAATCAACATTTAATCATTGACTGGTGGTGGAAAATGGGGGAGGGGGTAAAAGGTAGTTCATAAGTGAGAAATACTAAACACAATTCTACTTCTTTATGGGTTCCAGAATATCAAAGTAAATTTAAGATTAATATTGACATTTTTGTTCTGGATGGATAAATATTCAAAAATAAAAGGCTTCCCACAGAATGTTTGATCGGCGATGGTTAGAGATGGAAAAAAAAAAAAAAGGGGGGGGGGGGGGGGGGGGGAGGACAAAAAAAAAAAAAATTACATGAGTGAGAAATATTGAATAATTCTGTTCTTTTATATGTTATAGAATCTGATAAAGCATGTTTAAAATGAATATTGACATTTATATTTTGGATAGAGAAAAATTGAGAATCTAAAGTCTTTTGTGGAGCGTTTGAACACTCATTGTTACTGGAGTTTGATTTTAACAACAACAACAAAAAAAAAATCTACGGAATTAACGAAAATCACAAAAAAAAAGCGGAAAATTTTCATGCCTGAAAATAATATAGACAAACTGTATGATCCCAAGCAACTTTTTTAACTGACAAAAATTTTATAACAACTTTAATTCCATTCTATCATTTTCACAAAAAAAGTCTCTGTGGCTCAGTAAGAAGAGTAGGTTTAATTTTTTTTGTTCTGTTCAAGTAGCTGTCATTTTCAACCCTGTAACACTGGTGTGTATACATTTATGATGAATAAAAATAAGGAGTTTCTAAGGACTTTTTAAGGACTATGCAAAATATTAATAAATACAGTATTATTATTATTATTTGGGGGGGGGGGGGCAGTTTATTAATACAGGGGTCAAAGTGAGCTTTTGTCAAAAAATGGCAGGAAAAAGAAAAAAAAAAAAATCTTGAGAGAAATAATTTTGCTGCTGATAAAATTTATGTTTAATGGTAATTAAGGGCTGTTATTTAGCCACCAATCAATACAACTTGTAATGTTTTAGAAGCTAATTACCAAAAAGTTTTAATTTCTTCCTGAACATACATCATGTAAGGAAAGTAATGAAATCATGAAAAAATTTTATTATAAGATTTTGGGTGTATCTATATGTTTTAAGGTCTCCTGAGTTCATTTTTGCTACTTTTACGATGGTATATATGTGTGCGTGAGTGAATTTGATAACATCTGAACACTTTGATCGACTAAGCTGAAAGTTGGTAGGTATGTTATAGGTCACTGTAGCATGAAATGCATAAATTTTGTTAAATCTATTATTTTTTTTTATTTATAGTTTTTTTTTAAAAACTTATATGTCAGTTTTTTTATTTATACTTTTTTTTTTTTTTTACGTTAGTCACTTATAATATCTTTTTTTACAGGAACAAAGAGAAATTTTTTTGTCATTATGGTCCATGGAATGAAATTACAGTAAAGCACCATTTATATGTCTTTCAAGAGACTGGCTTAAAAAGACATAAAATCGAAATATAAAAAATAGAACATTGATTATTACAAATTTAATGGTACTGAAACATGACCAGAGTACTAATTATATATTTGATATCTTGAGCATTGTATTACATATTCTGAATGCTATATAAAAACATCTTGAGAATTAATTATAAATATTGCTTATCTTCAATAAGTATTTTACGATTTATGTCTACAAGGGTAGTTACTTAATTACATTGAAAATCTTTAATATTTGCCTGACGTGCTGATTGTACGTGAGTACTAAGAATTGCAGTGTGAATCGAATTCGGTTCATTTAATGTTTTTTTACTTGTGTTTTGACAAACAAAAAAGTTCGAATCTTTCCAATGCAGTCCACTGCGCCTTTAAAGAAACATGTATCAACATCTTTACATTCTAAATCATCAATGCTTAAATTAAGCATCATACTTTTTTTTTTTTTAAAGAAAAAAAAAACCTATTAGTTCATCGATTATGAAAAATTCTGAGGCCAAGTAATCAGCATCACAGCTCAGATACTCATCAAAAGTGATATTTAGAATGGATTTTAGACCTTATTTTGGACAAAAAAATGATTGATCGAGAAATATTGCAATTTTTAAATTGATGGAAAAGACGCATAACTGATATTGAGGGTGTATAAACGAAGAATTTTTACATTAAAATGAATAGAAATGAATCAGTACTTCACTAAAAGGGCGTATAAATGTAAAAGACGTATAAAAGAGAGACATATAAAAGGTTATTTACTGTATTTAAATAGTCAGTCCAGCACTTTTTTTTACAGGGACAGAAAGAAAAAACCTTTATCATTATGGCTTACGGACACAAATGCTAAATATTTGGAAAGTTGAGTAAAGTCACACCCCCCCCCTCATTTTTAAAAATTACAATCAACTTTCCGTTTGAAACTAACTGTGATTAATTGTAAGCAAGCTATATTCCACTGATTACAAAAAAAAAAAAAAAAAAAAAAAAAACTTGCTTGAGAGGAATGTTTATCTTGAAAAAACAATGAATAACTTCAGCTTGTAAAAACAACTAGTTTTAATATTTTTGCCTGCTCTCACATTTAGATTTACTTTACGATTGCCAGAAGAATTTAAAGGAAACTTTTTTTTTTTTTTTTTTTTTTTTTTTAAGGGATGTACTTTAAGACCACTCTATAAATTTTATTTTAATTTTAGTAATAAATTTGTTAACAGAGATCACATGCCAGCAGATCAATGCCTTAGATGAAATTTTTATCACAAGAGCATCTAAAAAAAAAAAAAAAACCTTTATGTTGTCAAATTAAGACATGAATCCGATCCTGATGACTGTATGAAGCCCTAGGCAAATACAGATTTTGCGGTATATTTTACATCCATTATTTCCTTAAATGATCAATTTTGTTCATATTCTACAGTTCAGGAATCCCTTGAGGCCTTAACGGCCCTCTTCACTTACCGTCGCCCGAAGCCCGAGCCGATGTTATTCTATGGGGAAATTTTCTTTACAAATAACTTACTAACTAATACATATTTTTAAATTCTGTTTTCACATTCAGAAAATTCCGAACTGTTAAACTGACAGAACTTTTTTAAAAATGTATTTTTTTAATTTTTAATATTTTATTTTGAAATTGCAAAATGAAAAAATTTCACCTATTGAAAATTCCTATTTTGCAGCTTCAAAATAAAATATAAAAAATTAAAAAAATAATTTTTTAAAAAAGGTCTGTCCATTGAACAGCTGGGAATTTTCTGAATGTTAAAAATTAGAATGTTAGAATTTAAAAATATGTATTAGTTAATAAGTTATTTGTAAAGAAAATTTCCCCATAGAATAACATTAGCTTCGGCTTCCGGCGGCAGTGAGTGAAGAGGGCCCTTAAGTAAATTTTTGATTTGCCAATGCAATAAAGTGAGTCTAAGAAGAAAAAAGAAAAATATAAAATTTCAAATTATTATTACAATACAGAGCAGGCAAAAACAATTATAACCGATCATGTGAACAATATGTGCAATATTGTACACTTTTATTTATACTTCTTCCAGCTAACATGTCCTCTTTCTCTTCTCCTGCACAGATTTTATTTTGTAGTAATTGTTAATCATATTAACTTTATTTAATACTATATGTTTAAAGCACAGATTAACCCCTTGTGGTAAAATGATGAATATAGCCCGTCATTAGTTTTACTTACATGCTATACAGTACAACGACGAGTTTAGATTGTCTGTTCACGGTATACAAACTGTAAATATCACAGATCCTTATCCTATATTATTTTTGAATAAAAATTAAACAATTATTTTATGCACAAATATTCATGATTAAATCATACCGGAAAGGGTTAAGCATGAAATTATTGTTTATATCTGTATTCTGTGGTTTGGTTTGGCTTTATTAGATTATTGCTTATTATCACAGTTTTTACCTCTACCAACACCTGTTCAGTAATGCAAGATAGTGAATTGCTTTTAGAAGTTATACGTTTTGGATTTATTATTGTTCTTAATGTAATTTTTTCAGCAATAAAAATCAATAATAATGTAAAAAAAAATTAGAAAATAAGGAGTTTTAAACATTATAAACACAAAAGTAAGAACTTTTTAAGCAACTGTACGCAACATGTTTAACATTCACTCCACATTTTCATTTGAAACTTGCTAAACTAATTTCAAAAATAAAAAAGTACCACAAAACTAGCATTTGAAAGTAATAAGTATAAAACTTTGAATCAACACCATAAAATGCAAGAACTTGCAACAATTGTTTCAGGTCAGAAAAAAAACACAACCCTTTATCAGGCAAACAAAGTAGGCATCACTGCTGGTGCATTGCTGCTTTGTTTGCACCACTCGTGCCTACTTACAAGTAAACCTTCTCTCCTTTGATACCGGTTTTCCGGAAACCCATATATTTTCTGAAAGCTTATGTCACGAGTATAAAAACTGTGAAATCTTAGGGGCAGAGGGACAAGCGTTTAGGAGATACAGGGCCCACAAAGTATCAGTAAAGTGTGTATAGAGGGACATATTCCCATAAAAACGTCTCTATTCCTTCTATGTTCCCGTATATTGCTGTCAAGTACTAACGTATTGTATGTCTTCTTCTTATATTGCTTCTTATTATATGGATACTATAGTCGTTGTGGTGGCCTTGGTCTCCCGATTCGGAACAAGTAATCGGTCTCCGAACATCCAGGAATCGGAGATGATAAAACACATAATTATTCTCCTGGAAAATGATATGGAGATTGTGGAAGGGATCCGGACATTAGGATTTGCTAGAAGCGATGGAGAAGAACGGACGAGGATATGGACTTCGAAGATGATGGTGTCTATAAGGAACAGCAATGCTCGTTGCAACAGTCAGTTTCCACTTCTGTCATGACATATTTTGGTCAAGTATGGCTAATGACAGGAAGAAAATTCTGCTTTTAGTGGATTCATGGTGTTCTAACAAAGATCATGCATTGTCTGCTTCCGAAGTACTTGATGGTAAAGTCCTACAAAAAGAATTGGTACCTGAAGGATATACAGGAAAGATTTAGCCTCTGGATATTCATTTTTTCAGACACTAGAAATCTTTTGTTTTTTACATAATGGAAACAATTATTATCGAGACACATGAGCACATCTGGAACCGCGATAGTTTTCTGGCCCTGCAGTCTTTTTTCCCTATATCAGTTCAATGCTCCTCGTTTCAAGAACTTGATTAAGTATGCTTTTTATAAAAGCGGATACTTGGACGACAAACCTGGAATGTGGATTGCGCCAATGGATTACTGCTTCAATTCATTGACAAATGATGAGTTTGCAAATGTACGGCTATCGCTTTTGTAAAATGTGCCCATTGTGAACTGTCTTTCTGCCCGTCTCACTGTTTATTTGGTGAATTGTACATTGATTGTCTCTTGTAATGGACTTCATTTGAAGTCAGTAGCAAGTATCCCAACGTATACTGTTTCTTTTCAACGAGTTGTTTCTTCCTTTATAATGATACCTCAACCTTCTTACCATATTATTAGTTCATATAAATACGTGAAACGAACATTTTAGCGACTTTTGGTGTCGTCTTTCCAACATTCTATGTCCTATAACTCCTAAACACTTATCCCTCTGCCCCCAAGATTTCACAGTTTTTCTACTTGTGGCATAAGCTTTCAGAAAATATGCAGGTTTCCGGAAAACCGGTATCAAAGGAGAGAAGGTTTACTTGTTAGTTTGCTTGAAGAAGGGTTATGTTTTCTTTTGACCCAAAACAATTATTGCAAGTTCTTGCATTTTATGGTGTTGATTCAAAGTTTTATACTTTTAACTTCAAAAATAGCTATTAGACACATAACTGACTGTCAATATAAGAAGAAAAAAAAAAAAAAAAAAATAATAATAATAATAATTAGCATTTTTAATTTTTATTAAAATTGTTTTCTATGATGAATGCAGAAAATTCACCTCAGACACTCAATAGTACAAAGAAAGTCAATTTTGTGCCAACATCTGAAAAAGAAAATTTTGTTTTAAATATTCACAGATTCAACTGTTTGTTTTAATGGTATTGATGCGTTCTTTTGATAGATATAGAAGAAAGATTCTCATATTGATTGAATATCTATGCTCCAAGTAGAGGAGGGGGGGGGGGGAAGCAATGCTCCTACATATACAAAATTTCTTTCTTAGTTCAAATTTATTACTGTTATAAATCCTTTTTTATTTTCACAGCAATTCATTTAAAAAAATATTTTTTAATTGTGCACATTTACACAAAATTTTGTTCTATACTATACAATATTAAAATTTCTAGAAAAGCAAGAAATAAGAGAGCACCACCTGTTGAGTGACCTGGACGAACTTAAGTGAAGATCCGACCAAATTTAAACTCATATTGGATTTTATCCATCAGTTTGTGAGACACAGCATCCACAAAATTTTGGATGGACAGACAGACGTACACATGCACACACACAGACAGAGACAAAAAATCATCAAATTGTGTTCTGGACATCGCAAATCATGTCCATCCATCAAATATTTTTACAAATCCAATACTTTCTTATGTACAGTGAAACTTCTATGGGAGACCACCACTGTTAAGCGACCCCCCTCCTCCAACGACCGATTTTAAAGGCACCGATTTGTTACCTTATCTACTTAAGGGCCTTCTTCACTGGAAGGGCCCTCTTCGTTGCTGGAAGCCGAAGCTAACATTATTCTATGGGAAATTTTTCTTTACAAATAACTTATTAACTAATACATATTTTTAAATTCTGTTTTCACATTCAGAAAATTTCCAGCTGTTAAATGGATGGACCTTTTTAAAAAAATATTTTTAAAATTTTTTATATTTTATTTATGAAATGTATGTGAATATTTGAAATATGTGAAATTTTTTCATTTTGCAATTTCAAAATAAAATATTAAAAATAAAAAAAATACATTTTTAAGAAAGGTTCGTCCATTTAACAGTTGGGAATTTTCTAAATGTGAAAGCTGAATTTAAAAATATGTATTAGTTAATAAGTTATTTGTAAAGAAAATTTCCCCATAGAATAACATTGGCTCGGGAATCCGGCGACGGTAAGTGAAGAGGGCCGTTAAGGTCCAATGTTGACATTTCTTTGAGCGACCACTTATCTTTATGACCAAATTTTTGCAGAATGAAGGGTGGTCACTTACAGGAAGTTTTACTGTATATAGAAGAAAGAAATGCGATTAGGAACTGCAGCATTCTTTTTTTTTTTTTTTTTTTTTAATGTGTGTCATTATTTAGTCCCAACTACAGGGTATTTAGCACAACTCCCTCAAAAATAAAGGAACTTTAGGGACCAAAATTGAAAAAAAAAAAGGGACTTTAGGGACCCTATTTATTTTATGCTTAAATATCAGCAATATACATATATACGGGTTCTTTTATGATCCCCTACCATGTATAAGCCAAGTATAATGCCCAAAATCAAATAATTTAAAAATATACACAGCCAGTTTCAAAAGAATTCATACTCTTTTGGTTTTGTTGAATACCTTAAGATACAGGCATTGAGTTATATGAGCCATGAAACTCTTGGTCCTCCAATAATTTCTATGATGAGCGCTCACTTTTACTGCTCTTTATGATGCAAAATGGAAAGTTTCAGATTTTACTTTTAAAGCTATGTTTGGCAAATAGAATATACATATTTTCCCATCAATTTATTGTCTTCAAAATTTATTGTCCTAAGTGTGTGGGAAGGTCAACAAGAGGAACAGTCTATTACCTACTCAAGGTGCCTAGAGTGTTTTACCCTCCATAGGGTTCCGTTTAAGGGATTTTAGCCTATATTCATGCGAGTTTCAGTGAAAACGAAATTTTCAAATAGCTAGGCAAGGCCCACAAGTGTAACCCGAAACTGGCATTTTTTGTCAACTAGGTTTCAGAAGAGAACCTTTCAGCCACTGGTGTAGTTCGTTGCTTCAAAAGTCTTTTTTGTAAACAACCTAAGCAAAACCATACTAACTATTAAAAGAATTTAGCTCTTTTGCACAATAGGGCAAATTGAACTAACAGGGAGAGGTCACGACATGGAAAATTCAGATCGGGACGAAATTGCGCAGGATTGTAGTATACTATGACGGTAACAACATATTAAAGCAGTAGGACCCACTATCCACAAAATTTCGAGAAAAAAGCATTTAAAGTTTCAGTAATCTTTAAATACAAGTTATTTTGTAAGCGAGCAAGCGCCCCAGTGGTGTGATCCTAAAGCGCAAGTCTGCTAGCCAGACAACTTGGGTTCGAGGCTACCTCGAGACTACTTTTTTTTTTTTTTTTCTTCTTCTTTAACTTTTTATGTAATCTAACTTTTTATTTATTTTTACTTTACTTTATAATTCAATTCAAAATTTGAAAATTTTAATAAAATATTATTTAATTTTTTTAATATAAAATAAATAAATTTTTCTATTTTTAATATTTATAACTTAAAAATACAATAAATTTCTATAACTTAAAAAATTAATTTTAGTTTTATTTTGACTGTAAAATAAGGTAAAACTAAAGAAACTGTTTTTGATTATTTATCGAAATACATTTTATTTTATTTTAGGTATGCTTGAAACAATAGTACATTTTGTTTTTTAAATTTAAAAAAATAATAATAATACAGAGAAATGATCATTTTAATTTCATATATAATTACTATCCAAATTAAATAATTACTTCCCCAACCAATACAGTTTCTTGAAAAATTATAGTATAGGATTACGATGCTATTAAATTAGTATTACAGGTAATGAAATGTTATCTTTAAATGTAGATTTTAAATGTTAATGAACATAGTGTCTTTTTCGATAAAGACTTCTTTTTTTTTTTTTTTATCCTTCCTTGCACAAAATAAAATTCCACCTGCCCTTTATTATTAACAAGCTAGAAACGTTTACGTAATTTATACACATTCAAACAAAATCAGGAAGCTCAAACCAAGATTTAAATAACACCTGCTAACTATTTTACACTTTGTTTGCAGCTTTCTTATTTTTTAATTATTTAAATATTTGTCTGTTTTCTTTATGTTTTTTATTTAGGGTTTTGTAAAACTAAACTTTATTTTTTAAGCTATAGAAATTTATTGTATTTTTAAGTTATAAATATTAAAAATAGAAAAGGTTATTTTATACTCAAGAAAATTAAATAATTTATTAAAATTTTCAAATTTTGAATTGAATTGTAAAATAAAGTAAAAATAAATAAAAAGTTTAGATTACATAAAAAGTTAAAGAAGAAAGAAAAAAAAAAAAGAAGTTGTCTCCAGGTAGCCTCGAACCCAAGCCGTCTGGCCAGCAGACTCGCGCTTTAAGATCACACCACTGGGGCGCTTGCTCGCTGACGAAATAACTTGTATTTAAAGATTACTGAAACTTTAAATGCTTTTTTCTCGAAATTTTGTGGATAGTGGGTCCTACTGCTTTAATATGTTGTTACCCTCATAGTATACTACAATCCTGCGCAATTTCGTCCCGATCTGAATTTTCCATGTCGTGATCTCTCCTTGTAAGATGTGCAAAGAAAAAATTGCACAATATGCTGCAGGTGCAGTCTGATTTTTGCAGTAAGTATGCTATATGCAACTGTCATGAACTGCTGCAAATAACAGAAAAAAGTATGTCTATAAAAGTTTGAATGGTAGACAAAACATGTAATGCATTTCATGATGTAACAACAACAACAACAACAAAAATATATATATATATATATAATAATAATAATAATAATAATAATAATAATAATAATGACATTTTGATTAAAAGGTACAAGCCCACTTCATTCTGTGTTGATAACATAGTTGGATATTAGCCAAATAAATAATGCAATTCAAAGCTACAAGTGAAAATAAGAATCATACCAACATAGGCTGCCACTACAGGGTTTAACCTGAGTTCATAAATTGTTTTACTGAAAAAGCTAAAATCAAAAAACCATTTTAAGCAAAATGCTACAATACTATTAAGCTTATGATACCTGTTCGTATGCTATTATAGATGTCTCTTTATGTTACACTTTTCTTTTCCAAACTAAGTTTTAAATTTTATAATGACATCTTTATAAAAATCTAAAGTGGCTTCCATGGACATTTTGAACATTTAGTATAGTTACTGGGTGTTTAAACAAATTTGAACCGCTGAATATTTCAGTAAATAAATAAAAGTGAACATGATGTCAGTATTTTTTATTCCCAAATTCATATATCCGTCAGTGAACATACAAGTAATATATCTGAAATTTTTAGGCATAGCTGTAAAAGAAAATAAATAGTAAACATGCAATTTTGGTAATTCTGTAGGAATATTCTGAAATATATATTAGTTTCACTTCATACTTTTAAATAACTTAATTTGTTTTAAGAAAATTAGTCCCCATAGGATGTGATATAAATAAAATCTTTTATACTTCTCGATAAAAGAACTATGCATAATATGTCCATCATTTCATACAATGATCATACGTTAGTAAAACAATGTAATGTATATCAGTGTTTTTTAACACTTTCCAATAAGATTGAAAAGTGTTAATCACTTCAGTTTGTCTGTCTGTCCATATTCTATTTCCCATAAATATTAATGGAATTTCTTGAAACTGATATGTGTTATTCAAGTTCACTATCCCATATTCCCTATTAAAAATGGAGTAAATAGTAAATACTCTACTGGTTTGTGTACAGGGACACTCAAAAGTATTCCAAAGCATTGCATTCTATAAAAGGTATTACAATAAACCTGATTTTAATATTACTTTACACAAATCTTAATGAAATTAAAATATGTTATTCACGTTCACTATCAGATGTTTCCCATTGAAAATAGAGTAAATACCACCAATGATTTGTGTACAAGAACACTTGAAAATATATGCCAAAGCATTCATTCTATGAGAAGTATTTCTATAAATCATACAGGCACACACTACCACTTGGCACAAATCTCAATGAAATTGAAATATGTTATATGTACAGGGCTGCCAACCTCTGGGAGTGCTAAAGTGTAGTTAAAAAGCAAAAAAAGTGTAGTTTTAAGCTACAAAGTGTAGTCGCTAAAAAATTAGAAAATACTTAAAATATAAATAAGCATAAAATCTTTTGTTTACATTATGACTTACTTTCTGAAATTTATTGATTTTTAATAATCAAACATTCAAAAATAATAGAAATTTTATCCAAATTTACCTTTTATATTAACATGGATACATGAAAATACACTAATTCTAATATAATACACTAATATGCAGGGTTGCCAACTTTTCAAAAACAGTTTGAGGAGTATTCAGAGAAATTTTGAGGAGCATTTCGGCTACATTGAGGAGCAATTTTAAAAATTAAAAAAGAAAAAGAAAGAAAGAAACTACTAACAAAAATAAATTAGCAATAATCATATGAAATTAAGTGAAGAAAAGAAAAAAAAAAAAAAAAAAGGTAAGATGTAGGTATGCATCAAATTTTTAGTTATTCAGTAATAATCAAACATTTAGTGCATGCCTATTCAAAAGACACTTGTTTAATTACAAGAACAAGACAATTGATGTGAAAATAATTTCAATGCTATACTTCAAACAGATACAAAAATTGGATTTTTTTAAACAAAATCTTAAATTTTTGGAGTAACAAAAGTCAAAATAATGAACAATTTTAATAGTTTAGATATTAGAAAATGTAATAAAACTGAATCTACAATAAAATAATCATTGTTATTAAGGATGGAAAAGAATTGAAATTGTACAACATTAAATTCAATTTCAGTGCAAACTGACAGCCATCAACTTTTCTGAAACTTTTTTTTCCCCCTTAAGATTATTGCTAAATATACCTAAAAAATCGAGTTTCCGTAGAGGAGGGAGGGAGAATTACGTTTTTATCATTAATTAAATAAATATACTATTTTTCTCGTATTTGACAGAATTCGCAATATTTTTACGACCGATTGCCGAAATTCGTAATTATTTCACTGCAAATTTACAAAATCTACGTTTAATAGCAAATAATTGCTAATATATACTATAATTTTGCTCTAATTGATAAAATTCACTCTTCTTTAAAGGTAAATCCTAAAATATGCGATTATTATGCGGCCGATTGCCGAAACACGCTATTATTTAGCTACTAATCTATGCAAAATACGTTCATCTAAAAGCTGAATCTTAAATACTCAACTATTTTGCCACTAATCAGTGAAATTTCCTTTTTTTTTTTTTTTTTCTTTTTCAAAGTGTAATCTCGGAAATCGGGAATAATTTTGAAGTAGTTTTCGCTAATACGGGATCGCTTACCCACTAATAATCAAAAATTTACGTTTTATATGCTATCATTTGGCTGCTAGCCAATAAAGGTTTTTTTTTTTCCCCCAGCTGATTTCAGTAAATCGCGATATTTTTGTAGCCGATGACGGAAATACGCAATCATTTCACCGCTAATTAACAAAATTTATGTTTAATCGCTGAAAAAGGCTTTATTTTATGCTAATCGATGAATTTCTTGCTTTTTTCAAACATGATTTACATTATAAGTATAATTTTGTGGCTTTTTATAGAAATACGGAATTATTTTCCAGCTAATTTTTAAAATTACGTAATCGTAAACTAATTGCTAAAATAGATGTTATTTTTCTAAAAATGTCTAATTATTCAGTCATAAATCAGCTTTTTTTTTTTATTACTGAAATGTCATTTTTTGCGGCTGATTTATAAAATACGCAATTTTCTTGTGCTATTTTTGTGATGAATCCATTTTAAATCCGACGATTTTTGTGAAAGTCCCATTTTCAGATATGAAAATTTCTTAGAATCACCCACGCACTATAAAAACTAAGTTATCGCGTATTCAGTTATCCTAAGAAAAAGCACAGGAAATATTCTTTTTCTTTCTCCAACGGTAGATACTTGGTACGATAAAGTTCGAAATTTTCCATGATTTTTTCAGAAACTTGTATATTAAAACACTTAAGAAAGTTTCCTATTACAGAGGACAATTCCTCCGTTAAAGTCCGACTTTATACTGTTTTCTCCAAAACTCGCGTGATTAAGGCTTCAGACACTTTAGAAAGTCTCCCACGGAAGATAGCTCTTCCTGGTCTTAGTTTCCTTGCATTGTCAATCGTACTTAAAGTTCAGTAACTTTGAATCCATTATTTTTATCGATAAATAATTAAAATAAACAATTTTTTTCGTTAGAAAGTATTATTTTTTAGCGACTTATTAAGCATTAAGATAACTGAAACATTGATAGAGTTTAAATGAAAATTAAAATACAGCATAATCATAGCCATGAAGATAATCGTAGCATTCTTTCTCCCCCCCTTTCAGCTTGCGGTGTCTGTGCTTGCGGTTTTAATTAAGCACACTCTCAGCTAATGTAAACAAATACTTGTTCCCGTTCTGAGTCAGCAATATTTCGATTACGCAATGCCTAGCACTAGAATGTTTTTTTTTTTTTCTTTACTATTTATTTATGAGTATTTACGATGAAGCATGTGGTTCTTCAACTAGATTGTAAAAGTTAGATTTGTTATTTTTATATTTTCAAGAAGCACTTTCATACATAAAAAATAAAATTCAAAGAATAATGTTTTATGCGGAAACTGTTGGAAATGCAAAATTAAAAGTTGATAAGGATTGGATTGCGATTTCTGTCTAGATGTGTGCAAGGAAAAAAAAAGAAAAGAAAAGAAAGAAAGAAAAAAGATAGTTTTTTTTTTTTCCAGTGTCTGCCACTATTCAGTTTTATATTATACTTTTTTAATCCGTGGTGAAATCGGAGTTCGCTCATTGTAAACAAGATGACGATGGGGAAAGGAAAAGCGTAGCTTTAAGTATACGATGTGTAGAGTGTAGTAGAAGCAGGCTAAAGCATAGTTACTACGCCAATTGCGTAGTTGTTGGCAGCCCTGTATGTACAAAAGAATGTTTCCTACAGAATGTAGTACGAATAGCAATAAAATTTAAAGGGACTATAAAAATATTCAGTTACATTAAGGACTATTTTTGAAAATTTGCTGAAATTACATTTTTGTTTACCTCAAGCATTTTTAACACTTTCTAAAAAATTTTAAGTATAAATAAGATTTGAAATAATGTATTTGTCTGCCCAGCTGTCTGTTTATGTCTATCTGCTCGACTCCAGTGTTCATCAATATTTTCAGATTTTCTTAAAAATGATATATGTGTTCATTATGTTATGTTCTCTATTTAAAATAGCATTAATGAGTCCTGCACAACTTGGTTTGTATACAGGGACATCTCCCCACAAAAAGGCCAATACATTGCTTTTTAGGATAGCCATTTTTATAAATCACATTTTAATAACTATCTACTTCAAAAATCATAAAGAAGTTGACATTTATGTGAATATGATAAAATAATGTTTTGTATAGAATAATATGTTTAATCTTCAGATTTACAGGCCTACACTAAAATATTTAGATACATTAAGCTGCAATTAGAAATTAATGGCTACATTTCCATTTGTATTAAGCATTTTTAACACTTTCTAACAATGTTTAAGAGTGATATAGTTTACCTGTGTGCCTTTTCATTGTGTGATAACGTAGATAAAGAATACTGAAGGTTATAATGACACAACAAGTATGTACAATTTGAAAATGCTAATAATCAATACGTACCACATGATTTTTTGTTCTTGTTTCTTTTTATTCTGTGTTAAAAAATTAACATTATTTATTTTTTTTTTAAATAACAGTTTAATAAAATGCTTCAGCAAAAAAAGCAAAAATTTCTTCTTTAATTTTCGCATTCTGTATACATGTGGCTCTGTATACACACATTTTGTGGAAAATGCGACCGTAGTGGAAATCCTATGCCATTAACACTTTATGGGGCCACTCCTGGCCTTGATGACTGCACAACAATTGGGCATTGAGATAATTTTTGGATATGTTCATTTAGTATTAAGAAGTATTTCATTTTACTAAATTTTGGTACATGCTCCCTTAACTGCGTTAAAGGTACCAGATTTCCATTCAGACTAAAATCTAAACTATTTATTACCAAGCCAAAGCAAAGAAGTAATGTTACGGTACCAGGGGTCAACACAGGTTTTAATTTTTGAGGCCATTTTTTGTGAAAAACAAATAATTTTTGTGAAATTTTTATTTATTTTTGTGAAATTTTGATTATTTTTGTGAAAAAAATTATTACTGTATGAAACCTTTCATTTTAGCAGTTACTGGGCTCATTTTTGAACTGAAAATAATCGAGTTTCGGACCTAATGCATGCAGTACAACTAACTGTGGTATCGAGCTATGCAATGGTGAGAGGACAGTTAGCACAATGACCTCTTTAATCTTAGCCTTTCCTTCCCCCATGGCCCATTTGCTGAATTATCTATGAATATTAGTGTCCCTGTTACACATCAGATAACTGGCTACCAAAAGTTAGTCATTTCAGTATTCTGTAGATAATATAAAGTATGTGCCTAAGCAATTTCATCACATTTGAATGTTTTTTTTTTCCCCCCAGTATACCTAAAAAATCTTAAGATTTTTGATAGGCAAAGAAAAAAAAAGGGACTTAGGGACCATTTTGCCAAAAAAAGGGACTTTTAGGGACCTAAAATAAATTAAGGGATTTTTAGGGACCTTAGGGACCACACTACATGCCCTGCAACTATTTCATACCAGTAATTTTTACAACAGTATTATAACATTAAAACTTCAAGAAAGTTTTTTTCTTTTCTTCTTAAATAGTAGTGACAAATAAATAAAATACACATAACAAAGAAATAGGAACACTACAGCTCCTATGATATAACAGGAAGGAGTGTATGAGGATTTTTTAAAAACAAAATTCAAAAGATTTCTACTAAAACTTAATAGTTTAAAATTAGAGAGACGTAAAGGGAAATGAGGAGTGAATAGGAATAAAATGAATTATTATTATTTTTTTTTTTTTTTAAATAGAAAATGGCATATTTGTAGAATTTCATATCGGAACAAATAAGAAAAATAAATAAATAAAAAAGTATGAAAGGAATTAAGGCCAAGACTATTAATGAATGAGTGGGGCAAAAATAAATAAAAATTATGTAATGAAGCAGCAGCAAGATTTAATTTTAAAGCAGCTTTCAAAGTTAAATTTTGAGGTACACATAACTCAAAACTTTTGCTTACAGGAAAAACTTCCATCTCTTCGTTACAAAGTTGCAGGAATCGTTCAGGTCTTGCACTGGAATGTTCCGGACCCTAATATATTAACAGATTCATTACAAACTGTATATTTATGCAAAATATTATGAAACAAGTATTGGAACACATAAAAATTTCCAGACATATTCAAAAAGGCATACATAGTTAAAATTATAAAACATTATAAATGAAACATAAAATAAAACTGACATTTCACAATTTTTTAACTCCCAAGCTAAAAAAAGAGGGACGTTGTACGTTTGAAGCTTTAGTCTGTGTGTCTGTCAATGGCACTGTTACTGCTAAATGAATAGATAGATTTTAAGGCTTAAATAAATAAATAAAATAAATAAATATATATATATATATTTTTACTTTCTACTTATTTATTATAACTGTACAAAAATATATATATATATATACAAAATAAGAACCTAATCCCCCCCCCTCTTCTCGTAATTTTCTGTTTGTCAACATGTCCTTTTCAGATGCCATAAATCTTTTAATGACTGGCCGCTACTTCCTTATTTGTAGAGAATGGCAGACCTGCCAACCTCAGAAAATGGAAAATCCTGCAATATTTTTCGGTACATAAAATCGACATAACACGGCAATGTCAATAACTAATATTAAATAAACATAAGTTATATTATACTTACATTATATACAATATTGTTCTTCTTTAATTAGAGGCCATTTTGAAGTTATAATTAAAAAAAAAAAAAAAAAAAACAATACAGTATAGAAAAAAAATTGATTGGATTGCCAAATAAACGTTTTAATATGTAATGTATGTACACAAAAAATGCTCTTATGATATTAATAGGCTATTTCACACTGACTATAGCATGAAAATGAAAACATATACTTGAAAATAATATTTTAAATAGCTTGATACATATTTTTACACCTATTTACAACAGAAATGCATTTATTTTTTTTGCAATGCATTCACTGTCGATGATTTTGCTCTTCTCAAAAATTTGTCGTCAAATTTCTGTTCATAACAGTGTTCTTGTGGATTTGATTTACAAATCAATAAGTTTTCTAAAGTCTCTTTAGACAATGTTGACCTAAATTGAGTACATATTTTTGTCATGTAACTAAAAATCCTTTCACATTCTGCATTGCTGTGAGGAATGCTTAATATTAGTAGCATCATATCTGATATTTTCTACCAGACATAATGCTAAATAAAGTTATCGAATTAACATAACAACTGCAACTTGAAAATAAAACACGAGAAATAAAAATCCAAATAAAACTTGTTTACGAATTGGCCGTGGAAAGTGGAATAACGATACACGTGTGCAAACCGATGACGCCGCTTGTTTGGCTTTTCCTTTGAAATGGGTTGATTCGTTGAGCGAGTTTATCGCACGCTGTACCAAGGAGATTGAATCGAATGAAACAACCGAATTCACTCCCGAACTTCGGAACGGATCCGTCTCTGTCGGCGCTCGGCGCGGAGCGTGAAGGGGGTTGCCAAACTAAGCTGTGTGACGCTGGGTTGCAAGGAGAGGGGGGAATCGCCACTGTGAACTATTTATAGCTCATGCTGGTAGCTGGATGCTCCGTGAGGGAGAAAAAGAGAAGGAAATTAAGAGTTCCGCGTAACGCAGATTTTGCCGCGTAGGAATTTTTTTTTTTTTAACTATTTTTATTTGGAAATCCGGCAATAATACTGTCTAATCCGGAAATCCGGAAAAAGTATGGAAAACCCGGTATTACCGGGATAAATCCGGAGAGTTGGCAAGTCTGGAATGGGCACTGCTTCAAGCTGCCCCAGCTTGGCATATTCATTTGCATAGCATTTATTCTATTAGTACAGCGGGCTAACAGATTTGGAGACATAATGCTTTATCAGTGTTAGCATACTAGAATTTTTTCGTTTTGGGGCACAGGAAGAGTGGGCCCTTGGAAGATATCTATAGAGGAAATTAACTGTCTCTTTAAGATTATGTTAAACCTACAACTCCTGGATAAAATTTGGCTTTAAAACATTAGAATAAATAAAAAAAAAAGATGATTCTTTACAAATATCTTTTTAGGTTAGCATTTAAAATGAAAACTAATAATTAAATGATTTATAACCACATTGACAAAATTATTTTGAATTTAAATAATTAAATAGAAAGAAAATATTGTTGTGATATTTTTCTGCAGATGTACATGTGGTATATTAAATTTTTTTTGCAAATGAATTATAAATGATTTTAATATAAATAATTAACAGATTTAAATTGATAAATCAAATATCTGCATAAGTGCTTATCCTAAACGAAATATTTATTTTTTCAAAACACTGCTCATTAAGCTAAAAGGCGACCTATTCAAAGAGTAATATTCTCAAAAATTTCAATGAGATATCATTGTAAAACAAAGCAATAAAAAAGAGGGTATCTGACTGGTGTACAGCATTAAATTAAAAATATGAATATTTCCAAAAACTTGAAGAAGCAAAAAGCTGTTACCATTCCTTCCATTCCATGTGGAAGTAGTAAGACTATTCCACTCTGTCTGACCCATTTAGCTTGACCACTGCTGATGAACTGGTCAATGATGCACTGGGCTGTATTCATGAAGTCTCCGAACTGAGCTTCCCACATTACCAGGGCATTGGGGTTAGTCATTGAAAAGCCCAGTTCAAACCCTATATGAAGGGAAATATATATATGATATGATAATATAATGGATTAAAACGAGGTAAGAATTAAATTAATATTTTTATATTTTAAATTATTACTTTCATATTTTCAGGGTATTCTTTTTATATTTTAAAGTAATATTGCAAAATGAATTAAAAGAGATTTCATATTAGGCTGTAAGTTACTCTAAAAGCATAAAAAAATAACGAACGGAAATTACAATCGCAATCATTCCAAAATAAACAAACAAGTTAATCATTTAAATTGAATAAGCATTTTGAAATAGTCTATAAATAAGTTTAATGAGTAATAAAAAGTATTTGGTGCCGTAACAATTCAATAAAAGAATTAAATTAGCGATGTTAAAAGAAATAAACGATTTATGATTACAAATTAGGGTTTGATTATTTATGTCAGATGTAAAGCAATAAATAATTGTGTTAATGACTTGGTGAATACCGGTGTCATAATGTCTAGGAAAAACGAAAGTACAGCCAATAAGAAACAAAGAAGAGGCGTGATAAAGCAACCAATAAAAGAAATAAGGAGAAGATTAGAAATACGCCAAATTACACCAAAAATTATGGGTATAAAACATGAAACTCGCAAAAATTAGAGCAGCGATTAGATAAATCCTCGAACTAGCATTTGCTAAAAATAAACAAGTTTACGTGGGGCCGTCGGCAGCAGTTGACGCGCCCCAAGTCCTGATGAATCCGCGGCCAATTTCGGTAATGCTGCCAACTAAACCTCCAAACTGGATTACGTACTTGATATCAGAACTATCCACTGCCTTCTTAATCTAGAATTTATGGACATTAAATAAAGAAATATGCTAGCAAGCCTGACTGATTACATGTATGCTCCACGACTGTCAACTAGGAATACGTCACATAGGGAAAGGATCCCAACAACACCTGTATTAATCCCAACATATATTACATATATATATATGAAAGGATAAAGAGAGGTAAGATTTTAAATTATTATTTTAAATTAATAGTGAATAATAACTTAAAGAAAATCCCATTAGGAATTCTTAACTTGAAATTAATTCTAAAGTTTCCCCTGTAAAGTAAGTTTCATTAGAATGCACGATTATAACGCGAAAGTCAGAAAAGTGAACGAATTTTAGGATAAAAAAGTGCTGAACAAATGCAACTTTCAGTTTCTTGTGGTTAAGTGATGCATATTAATTAATCCCGGAAATCTGGACCTCAGCTAAGCTGTCAATCATTAAGTTAATAGCCAATGATTAGACGAAGGAGGGGTGAGGTTTTGCACCAAAAATGCTGATATTTAAGAGAAAACGCATGGGGATGAGGTCTCTCTCCGTGTCTGCTCTCGCATAGTAAAATCACATCAAAATAACGGCCCCGGGAGGTAACGCAATGTAATCACGGCTGCCGCCGTTTTCCTTGGCTCCGCCTGCTCAGACTTAAATCATGGACCATAACCTGTAAGTTGTTTAAGATGTGCCAATAAACGACTGTCTATAATCCTTGGACTCGTTAATGAGTGAAAGCCTCTCTTCATTAGAGTTATTATGTGACATGGAGTAAAAGAACATGTCACATCTATAATCAGCACACACAGACATAAAACAACAGAATGTTGTTCTTTTTTTAAACAAATACAGGCTATCATTGACTAGAATAATGAAAAGAAAGTTTTGACATAGATTTAATTTTACAAGGATTCTTTTATTTTACTAAACACATGATACCTTACCTAGAACGGCATATTCAGAGAGCGAACTATTACAGACTGTATAAGGAGCCTGATCAGGCCACAGGTGGCATAAAGGTCTGTAGGTGGTTTTGTCAATTGTCTGATGATGGAGTACATGATGGCGATGGCTAGAAATTAAACAGAAACACTTAAACCAAATTTTAATCACATTAAAAACTGAGACAGACAATATACACTAAAAATAAAAAATTTAAAACATTAAACATAAATTTAAACATTTCGAGCCTTTTACAGGCTCCTCATCAGAGATGGGCGTTATTTCCCGTAACATAATAAGAAAGTTTTCACTCGCCCCGTCCGAAGACATCCGAGTACCCTGATGTCTCATCATCACGAAAACAATCCCCCCAGCAGGAGCCCCACAGGCTCCAACACCCCAGACACCACACCACGAACCGCACGCATCAAACGGGAGCCAGGGACCGCACAGAGCGGCACCCACCCAGCAGGTGCAAGGCGCAAGCGCCACCGCCCGCAAACCACCAAGGCAAAGCCCAGGCGCCGCCGCAGCGAACAGCACCACACCACAACCCACCAAGACCACCCCCAACAGGAAGGTCACAAACAAAAGCCAGACTCGGCAATCAAACAAACAAAAGTAAAACAAAGTTATTCAGAGAGAAACAATATATAAAACAAGTAGTGGGTGAATGGGAAAATGGGCAAAATTAGAAATTAAGAAGCCAGGTCAGAGGCACGAAACAACTTGTTCACCAAACATACAAATCATAACCCAATTCATAAAAAAGACAACAAACATCAAATTATTTCATTTTTATTAAAATCAGTTGCTTGAAACTCTCAAGCAACAACGTAAAACAAAACAACACAACAACATAACTAAACATCACCACAACACAGCATAATAAAACAACTACTAAACTTATAAAATATAAGTGAAAACAAATCTATCAAATAAGCCAGTAATACAAATCAACATCACAAAATTAGAGCCAACATAACATTGAATATAATTTAAATAATAAATATACAATTCAATCGTGTTAATAATCAAAAACACACAGAGACAACACAACACAGGACAACACATGAAATAATTAAAAGATACAAACCCAAAGAGATTCATATCTCTAAGAATTCCACCAAAACAACCGAATTAATACTCCTGAAAATCACAACACACAACTCCACAACACACATCACAACACACACCACAATAAAATTAAAAATCACTCACCTCTAACTTAGAGATCAGCAAATAATATATTACAGAAGTACTTTACTATTTCCAATAAACCTATCTTGGTTTTTCTATTGGTAAGCAAAATATAAAGATTAACATGTTTGAAATCTTTAGGAAAGTAACTGAGCCTAATGTTTTCAACTAAAGGACAAGCGTAAACAATGTGATTAATATCTTGAATTCCTTGATTACAGCTGCACAGGTAACTCTTTCCACCCGTAACATAATAAGTAATATTATTATTGCATTGTAGCCTATTAGCACTGTAATATATTACAAAAAATATCCTATTAAAAAAATAATATTTTCAACTTTATCTCTGCACGTGAAATAGATAAGAAATTTCTGACGATAAAACTGATATAATACACCATTATACAAGTAAAAAGCTTGAATTATTTCTTTTATAAAATTACTTTTTTATTTTATTTTATTTACAAAATACAAAAACAATATTATGAACGCCGGCTAAAGACTCGCATCAAACTTTCCGTGCAGATGTTCGAATCGATTCGTTACTTCACATCTGAAAAAAATAGGTCTGAAATCTCAGTAAGGAATACAGATGATTTCATTGCAACTCTGTTACTCAGTGATATTCTGAATCAATATCTTTCCATTTCCAAGTTCATAAAATTATCGTTAAAAAAAATAATACAGCTGCAGCTGTATTATTTTTTTAACGATAATTTTGTAATGATAATATTTTCTAGAATGTATTACGGAATATTCCTTGCGAAATATATTAATCAAAATAATTTTAATAAGCTAGATAATTTTAACATTTAGGACAAATAACATCGTGCTCATATTAATTTAGAAATGATTTTATTTGGTGTTGATTATTTTTCATGGGATAATAAAATTGTTTGAATAAAATACTTTGATACCACGGTTTAACGAAATAGGTTAATTTATGCAGCTAGCATGAGATAGGTATGAGAAGGGGAGATTATTAGATGTTGATTACTATTTCGCCATGAAGGTGAGGAATGGCATTACACTTGCTAGGTTTGGATTCGTTTGCATATTGGAAACAGATGTTTCTTCAGTTTGATAATTAAAAGGAAGGAGTGTTTGTTTATATTTTAATTGCTTATAGTAGGTAGAATTGAAAATGCGTAATGGCATACAGCATTTATTGTGGTTTTATTAAGAAAATTGTTTAAGTTTAATTAAGAATAATTTGAGAAAAAAAATGAATATTTATTTATTTTTACTGTTTAGCTTTTCTTCACTTTTTTTTATTTTTTTTATCTGATTTTTTCTTGAGACTATTTTTTAGATTTAAAATGAGTAAAGGTGTTAAGAATAGTTAATTATGCTCTTATTTTAAAATTAAGTGTCTGATAAAATACATCATTTTATGTAATTTTTGTAAGCAAAATCTATATTTTTTAACAAGTGTTTCTAATTTTAGAAAACATATTCAAAGTGACTGTTTGCTAAGTATGAGTGATAAACACTAATTTTCTTGTCAATCTGGAAAGTTCAAGTTCTTTGGAAAATCAAAAGAAACAGTCACTCGGTAGTTTAAAATTTGGGATGCTTTAAAGATGTTTTTTAAAAATTTGCTATTATTATTTAATTGCTTCTTAATTACATGTATGGCTTATAATATGAGATTTATTTATTTTATTTTATTTTTATTTTTTTCTGAAAACGGCTCTTGTGTATGTGTTTTCTGATATTATTTGAGATATTCTGTTTTCGTGTTTAAAGGAATTGGTTTAATGAACATTAAGCTTACTTGATTGGGACAAATGTTTGTGTAAAATTTTGACTCTACCACTATTTCATACCAGCCTTTTTTTTTTTTTTTTTTTTTTTTTTTTTTAATTGAAGAAATTCTAGTGTTAAATAAAGTGAAGATTACTATTCGAAAGCATTAGGACTTAAAAACATGAACCGCATCCACTATGTAGGACACATGTATATATTGTATATCATCCAGAAAGGATTAGAAAGACATTAGCCATATGCAAACAAAAAAGTAATAGGTTATAAAAATAATATGTTGTAAAAACCTATTACCAAAGGAAGTATGGAACGAAATAACCTATTACTGAAAAGCAACCAGTAAATTATCCCATCTCTACTCCTCATCAGTAAAAACATCAAGTGTAAATGCTAAGAAGAACAACAGACTTTCATTAAGAGAGTACAATGTATTCAGCGGGAACTGCACATTTAAGTATTTTAAAAGAAACACTTAAATTATTCTGAGTCCAGATTGACGAAGAATAGTAGCAACCTTTCTATAAATCATATATAATAGAGGTTGACACTAAAGGGCAAAACTGGGAAAATTCATTAGTGGCCAGTGACCGGTACTGTCAGTTTCATTAGTAGCCACTTTTTTAAGTTAGTGGCCACTTTTCACATGATAAGACTATTTCTTTCAGTCTGCAAAAAGCATTGTTACCATTTTGCGGTATAATCACCACAAGAAAAATATGAAAATAAGAAATACATATAATAATAATATTAACACAGGGAGACTGAAATTGTAATTTGTAATTAAGCTCTTTTTAAAAATCCTAAATTGCACATCCTAAATTAAAATCTGCTTAGGGCTGTAATAATAACAGCAAAAGTTTTCATCTTTCAGATAATTCAGTGGTACTTTTTTTTTTTTTTTTTTTTTTATTTATTTAAGTGAAATAAGCCATTATCATTCACAGTTCATATTGATATTTTCTAGTAAATGAATCAGCTGATTCATCATCATCACAACCTTTTACATGGTCATGTTGTAAATACAGTTAGCAGTTTTATTATTATTTCTTATTTCTAAAAACACACTTTTTTAAATGATTTTATTTCAATAGAGTTAAAATATTTCCTCTTAAAAAGTATAGATATGGAAACTTAGCTGCTTCATTAAAAATAATTTACTTAGCTGCCAAATTTGTAGCTTTAAAAATAGGGATATTTCTACTTTAAAATGGGAAGGAAAAAGGAAGATTTCTACTCAAAAGAAAGCAAATAGTACAAAAATTTTTGAAAAATACTCATTTAAGCCAAATCAAATTTTGATACACACATTTGTCATCTTAAATGGGTTAAATATACACTGAATACTATGGAGAAAATAATGGAAAAAGATTGTGCTTTGCAGGATATTTGATCATTAACTGCTAGTTGAAATGGAGTGCACATGTGTGTGTGTGGGGGGGGGGATACATCCATATACTTCTTTATAGGTTCTAGAATCTAATCAAGAAAGTTTAAAATGAATATTTACATTTATGTTATGGATGGAGAAAGATTGTAAATCACACGGCTTCAGTGGAGCATGTGATTGCCAATCGTTGGAGGGTAGGAGGGGGGATTACAAGAATTATGAGTAAGACATATTAAACAATTCTACTTCTTTACAGATTCTAGAATCTAATAAAGTAAGTTTAAAATAGATATTTATATTTTTGCAGCAAATGGAGAATGATTAGAAATTATAAAGCTTTCTATAAGCTGTGTAATCACAGATCGTTAGGGGAAGGGAAAGGGGGGGGGGTCCACAAAATTATATGGGTGAGATATATTAAACAATTCTACTTCTTTATAGGTTGTAGAATATAACAAAGCAAGTTTAAAATGAACATTGACATTTATGCCATGGATGGAAAAAGATTGAAAATAACAAGGCTTTGATTGCCTATCGTCGCTCGATTTTTAGAATCTTTTAATGATCACAAAAAGTGGCGACTATAGTGGCGATCGATGCATAACTTTTAATCGCCATCTTTTTTTATTTAGTCGCCACGTGGCCGGTGGCGACCGTTAATTTTGCCCCTTAGTTGACACATATAATTGAATTTTACAAACATGCACAAATGTTGATTGTTCAAAAATAAAAGGATGCAAAAAAATTATAGACATATTTAAGTCATATGATTAGCCTACTGATCAGAGTTTAAACTGCCAATTTTGCTAAAAAGGTAAAATTTGATTATTTCACAAAATATCTCTATATAACCACCGAAAATATTGGGAATCATTAATTATTTCATGTATTCGATTTTTAATGGTTGAATTTAAAAGCAAAAATATTTAAAAGTATGTCAGAATTTAGAATTTTCTACATAGATGCATTCTCAGTACTAGTATTGCATTTGTTGAAATCAAAATGAAGTTTCGCCAATTCATATTTCTTAAATCACAAGAATAGATACTCGGTAAAAATCATCAGTGAACAAAAAAAATAGAAAAGAAAATTAAGGATAATTAAATTAAGAAAAGAAATCAATAGTATCCAAAGAATTTAAATAAAGCTAAAATACTGTTAGTGCATTTCAGCTAAAATGCTGAAGAAACTTTTGTGCAAGGTTAAACCCTGCCACTGATGCAAATGGTTTGCTATTTTCAGAATGTCAAATTATTTCTATCTTTATCTTAATTATATGAAGTTTGGGTGTTTTTTTTTTCATATGATGCAGCAAGTTCCTTTCTCCTATTATGTGCGTGTGTGATTTGATACTCAGGTTATTCATTGCAGAGTTACAAAACTTGGCAGAAGGGTAGTTTGGACACATGATCAAGGTTTCCTTAAATTTATTATTTCATTTATTCTTTCTGCATTCTTCAGCAATGCATATTATATTATTATTTTTACTTATTTAATTAATTCATTTAAAAAGGAAATATATTAAAAAAATACTGATTAAATATTAAATCCAATCACAATATGTATCAACTTATTCATAGTGATAAAGACCCAACAGATCCCCTTGAAACTGCCGGCATTTACAATATCCCTTTTTCTAGACCTGACTCTAACAGTAGCTGTTATATTGGTGTTCTAAAAAGAAAAATTAAAAACTGCATAAAAGAAAATATTTCCAATGTCAAGTTTAATGAAATTACTATCTCCTTAGCAAAAACCGCACAGAATGAGAATATTAATATCCATTTCAGCGAAACAATGAAACTTGAAAATTACAAAAATCCTACCTATGCCTTTTATCAGGAAACTAGTGAAGTTTTAAGTAATTGTGAATCCTGTAATGGCTCATATTTGTTCAGCAATCAAATTGATCGCTATTCACTTTTCTAGGTATAAGTAAGTCGTATTTTATTTAGTTTTCATAAATTAGTAAGCAAATTGTTTTACTGATTTATTTTTATCTATTTAACTTGTTTTTAATAATTAAATTTTGACGATTGATTATTATTTTTGCTTTTCTTTGCCAGTGACAGAAACACCGCGGCATGGCGACATAGTCGCAGATACAGAAAAATAGCTTGCAGAGTTTTTCTGCACTAATAAAAAAAAATTAGCCTGCAATTTTCGAACAGTCTTTTGTCTGCAGTCATAAAAAATTGTCTGCAATTTACGGACATTTTTCGCCCACGGCAATGTGCTACCATTGTACAACATCTTAGAAGCTCTCTGGTAGGAACTCTAGAGACCCAATATAGGTGCCTTGGTAGGAACACACAAAACAGTGCCGTTGTGAGTGTAAGCCATTTTCACACCTGATTACATGTAAATATCGCAGACAGATTATAAAATTTTAAAAGCCTGTCGCAGACAGTTACAAAACTTTCTATCTTAGGGGTGTCAGCATTTTTTACTAATTTATGAGAAAAGAATACTTATTCATTACCATAAGCGTTTAAAATATGATATAAAATACTTTATGTTCATTATTATTTGCCTTCTATCCGCGTTTGTAATGATCGATAGACGGTGCTTTCTGAACTGCAGTTGTTAGTAAATATAATAGCCACGTGTATTCATTATTGTTCTTTTAGTTATTCTACTTAATATTCGTACTATAATTTCTCCGTCATTACATCAAGGAAAATTGACTGCTTTTGGAAAAAAATATTTCAGTTTATTCAAAGTTCGATCGGAAGTAGATTTTTAAATGAAGCTGAACAAATATTAGTTTCAAATCATCTGATTAATTCTTTACTTCCATTAGCCGAAGCAACTGAAATTTTAAATTTGCCATTTGGAAATAAATGGAAGCTTAATTCTGGATTTCTTGATCCTTTGGAGTTACACTGTAGCACACAACAGTATGTGTTATCTTTTTTACCAGATTTATTCATTTTTATTCAATAAATATATGTGAAACATCGGCCAGCAATGGCGGCTTATGAAAGTCGAATTAAAGCAAGTTTATTGTAATTTCACCCAGGGTACGCCGATTTAAATCAGCTTGATTAAAATCATGATTAAAATCACTTTGATTTTTTTTAAAAAATCATTGATTTAAATCAAAAATAAAATTTTACAATTTTGGGTCAATATGTAGTTTTATATAGTCTTAGAACATAAGAAAACTTGAACTTACTTGTTATTTACATCAAATACACAATCCCCCCAAAAAATAAATAAAATATCTGTGTTTATTAATTTTAAAAATGATTCTTTTAATTTTCTACAACTCTATTTTTGTCTTCTATTCTTATTTTGAAGCTAACTACGTTCATTTGCAGCCATTTTTTTTTTTTTTTTTTTTTTTTTTTTATACAAAGCCTTAAATTCTCTGCCCTAAGTGTTTTTTTTTTTTTTTTTTTTTTTTTAAGGATAATAAATATTGTATCATCTGAACTGAAGCATTTGATTTGTCTGTCCCTCTGTCCTTCATGTTTAACTTTTCTTATTTCTAATTCTGATTACTATGTTTTTCAACTGGCCAAGGCATTCTTAAGCAGTTTTTTCCTTTTTTACTTAGGCTTTCATAAAATTAGAAATGAAATGGCAATGGCCTGGCTAGTTGTTGCAGTTTACTTAATTTTTTAAAACTTTAATCTTTTGAAAAAATCTCAGAATTTAGATGTATTTTATTGGTAATAAATTGCACAAACTAATGTGTGTATTATATATACACATTGAATTTCCTTTAATTGAAAAATTATTCTCCAAAAAGTTTCTCTTCAAAAAATTTGTTAATGTGATATTCAAGATGTTTTAATATGTAGATTTTAATGACAATAATAATAAAAACAAATGTAACATTTAAAATGAGATAAAAAATACAAAACTTTTAAAACTTTAAAAATACATTTTAATTAAAAACATTAAAACACGAATCTTGCTGTGATGTATTTGGAATTTTTTTAAATGTTGTGCTTGTATGTTTACACTGAGGAGGATTAGTGTTCTAGCCGAAACGTCTGTCTTGTGTTTTAATGTTTTTAATTAAAATGTATTTTTAAAGTTTTATATTTTTTATCTCATTTTAAATGTTACATTGGTTTTAGTATATTAATGAGACGTATAAATTATGTTTAATTTTATTAAAATAATAAAAACATTAAAAAAATAATAATTATTATCTTATATGCTTTTAAGCTTTTACACTTAATCATTTATTTATTTATTTTATTTTTATTATACTATATTATATTTATTTTTCTTTTTTGAAAAGGGGGGGGGGGTGTAGAATGTACCTATGTTGGCTAAAATTACTTTTTTTTTTTTAATATCCTCATATATATATTTTTAATTTAGTTTATTTATATTTATTACTTCTTATATGTATTCCCATTTAAATTTAAAAAAAAGTGTTCATGCTTAATTTCTTAACACAGTCGAATAATGTAAATAAAACAAAAAAATCTGATTTAAATAAAAAAAATCCGATTTTAATAAAAAAAATCTGATTTTTTCACACCCTGATTTCACCTTAGCCCACCAGAGGACGAGCATTTCATTACAATCACGGATACTCACTTAATACTGAAAGCAATTTTCTTACATATTAAACCTCCCCCCCCCTTCCCCTTACCTATATATTAATTTGAAACATGTTTTTGCTTGTCTCCACTATATTGAGAGAACTACTCGGTGTAAAAATTTGGTTGAGGTGTCTAAAGAAAGGTCTTGGTCTGTAGATGTGCTATGAGAAGAGAAAAATAAAAAAAGTCAAACGGTTTCCCCCCACCCGTTTGGGTTAAAAACACGTTTACAAGCTTAACTAAGCTTCAAATTACTTCACGGTGAAGAAATTGTACATATGGGGACTAGAGTCGAATACTAAAAAATCAATATCTGCGAATTTGGAATTTTCGATTTTAAAGGGGGGAAAGTAGATTTGGAGGGGAGGGGAAAGGAGGGGAAATTAGTTTGAGAGGGAAATCCGTTCTAGACCCACACATGTAGCACCTCATTTTAAAGGTCTTGAAATTTCATGTCGATTGGGGATGTTAGTATACAGTATAGTGTGACCCCTGGTGGTAAAATATGGAACTAAGTGATTTTGCTGCAGACCCTATCATGTTACATCTTATTTTAAAGGTCTTGGTATTTCCTGACCGTTGGTGATGTTCGTACAGAACAAACTGCGCCCCATGGCAACTAAAGGATTTTGCAGTTGACACCACCATGTGACACCTTATTTGAAAGGTCTTGGAAATTCAAGGTGATTGGTGATGTTCGTATACAACATACTGCGCCTCCTGGTGGAGGAAAGTGGATTTTGCAGCACGTGCGTAGCATGCCTGCTATACAGTGCCGCAGCGACAGGCAGCGGTAATACGAGTCAGAGGTTCGTTCGGTTCAAGATTAATTTTTGAGAATTTTTTCATGTCATTAGCGGGCTGCATATACGCTGCCGCAGGCCCCGGGTCACGAGCCCGAGTTCCGTTCTGTTTGAGGTAATTTTTTTTGTTACAGATGATTATTTTTTTTTTATGATGCTTTCATTTAAAAATAGAAATTCAAACAAAATCGAGTTAAAGATATAAAACCATACACATTTAAGATTCATTTAAGGTTATTATCATGGGCCCGGGCATTGCTAGGCGAGATCGTTCGGTTCCAGGTTAATTTATAAATACATTAATCCTGGACGATAGGACCCATGCCCCAGCCCGCCCGATTCCCGCTCTTCGATGTGTTTTTCTAGTCAATTTTGTCCTCTTATTACTTCCGGTGGGAGCCTGTTTTTTTTTTTTTTTTTTTTTTTTTTTTAAACACACTTGACATTGTGAGTTTTTTTGCTTTTCTTACCATGCTATTTCTATGGGGTTTTTTTAGCTTTTCTTACCATGCTATTTCTATGGGTTTTTTTAGCTTTTTTCCCCTCTTTTTCTACATTCTAAAGTGGCGGTGGTATTTCTAAAATATATAAATATAATTACAGTATATTACCTAAAGGTGCCTCGCTCTACATCTTGACCACTCAGCCTGACATGAATGCCGTCTTTGAGCAAGGATCCAAATGCCAAGGCTTCTGCCAGGGCCCAATCCACAATGCGACCATCCACCATTTCCATGCGAGATTTTAGGATACGCTTAATACCTGGATGAGTTTTGAAATTGCCAGGAGGTGGGGAGCTAAAGGCAACACCAATATGTTTGAGGACATCCTCTGCCACACCTGTCGGCTCACACTTGTGCATACTTTTGTCACCAAAGAATCCTTTGAGAAAAATTAAAATCTTATATTCATACAGAATGATATTGTGATGTAAATATTTGTTAATCTAAAAAAATCAAATATACAGCGATTCTTTAACATTCATAAGTGTGTTTCTCGATTATTTGGAATTTTTTTTGGACGCTTATGCTCAATTTTGCCCTATTCTACCATGTTAAGTAAATCGTAAATTCCATATAACTTATAAAATTCATAGTGTATGATATTCATGCCAGTATCCTAAATAATATTTTGAAAGTGGTTTGACATCTTTACGATGAAAATATCCCTGAAGATTGACGTTTATGTGAAATTTTGCGCTATTCTGCCACGTCAAGAAATTAATAATTTCCAATAACTTGCAAAATTTTAAAAGTAGCATGTTTATAGTTTATGATGTTTATTACAGTATCAAAACTGATATTTTAAAACTGGTCTGACTTTTTAGGGTAAAAATTATCCATTTAATGCATGTTTAAGTGAAATTTTGCAGTAGAATGGTTAAATTCATTAATTAAATAACACAGCTCAAGACCTGTAGCCCATGTAAGTTAGCGAGAAAACAATTACCTTTCCAAGGAGAATCAAGCCAGTCTGTATTGTACATTCGGATATCTTTTTCTGCATTGGTGTAAGCTTCCTGCAGTATGGCTTCATATCTTGCTTCTTCTTCCTGAAACGAGGTAAAAGTAATGAACATTACAGGATAGCCAAACACAAAGTGATTTTATCTTTAAGAGCGTAAAATACCTACCCTTACTGACAGCTAAAGCAATGGGGAAATTTGTTTCTACAACTACACCACGGCTTGCACTGACCATTTGAAAAGTAGGGTCCAAAGAGCCCCCCCCCCCCAATCACTATGAAAAATATGGGTCAAAATTTTGAAAGATGAGGACTTTTTTTTTTTTTTTTTTTTTTTTTTTCTTTGGGGGGGGGGGGGGGCATGTAACTGCTAATATTTTCCATAAGCAGAAAGTTTTTCAGAATTCCTTTTTAAAATTTGAAACATTGTATTAAGAAAATTTTCTAACTTAATTTTTTGTCACAGGAAATCAGCACTTACCTTTGCTGAACTTGCATTTGATCATGTGGTTAAAAGTTTTAAAGAAGCAAAAATTATGATCATTTTGAAAGTAACAATAGACTTGAAACAAGATTTAATATGGATTTAAATTAAAGTAATTTTATTATATAACTTCTAATGTAACGTTATGATATTGGAGAGGACTTTAAGAGATAAAAAAAATCTTAACACATTCTTGCGAAAACAGTAACATATGCCAAAAAATTGTAAATTTGAGAATTTGAGTCTGTCATTACAAAAGTGTACGAAGTGCCCCCATGTCATATTCTATGACAATGTTTTTTTTCTCATTAATTCATTTTAATAATTTTGTTTCAGAAGAACACTTTAAAGTAATCAATTAAAATAATAATTTATCCTTTTTTTTTTTTTTTTTTTTAATTAATTCTGCTTATAAATAACTTTAAAATTTAATTGAGTAAGAAATTAATTATTTACTTGCTTTAATTAGTTACTAATTTAATCATTAAAGTTGTCATTCTTAGCATTTTAAACACATTTCTGCAGTTAACAAATCATGAAAAGCTTTCCGTAGCGCGCAATCTCTTTGGTTATGTTTCTTGGGAGCCATATTTGTTTAAACTAACTTTTAGTTTTTCATTTATATAAAGTAATGTTAATGGAATACTTTTATATGTTTAATATAATAAGAGTTAACATACTCAATAGTATCTAAAAATATGGCACAGGCCTTGTTTTCACTGCTCCAAAGCAACTGCAAGTGAATTTCAAAATGTAAACAATATAATGTAAAGTGACTAAATCACAGTGATCACTGCTACAGGACTGCTCTGTTTTGTGAGAGTGGAGACAACTGGAATGAATTTATGTAAATGTTTTTTTTCGTATTGGCATCAGTCAAAATGTAAATTGTTTACAGGTAAAGACTATAAATGTAGAGTGTTTTGGGCAAGTCCCTCTCTTGCCTGTCAACTGGTTGGCACTTTGTTTTTTTGTTGTTTAGTTATGTTTCTTTTTACAGCAGAGTTTGCTGGATATGAAGATAGTTTTATTTTTAATGTAACTTTAATTATGATTAATTAAAATAAGTTCGTTTTTTAAATCTGTGTTGTTTTTGAAGTCTTCCACACACTCAGACCACTGCAATGTTCAAATTGAACTTTATTTTCCAATAGTGGTTATGGGCCCAGGCCCCTCTAACCTAATTAGGCTTATGTGGTGGAAGTGAAGATGGATTTCTGTTGGCTATGTACCTGTGTTTTTTCAAGGACTATTTTTAGAGTGGACTTTTGTTTTTGGAAAGTTCTCTACTTCTATTTGAATAGTGCAAACCGGAATTAAAAGAAGATGAATTCTGAAACTCCATTTCTGTTGACTGCTGGCAATTGGGAAATATGGAAAGTAGAAATGAAAGTTCTTTTAATGCATCATGGAGCCTGGTGTTTTATAGAGAAACCTGAACTTGCAGAACTTATTCAGAGCAAAGGTGCCACATCTGATAAAGGAGTTGTACTTACACATGAAGAGGATCCCACTTCAGATAAAGGTGCTACAGCTGCAAAAGCCGTGATTCCAGTTTCTGAACAGTTGACATGGAAGGAAAGAAGTGACTTACAGTTAAGAAAAGACAGAGCCTTTACTTTGATATACCAGTCATTGAGTACTGAATTTAAACCATTAATTTCGTGTACAACTGATGGAGCTAAAGCTTGGAATATTCTTAACAAGCATTTTGAGCCTTCCACACGTGCAAGAATAATTCAACTATTGGATGATTTCTTTAGTACAAGATGTCAACAAGGTGAAAATTTGGGACTTTTTTTATGTAGAGTAAAACAAGCTGCAGAAAAATTGCGTGAAGCTGGTCATGAGTTGCAGACGCTATACATAGGATATCAGATGATAAGAAGTTTGCCTGAACAGTTTCAAGCTATAGTACAGTCAATATACAGATGGCCAGATGAAGAATTTGTGCCAGACAAGATAGAAAATGAGCTACTGTTAGAAGAGAATCGTTTGAAGATTTCTGCTGGTGGATTAAATGTTGGAGAAGTCTTTAGTTGTGAAACTGTAAAATCAGGTAATTCATGTTATGTTAAAAAATCAAATTTCAATAATCATGGTCGTACTAATGTTAAAAATAGTAATTGTTCTAGTGGTTCCAAAAAATCTAGTAAATTTAAAGATTCTTATACTGGTGATTGTAAAAATGTAACTAATGCAAAAAATTATAAAAATGAATCTAATGTTTCTAAATTTGGAGGTGCTTTTTTGAAAAAGAAAGTTATTGGTCCTTGTTTTAAATGTGGTCAGTATGGCCATTTGAAATCTAATTGTGTAAATAGAACTGCTCATTCCAATAAATTTTCTGAAGTTAATAATGTTGAAATAGATAAATATAACTTTTCTTTCTCTGAATGTAGTTTGACTGAGCTTTCTCCTGAGGCAAATTCCTCAGTTGTAAACGGTGATAGTATAACTTGGGTGTTCGATACTGCTGCGACTGCACACTTCTGTAACAATAAAAGGTTATATTTAGATTTTGAACCAGTAGAAAATGTGCAGATGTCGTTAGCTGTTGAAGAGAAAGGAAGTTCAATTAAGGGAAAGGGAACTATTGAATTTTTAGTCAAATGTAAAAATAATTTAAATAAAGTAACTTTAAAAAATGTTTTGTATAACCCACAGTTAAGAAGAAATCTTTTGTCTGGAGTTAAATTAGAAAAACAAGGAATTAATTTTGTTGGAAGTAAAGGTATAATTAATGTTTATGATAAAAATTGCAATGAGCTGTTCTATGCAGTTAGAAAAAATGATTTATATTTTTTTAAGCCATTTAAATATGTATTGAAAGAGAATGAAATGCACAGTCCAAGTGATCTTGGTGCAAATCAGGTTGAAATGTCACAAAATATTAGCTTGTGGCATGATAGATTTTGCCATATTAATGATAATTATATTATAGATACAAGTAAAAACAATAGTGTTAAAGGACTTCCTGGTTTAAATAGAACATTAGAAGATTGTATACCATGTAAGTTAGCTAAATCTAAACGTGTATCTTTTAAATCAATTGGTGAAATACGTTCTAAAGTTCCTTTAGAATTGTTGCATCTTGATGTTTGTGGCCCTTTGCCAGTGTTGTCTCAGGGTGGAAATAGGTTCTTTTTGACAATAACAGATGATTTCTCTCGTAAAGTAACCGTTTATATTATGAGAAATAAGTCTGATGTATTTGAGAGTTTTCTTAAATTTTCCAGGCGGGCAGAAAGGTTGCTTAATCGAAAGATTGTGTCAATTAGAACGGATAATGGGATGGAATTCTGTAATAAAGAATTTGAAAATTTCCTTGAGAAACAGGGGATTACACATGAAAAAACTAATCCATATAGTCCTGAGATGAACGGGGTCAGTGAACGGTTTAATTTGACTGCTCTTGATGGAGTTAAAGCTTTATTAAATGCTAGTGGAGTTTCACAGAAATTTTGGGGAGAAGCCCTTAAATGCTTTACTTATGTCTGGAATAGATTATGCCATAAAAACAATAAGACTCCTTTTGAACTTTATATGGGTAGAAAACCTTCAGTTTCACACTTGAAACCTTTTGGATGTTTAGCTTATGTGGGTGTGCCTAAACAAACCAGGAAAAAGCTTGATATGCGAGCCAAACTGGGGATTATGTTAGGTTATGCTCAAAGAACAAAAGGGTATAGAATATGGTTAATAGACGAACAGAAACTAATAGAGACTATTAATGTAAGATTTAATGAAACTAAAAGAGCAATAGATGTAATAAATAATCAAAAGGTAATTAAATGTCCTAATTTTTCTTTTTCTGTACCAGACTATTTTGACAATGAAGACATTAGTCCTGTATTGGATGACTTGACTAAAAGTTTAGAGTCACAGACAGATGAAACTGAATGTCATGAGGGATCAGGTTTAGCAGATTGCTCATCTATCTCTTGGGTAAGAAAAGCGGTACCTAGAACAACTGGTAATAGAACAGATATTTATTATGGAATTGAGGGAAGTAAAACGCGTTTAAGATCTTTAAATGAAGTTAAAAATTTTTGTGAAAAAAATAAAATTAAATGTGATGAAAAAATGTTTGATTTCTCGGGAAAGAATTTAATACAGGGAAAAATTTCAGATTTTGAATTAAACGAAGCAAATTTGGTAGAAATAAAAATTCCTAAATCCTTTAGAGAGGCAATAAACTCACCTGAATCGTTTAAGTGGGAAGAGGCAATGAAACAAGAAATGCAGGTCATATATGACCGCAATGTTTGGGAACTTGTCGAACCACCAAATGATGTAAAAATTTTAGGTAACAGGTGGGTTTATACCCTTAAAAGGAATGAGAAAAATGAAGTAATTAGATATAAAGCTCGTTTAGTAGCACAAGGTTTTGACCAAATAAAAGGTGAAAGTTATGAAGAAGTTTTTAGTCCAGTTGTTAATTTTTCTATAATAAGATTGTTTTTTTCTATTTTTCTATGTTTTTTTAAATGGTATAATGTACAGGTAGATATTAATAATGCATATTTGTATGCAAATCTAAATGAAGTTATTTATATGAAGCAACCAGAGGGTTTTGTTCAAGATAAAGATAAAGTTTGCAAGTTGAAGAGGGCTCTATATGGGCTTCATCAGAGTAGTCGCCAGTGGTATCAGGAAATGGACAATGCCTTAATAAAATTGAATTTTCAGAAATTAAATTGGTGCAATTGTGTTTATGTCTTTCAATGTAATATTGTTTTATTATTATATGTAGATGATTTAGTAATTTTTGGAAAAACAGAAAATGATTTGGAACTTGGAGTTGGTTTGCTGCAAAAACATTTTGATCTTAAAATTTTGGGGAGGACTAAAAAACTTTTGGGTATTGAGTTTGAAGAGATTGGTGATAAACTTTTTATTCATCAAAATTCATATATTGATAAAGTCTGTGAATTGTATGAAAAATACAAGTTTCCCATAAGCTCTTTACCAATATCTAGGGGAGAAATTTTGTCTAAATTAGATTCTCCATGTAATAAAGCAGAAGCTGATGAAATGCAGCAAATTCCCTATAGAAATTTAATAGGCTGTTTATCGTTTATCGCTGGTCGAACGAGACCAGATATTATGTATGCAGTAAACTTACTTTCCCAGTTCCAATCAAATCCTGGAATGAAACATTGGCATAATTTGTTAAAGTTGTTAGGCTATCTTAAAAAGACACGGAATTATAAATTAGAATTATCAAAAATTAAAGAGTTAAGTTTAAGCTGTTTTTCAGATTCTGATTTTGCCAGTAATAGAGATGATAGAGTTTCAATGGGAGGCTATATAGTTTTTTTAGATGAAACACCCATATCTTGGAAAACTTTTAAACAACAGTGTGTCAGCTTGTCCACAATGGAAGCTGAATATGTTAGTTTAACTGAAGCAGCAAAGGAATTAGTATGGTTAGAAAATGTTTTATTAGATAATAACTTAAATTTAAACTTAGAAAAATGTCTATTATATTGTGATAATCAAGCAGCAATATCTTTTTCAAATTCACCTTTTGAAAATAGTCGTACTAAACATATACACATTAAATATCATTTTTTGAGAAATTTGGTTTCCGATAATTTTTTTGAATTAAAATATGTAAAAAGCAAGTTAAATTTAGCAGATATTTTCACAAAACCTTTAGTTAAGGAATACTTAATGAATTTTTGTAGGAGAATTTTTTCAGACTTAGATTAAATACACTTTTTGTCATTTTTGGTCATTGCATGGCCAGTAAGTTCTTGAGAACCGCTTCTGGCCCTGCACTGACTAGATTGACAGTTTTCTTTTTGCCAAAGTTAAAATTTTTTTGTATTGAAATGAGTTTGTTTTTAGTATTTGTCTTGTGGTTTCGCTGTTGCTGGGGAGCATTGAAAAAGGGGGGCATTTCTTGGGAGCCATATTTGTTTAAACTAACTTTTAGTTTTTCATTTATATAAAGTAATGTTAATGGAATACTTTTATATGTTTAATATAATAAGAGTTAACATACTCAATAGTATCTAAAAATATGGCACAGGCCTTGTTTTCACTGCTCCAAAGCAACTGCAAGTGAATTTCAAAATGTAAACAATATAATGTAAAGTGACTAAATCACAGTGATCACTGCTACAGGACTGCTCTGTTTTGTGAGAGTGGAGACAACTGGAATGAATTTATGTAAATGTTTTTTTTCGTATTGGCATCAGTCAAAATGTAAATTGTTTACAGGTAAAGACTATAAATGTAGAGTGTTTTGGGCAAGTCTCTCTCTTGCCTGTCAACTGGTTGGCACTTTGTTTTTTTGTTGTTTAGTTATGTTTCTTTTTACAGCAGAGTTTGCTGGATATGAAGATAGTTTTATTTTTAATGTAACTTTAATTATGATTAATTAAAATAAGTTCGTTTTTTAAATCTGTGTTGTTTTTGAAGTCTTTCACACACTCAGACCACTGCAATGTTCAAATTGAACTTTATTTTCCAATAATGTTTTGCAAAACTAGATCGTATTTTTCTCTTTATGGATCTTCATTTTCTGCAGATGCTCTTTCCCTCTCTTAGACATATTGCGTGATGTTTCCAATTGCCGTTTCGATGAAGCATGGGTGCAAGCGACAGCGCCACTTGTCACGTGATCAAGTTCAAATTCCAACGTAGCTGATTCGACGATGCGGCGTGTGGCTTCTCTTGCCACATTTTGAATTCAAAAGGAGCGTCACTTATGTCTTGGATACGGCGATGTGAACAAGTAGCGAACCATGTGGGGCACAGTCGTTCGTTTCAGCGACGTTCGCAAAACCCGTTACAAATGTTAAAACTTTTCCTTTTTTTAACACGATTTTATTAGCTTCACCTGTATGTATGTTTGTAACTGCTCTGGGAGCAAACAAAAAATCTATATTGTAAAAAAAAAAGACTTTCCCTACGTGAACGCTGTGGCTGTGAGGTAAAACTCCGGGCTACGAACCTAAAGGTCTAACGTTCGAGCCAAGTCAGGGGAGATATTTTAAAAATGGTTTTTGTTTAATTCTAAATTATTTTATTAAAAATGTAAATATTATGATGTGTCACTCACACGATTTTTTCTTACCCTGCATTTTAATACTATAAGGATAGACATTTTGTGCTTTTTAGTTCACATTTCAATAAAAAAATTTTTAAAGTATAATTTTATTTTTACATAGATAAAGATATTAGTCGAAGTCAAGACTGATCATAATAAATAATATTGAAAATAATCTGTTAACCAACAATATAATTTTTTTCAAGAATTCTTTTAATTCTGAAATATCCAAGTTATGTCTGGAATCAACTGTCTCTCTCCTGAAGCCGGTTCCTTTACTAAATTGAAATCATCAATAAAGAAATATTACTCTCCAAATGATCTTCATCTTTCTTTCGACTCACCATTTTTCCCCCCCAAGTATGATTTTTTTTTTTTTTTTTTTTTGTGGATTTGGGAACCTTTGTCAACGGTGTCACAGCGAGAACTCTACAAAATTATGGGTGTCATTGTGAGCGCAACGAATATTAACTTTTTATTTAACTCATGCCATTTTTTAAATCTCAATACCATAAACAATAACTTTGTCATATGAAGTATATGAACTATCCAATTGGATATGAACTATCCAATTTAATATCACCATCTTTTTTCAAGATAATTCTAATTGAAAGAATGAATTTCAGTATCAACGGCTATTCCTAAAATCATCTCATTACAGCAACAAACATCTTCGTGATACCCCAATATGCACAAAAAATGTCACATCTCTTTCTCACAATTCATCCACCAGAGAGGCATTTGTGCCAGTTCTATTATAAGCTAGTCAATGCTTTATTGTTATCTTTAAGTTGGTTTTTTTGAAATATTGCATTTTTGAGTTGCATTATTTTTCTTGCTGGGGTGCATCACGATGTTGTTACCTAAGATATTTTATGTGTTTAGTAAAAAATCTAATAGTTGAGAACTTTCTTTGCTGCAAACTCAGTGTCACACCACTATTTATGTGTAGTAGTTTTTTCTAATACATTTCTGCATTTTAATCAGTTTTTCTGAATAATAATTTTTATAATTATTTTTTCATCTTTAAAAAATATTACTAAATGTAGATGATACTATTGAAAAAGTTTGAAAAAAAAAAAAAAGGACATTGTCACTTGAATATAAGAATAATCCACTGGCTGAACATTCAATCGAATAGTTGCTATTCGGCTTCAAAGATATTTGATATTCAGCCAAATTCTTAGTAGTTGAATATTCTGCATTTGGTATTCAGCTAAAACTGCTATTCAGTGAATCTCTGCATTAAAAGTTTTTTTGTAATCCTTTTAACATAATTTTTGCAACACTTATACAGGTCAAATTTTTAGATTCTACAGCTTAACTTCTTTATTATTTTTTGTTGTATTACTCAATAAAGCGTGGACTTTGCATTGATGGTTATTTTAATGGAGAGTCAAACAAAGTCAAATGATTGATCAGTTTACCTAAATTACCATGTACTAAAGAGGTAAAGACAAAAAGTGCCATGCTTATAACTATGTAAGTGTACTCACTCTAAGGGATCAACAGGGAAGATTAAGTTGGTGACATTCAGAATCAGAATGTTGCTGATGAATGTTTTATTCGAGAAATTTTTATGTTTAGAAAATAAATAAATAAATTCATAAGAAAAAGGGGAGTTTAAGTATAATTATACCGAAAATACTGACTTTACAGACTAAATTCCTAAAATACTGACCAATACTGATTAAACTGAAAAATACTGATCATTTTTCACACCTGCCACACAAACACACACACACAAAAAAAAAAAAAAAATTTACAAGTCCAGTCTATTCTTGCTTTATGCCGATGCCGGTCACTTCGCACGTGCTCTGTCAAGACAGAATGCGCAAGGGAAGGGAGAAAAGTAATGACACTGCTTTAACAACTGGAGCAGATGAAGCCACTGGCATTTCGTTTCTTTTTGAAGGAGGAAACAAGAATCTTTCTACCATACTACTAAATTTAGAGCTAAATAGCCCTGTAAAATATATTGCTCTGAAATGATGACATGAAATTAAATAAAAGGAAATTTGTTGTTTTAGAAAAAAAGGATATTTTTGGGGAGAAAAAAACACGGATCTTCGGGACCTGCAATTTCAAAAATAGTGTGTCCCTTTCATTAAAATTGGGATCAATGGTGCGCTATAGTGCACCATCACAAGCCGTGTTATTCATTATTGCCCCCTCCCTGCTTTTTAACACACTTTTATTAGCTTCACCTGTATATATGTATGTTTGTAACCGCTCTGGGAGCAAACAAAAAATCTATATTGTAAAAAAAGACTTTCCCTACGTGAACGCTGTGGCTGTGAGGTAAAGCTCCGCGCTACGAACCAAAAGGTCTAGCGTTCGGTTCGAGCCCAGTCAGGGGAGATTTTTTAAAAATAGTTTTTGTTTAATTCCAAATTATTTTAATGAACGATTTAAATGCATGTAAATATTATGGTGTGTCACTCACACGATTTTCTCTTACCCTGCATTTTAATACTAAGATAGATATTTTGTCCTTTTTAGTTCACATTTCTATAAAAGCGTGTTCTTTAATTTTTTAAAACTATAATATTTTTAAAATTAATTTTATTTTTACATTCAGATAATTTACAACCATTCAATTTTTTCCCTTCTCCTTTTTCAACAGCTGATTCTTCAAATTTTTAATGTTTTATTTAGTAGCTAAAAACATGAAAACAGGTATTTAGTTATTTTTTAGCCTTATTTAATTAAACATTAATATATTAAAACAAAAAGAATAATGATATCTGTTTTTCAAGGACTGCTTTTTCAAATGTTGGTCATAAAATTTTATTGCCAAGGATAGGTATTATACACTCTTAACAGTTTAAAAAAACAAAAATTATACAAACATTTGAAAATAATATTAGTTTTAAACATAATCACACCAATAAAATAAAGCTTTTTATTCTTATACATTAAACTTAAAATAAATAAATAAAATAGTTGTCTTTTCAACTGTGTAAACTAGCATAATAATCTGTATTAACATACAAATAAAATTTACATATACTTACATATAAAAACACAGTTTACACTTAAGCCAAAAATTCAGTTATTAAATTAAATTGCTGAAAAAATTTAATCGAACTAAATTTTAGTTAAAAATATATATCGATAAATAAATTAAAAAATATATTCAAAAGCTACTGGCTAAAACTGAGGTAACACACCAGCAACGTACAACCTGCTTGGCCACCTGTAAAAACATTAAATTTTTTACATCTCCAATTTAAAAATTAAACTTCACTTAAAAATAGCCCTCAAAAAATGCAAAATGTATTATTTAAAATATTTAATTATTTTTAATAATCTAAAACTTAAATAAAATTCAATTTATTTATATTCAAAGTTCTGAAACTAAAACACAGAGTTAGATAATTTAATGTTACCTCAATTTCTTTTTCTGTAACCATTCCTTCTTCAACTAAATGACGGCTATAGTGTTCAAGAACAGGTAGCTGCTTACGAATCTTTGTGTACATGAGTGGTTGTGTAAACATTGGTTCATCTATTTCATTATGACCATTGCGACGGTAACACACCTAAATAAAACAATTCATTTTAATCTTCAATTTGGAACAGAACTTTAAAATCTTGACCATTTTCATCAAATCTGAAAAATATTTTCAAACTAGTGTTTTGCACCTGACCCACAAGATAAATTTCAATCACTACCTCACTAGAACTGCAACTTCTGATCGGGATTGGCTTGATTTTGTAAAAAACAAATATAAAATAAAATTGGTGAGTACTTTAAATAAAACCAACTTGAAGATGAAAAAAAAAAAAAAAAACTCAGTCCAAGTGAATATTTTAAAAATTCTTACTTCTGGCCACTAAATTTAAAGGAAACTCTTCTATATAGCTTTATAAAAATAAAATAAAATAAATTACTGAAATTGTTCAAAAGCTCGATCCAGGTCCCTGCTACATTCGGCAGCGATTTGGTCATCCACTGCAACTCGGGCGCTTGTCCCTATTACCTGCGACAATAGTTTACCAATGAGCTTCCATTTAGGTGCTTATTATATAACAGTTTCGAAATAGATAGTATCGAAAAAATTGGAGTTTCTCTTTTATATTTGAATCCCAGTTACATGTGAACAACACGTATAGTGTTGTTCACATGTAACTCGGACTGGACTCAAATGTAACTGGGTTTAGACAACAAAATATTTGCTTTTACATTATTTCATATGCTTATTTTGTTTATCCAATCAACCATTAAATGACAGCAATTTCACGCCAAATATTACAATATGCTGTGACCGGCTACGTCTGTCGCATGAGACAATTAATTTTTTGTGTTTATATATAATTCATGGGTTGTAAACCTGATAGTACAGCCTTAATATAGTTCTCTTTGGCGGCTTTTGAATTTTTGTCACCATTTTAGACTTAATCCATTGTAACAGTAAGACTTAATCCCTTGTAACAATATGCTATGAGCGCTATTTCTGCCGTATTTTAGACAACTGATCTTTTTATGGTTATGTATATTTCCCATTAAACATATTTTTATTTATTTATTTAAATATTAATTTGTATTTGTCAAATATTTCTGTTTGACAGCGTGCAAGTGCAGTAACACACAGAGGCTCATTTGTTTGTATGATAAATTAGCATAGTGATTATTAAATAAAAAAATAGGTAAACATTATCGTGTTACACAACTTTATTATGTCGCTCCATTGGCGGCTTTTGAATTTTTGTCGCCATATTAGCGATGGATTTTTTTTTTTTTTTTGTGTATGAAAAGGGGAAGACTATTTTGCTAATAGTTTTATCAGACATAAAATAAAATCATCATAAAATAAAAATATGGTTCATAGAGTTTAAATAATCTATTTAAAAAAACTTTTTAAACCCAAATTATTAATGTATCGTATCACATACATAGATATAGTAATAATATATAGATTGATCATTAGGGAGAAAAAAGTGATTCCTTTTCACTCGGGAAAAGACGGCGGTTTTACCAAAATATGGCAGTCTTTACAGTGAATACACACGGGAATACACACGAATGTTTTAGCAAATAAAATTCATGAATAATTTATTTACTAAAGGTGAATGCAAAACTCCAGATATAGTTTCAAATTCATTCTTCTTTTTTTCTTCAATACCACTTAATGGCTGATTCCAAAGCTTTTTTTTCGGCATCAAAAATCTTTGCACGATAATATGGGATGATAGATCTATATATATTATTATATCTATGATCACATAAATCTTCTCGAAGATAGAATAAAACTTAATTTGAAAAAAAAAAAAAATAATAATAACTTTTGTTTATTAACCAAAATAATTGAAGAAATTTGAAATGCAAGTTGGTCTTGTGGTGTACAGGCTGTATATTATATTTCTGTGTTCGTGAGAGAAAATTTAAAATAATTTGAAAACTGCAATTTTTAATCCCACTTCAAAAACATGTGACTTAATGTGAAGCAGATTTTATATATTTTTTTTTCTTCTCCTAACGGTTTCCATACAATCTTCTGCTGTTGCCACCTAAAATTCATACTTTAGTTAATTTTAAAAAATCTAACTGTCCGATTGGTAAGCTGTTTAATGCATCGGATTTACAAAAATTTTCCCTTTCATTTGGTGTCTTATTTGTAACGATGCAACTGATATTTCTAATTTATTTTCTAATGTTTCTGATTTATTTTCCTCATTTTAAATAAATGTACGCTTTTTTTTTTTTTTTTTATTATTATTTTGTCGAAAAAAAATGGCAACAATTAAATTATGGATAAAATGTTAAAATTTAAATGGCTTATTTATCAGAAATTAGAAGGTTATTATTTTCACATTTTAATTAATTAAGAAAAAACTAATCAAAAATACGAAAATCTGACTTCGATGTGCAGTGCACAACGACCCTTCGGGAGGCACCTTTGTGTTAAATCTTGCGACTGTCCGAGCTACCGTTTTTGAGAACAGTGAAATATACAAATATTGCTCACTTAATAGTATAAGATACTGAAATACTATTGATTAATAGAGAGGGAAAAAATTAAAAAACATTAGATAAAATTCTATTGAATATGAAAAATTTAATAAAGCAACACTAACTGAGATTCCAACTTCATGACTAAAAAAATGTGATGTGGACACTACATGACTTCATATGTATTTTTATTGTCATGCAAACATTGACATTTTTGTGTGAGATAATCAACTGGTAAATAAAAAAACTGCTACTCCAACCATAAAAGTCACGAATAACAGGATTATATATACTGCAGAGGGAAATAGTATTTTTTTCAGGAATAGGCTCCACAGCTTATTATAGAATCTCTCATAGGCAAAGACACAGCTTAGAGTTCAATGAAAATCATTTGATATAGATGGCCCAGGGTCATTCCATGTCAAATCAACGTGAAAATATAATTTTTGTAACTTCACATCTCAGATTTCTATAATTTTTGGTTTGTAGTTTGTACGCATAAAACACATGAAAAATTCAATTTTTAAAAATTTTTGGCTCAGCAATTTTTTTTTTTTTTCTTTTACAGAATTTAAAAAATGGTCAAAAATATCAAAATTGGCAATGTTTTCATTCACACAATCTTTCATAACTCTGACAAATTTAGCTAGAGAGTTCATTTACACCTCATTGTAAAGTGCTTTCTATGACTTTTTAAATGATATATAATAATAACTATTTAATTTGAAAAAAAAAAAAAAATTAATTTTTTTTTTTTTTTTTTTTTTTTTTTTTAAACACCAATTTTTTTTTTTTTTTCAAAAAAATATGTGTTTATCATTGACTTATGGGCTACAGGTATGAAAATTTTCAAGATGGAGAAATGATAGTGTTATGTAACAGCATATTTTGCTGCCCAGAGCTCTAATTTAACTTATGTTTCAGCATAGATTTGCTACTTTCGGTTTGATATTTTCCCTCCTAATATTTTCCCTCCTTGCCAAATAGAAGTAGAACTCTGTCTCTGAAATCTTGTTTAGTTTAGTTTTTGTCTGTCTTGAATAATGTGTGCATTTTTTGTAGCTGAATGTGAAAATATAAAAATGTGTCTTAGCTCCATTTGGAGATTGCTATACATGAATGATTCTCTACATGAAAAATTGAAAGATTTGAATTTAAATTGTGAATTATATTATCTGCAAATTGGAAATAGAAATATTTTCAAATATACCAAATAAGCTAATAATGCTCTCCCATCTAGTGATTTTTTGTTGTATGCCTGAAACAAAACTTTTGAATTGACAATGTAGAAATGTGTTTTTATGTTGTTATAAATTCTTTTACAACTTAAGTGATCAAATAATCCATGTACTATTCTATATTCCAAAATTTCTCTTTTAATTTAATAAGCATTTCTTTAATAGTATAAAGTTGCACAAAATCTCTAAATTATAATTGCAAAATCTCAGTTTTCTTCCCATTTTTGGGTTTGATTACATTTTTAGCTTTGTTTACCTTTTAAACTACGTTTACATTAAGTATTCAAATTCACTTCCTCCTTGTACAAACTGTTATCTCGATTCATTCATGCAAATGAATGTTCATCATTTATAATCCTAGCGGTCAATCGAGGAATAGTTTCACGCTGCCGCTCTGTGATTGGCTATCGTTTCGGACTGCCGTGAAGTTAATCAAAATTTGGGTTAGTATTTTGCAGACACAGGTCACAAGCAGTTGCTTAGTGTGTAGCTCACATTTTTTCTTTGGAAGTGAGAGGAGCTAAGGGCAGGAGAGCAAGTATTCTAAGACAGTAACTAGTATCCACCATTTAGGGTAATAATCCCACCAGCAATCCAAGTTTTCCGTTCTGTCCAGAATGAAGTTATCGTCCAAAGAACTGGCTAAATTACTGTCTCATCAAATACACTACCATCACCCGAGCTCTTCAATCCAGGTACTTATGTCTTTTCTACTATGCATGACACCAAAAAGAAAATTTCAAAATGATATATCTAGTAGTGATAGGATAAACAGTTACTTTTCAGTAATAGGTTACTTCTTTCCATATAATCTTTGGTAATAGATTCTTGTAACATTATTTTTATAACCTATTACTCTTTAGTTTATATATGGCTAATGTCTTTCTAATCCTTTCGGGATATACAATGTATACATATGTCCTGCATAGCGGATGCAGTTCATGTTATTGAGGTCCAAAGCTTTCGAAGAATGATCTTCTATATATTTTTTAAAAGACTTAATTTTTTTTTCTTCTTTTAATTAAAAGGAAATATTAAATTTACAGATATAATATAGTGAGACAGACAATAGCCAAATCATTTTTTTTTTCAAATAGTTAATGAGTAATTTAAAAACAATCACATTCTTCTTTTTTTTTTTTTATTCGCTAACCACTTATATTTTTACTCCCCCCCCCCCCCCTTTCACAAAACAAATAACCATAAGTAAAAATCAAAATTTAAGAAATCCAAAAAGGTGGAATGTGAACAAGTACTATTTTACCATGTTTTTATTACAGGGGTCTGTCCAGACTTTTCACACAGGGTCCTGTTTTTGTGAAATTGTGAAAATATCTACATGTAATTTTGTTAATCTAAATTGAGTGTGAAAGTAAAGTTCTTCCAAACTTTTCGGCTAGGGTCCTCTTTTTGTGAAATTGTGAAAAATGCAATTTTGCAAAATACAATTACAATAATGGTTTCATTTTTGACAATGACAGTTCAGTTTTATAGAACTAAACTCACACATATGCATAGAAACCCTTTATAGATTAGAAATTGAATATCAGCTTTTCGAGAGAAATACAACAAAAATGTTTGATTTTTCAGGTAGTCTGTTCGTTCCACTGAAGATTAATTTTTAAAATGAGAGATTTATCAAAAGCCTAAGAAGAAAAATTTTGTGAAGGGTCCTTTTTTAGGATAAAAAAAAATTGTGAAGGGTCCTGTTTTAGGATAAAAAATGTTGTGAAGGGTACTGTTTTAGGATAAATAATTTTGTGAAGGGTCCTTTTTTAAGATATAAATTTTGTGAGGGATCCTTTAATGGACCCAGGTTTGCCTCTGGACAGACCCCTGTATTAACTTCGATTCTTGTTTGTTTGTTCGATACAAATCTTGCAATCGATTTTTAACTAACTTCCCTACTAGCTAGACATTTGAAACTTTCAGAAAAGCTCAGAACCCGATGACAACACAATACTTTGAAGCCCAATTTTCGAATTTTTCATTAGTTTTCTTTTAATTAAAATAATATGAAAACAATAACCTCCTAATAGCTTTAAAAATAGCCATTAAAATATTAACTATAAATTAATTGTTGCCAAAAAAGAAATTACAAGTTCATTTTCTTTCGACCTAAAAATGAATACATTTAATTAAACGTGAAGGTTAAAAAATTGTAAAAATTATGCCTCTCACAAAAATTGACGTCATTAAAACTTTAAAAATTTTATATGCATTGATATAGTGCTAATGTAGTTCTATAGCTATGATTCAACAGAAAATTTAAAAACATGGTATATAAAAAGTTTTTTATCTTATGATTACTGTAATTCATAGTAAAGAAGAAAAAATATATATATATACATTATTGGAAGAATAAATCATTAATTCTTTTGAATCTTAGAGCTGAAAATCCAATTGTATAGTACTTTAAAAGTAGAAAAATAACAAGTATTTTAATTTGTTTTCTGAATTAAAAAAAAAAAAAAAACATGTTTGTGTAGTGGTGCCGTTATTTGTCGTCATTTTAGAAAACAAAAAGATTAAATAAAAATTTCAGTGTTTGAATTTTGGATAATTCTAGTTTTTAAAAGTCCGAATTTAAGATGTTGGACTGCAAATGAACTCTCTCAAGCTCCATTTGAAATAGAATTAAGGATTGTGCGAATGACAATATTGCCAATTTCGATCTTTTTTAAAATTCTATATAAAAAAAACTGCTAGCTAAAATAACTTAAATAATGAATTTGGAGTATTCATTTTGGAAGTTGTGACTCCTCTTAGTTTAAGATATCCGCCACTTTGTTAAAAATGATAGACAAATTTCATTAAACTTTGTTGAAACTCTCATATAGTCTATGTATACATCAAAATTAAAACAAATTCAGAATATGCTTTTTTACAATGTGAATTTGAAATTTTCAAGTGGTCTCCACTTGAAAGCAAAATAACGGGGCAACTTGATTAATAAACTCATCCAAGATATTTATAAGCTCACTGTCCAAATTTGGTTCGATTTGGAGTATTATTTTGGAAGATACCGTGATGTTAAATTTTCAAGTAGTAGCCTCATTTCAGGTGCCCCCATTTAATTTAAGATATCCACTACTTTCTTAAAAATATCAGATAAAGTTCCTTAATAAACTTTATTGAGACCCATATTTGGTCTATATTTACATCAAAATTCAAGCAAATCCGGCCTTAAATGTGCTATTTAGAGATGATTTGAAATTTTCAAATAGCCGCCATTTGTAAACAAAAAGGTTTGGTTAAAAAACTGATCCAAGATATTTATAAGGTAAGTTTGCTGTTCAAATTTGAAGCATTATTTCGAAAGTTATTGTGATGACAAAACTTTCAGTATATATATGTATATAGGTAGATAAAAAAAGTGATTGCAATAGGCCGATTTCAAAAGAAATCAACCTAAAATGAGAAGGAAGGGAATGTTAATGCAACATTCCCCCCCCCTTCTAATTTTAAAATTTCACTGTGAAACTATTCAATTTGACTAGTTAGTTAATTTTAGCAGTATTAATTTGGTATAATATTTATAATAATGAATCCTTTTATAATAATTGTAAAACTTGCACACATCTAAATATAGTTCAGAAAAAAAAAAATATATATATATACATATACAGGGAGATTTAGACTCGAAATCTAGAGAAATTCGTTCTAAAGCAGGAGAGTGGAAGATTGGCTACATTTGAACTTAGAGTCTCTGCAATCAGGATTTCATCATCAATTTGAAATGCGAAGGGGGGGGGGGGAATGAAATGAAAATAATCAGAGTTTTTTTTTTTTTTTACAAAAAACGAAAAAATGGGAATTCATAGTAACTCCGAAAAAAATCTGAGTACTTGGTAGCTATGCACTAATAACAGATTTTTTTTTTTTTTTTTTTTTTTTTTGTTCGAAAAGTCAGTTAAAGAAAATTTTAAAACATTTAAAGCAAAATTATTCTCTCTTTTAATTTCCTTCTAATTCAACCATTTAAAATTTAGAAACATTAAATCTGTTTCTGACCCTCAACCCAACTCACAGCCCACAAAATAGAGTATTAAATTCACGCTATATATGAAACATATTAAGAAATCAATTATTAAGCAGTTTCAGTAATCTGAAATGACTATTCTTCATTTCAAAGCCCCACGCTAATACATGAAATTTATTACATATATATTTGCAAACTATATAAATAATTGATAAATAAGCAAAGTACCAGATCGATAACAATATCTTTTCCAAATTTTGCCCGATATTCTGCCGCAACATTGGATACATGTACAACAGCTTCTGGATCATCTGAGTTAACGTGAAAGATGGGTGCATTGACGACTCTAGCAACATCCGTACAATAGGGCGACGAACGAGATCGACGTGGATCTGTCGTGAAACCAATCTGTCAAAATAATTAGACAAAATTATGATTTTCAATGTGAAGTAATATTTCTAGAAAGATTTTTTTTTTTTTTTTTTTTCTTTTTTTAAATGAAAATAAATGTCAAAATGAATTTCAGTCGTCATTAGCCTGTTTTTTAAATACATGATGGTGAACAGCATGTTATTGGTAAAAATTTTATCCTAGAAAATAAAAAGGATACTTGTAACAAGTTATTTGATTTCATGAAATCAATAGCCAATATCCGTTTAAAATCTGCACTACATTTGTGTTGTTGCTGTTTGTCAATTTCTTCTCATCTTTTATCACAGCTTTCATTTTAGCATGGTGTAAACCTTTAGCAAGGTTGCCACTCAAATAGAAGAATGAAATTCCCTGACTTTTCCAAGTTTTCCAGACATGTTCTAAGAAAATACCAGTCTAGCCACATATTATGCATTGGCTGTGTTAAGGTCAAAACAATCATGAAACCGCTTGAAAACACAAACGTTACATTACTTTGACCTAAGGAGAGATTGCCCTCCATGGGGGTCCTCCTAAGAAGTCTTGTTTGAAAAAAAATGGCAGAAGCTAAGAAAAAAAAACATGAAGAATGGACTATGTTAGAGGAAAAATTAGTTTTTTTTTTTTTTTTTTTTTTTTTTTTTGGGGGGGGGGGGGAGGAGGGGGCAATCATTGTATGAAATTACCCGATTTTTCCAGATTCTGGCTAAAATATTCAAATTCCCTGACTTTTATGGCCAATTTTCAAATTCCCTGACTATTCGAGGTTTTTTCCAGGTAGCATGGCAACCCTGCTTTAGTTGTATCTGGCTACACGTCAGTCAGAATCCCTCTGTCTTTCTTCCCATGTCATCCAGTAGGATTTTTGTGGCTTCGTTTTGTAAGGATATCTCATTCAAAGATAAAGTTTTTCAAATTCTGTTTTTTGAATATTACTCTTTGAATAAATATTTAAAAGTAATATTTAAAAAAAAAAAAAAAAAAAAATTGAAAAACTTCACTTTTGAATGAGATATCTTTACAAAACAAAGCAACAAAAATCCCATAGGATAGCATGGGAAGAAAAAAAGAAGGAATCTGACTGATGCACAGCCTGAAGTTACTTCTTGTATCCTAGTTGCTATTCCTTGAGCACGTGGCATGATACCAGTCTTGTCACTATTTGCCAGATTTTTCTTGTCATCTATCAGCTCTTCTTTGAGAATCAGTAAAGGTGTCTTCACTTTTTATTGTCCTTGAAATTTTTCTTGAATTAATCTAACCTGTGGCTGTTGAACAATTTCTTGCTGTTCTCTTTGTAATCTTGTTTGTATTGCAGTTCATTTTGTAGCAGAAATCCTTCCATTAGAAACACACTTTTCTGGAGTCATTATGATTTTTATTTATAGGACTGTTAAATTTAAGAATCAAAACTACTTACACATTGAAATTGGGGGAAAAAATATATAAAAGAAACTTAATGAAATAAAAAAAGCTGAATAAAATAATTCACTAAATGAACAATCTCGATAAAATCCAAATAATTATTTGGAATGGATATGTGAAACTTAAAAGAATCTTTAAAATCTTACATTAAATATCAACAACAACAACAAATAAATTGAACTTCATTAAGAAAAATAATGAAAAATGTAATTTATTCAAAACCTCATAAAATAATTAAAATAACGAGCTGATGCCAATCTGGGAAGAGTTTGCGGGTGTGGAATTAAAAAAAGACACAAGGTGATTCACATCTTTATTTAATCCAAAACATAGTGAAGACTGAGGTACGTCAATGGAGGATGTTGTCCGAAAAAGACAATCGTTGAAACATCGGCATTCAGTCTGTAGTAAGTTCACTGCTGCAGAAAGTGTCGGTCTCCTAAAAATATGGAACAATCTCAGATATTTAGTGTTCACATTTTTTAAAAAAAGGGCAGGGCGGATTTATCAAAAAGGGCACTTTTTTGTTTGTAAAACAGACACACATATTGATAAACGAAAGGGCACTTTCTTTCCCACTCACTAAATGGTTTATAAAATGTACAGTCCACTAAATGAACAAACAAAATGAAATAAATGCAAATAAAAAGAGAATACTCATCTATCTCATCACCCAATTCACAGAGAAACACAGCTGGTACTATCCTTCTTGGATTCATGTCTATTTTAATTTAATTATTTATTAAAAATGTACTTAGCATTCATTTACACATGTAAACATGTTAAAATTTATATTTCCAATGAATTCACAATTTTGACTTCTAGATTGTAGAAAATTTTTTACAATCGGATACTAAATTTGAAGTAATTTAGACAATAATCTTAGCAATTATACTTATTACGATTTTTGAGTTTTTTAATGTTAAATTTATTTTTCAATCTTATATCTGATCGAAAACACTAAAATATCTTTAAAAAATAGCGATATAGCAGATGGGAAAATACAGGGCACAATTTCAATTGAAAAAAGTGATGGGCACATTTTCCCTTAAAAAAGGGGGCAGGGTGCATTTTTCACTTCAAAAAAGGGCAGGGCGCATTGGCGCTAAAACGAAAAAGGGCAGGGTGCGGCGCCCTTTGAAAAATGCATAACATGAACACTACAGATATTATTAATTTTCAGAATGAGAGTCAGTGTACAGATGTTTGGCAGCTGCAATCAGAGGAAGTGTCTTGATTTTGGCATGTTTCATCGTACATAGTTCTAAATTTGGCATGATTTTTGGTGCAAATTAAGTCTCCACCTAAAGTTTCCTATTGGTTACATTATTTAATTATAAGGGGACCCTTTGTGTCTTAATGGCTAACAATTCTATGTGGGCGAGTCCTGGCGGCACATAGACTCGCCAAGTCATTAAAAGAAATATTTATGAGTTCTGCATTTTGACATAAATAATCAAAAGTCAATTTCCATCAGTTATTTTCTAACTGAAGTCATAAATTCTTTATTTCTTTAAACATTCATTTAACTGTTCTGTGTATTACCAGATAAGCATTAAGAGTAATTTATTGATTCATTTAATCTCATCATTTTTTCCCGAGTAAAGTTAAATAGAAAATCTAGTTTTGCTTTCTGTATCATTATAAATGATTTATTGACTTACTTATCCCAATATATTTTTACCAGATAATATCATTTATATTGATTTCTTTATTTCACACTCAGCATTTTCAAGTAAATGCAATTAGGAAATCCAGTTTTATTTTTGTATCATTAACAGTAGTTCATTGACTAATATGAGAATTTCTTTAAGTTATTTTGCTATATATATATATGAAAATAATAATTTAAAATATACAAATATTAATTTAAAACTTTTAAATCTTACCTCTTTTTCTATTCTCTCATATACATATGTTTATATATAAACATGTTCTTTTATTTATTTCTGATAGACATTAATTTACACATGAATAATAAAATAGAAATAAAAAAACTTTATCAATAATCAAATAATGTTATAGCTATAACATCTAATTTTATTTCAATTTTATTTTTCAAGAATAAATGAATATTTTTCTGTAATAATAATAACTAGTATCGCCCAGTGGTCGAAACTCGACCATTTTTTTTTTTTCAAAGCAATGTAAAACAAAGTTCGATTTTAATCCCCATATTTGGATATAATTATAAACTAATTATTGTGTACATGTGCTAGATTAAGTTATCTTGCTGTCAAATTGACAAAATTTTAATTTTAAATTTCAAAACTATGTTGTCCTTGGCGATCAAAAACGTAATACGAAAATATGCATACCAGATGTAAATTTTCGGAATATCTGTTGTATGAAATATTGTTACATATTATTGATTGCTCTCTTAATGTACGTTGTTAAAATAACCAAGATTTTTGAAAGGAATTAAATATGTTCGCCAGATAATTTGGCAATTTTTTTTTTCCGCCAAGAACGACAGATATTAAATATCTTCCGCTGCAACATATTAGTATCTTATATCAGATACTTTATTTAGACATTTGAAAACAAATTTAACTTCAAATTATGATAGAATATTTAACATTTTCCTTTTATATTACTTTGATATTTAATGTGTAAATATCACCCTTTGAAAGGAAATGTTTATGTTTACAATCGAAACTTTAAGTTTGCCATTTTTTTTTTTCTACAGTTTTTTAAATTAAAATTTTATCAATTTTACAGCAAAAATAACTCAATCTAACACATGTAGACAGTAACTTTTATATAACTATACCCAAATATGGGAATTAAAATCGGGAGATAATTTCCATTAATTTTTAATAATTTTTTACAAAAAAATCCAATGGACGATTAACATAGAAAATGTTTTTCGTGGCTCCAGGGATGGCCAGTGACGTCATCACTCCGCTTGCATATAAGGATGCTATACAAATTACTGTGTCTATGGTTTTATTTGAGCTTTATGAAATTGCCAGATTTAACAACTTTCCACTTTTAGGTATTTTTTAATGTAAAGGAATACGTGTATAAAAGGGAAAAATGGGGGAAAATGCATAAAAAATAAATGTATTTTTAAATACTTTCTTGACATCATAAGAAAATAATATTTGTATTCACACCTTCCGGCTAACCATACCTTTCGAATGATACCATTTTCAACCCTCTACTCACATAATTAATATGTTAAAAAGGGACTACAAATTTTATGCTTGCCTATTAATATATAGATAAAATAACACACAAACAATTTTATTTCCCTTTTTTTTTAGCATTAGCTTGACATTGTTATTTTATAATTTTAAATTCAAAATGGGGTTTTTAATATCTTATATAACTAAAAAATACAGGATTAGCTAGATTTTATCCTAATTGATAAGTGTACCAATTTTTGCACTAATAACTTTAATAGTGATGTGGTGCATAAGGAACTAAAAAATCACCAGACAGATTCACCAACAAACAGTTTTATAGAGAGGTGAACTTGGTTATAACGTCATCTATGGGACTGAAACATATCTGATGCTATAGCCAAGTGGCATAATAACAGAGTTTGAAATTACTCTATGGAATTGACAGAATAAAGTAAAAAATCTTTTCTCTGACAAAAGTGTTTTACATAACATTAACATTGCAGTATGATACTGTATGAAACACCATTAACCGCTTGCCAGCTTTACCCAAGCTGAGCTTGGGCAGGTGAAACATATCATCCTGGCTCATCCCAAGTGTAGCTTGGGCAGTAGAAAAGTTTTTAAGAAAGAATATCTAGTGATTTCCACAGTGTAAAAAGCCAATTTTAGAGGTAATTTTTACTTGTATTTAAATGTTTTTTACATTACTTTCTAGGAAATGTTATATGTGAATGGTGTCATTATCAAACCTGCCAACATTGAAGAATCAAAATAACGGAGATTTTATAAGTGGTATTTTCAGACCCAGAAAACATTGATGTGTCTTCGACATATGACAGTATTTTAATAATTTAATCCATGGCTTAAATTATTGAAAAGTTATATGGGTAACATAAATTTAATCTTTAAATAAAAATTAAGTAATTATTAGTTAAAAATAGTAATATATATAGAGATTCATGAGATTTTTTTTTCAGCAAAAGCAAAATCTTGCTTAAAAAAATGAAGTTGAAGTTTTGAATAAATTATAGGTATAATTTTTAAAATCTTCAGAATAATGGAGAAATGTTTGAGAATAACGGAGAGTGAAGGACAGTCCCAAAATAACGGAGTCTCCGTTGAAATAATGGAGAGTTGGCAGGTATGCATTACGTTTAAAAATTATGCATCTATGAAAATAAGCATTTAAAAAAAAAAAAAAAAATGTTTTTGACATTCAACCCGGGATATACTGAGCCAGAAAGGGTTTAAAATACAAAGGGTTTAAACTCATTTTTTTTCCTGAGAAAGAACTTTTTAAGGATTAGATCTGATATTTACTAATATCAAAATTCTGAATAATAAACATAATGTACAAGGTTATCTCTCGAGCTTTTGAAAAGTACGCTGCAATATGCCGGCCTTTAAAAAAAAATTTAATGCCCCTCAAAGAATAAAAATGCACTCTTTTTGACCTCCAAAACATGTTCTTCCCTCAAAACGTACCCTCCTTGACTAAAAAAGTGCTTTAATCATTTTAGATAGTCTGAAAGATTTTTTTCAACCTCCAACAATAAATAAGAATTATTCCTAAATGTATAAACAAAGGTGCCGTCTACAGCTGCAACAATAATAATTGCTTAAGAGCAGCATTTATAAACATACTTCTTTTTTTGCAATATTGATGTCCATTTTTTACAAAGTGAAATGCCCCCCCCCCCCCCTTTTTTTTTTTTTTTGTAAAAGTTACCTCTTTAACTTTTACAATGCGGCCTCTTTTATTATTGGCACCTGGCCTCAAGGTATTTTTCCCAAGGTACCTGTACCATGTCCTTTTCCAAAACTTAAGGGGAATTTTGGATATATTCTGGTCGTGGCAGGCTGGGTGAGTGTTGCCGGCATGAAACTAGTTTAACCCCACAGGCAAGTCACAAGTCTTGCTGCCTGCCTCCTTCCTTCCTATCTTATGTTTCTTAAATTATTTTTTCATAAATTTTGATAAGTTTATGGTTTTAAGTTAAGATTTGTTGTGCTACTTTATTGATTCGTTTGTTTTGCAGGCTGTTAATTAATAAATCTGGATTCTTTACATTAGTATATTTCATCCACTGATAATTTTTTTTTTTTTAAATCTGATTGGTCATTGGTGTTTCAGTGATCTTGTATCTGTTGCTTGGCTTCTACTATGCTTAATAGATCATCATTATTATATATATATATAAGTATTTTGTAGTTTTACTCTTTTGTACTAGAAACGGAAAGTGGTGAAATCTGCATTTTTAGCCTATAATCAAAGTATTATGGCATTATAAATTAGTTGTGTTAACAATGAAATTTATGAAAGAAGAGAAATATTTCTGATGTTATAAGCAAATTCAACTGTATATAAATTATACTGTGAACAAATTACAGAACAATGAAAAGTAAAGTGAAGCTCTACCTGATTATTAACAACAATGTGTATAGTTCCATGAGTAGAATAATCAGGAAGGTCACTTAAATGAAATGTCTCATAGACTACACCTTGACCAGAAAAAGCTGCATCTCCATGTAATAAGATGCTCATCACCTAAACAAGTAAAATGTAAAATTCATTTTTTAATAACACACAGAAGATTATGTAATAGGGTTAACTTCATGCAAAAATGGACATCAAGGCAATCTAAACTAACTTTCAACTAACTTTATTATCATAATTTTAAGCTTTTTAAACGAAGTATATTACACACTTAATAAAACTATAAAAACCTGTGATCTTGCTTCATTTCACAAAGGCAGAAAGTTTTTTTGCCCAAGTGCCCTCGGCATCATCAGTGTCTCCTGTTTGCAATGGACGGCAATTATCTTGTTCTTGGTCTTGATTACTGATTTCAAAAATGGCGATCACAGGTTTTTATAGCTTAATTATTTTTAATTTTTCTTGATGGAATATACATGAATCATATCAAATAATATAACACATCACACATAATTTTTTATATATATAGTACCTGCTGCTTTTCTGTTAAAAAGATAAAAACTTTTAACATTTTATTCAAAAATTCATCATTTTAAAACTTCCTTCCAAAATTCAGATATCATGAATTTTTAATAAAAAAAAAAAAAAAAACAATAAAAACGGAGGTGATTTATTTAAAAAATTGAAATCGGAAATAATTATTTAAAATCCGGAAATAATTTATTTAAAATCCAGAAAAATCTATTTTTTCAGTTAACATGCTCTGAAATATTATTTAATAAACCCAGAAAATAGATTAATAAATATTTCCCAAAATCCAGAATAAATCCCAAAATATTTGGTGAATTAAGCATCTGAAAAATTATTTAAATATGTTCTGAATTCCTTCTATTTATTTCTAAAAAATATCTCTGATATTTTGTATTTTCAAAAATACATCCCTTTCCCTCTCAGAGCCGACGCTATGAAGCCACACATTCCAAGAATTTCGGCTTGAGTTCAATGTCCCCCCCCCCCCCTCCGGAAGTATTCATCCGCATTTTCAAAAAATAGCATGATCGCAAAATTTTCAACAAAAAATAGAAAAAATAAATTAATCTTTCAATAAATCAAAAATAGATAAATTGTGAATAAAGATAATTCACTTTTGTCAACTTTAATTAACTTTCATTCATAAAATCAACTCCAATAAAAAATATTTGGAGCGAGCTATTCTAGCACGTATTAATTTGCCGGTAAATCGTCAGTTCGAGGTGGGAGATTTGGGAAGACGCTGAAGACACTTGGAGACAACATCTTCTGCTATCAACAGCTTCGTCGATCTTCTCGTTCCGCTTAACGGCTTCAAGCTTCGCCATTAGAGTAGGCCGTTAGCGTGACTTGAGATATCGTACGGAAGCTCACTAACTTTACAAATTTATTTTATTCTAATCTACGTTCAATTAATAATAAAGAAAAAAAAAACGGATATAATATGACTATTCTCATCCTCCCAATCCATCCAGCATCATGGTTATCCTCAACTGAAGCTGCTGTTTAGACCGCACCATCCTGTGAACAACCTCATAAGGATTAAAATTATTATGGAATCAAGTGATTCCAATCCTTTTGTAAATGTCATTGGATTATCGCTCTTCTTAATAACCAGCTTCAAATATATTAGTTTTCATTGTGATTCTATAATATTAAATAAGTGCTTCTACAAGTGGAAATTAATATACTATAATACCTCTTCTATGATTAAAAATATTCATCATCGGCTAGCATCATTCCTATATTGGCACTTCGATATTCGAAAAATTCATCAAATGTGCACATGAAATGTTTAATAATTTGTCTACAGCCAATTTTCAAGTGGATAAAAATAATATATTACTTCCATTAAAAAGAACGAACATTTTTGAATGATTAATATAATAAGAGTAATTAACAGTTGAACTCAAACAATAAACTATGATAAATCAATTCCATTAATAAAAACTAAGAAAATTTTTGAACATTTAATAAAATATTAAATATAATTGAAACCAGGTAATAATCCATGAAAATGTTTAAATGTGATGAAAGATACTACAGTTATACTTCTTAATGATCTTGTTATTAGTAATCATTAATTATGGTTTGTAAGTGCCAGCACACATATAAGTTTTTGAAAACAAGCAATAAATTTAAAGCAAACTCTATTTCCATGTGTTATTTTTGTGTTTATTTATATCTCATATAAAAGTCCGCCGCTAAATAAACAAACACCATATTTCCTCCATCCATCCATAAATCAATTAATTATAAATATATTTTTTTTTAAATCTATTTTTACATTAGAAATTATATAACTTAAAACGAGACATCACTATAACTACTTTAAATTAGAAAAACCTTTTTAACTTGCCTCCTTGTTGGCCGTAAGCTTTTCACCTGGACATCCAGGCCTCCTCAGCGGCTTCATCTGTCGTGAAATTCGGACGGTGTTGTTGTCTGTGGGCGGTTCTCTTTATGAGATGTCTCCACGCTTCATTTGGGGCCATTGCGTCGCTGTCATTGCACACATTATGGTTGGTTGTAATTTCCAAAGATTCACAGAACATCGCGTAATAGTAATTGTTATAATCGGCTAATTTTTTAGTTTCGTTAAATTTAATCTCTATATTTTCGCTGTTATATGTTTTACATATAACATATTATAAATTAGCCGATTATAACAATTACTATTACGCGATGTTCCGTGAATCTTTGGAAATTACAACCAACCATAATGTGTGCAATGACAGTGACGCAATGGCCCCAAATGAAGCGTGGAGACATCTCATAAAGAGAACCGCCCACAGACAACAACACCGTCCGAATTTCACGACAGATGAAGCCGCTGAGGAGGCCTGGACGTCCAGGTGAAAAGCTTACGGCCAACAACGAGGAAGTTAAAAAGGTTTTTCTAATTTAAAGTAGCTATTTTTACATGTTGTTTATTCTTAATGAATCGTCAATCGGCCTTGACCCACTATACTACCCACACATCATGCACCATTATTCATACTTCCTTCCATCCATTCTATAAACAATCAATTAGTTAATTATATACATTTATTACTTTTTTTTATATTTTTTTTTACATTTTCAAAATTGCATTTGTTCTAAACCAAAATGATTTTATTAAGTGGCTGATTTTTATATCCGGCAATTGTTCTTGCACTCAAGAAGATGTTACACTTCTCTGAATTTGGAAATAAATTTCAAAAGATATTGAGTAATGGAATTAATAAACAATATTAATTATTGACAGATAATTATTTTTTTCTTCAATGTAAGTAAATTAAATGCATTCCAAGTTTCTATGCTCTTTCCTTTGAGGAGAATCATCATTACTTTGACTAAAGCTCACACATTTCTTTTAAATTTAAAATATTTCCGTTTAAACATCTTGCTTCATAGTTATTTCAGAACAACAACTAGAAATTGTCTCTTAATTAAAAAAAAAAAAAAAAAAAATATATCTCTTGCAAATCAAATCAAATTTGTAACTTATTACCTTTGAAGAATATGTTCCTTGAAATAGTTATTAAGATAAGTGATGGGGTTTGTTTAATTTGTAATTATACTGCAAGTGTAAAATTTTCAACAAAGAGGAGCCTGAGTAATTTCTTTTTTTATTTGAAAAATAAAAGCAATCACAATGTAAATAAGAAGTAAAAAATTAGCTTGCACACATAATATTTTTGGTGCTGATGTTTTTTTTTTTTTTTTTTTTTTTTTGGAGGGGGGGGGGGGGTTATTAATTGGTGATGCTACATTCATTAAGTAGCGGTTCGAAAAGTATTGATTTGATTTCGGTCCAGGCAATTTGATCAGATTAAGTGGCTGATTTTATTAACCAGTGAATTTATTAAGCGGTAATTACTGTATATCATTAATTAAAAAAGAAAATTTTAATTTAAAAAGAAATAAGAAAAAGATAACTCTAAATTTTTACATATGTCGTGTGTCACATTATTAAACAATTTTTTATATACCGTAAAATCCCGAAAGTAACCCCCCTCCCTTTTCTCGCTGAAAGTGAAATGTCTCCGTTATCCTGAAAGTACCCCCCCCCCTTTTTTTTCTCCATCCAACAAAGCTACATCCAATATTCGGGCGCACTTACGACACGTCGGCATTGCAAGTTAAGTTTGGCATTGAATTAAGTTTTTAACTAATTTTTTATAAAACTGTCGGATGCACATTATCAATGGAATCGTTACACAGTTTTTTTAACCTTTAATGAAAGAAATGATAGCCTTTAATATTTCCTTTTAAGTAAGATCTCGAAAGTACCCCCTCCATCGAATATAACCTCCCCTCCCTTTTCTTCATTTTTTTAAAGACTCTTGATTATAACCCCCCACCTGAAATTTATCCGTTCTGCTTTTCAAAAAAAAAAAAAAAAAAAAAAGGGGGGGGGGGGGGTTACTTTCGGGATTTTACGGTAAATTTACTGATGTAAATTTTAGAACGTTTTTTAAATTGCATATTAGATGAAAGTGCTGTTTGTGCAGATATGTCATGTCTGTCACATAACAAATTAATAATATATAAAAGATAAAATTTACATTTAAAAAAAAAAAAAAAAAAAAAAAAAAAAAATAGCATTTAAGATTTTTTTAAAAGAGTGCTTATAAACTCTACTTTAAAAGTAAGTTCTTTAGGTCTTTTCTTAAACTAAATATGCTAGAAACTTTATCTTCTTTCTTCATAGAAGAAAGTACTAGATGTATAAAAATTTTTGACTTCCACTTTTCAATAGATTTATATGTTTTGAGATATCCTGAACAAGATTTGACTATTTTCAGACAAATGTCCATCTGTCTGTCCATGTATATATGGAAAATTTTTGCAGTAAGCAATCATGCACAATTTTAAATTTTTAAATTTAGTTATATATGTCTAAAAACTTTTGATGCATACTGTCCAACATACCGTATTGCTAATAATTACAAAACTTTATTAAATACCATAAAATGCAATAAACTCGCAAATCTTAGTAAATAAACAAAATATGCTAGAGTTACAAGCTTATAAGGGGTTTTTCACAAAAAAGAACATTTCCTAAGTGGTTAAAATAATTGGATCTTTAAATTAATTAAGCGGCATATGAAAAACCCCTTAAGAAATATCAACTCTTGAAAAATATCTAAAATCTAGCTCGTTCTTTTTGTATAATTTGCTTAATTTTTACTCTATTCAAATGCACTTTTGACAAAAGTTGCCCAATATATCTAGCTTTCATCCTATGCAATAAATTCTATTTTATCTTTCGCACATGTGCAGTGAAAACATTTTTCATAAAAAGGATCATATTGCATGAGATATTTAAGATATTTGTATTCCAATTGCAGCACGTTGTTTTAAAAGTATTTTTTTTAACTAATCTGAAAGTGGGAATAATTTTTGTTAAAAACTCTGTATATTATAAATAAAAAAACATGTGGATTTCTTTTTTTTTTTTGAGTTAATGCTTATATCTCCGTTGTTTAATATGCTATCGTCACATAAATTCATCCACATATTGAAATGGATTTATACTAACACATCCTAAAGTTACAATTCATTTCGTTCATTTAATGATACAGAGTAATTACGAACATTATTAATTTTGCTCAATTTGTTACTGGCCCCCTAAATGTTGTATTCAGGCATGAGAGTGCAGAAAATTCAAAAAAGAGGAAACTCCAACGAGGTATTCATACAAAAACTTCGCGATATCAATATAAACTGATGATCTAATGTTAAGCTTTGATGTTAAAGAACTTTATCCCTCCATAGACACTACTGAAATTGCAAATATTGTTAACGAAAAAATAGTAGAAACATACGGCGATAATAAGGTTAGCAAAACCTTAATCCGGACTAATAATTTACTCCTAAACGAATCATACTTCCAGTTCAATAACAATATCTATAGACAAAAACAAGGCGTTCCCATGGGGTCACCCATCTCAGGGATCCTCGCAGAATTAAAAATGAGACTCATCGAAAACTCCGCCATAAATATTATCAATAAAAGTAAAATCTGGACGTGTTACGTTGACAACGTTTTTACCGTTTTCCCGAAAAATTCCTACACTGATAAAATTCTAAACGATCTCAACAACCTTGATAAAAACATAAAATTCACAATGGAAAACGAAACTAACAACACACTGAACTACCTAGATATTAAAATAACCAAAAATCCAGACAATACAATCGATACTACTGTTTACAGGAAACCAACCGCCAACACCGAAATCATCAATAAACACTGCCATACCCCCCTTCCTTATAAATGCGCCGCTATAAGATCTTATATAAACCGCGCGATCCTTATCTGTTCCAATAAAACCCTCCTCAACGAAGAACTTAAATATATTAAAAACATAGCCTATAAAGCAAACTACCCAAAAAATCTTATCAATAACCTATATAAAAAACGAATTAAAACCCTTAATAAAATCAATAACACCCAAAAAGAAAAACCAAAATTCACTACCCCCATCCCTTTCTGCAACGGAGCAAGTATTAAAATAAAAAATCAAGCTAAAAAATACAATATAAACATTCCAATTAAACCTAACAGAAATATTTTTCAACATATTAGAAACGATAAAGACCAAATTGACAATAGATCCACTTCCGGGATTTACAAAATAGATTTCAACTACAATAATAACTCAAGTGCTTGCTATATCGGTGTCACTAAACGGAAAATCCAAGACCGCGAAAAAGAACATAAATCGGACCTTATACACAACCGTCAATCTACCACGCTTGCTTCCGCTCACCTCAATAACCCAATTGATATTAACAGCATACATACTAATAAAATCGCCCACTACAATAATCATAATTATGCCTTCAAAAGAGAAGCGCTAGAGATCCTTACTAACCCCAGGGCTATCAACGATCGCGAACACGCAAGAATCCCAAGGGAATGGAGCCAACTAATCAAAAGATCCACCAATACGAAAAGAAGTGAAGAAACGAAGCCGATGTTTCCCGATGACAACAGTGAAGAGAGCTGTCACATTTCACCTGATGACGGGTGCGCTAGCGCCTGAAATGCATTGTGAGAATAACTAGGACTCATGTAAGGTAAATTAATTTGTTTTTTAATGTATTTAATATTCGTTCCAAAAAAGAGCCCAATATAAAATATTCCTCCATTAAAATTAATTTTATTTTATCCCACTTCATTAACTTTTCCTGAGCAGATGATCAAAATAAAATATTTTGTTTAAGAACTATTTACCGCGCGCTGGAACACTCTGGTAAGTAGTTTTGAGGACGCGGGAGAATTGGATGTACGCGTCTCTCTCTTGTATGGAAGCGGTCTAAGAGAGCACACGTGTTTCACCCGGCCGGGCATCGTTTATAGCCAAAGTGAGCGGACGGTGTCGCGGCTAGGTATGTTTTGTCTCTGTTAATTATATAATAATGTAAACTGATGGTGTTGAAGCATTATTTCTCTAAGTAAAATTTCTGTATCATCAAAACTGAATTAAAACTGTGAGATTTCATCCATAAGCTATGCCTAGCGGAGGTAACCGGTGAAACTGAACGTTCGAGAAAATTTCATGAAATGTGTATCCACAATATCCATACTACATCCTTTTATTCCGATAGACTGCCTGATATGCACTTAAAGTTCTCATCCTAGACCACAAAATGAAATCCTTCAGCGATGTCTGGGGATATCAACCGTTCACTATCCAAATGTCATGATGACATTCATATTCAAATTGCGGAAGTCTGCTTTTGTGATAACGGTGAAAGAATTATTGTTCGATATTTTCCTGTTTATCTATCCATTGATACCTCAAAGAGAATCTTTTTTAACTAACTAATAGCGATTCACTACATATTCAGTGTGGACTCTCCATATATGAGAGTAAGTGTGCTTGTGAAAATTACATACCTCATTTTCAACATATAACTGATATTGGATATTAATCATCACTACAGTATCATTTCAATTTTAACATCGCTAACATTAAGTAAAAATAATAGTAAGATTGTCCGCAGCCATGTATGGTCAATGTGAGAATTTATTGGGGTGTCTGTTTCACAATCAGTGTGGTCTACATGTAATTGTGATGTAATTTAAAATAATTAAAATTAAAGTGCCGGCACAGAAATTTTTATCCATATAAAAAATGTTTGAATAAAGAAAAAATTCATGTTGTGAAAAATTTGTGTGTGATCCTTTATATTGTGCTTGAGTGGATTAATTAATTCTTGTTTTGCAGCTATTTTATTCTCCTAAACGGGGTAAGTTAAATTTTAAAAGCATCTATTATTTTTCCTATTTTATTTTGATTTAATTTCAATTGCATTCTAACTTTAAAATGTTTAATATTAGGAAATTAAAATGGGTTTTTAGGAAAGCGGTACTTTCTTGGTGTACCCACTGTACGATGTCATTTTTCGACCATCCACTAAACTTTATTATTAATTTACTTTATTATATTTTTTTCAAATTCAAAATTAAACACCTATTTTTTCTTCTGTTACATTGAGAATCTAAAGTCTTTTGTGGAGCGTTTGGACACTGATCGTTATTGGAGTTTGATTTAAATAATTTTTTAAAAAAATGCGGAATTAACAGAAATCACAAAAAAGCAGAAAATCGTGGATCCGCAGAAAATTCTCATGCCTGTGTATTAAACCAATCTTCACTGAATAACATGAGGGAGACCCAATTCTTTAAACACCCAATGTTTGAAAATATTTCATTGAGAGATAAGTTTCTAAATTTAAAAAAAACTGATCATTTGCAAATGAGTTTAAACTTTTGACTAGCACTGTATGCTCAAAAGACGATGTTGATTCTTTTCACGATGTCAATGTTGACAGACATCTCATAGGGATCACTCTAGAACATAAAAAAGGGCAAGGTGCACATTGTAGAATAAGGGCAATTTTTTATGAAAAGGGCAAGTTTTGTAAAGATTGTCTAAACACATATGGGTTAATAATAGCAGGAGACTTGGCGTTGGAATATTAAAACAGGAATAAACTACTACGTCAGAAACGCCAAAGAAAAATTATTGAGGTGCATACAGCTGTTTCGGTAGCCTAAAGCGTACCGTCTTCAGTGCAAAAAGAACACATCGACATATCTCATCACAATATTGACCATGTCTTAGAAACCTTAAATTCAATCGACAGTAATATCCAGTTTACATATGAAATAGAAAATAATGGCTCCCTTCCATTTCTTGATACCCTCGTCTCTCGCACTGTAAATGGATTTCCAACCACTGTCTATCGTAAAAATTTTGCAGTCTCCCTTCCTCCCCATGCTCGTTCATGTCACCCACCTAACCAAAAAATGGCTGCTTTCTATACTTTTGTAAACCGTGCCCTTAATATTTGTTCAAATCCTATTTTATTGAAATCTGAAATTAAATACCTGAAAGCCATCGCAATTGACAGAGGTTATGACCCTTCCATTATAGACAAAGCTATCCAAAAATTACAACTCCCTCGTATTTCGTCTACTAAATCAGTCACATCTAATATCAGTATTGTTTTACCCTATTTTTCTAAAACCAGTCAAACCATAGCTAAAATTCTCAAACAATATGATTTTAAAATAATATTTTCGCCTTCCAATAAACTCACCTTTTCTCAGTTAAAAGATCCTATTGATATGCATAATTCTTGGGGCATTTATAGTATTTCCTGTCAGTGTGGTTTATCATATATTGGCCAAACTAAACACAGTCTTAAATTTCGTCTAAAAGAACATATGAATTATGCCCGCAAACAAGAAACCAATAAATCGGCTATTTCTAAACATTGCTGGGAGGAAAATCATAATTTTAAATTTAATTCAGCTAAAATAATTTGCAGACCTAAATCCATTCATGAACTCGATTTCTTTGAAGCTTTTCATATTTATAAAAATTTTAAAAACCTTGTAAATTGTGATTTCGCTGTTCCCTATTTGTCTGATTGTTGGAAATTTTACATTTCCTTAATTTTTTCTACTGTTTACACAGCTACACATTCCTTAATTCCTATTGGCCACACTCCCCACCTCTTCCGTATTCCTATTGGTTGAACTAAATCCGGTCCCTCTCCTATATATACGAGCACTTCTCAAGATTCAGAATTCTTTTTGCACTGATGACGGTACGCTTTAGGCTACCGAAACAGCTGTATGCACCTCAATAATTTTTCTTTGGCGTTTCTGATGTAGTAGTTTATTCCTGTTTTAACATATGGGTTAATTTTTACAAAAACTTTTATGCCAACAATCTGTTTTTTTCACAACACTATTTTTTGTTGAGCAAATGATTAAGCAAATTTTGAAATTTCTGATTATTTATTTATTTATTTCATTTTTTATTTAGTTTTTAAAATCCATGGTTAGTTGCTACACAGGGCAGGCAAATTTCTTCCAGAGTGGGAAAAAATAGGAGGCATATTTATAATAGATAGCCTTAAACTTCTTTTACAGGGTTCATACTCATAGATGGGAAAAAAATTTCCTGAGTTCCCAGACAATTTTCAATATAATATTAGCGACGTATTACAAGAAACGCTCCTCTAAACAGGACAAAATACACAGCTACTTCTACTGTATGGCGTCATATTACTGTCAACCATGATAGAAATCATTGTTTACATGCGTATTTTCACAATACTTAATCAATTGAATTCTGATATGAAGCTAAACAAGAAAAATCTTACTCGAGAGAAAGAAAATATTTGTTTTTCCAGGTTTTATAACCGATTTTCCCTGACTTTTAATGAAAATTTTAATTTTCCCTGAATATTCCCTGTTTTCCCTGATGAGTATGAACCCTGTTTTAATGCTCTTCTCAGATAAATATTAAAAAAGCAATTTAAAATGATATTCTTTTTTTCGAAAAATTCCTCTCAAAGTGAGTAGAAGGGACCTTAGCTTAAATGTAAATACATACACAATTAAAAAAAAAAAACTTACAAAATAATTTTTTAAGAATGTCTGGAAATGCAGATTACCACTTAGTGGAAAAAAAAAAAAAAAAAAAAAGAAAGTGCAATTACTTCACTTTTATCTAAAAATTAAAAATGTAATATCTTAAAAGCAAATAAAAGTAATTTCACCCGAAAATGATTTTTTAATCTACTTTTTAATATTGCAGTATTTTTTCTCGGAAAAGAACAAGAAGGGCAGTATTTTGACTAAAAAAAGAGGAAAGAAGGGTAGAGAAAAAGGGCACTGAGATAGGCTACCCTGCCAAAATGCTCTAGAGTGATCCCTGTTCTCACAATATTAAAAAATAATGCTTTTCGAATGTTGACAGGTATTACAGAATGTTGTTAAAACAATGTCATTATTTTAACACTGGCCAATATTAACAAATATTCATCAAAATAAAACATTAGAAAAAATTATATTTCTTGAAAAAGTATTTAAATTTTTTTTTATATTTAAAAATAATGTTTTCAGATCATAATAGTTACAGGCAATGAAAATTAATTCTTTTAAATATATATTTATAATAATTTTTTATTATGTCTGTCAATATTGATAAATATCCTGCTTATGATATTTCAGTGATGTTCAAAGTACTGGAGAATATTTTTTGTGCTACCAGGGTGTGCAGACCTCTAATGTGGATATAAACACCGAGGGGCCTTCAGAAGTACTACAGTGCACGCTCGTTAATTCGAACTCGAAGGTTCTCAGAAAATAGTTCGAATTATACGAAGTTCGAATTATCTGATGTTAAGAGAAAATAATTTTAAAAGTATCGTTGAAGACGAAAAATCCCCTAATATGTATAACATAAATTAAAATTAAATATACTATGAAAGAGCAATAAAAACTTACCTTAAACATAAAATGAGGCAGAAGATATTTCATAGAAAGTAAATTTTAATTAAAAATGTAAGTTACACTTTCGGGAAAAACTGTAAAACTGATGTTTGTTTTTGCCTATTATGACTACATTTTTCAGCCAGCTTTTCTATTTGAAGTAGGCATTTCAATTCCTTTTCAGAGGAAGGTTCCATCTGAATAAATGCTTTGAGAGTTTTTATCGAGTCCATTATGGCTTGATCATTAGGACGCTTAAAAGTTTCTTCAGTCTCATCTGAATCCGATAAGGTTTCATCTTTCTCATCTTCTCGGATAGTTTGTATTATTTCATCATCGTTCAGTTTTCCACAGATTTCTACGTCTTCATCTACACTTACATAATCAGTTAAAGTAACGTTATCACATTTAAATTTTTTGAATTCAGGAAAATCAGTATCAACAGTATCACATTCTTCGATTTGATTGCTCTCTTCGGCATGCATGAATTTAGCATGATGAAAGGAATTTCTGATTGTGCTTTCTTTAACAGCATCCCATGCAGCATATAGATCATTTATAGCTGTCAGCAGAGTAATGTCGTAATTTTCACCACAATCTAAAGAAAAAAGGATTTGTTTTAAGAGTCTCTTACGGTAATTTACTTTAAGATTCTGTATGATTCCTTGATCCATTGGTTGTAGCTTCGCAGTTGTATTTGGCGGCAAATATTTAACCTGTATGGAACTCAGTTCTGGAAGATTATTGTGGCAGGATGCATTATCCACAAATAGGAGAATTTTACGTTTTTGCCTCGAAAACTGTTTATCTATTCCTTTTAACCAATTACTGAATATTTCTCGTGTCATTCATGCTTTTGTGTTGGATACATAATCAACTGGTAGTGTTTTGATTCCTGTAAAACACCTTGGATTCTTGGACTTTCCAATCACTAATAATTTAAGTTTTTCGCTCCCATCCATATTAGCACAAACTAAAGCTGTAATCCTCTGTTTACTGCTTTTACCTCCTACGCAAGCATCCCCTTTAAAATGCAATGTTTTGTTAGGCAAAAGTTTATGAAAAAGTGCCGTTTCGTCCGCATTAAAAATATCTTTTGGCAGATAAGTAGATAAAAGCTCTGGGAGTCTCCTACCGAAAATATTGCATACATCTTCGTTTACATCAGAGCTTTAGCCACATACATTTTTATAAGAAATATTGTGCCTTGACTTAAATCGGGAGAGCCATTCATCACTGCATTTAAAATCTTCAATTTCCATTCGACTTGCCAATTCATCAGCTTTCGCCTGCAATAGGGGTCCATTTATTGGAAAATTTCGAGATCTAGCATCCTTGAACCACATTAGTAAAGTTTTTTCTAGATCTTCTTGGGACGCATTTCTCATGCGTTTCATTCCTTTAGCAAATTTAGATTTTTCCCACGCATCTAAAATTGATGCCTTGTTTTTCAAATAAGTTGACAATGTATTCTTTTTTATTCCATAATCAGCTGCTAACTTTGTTTTACATTCGCCATTCTCAACTTTCTTTAAAATTTCAACCTTTGTCTCTAAAGTTAGGGTTTTGTACTTTCCACGTGTAGACATAATGAATTTTTGCACGTTTACAACACACACTGAAGGAGAAACACTAAAGCACATTATCTTGCCTGAACTGCAGGCATAACTGACGCAGCTCTCTAGAATCGATAACAAAGAGAATCGAAAGAATTTTCTGAGAATCGATAACAAAGAAACAGATGATTACCCCCCCCCCCCCCAACCATGATCCATTCATAAAGAATTTTGATGGAATCCGAGAAAGCAGGTAAGGTCAGGGAGTTTTAAGTACTGATAAGAATTGGACAATAGCGATTAATGTTTAGCGGAGATAGGAATGTCATGTGCCTTTTTACACAAATATACACACACACAAAATAAAACAACCAAAAAGAAAAAAAAAAGAAAGAAAGAAAAGAAAAAACCTGATTATTTTATGACGTAAAATAACAAACGCAGCGTGTATTTTCTCCATTAAATGAGAAAAAAAAAATTGGGGGATCATTTTTTTTTGTTCGAATTAACCGAAGTGACAAAAATTTAATTCGAATTAATGAGATTTTTTTTAAACATTATTCCAATGCGAGCTTTTGTGGGATTTTGGATTAGTTCGAATTAACCGAAAATTCGAATTAACCGAGTTTGAATTAACGAGCGTCCACTGTATCATGAAAAATATAAGGTATACTATAGAAAAAAAAAAAACAGAGACAGCAAGTTAAAAGACAACTCGGTGCATAACTTATTGACTTAAATAATGGTCACATGAATTCAATTTTTTCTTCTTTTTTCATTCCTAAATTATGGCACATTATATTAACATATATTCTATTTAATATAGTTTATTTTAACCATAATGACAGAAACTTTGTTTACCTTTTTGCCTTGAGTATCACCACGGTAAAATTGTTCAGCTCTGGTTTTACCTTGTACAACTGGGTCCACAGCTAAAACGAATAAGAATAAAAAATAATTTTTAAATATCATATTTTCACAGATTAATAATTTGTAATGATGCCCGCGTAACAACAACAAAGAAATTAAACACGACAATAACTCAAAAAATAATTATATTAATGAGCTGCAAATTTGATATCCATGTTTTTGATGATGCTTATTCTATTCATGTAAAATTTAATACAGGTTATCATAATTCATAATTTTTTGGAATATAAATTTAATAATTGTTTTCACAATTAAAAATATGTTTTCAAACAGGGTTTACATATAAATATGGGGGGAAAATTCCCTTTCCAGAGAATTTTCAAGTATTCGAGACATATTACAAGAAACACTTCTTTAGATAGGCAAAAATACTTTTATTGTATGACGTCATGTTATTGCCGATCATAGCAGAAATTCATACAGAAATCATTGTTCACATGCATATTTTTGACAATACTTTGTCATTTCAATCTCGTTATGAAGCTAAACAAGTAAAATATACATGGAAAGATTCATTTTTCTAGGTTTTACAATCAATTTTTCCAGAATTTTATGAAATTTTTTATTTTTCTTGAGTTTTTCTTTTACCAAAATCCAAATTTCCCGAGTACTCCAGGTTTTCCCTGACACATACAAACCCTGTTAAATGAAAAATATGCATGAAATGTGTTTAAACAACTTCATTTAAACATATTTAAAGAAATGAAATTTGAATTTAACAAGTTTTCAGGAAGATATGAATTAGTGCCTGACACATTCATTTAACATTAGTATATTCAAATTGAGAGAAATATATAAACCAGGGCTTGTAAAATCTCAAAATTTTTACATATAAGGTTGGGCATGTTAGTCTAGGAAATACATCTCCAAAAAAATGTTCACATGGACAAATATCTTATTTAAATGCATATTAATAAAAAACATCGACATACTAAATAAATATGTGGAAAAATAATTTATGTTAACAATATTACACATATATCGACATTATTTCATTTTACTTTTAATAAAAGATAAGACACTATATTATTACACTTTATTTTTAATTATTTATAACTTTGACTAGACATCTACCATAAAATCCCAATTATAAGCCCCTCCCCGTTTTTAGGCAATTTTAGATTTTTGCTGTAATTCCCCCCCCCCCCCCCCCCAAAAAAAAAGCCCCTTCTCCATTTTTTTTATTTTGAGTAAAAAATTATTTCCGAAATATTATGTATATTTAATGATTTCAAATAAATTTATTCTTTAAAATAATTTTTTACAGAAAAAATTACTAACTCCCTTCTTCTCCTTCTGTTTTAACAAATCAATGAAGTGGGAATGAGAGCCATGAGATAACTATACATCTATATTGAAATTTTAAACCTATTTTCTGATAGATGACAGCACCAGTCTTAGTTAAAGAAAATGTTCTTATAGGCTTTCTCAATATTCAGTAAAATAATAATTGAATGTATGAGTACACTTTTCTTTGATTACCTTTCATATACTAAAGAATTAGTAGGGTTCTTTTATTTACTTATTTAATAAAAGTTGCATTAAAAAAAAATTGTTAGTTTTTCTTTTAATTATTTCAATTGAAAAATTTGATGTTATATTTTTGTAAAATGTTATGTTTAATAACAATATATAAAATGAGTTTTATACATTTCATATTTATCTAGATATATACTCTTATTAATTTATAAACTCTAAATTAATTAATGTTTGATAACCTTCAAGATTTGCTTGACTTTACCAAAATCAGTCTAATTTTTTTTATTCAACTTTCATATTAACCATATGAAAAAATTAATTTAAATTAATAATAAAATAATTTTGAATTAATAATTTAAGATTTATTTCTGTAAGTTACATTCAATTCTGGATTAGACAATAAGTATTAGTTTCATTCTCTGGTGATAGATGGCGCCACCACAACTTTTTAAAAAAGAATTTTCTGAATATCCCAATTATAAGCCCCTCTCTACTTTTTACTGGTTTTGCATTTGAAAAACCGGGGGCTTATAATTGGGATTTTACGGAGAAGAGAAAAAAAATGTAGATTTAATATTTTAATTTTAACATGTCCCAGGCATGTCGGGCAACATAACTTTCAAGCCCTGATATAAACTATACCATTTTGGGGGCTGATTTAATGCAAATAATCCCTAAAAATTCACAAAAATGGATGTTGACATTTGAAAAATTGAAGTTGGTGCAAGTTTTAATAAGAAGACTACTCTCTAAGTAAAATCCAAGTATATTATTGTAAACTAGACATTTATTGCTAATCAATCAGCACCAGTTTTACCTTTTACAATAATTGCAGTTGCTAATATGACAAATTATTTCACAATTAATCAACAAATTTGTACTTTTGGTTGATTACCGAAATATGCAAATATTCTAAAGTAAATCAACGTTTGTGCTTTCATTTTAATGTTTGATAGTCAAAGTACACAGTTTCATATAGTCAGTAAATGAATTTCAAGCCTATGAGGGTCAGGAGTTTAAAAAAAAATAATAATTATTAAAATTTTAAACTAATTTATTAATTTATTTACTCTAAACTCATTTTTTTTTAATTAATCAGGGTGACTAATATTACAACTTTTCCAAATTCTCTGCCTTTTTTTCATTATTTAGCAATTTACAATAACTAATAATTAATATTAATAATAACTTTCAAATACAGCATATTTCTACATTTGTCGAAATTCGCTGACTATTCCATAACATTTTCAGAATTACTGAAATTCCTTGACTTTTCCATGATTCCTTTACTTTCACTGATTAGTAGCCACCCCGGTTACTTTTTATTTATTTATTTATTTTTAGAGTGGCCACTTTATACTGTTTAGCTGTCAAATACCAAGTGTAAAAAAAATATATATGTGTCTTAAATTCTCTTAGATGCACTTAGGATTAATTTCTTCCAATCAGAAAATCCGTTTTTATTGCTTGATAATAAAAACTTGATGATGACAATATGACTAAATGATTACTTAATCTAAATGATGCAAATAATCTAAATCAAATAGTTGCCTTTTAGACGCCACTGGCAGCCCTGAAAAATACATCACTAACATGGCAACAAAACTTAAAAGTTGCTATGGTTGTCCTATAATATTAATGTTGTCCTGTCTGGGGATGTATGAAAACTGGATTATCAAACATGATTTTTCATATAATTAGAGTTTCATCCCACAGCATTAATTTGGTTTCTGATGAATTAAGATTTAAATTGGGTGGTGAAATTGGCATAAGACTTTTGAGTTTCAAGTTTTAAAAGTAAATATAAAGAATGAAAATTTTCTATAGGTTTGCTAATTTTATATTGCTATGTTTAACATTAAAATTTGTTTCTAAAAACATTTTCTAAGTTATTTAAAATACTTTTTTCTATGAAAATTCAAACTTTTTACATCTTTTGATAAAGTATGCATCACTTGTATGATAATATCTAAGAACAAGAATAAATATTATAAATTTTTTACCTTCTAGATGGGAAGGATTAGCAACAACTGCGAGTTTAACATTTTTATTTGTCACTCGATTCAATCTTTCATGACACATACCCAGATGATACTTCACATCTCCTGAACCCTATATAAGAAAAAAGACACCTCAGTAAGTACATCTATCTATCTATCTAATAATAAAAGAAGATGTCTGCTTGTCTCTCTATGCATCTATACGTTAAGCCCCTAATGAACGTAGAAGTACAAAATTTTACATATATGGGTGCTCAGAAGCCTTCCCGAGGGGATAGTAAAAAAAGAATTTAAAATTTTTAATTAGTTGTGGAGATATTAATTAAAATGTCGACCTATGTCTAATCAAAAAGCAATCTCAATGACTGAAAATTCACCGCGATTGCATAAAAAGAGCTAAAAAGCAGAAAAACTGGAAAATAAATTAGAAATATTAGTCCGATTGTTACGAATTTGGTACCAAATGAAAAGGGCGATAGCAGCTTATCGATACAACGATTAGATTTTTTAAAATTAACTAAAGTATGAAATTTAGATGGCAACATCATGCCAACTGCCAGACAACTGTCTGCGATGAAAAAGGAAATGATTTTAACCAATTAAGATGTCATGTGTTTTATAGTGGGGGGAAAAATTACAATTTTCAAACTTTTCAAATTTTCATTCACAATACATTTGAATTAATATTTGGCCTAGACAGCATATTATAAAGGTAGAGTTCAATTTTCATGAAAATATGTAAATAAACAAAAAAATTAGATTTTTATTAAGAATTATATTTATCACGACTCACGTAACTAAAAGACAATGTAAAATTAAGTTTTCTTTTATATTTTGCAGTATTTTAAATTGAGATATGTCATTGAAATTTCATAGAATTTGGTTTTAATGTCCAATAATTTGATTGTGAATATTTCTGAAAGTGTATAATTATTAGGAAGGGCTTGATAGAGGGGCAGGGAGGGGGAGGAGGCAAAAAAAAGAGTGCTACAGTGTTTGAAATTGGTATTATTAGGTTTTAAGGTAAGATAAATCCACTGCAGATATTTTTGAGTGTAAAATTGTTAGGAGGGATGGAAAGCAGGGGGATGGCGAAGGAGAAAAAGGAATGGGAGTTTCAGAGAAAACCACGGAAAACCCAGAACGCCTTTATTATTTTATATTTTGCAGAGTTCTGAATTCCAATTTCTGCTCACGTTTCATACTAAGGATTTTTAACGTTATATAGCTCAGAATTATGCAAGTTTCGGAGAAAACCATGGATAAGTCAGACAGAAATCTTTTTTTAAAGATGTTTATATTACCTTGTATATCAGTTTCTAATTAACATAATTTCTTAAGTATTATATCATTTTAAAAGTTATTTGAATTGAAGAGTATGTGTTGCAAATCTCTGCCTCCAGAGGGCGCTTTGATACTTTAATAATTCAATATCTAGAATTCTAATTATGATTAAATTACTTATAACACAAATGATTTGAAATATTAGACTTTTAAACTGATATAAGCCGTTAAATTCCGTACGGGAGTTTCAGAGAAACCACAGAACACCTTTGCCTTTATTACAATATCTCCAATTCTAATTATGATGCAGGCTTGTGAATTCCGATACTCCGCTCACATTTTGTATTAAGGATTTTTAACACTATTTTTTAGCCCACAATTACGCAAGTTTCAGAGAAAAACCACGAAAAAAATCAGACAATTTTTTTTATAATAATGCTTATATTACCTTTGTATCTCAACATCTACTTAACATAATTTCATACGTAAAATATTTTAAAAGTCATTTAAATCAAAATTGAAGACTACATATTGCAAATCTCTGTCGCCAGAGGGCGCTTTGATATTTTAATAAGTCAATATCTCCAATTCTGATTATGAGTAAATTACTTATAGGGAGAAGATTGGGAGACCATAAACCCCACTGGGTTGCAGATTTGCCCCAATCAGAATTTTCAAAAGTCCTTTACATGGTGAGTGAACAGGCTGTTTCAAATCATGAAACGTAAAGCAGCGCTTTAGTCGCCACAGAGAGGAAATTTGCTATATAGTTAAAATTTTCAAAGCTATTTGTGCTATAAGTGAGCAAGCTGTTGTATGTTCTAAAACAGGAATAAGGCAGCACAGGTGCCACCGAACGGGACTTTGCTAAAGTCAGAATTTTGAAAGATCATAACACGATGAGTGAACAGGCTGTTTCAGATATTGAAACCTGAAGAGGGCGCCACAGGCACTACAGAGCGTGAATTTACTGTAGTTAAACTTTTCAATAAAGCTATTTTCACTATATGTCAAGAAGCTGTTGTAGGACCTGAAACGTGTAAACGGCGGCGCAGGTGCTACCGAGCGGGAGTTTCATAAAGTCTGATTTTTCAAGAATCGCGAACCAGCTGGAAGCCAAAGGCAGCTAAGCTAGTTAACAAATAAACATACAATTTATTTGTTATGTATACGTTTCTAACATATTAATTGTGATCTGAAAGTGACATTGTTTGAAAGGTACAGTTAAAGGGAGTTTGAGAGGGAAAAAAATAAAATAAATTCCCTTATAAAGTCAAGAAGACATTCAAAAATACCTTGATTATAACATAATGTACTTTTTCATTTTATACACATAATCTTTTGTATGAAAAATTCCTAAGAAGAAAGTTACTAATGCTGCACGTAAGGCTGTGGGTTTACTAGAAAATTGTATAATATAAAATTTTCGAAGTCTCTAAATCACAAAGCTTTTGTAAAATAAAATTAATACATTAAAGACTACAAGTAAACAACACTTCAAACAAAAATATATAAATAATTATTCAATTCCTAAAGAATTTAATAAACGGAACATAGAAGTTATGATTTAATGGTTTTAAAAGTGCAGCTACAGTCACTTTTAATGACTATTAGTCTATTATGCATGAACAGTGATCGAATAACCTATATATCAGGTTGTAACATATGAAATGTCCGATTCTCACCAGTAAAATTTTTGAGATTTGGTTCCTTATAAACTTTTTTGATACAATCGTTAATTATGTATCATTTTAAAGCTAAAAACTTGTCTTTTTCATCTGATGTGTTTCAAATAAAAATATTGTGATTTGGTGGTAAGTTTATAGCTTTAATTGTAGGATGAATTCTAGAGATTTTAGAGTGCTATTTTTGTATGAGTGGAAAAGTAAGCGTAATGCTGCAGCAGCTGCCTAAAACATTAATGCTGCATTTGGAAACTGTTCTGTAAATGAACGTACCATTCGACGTTGGTATGCAAAGTTCGAAACTGGGGATGAGAGTCTCACAAACGAAGACCGGGGCAGACCAGAGACTGTTGTGGACAATGAGGTTTTACGAGCAATAGTTGAAAAAAATCCAGGCAATACTGTTAGAGATTATGCAGAACTAGGTGTATCTTCTACACTACAACCATTTCACGTCATCTAAAATTGATTGGCAAAGTTAAAAAATTAGATAAATGGGTACCGCATAAATTGAATGAGAATCAGAAGCGCAAACGTTTTGAAATCTCGTCTGCCCTTCTTCTTCGCAACCAAAATTATCCTTTTCTCAATCGAATTGTAACTTGTGACGAAAAGTGGATTCTGTACAACAATCGTAAACATTCAGAACAGTGGCTGGATGCTGACAAGGCTCCACAACACTTCCCAAAGCCGAAACTCCATCAAAAGAAGGTTACGGTGACTGTTTGGGGGTCCTCAACTGGTTTAATTCACCATAGCTTTCTAAAACCAGGCGAAACCATCACAGCGGAGAAATATTGTAGAGAAATCGATGAAATGCACCAGGAACTTACACGTAAACAGCCGGCGTTGGTCAATAGGAAGGGCCCTATTCTTCGCCATGATAATGCTAGACCGCATGTTTCAATGATCACTCGTCAGAAGCTGCACATGTTAAACTATGAAGTTTTAGACCATCCACCATATTCACCTGACCTCTCACCTACAGATTTTCACTTTTTCAAACATCTCAATAACTTCCTGCAGGAGAAATGCTTCAGAAATCCAAAGGATGCTGAAGCGGCATTCAATGAATTTGTTGCCTCCAGGACGACTACATTTTATGATACTGACATAAAAAAAACTTGTTTCTCATTGGAAAAAGTGTATTGAAGCTAATGGTTCCTATTTTGATTAATAAAGTTTGTTCTGTAAAAATATATTCTTTCTTTAAATAGACCATAAAAATCGGACATTTCACATGTTACAACCTAATACATAAGGTGTCTGTCCCTACAGCTCTTGAAGACTCTCCAGATATTGTTGACGGTGGCTGAACCCCATTTTACTTCTATAGGAATAATTATTATAAAAATTATTATTATTATTATTTAATTTTGTTTTCACATTCAAAAAATCCAGACTAGTTAAATTTGTTCTTGCTTTTCTCCAAAATGTTTGTATTCTTTTAATTTTTAATACTTTATTTTGAAACAATAAAGTGGGAAAAAATTTAACAAAGAGGAAAACAGAGTGATTAAAGTGCTGAACAGAAGAGGCAGCAGACACATGGAATAATACCTGAAGATGGTACAGGCCTGTACTGAAAAAGTTTGCAGAAATTTCCTAGTAGGCCTTTAAACTCTACTTACTCAGAGTGGCTAGCATTTAAACTTTTCTAAATTCTCTGACTATTTTTCGAGATTTTCCCCTAATTTTCCCTTACTGTTTATTTCTCATGAAATTTTCAAGACATTAGCCAAAAATTTAGTGATTTAAAATATGGTTAACAATTTAATGATTATTATAGCTTATTTTCACAAAATTTGTTGAAATTCCCTGATTATTTCCTCATTCTTTGATTTCCCCTGACTGCTAGCCACTCTGTTACTGTTATAATTAGGAAGTTTTAATTAGAATTCTAAGTATGTTAAAAATTTTTTGTGATACAAAAATTCTGGTCGAAGTGTTCTATCAAAAAGACATTAGTACTCCTAAAATAATTAAAAGTTTCATCTACAAAAAAAAAAAAAAAAAAAATTAAAAATATTCAACTAGTACAGTAATCTAGAGCCATAATTTTAAAATCATATTTTATCCCAGATTTTCTTTTTTTTATGTTAAATTAATTTGCAGGGCTTAAAAAAGTCTGCTACTGAATCAGGGTTGGCAGGTTTTTGACGGTTTAAACCACAGTTTAAACTGTCATGTCAAAAACCTCACATTTTACACTTCTTGGTATATTTCAACAATGAAGTAGTCGTATTTAGAGAAATAAAAAATTGTAATTTTACAAAAGAGTGTTTAATTTATATGTCTCATGGTTAAAAATAATTCTTTGAAGTGCATTATCTGTTTCCTATGAATGCTAATGATTTCTATTTAAGTACAAAAAATTTATATTTATATCTTTACAAAAAACAAAAATCCAAACATAGGAATTTGTATATTCTAAGGTAAACTACTTATTGCATATTAAGTTATAAAAATTTTACAGTCTTGTTTTTTAAACTCTACTAAATATATGCTGATTGATAATTAAAAGGTGACATAAGTATTTTACTCCAATGAATGAAATTATTGTGCTATTAAATATTGCATCATGTTCTTTCATTTTGAGTTATAATATTGCATGATTAAAAATTTGAGGTACAGTATTGCATGACTAGTTGAACTAAATTTTAATATGAATTGCATAATGTCATTTTAAATTAATTATTTTTAATGAAAGGGATGATGGACAGATCTCTTTCGTAAATTACTGCCTTAAAGGTATGAAAATCTGCATTTATATGCATTGAAATATAATATTAAATACATTAAAATTTCGAGTGAAGTCACTCCAGATTTTTAGTGCTGACTCTACGGCCCTTTTAAAAACATATTAGTACCAAGTGATCTTTCTAATATTTTAAATGTTAGAAGCCTTTAAATACTTTTCTTCCTGATATGTAACCTTCTAGCAATAGTTTTACAGCATTCCTGGAAGAACAAATGCATATAGTCTACATATATGCATATAAAATTAGTAATTTACTTTTGTCACATGCAAAAATCACAACATAGAAGACTGCAAATTATGTAAATAATACCCTTTTCAAAAATAGTTATTGAATTCCCCCTGGGGGCTCTTTTATTCTAGAGTCAGCATTATTTTTTGTTTTTTAAATATGTTTGAGGGCTAAAAATTTTCATTGAAATTTCAGCACTTAACATAATTTTAAAAATTAACCTACCATTGAATTCACAAAGTAATAACCTAATAATACATTTAATATATTTTTTTAAACCATAATAATGCTAAAGCGAAGAGGGAAAATTAAATAATAATTAGCAGGAAAATTTTAAAAATTTTAAACTATTTTTAATTTTGATTTTTATATATATATATATATATATATATATATATATATATATATATATATATATATATATATATATACAATAAGTTTTAAAGAATTTTTAATATACTTAATTCTATTATTATAATTTACCACCTGTATATGAAAATTTTTATAGCTTTAAGACAATTTACGAAAAAGATTTATAATGTTCACTCTTTCCTTAAGATAATGCATTGATATGTTTCCTAACATTTTTTTTTTCCTAGAAAAAAAAAAAAAAAATATATATATATATATATATTATATATATATACAAATAATGAATGTTAATTTATGTACTTAGTATATTGTAACTTAAAAATATGCATAAAATCATTTAACATTATAGTGTAGATTTTTCGCATATGGTTTTTGACTGTTTTTGACGGTTTAAACCAGTTTTTGACGTCAAAAAACCAATTTTTGACGTCAAAAAACCAACCCTGTACTGAATGGAATCTACAATGGTATATGAACAGGTATTCTTAAGCCAAATAGTATTTCAGCATTTTGCTAAAGACATTTTTCTGATTTCAGCTTTACTAAAGTAATTATGAATTCAGCTTAAATACTGCATTTATACGAAATTTTGTCTTATACTGTCCTATTAAAAATTATGAAGAAGTGGGATGATAGCACCACTTTGTATCAAGGTCTAATTCCATATCTAGTTAAATTTTGTTCATTAGTTCACGAGATACAGCATCCACAAAATCAGATGCACATAGAAAAATATTTTCTAGAAATGACAAAATTGTGTTTAGGAGATCTCAAAACATATGAATCTATTGCAAACCGGAGGTTCAAAATTTTCACTAATCCGATATTTTCTTTTTATGCATATTGTAATTCCGGGTGGCTGGCATTTTCAGATTACTACATAAATCTGCAACAAGCTGAAGATTTATTCATATTAAATCAGAAAATTAACCTCTTGCAAATGATGAGAATTAGGCTCATAAAATGAAATTTTCAATCAGTATTAACTTTAAGATATAGACACAAATCGACTAATGTTCCCCAGTGGCAGAAAGTTTTGTAGCTGTCTGCGACAGGCTTTTAAAATTTCATAATCTGTCTGCAAAATTTGCGCGTAATCAGGAGTAAAAATGGCTTACACTCAAAAAGCCTGAAAGCTGATAGCGGCAATCTTTGGATGGAAGGGGGGGGGGGGGGTAACAACAGTGGTGATCTCGTGCAACAATACACAAATACAATTTTACTACAGAACAATATAGTATAAACAATTATAAAATAATAAGTTGAACTCATTCAATTAAATATTTATGGCAATTTTTGACATGACACAATATAAATATTATAAATAATAAAAGTATTAGTTTTAGTTTTGATACAGAAATTTTTTTTATAAGTGAATTTTGAAGTGGAGAAGTTTTGGAGCAGTTTTAAATGAAATTAACTCCTTTCTACGTTCCCTTAGAATCTCAGTAACAGGTAGCAGGAGAAAAGAATACACGTATAACGCTGCCTATCAAGGGAGATCTACGCTCCCTAAGTTGCCATTGTTAAGCACTGTCTTGTGTGTTCCTACTAAGGCACCTACCTATATGGGGGCTCTAGAGTTCCTACCAGAGTGCGTCTAAGACGTCATACATCAGTAGCGAATTGTCGCGGGTGAAAAATGTCTAAATTGCAGACAATTTTTTATGACTACAGACAAAAACTGTCTGCAAACATTGTTTCTGTATCCGGGACTATGTCGCCGTGTTTCTGCTACTGGGTAATGTTCAATGAGGTTATGTAGGCTCATTGTACGACAGATTATTTATTTCTACCACCACTGAATACTTAAAGCCATCTACTGGAAAACTGGAGAAGCAAAGTTGTTCAAAGTATCTTAGACCATATCTATATAATAAGAATTCTTAAAAGCATCTATTACAATACTTACAGAATTTAATAGGCCACAAAAAGAGTTTTGTCAAAATCTATACAATCGGATAGAAATAACCTAAATTCAAAATAAATTATTTTACCTCATCTGCTGGTTCAAGACCACTAAACTGAGCAAAAATCTGTTCAAGAGGTTTACGACAAACATTGGCCAAAACATTCAGACGACCCCTACAAAAAAAAAAAAAAATTAAAAATACACACAAGTATGAAATTTTACTAACATACATATGCATACACACACAAAATAAAGCAACAGATTACAATGATAATATTCTCCCAAACATTATTATAGCATCTAAGCTAGGTCATTAGCTTAAAAAAAAAAAAAAAAAAAAATTATAAAATGTTGAAATATTATATAACTTAACAAAACACTCTCGCTGCAACAAGTTAAAATAATTTGCATTTTGTATTCTTTCAGACATTTCATTTTGTCACCCCTGGTATAGGTCAGGATGTCTGCCAACATCCAGTTTGACCAATCATTTCTTTACTTAGGTGCAAATTGGAAAAGATTTAAAAAAACTGACAGGTAGTAAAATAATTAGGTTAAACAAAAGTTTCTTATTTTTGAGGAAAAAATAAATAATTCAAAATGTTAAAAACAATAAAATATTCTAATGAGCTAATTTTCTTACATGTAACAGAAATATTAATTTTTGCGTCTATTTTATTAACTGAAGCTTTTTTCAGACAATCAGATTAAAAATCATGGAGTAAACTATTTTTCATACATTCTTATCTATATAAATAAAAAGAAGTGTCTCTCTGTGTGTGTCTGTCTGAACTCTACTACTGATCGCAGATACAAAACTTGCCAGGTAGACACCTGGGACCCTGTAAGTGTGCACCTCATCAAGATTTTTTCGAATTTGAATTTGTTTAATTATTATTATTATCATTATTTTAAATATTGGCTTCTTCGTTTTACTTTTTACAAATTTATTCTTTTCATTGTAATTGTCTGCATATCTTAGCAACAGCTATTATGCTATTTATTTTTTATTCAATACATTCATTTGAAGGCAAAATCTTTTTTGTTTTCTCTTTTTAATTTCTTATATTTATTGAAAAAAAAAAGAAAAAAAAAAAAACATTATAATAGTAATGCAGTAGAAAAAAATAAGTACATTAAATTTTAATAATACAACTTTTTATTTTTCATTTTTATAATTAATTCCTTTAGAAAGACTTTTTTTAATTTATAGTATTTATTTGGGGGGAAAGAAAAAAAGAGGTAGTATATAGTAAAAAGGATTAAACTGATTAAAATTTGTTTGTTTTTTATGTATTTAATTTTTTAAAAAGAAAATCTACTTTTTATTTTAATATATTGGTCAGAAACAAATCGTAATATAGTGTAAATAGCGGCCTATAAATATTACATTAGCATATAATAGTTCTTAAATAATAGCAGATCCACCTGTCGTCGATAAATAACCAAACTGAAGTGCCCGGGAAAGAAATTTCTACAGGTAGTGCATAGTGGGAACCTAGACCTGTGCAGTGCAGGCAGAAAAAAATTGTTGTCATAGGCAGTGGGTACCGAAAACAAGGTTTAGAGCAATTTCAATGTATTTTTTTTAAATTTTTATTTATAATGTGATGTAAAAAATAAATATTGATCCAATTCTTTTAAAAATTCATTGAAATGTAGTGACAAGCCTGCTAGTAGTTAAATAAATATAAGTAAATAAATTAAATTTGATTCATTTGCTATTTGGAAAAGGAAAAATTAATATCCTAATAAAAAAAAAAAAAAAAAAAAAAAAAAGCAGATACAGTCACACTTCAGATTTATTTAAATTAATATAGTAGCCCATTGCTAAGGAAAGCAACTTTTTTTTTTTTTTTTTTTTTTTTTTTAATATACAAAATAGTCCTACTACTTTTTAATTAAATTCTGTCCCTGACAGAATTTCTTTTTTAAAATTGACCTCATATAAAATTTCTGTTTCTCTTTTTTTAACCACAACTGCTGATACATACCCTGATCCTACTTAGCTCTACCACAATTTATTTTTCACAAATACAATACTTAAACTAAAAAAAAAAACAAAATAAGCAACCATTCAAGATTGCCTTACCTGTGTGGCATTCCAATGACTATACTTTCAATTCCCAATTCACTGGCACGGTCAATGACTGTTTTCATGCAAGGTATCAACACTTCACAGCCTTCCAATCCGAATCTCTTCTCGGACACCCATTTTCTAGCGAGAAATTCTTCAAACCTACACAAAAGGAGCATTATTTCTAATAGGAATGTGAATGACTTGCTGACACAATTTCTTCAATAGGTATAGTACAGGGTTATTCAAAATAAATCATCTGATTTAAAAAATTTATATTTTCAAAAATAAACAACACATTCATAGTCCAGCGCTTTGACTCACAGTCACAGCATTCGCAGGTGAAACCAGTTTCATTACACTACTCCTTCCTTAAGCATAAAATGTAGCAGAAAAGCGGCTCGGTGACAGACAGAATGACAGACAACCCGGCTAAATAAGAAAGCATTTTAAAAAAGATTTTTTCCCCCCTTGTTTAAAAAAAAAAAAAAAAAAAAAAAAAAATCTATAACTTTATTTTAAATTACCGCAGATCGATAGTTCATCCATTTGTTTTAAAGGTATTGAGAAGTTCTTTTGAAAAATACAAAAATACCCATAATGAAAATGTGTCCCTCATGGGGGTGAACTTCCAGCAGGTGGGGGAGGGGGGAAGTGATGCTCCTGTATATACAATTATCACCCCCCCCCCAGTAGCCTATCATTAAAATAAATAATTCTTTTTAATTTCATAATTATTATTTTAAAAAAAATTCTCTTATGTACATTTATACGAAATTTTGTTTTATACCACCATATTAAAAATTTAGAAAATGCCAGAGGGCAATGCCACCTGTTGTACGATTTTCTCCAAAAAATGACAGGCACTCATTTACATCAAATTTTATGAAATTCTGAGCAGTAGTTACTGAGATACAATTGCCACAAAATTTTGTCACACACACACAGAGAGAGAGACAGACATTTTCTAAAAATAGTAGTGTTTCACACCTCCCGAAACGTGTAAATCCATCAAAAACCAGAGGGTTGAAAATTTTCACGAATCCAATACTTTCTTCCACTGAATATAGATGAAAGTAATATGGAGGTTTCATATAGTCAACAATAGATGGGTTTCTTGTGAAGCTATTTCACAAAAGCTGTTTTAGTAGTTTTTCAGCAGCAAAAGTGATGATGGCATTCATGGAGCAAAAAGCTCTTTGTGTGCTGTTGTTTGCACATGTAATCAACATTCTGTAAATATATGTAATCACATTTTGTATGAATTTTGTAAAAGTGATGAATTAATCCACCTACGACTCATAGTATTAGAAAGTGGTATCACCCATTTGAGAGCAGTGGATGTCTTTGTAAAGGGGAAAGTGGAGGTTCTTATATGATCTCATGCAATTTCTTTCTTTGGGGGATTGTAAAAGATAAAGTTTATGTGCCAACATTGTCCAGAACTTTTATTGAAATTAAACAGTGAAGCCACTTTACAACACATCTGGCAAGAATTTACATACTGTATTGACATTATATGTGTAACTAAAAGAAGTTAAGTTCAGCACTTGTAAAAAAAAAAAAAAAAACCTACCAAATTTTTCTTTTGTATTAATTACTTATCATTCTGCGTTGTTCACTTATGGTAATATAGCATTTTGAAAACAGATGATCCATTCTGAATAACCCTGTATTACTAGTAAAATTAAACTAAAATTATTAGTAACAAAATAGGTTGAAAAGAAAAAAATAAAGAGCTTTTCTGTTTGACAACTGCCACACTTAGTGCAACAATTTTAAAAAGGAAAAAAAAAAAAAAAGAATTATATTTTATGATAAGTGGCAACAAATTATTCAGTCCAGCAGTCCTTACGAGTCCCCAGTAGTCAGGTACCTTCCTTTCTCCTTCCCAATGTAATCCAATGGGATTTTTGTTGCTTTGTATTTTTCGGATATCTCTTTCAAAAATAAAGTTTTTCAAATTCTGTTTTTTGAATTCCACTCTTTGAACATGCCACTTTTTTTCTTACTAAGCAATTTTTTTAAAAATACAATTTAAATATTTCTTTTTAAGATTGAAAATTATATCCTTAAGTTTGCTTAATGAAATAAAATATTGAAATTCTTTTTTTTTTTTTTTAATTGCTTAGTAAGAAAAAAAGTGACTTGTTCAAAGAATGGAATTAAAAAAACAGAATTCGAAAATCTTTATTTTTGAGCGAGATATACGGAAAATACAAAGCAACAAAAATCCCATTGGATTACATGGGGAAGGAGAAAGGAAGGTATCTGACTACTGGGGACTACTGGAAGTAATTAGTATTTCTACCATAATTAGCACCTTTATAAATAATTTTTAGTTTCTTGGCTATTATAAGAGGTTATAGAAATCTGTTGATAGTCCAAGACAGGCTAAATGTCCATGAGGGTTTTCTCCAGATCCTTTGGAGAAGGGTACCACACCCTGCCTGCTTTTAGAAATTCAATCAGCGCCATAAATACCCCCCCTCAAAGAACAAAAATGCACCCTCTTTTCATTCCAAAACATACCTTACTTGAGTAAAAATAGTGCTCTTATTTTAGGAAGAATTTTCTTAAATGAAATCTATTGGGCAAGTATGTGCAATTCAGAAAATTTTAAAGCTAAAATTAATGCAAGCAACCAGTGCAATTGCTCATAATAATTATAATAATAAAAATAAAATGGAAATAATGACTTGATTTTTTGCAAACCACCAATACGCAAGTTCTGGACTTGAGGTTTTCTCTAAATATCCCTTCCCTTGACAGATTAACAACCTAATTCTGAAATCCAATGACTTGTTATTTAGATTTTTGAAGAATTCCAATTATTTTTCTTTAGACTAAGCAAAATAAACATATTTAAAACCAGTTTCTAATTCATTTTTATATGCATCCATTTTTATTGATAGTTTCAAAAAACAATTTCTACAAAAGCACTTTGATTTAAGGGATGCTTCACTCAACCTAACAGGCAGTTTAATCCCATATTATTCTATGAGGAAATTTGCAAATTACTCATTGCCTAATGTACTTGTTTAATTTTCCCCAGTTGTAGATATTTAAAATAGAATTATATTAAAATAATCAATTTAATGGTTATGAATTTTGTAAATGTGGAAACACAATTTCAAACAAGTCCTTTCGGCACAGTCGAAAGAGTAAGTTGATTTTATTTGTCTTATCAAGTGGCTGCTATTTTGAAATAAGATGGCAGATAAAGTTTATTAATAAACTTGGTGGAGACATTGATGTACGCTATACACATATGAAGTACTAAGCAAATCAAATCATACCTTTTTCATGAAAATAAATTTGAAATTTTCAAGTGGCCAACACTTGGAAACAAGATGGTGGGTCAATTTAGTCAATGAACTTATCAAATGTATTTTTTAAATAAGTTTACTGTCTAAATTTGGTTTGAATAATTCAGTATTTCAAAAGTTATCATTATGAAAGATTTTCAAGTGGCTACCACTTGGAAACAAAATGATGGAGCAAGTTGCCCAAATTTATTTATCAAAACTCCTTTAACCCTTTACAAAAACACCTTTTTAAACACACAGCCGGCATTTATAAAATCGATTTCCAATATCAAAATAAAAATAAAGCCTCATACATAGGAATGACTAAAAGGAAAATAAAAGAACGTATTTCAGAACACATAACCGACTTAAAATACAATAGACATTCCACAGCTTTCTCAAGGACTAACAATACTAACCCAATTAACATTGATTCCATTAATTTTCATAAAATAGCCCCATACAACTCTCACCATTATGCTCTCAAAAGAGAAGCTATCGAAATACTAACCAATAATAATACTATCAATGATATCGAACATAGCATTATTCCTACCGAGTGGCAACAGCTATATAAAGAAAACAAGAGAAGTGAAGAAATCGAAGAAGAAACTACAAAAGATAAACAAGTCGTCCAAACTTAGCACCTTCAAATCATTTTTTACCGAGTGTTTCTGAAGATGGCACCGTTAGGTAGCCGAAATATATAATGAAGCTCGGACTTAGTAAGGATTTAAGCAAGGTAAAATTATTGATTATACTCCTTTAACCCTTTCCAATGCAGTGAGCGCAGTGAGCCCGGTCTCGGAACCATAAAACATTCTCATTTTTATGTTGAAAATATGTGATAAACAAAATGAAAATTAGTTTAGAAATTACTTTTTAACCTTCTTTGTCAATGATTTGATATGCGTCAGAAATACAAAATTTGAAGCACACTTTTTGGCTGCAGTAATTCTCTAAAAACCTTTATTATGAGTTTCACTGCAATGCCCAAATCCCAAATTTTCTAAAATTCATCTGACGCAGTGGGCACAAAAATAAAATGTAAACAGCAACTGTAAATGGTACATGTGAATTGTTTGAGACTTTATTAGACTGTTTACAATTACATTTGGTGAAATTCCAAATTCAAATGTTTGGTTTTCAAAGTTCATCTGAGCAGTGTGACACCCACAAAATTAAAATAGTAGCTGTAACTTAATAAAATGATACCTATGTGTGATGTAAATACATCACCTCTCTTTCAATTCCTATGTCAAAATACTTCATTTTGCAGGCATCTAATTGCAGCTGTTCGTTCCTGGCTCAACGCACCCTGTAAAGTTTGCTTCCCGCGGCACTTGTCAATGAGAGAATCCACAATTCTTTCTCTTGCGTGCGCAAACTATTCATTGGTTATCTTTGTGGTCCAATTAACAAATCAAAATCGCGTATCCGTGATTTTAGGTGTGCGGACCCGGTTTTTTGCTTAGGAGAGATATTTAAAATTTAAAAATCAGTTCAGTTCGTGTTCCACCTCCATTTTAATAGGAATGGCCAGGTCCTTAAGTCCACACATTACTTTTACCGTTTTTTTTTTTTTTTTTTTTAAATCTGTGGTTACACACCCTGATACCTTTTTAAAAATCTTTTTGAACTGAAACCTATTTTATTATTAGAAGCTACGATGGCTTGGAATTTAATTGAGAAAATTGCCCGAGATGTTATATTTAAATATTTTTGTGAAATTATCTTGAAATGTTTTTTTTTTAAAAAAAAAGGCTTTGCTTCACAAATTTGAAATGTCTTATAGATGCTATTTTTTTTAAAAATGAACGAGCCTAATAAAATATTTCTAAATAAGTTAAATCGAATAATGACTCTTCTCTTCAAGACTGGGTATGTTTTTCCTTAAATCTTTATTCTGAATTTGGAAATATCTTAAAATATATTTAAAAAAAAAAAAAAAAAAAAAAAAGCAAATGTGAGTTATCTTATGCTTATACCCATGCATGACCAGGTCGAGACATAGGGTTCCAACGATCACTATTTTTTAACTCCTTTTGTTTACGATAATGCAGCCTCTAGCTATCTTTATTAAATATTTTTTAGATAAGTCTCTACTCAAGAGCTAGTAGAAAAGTATCACCACACTATGAACTATTGAAAAAAAAAAAAAAAAAAAAAAAATCGAAGTAGTCAGTTACTCATGACATAAAATATTTCCACTACTGAACATCTATTTACAAATATTAAATCGAAAGCTTTCCATTTGAAGCACATTAAAATAAGCAATATGAGATACAGTATTGGCCTTTTTAGCCTGCCAACAATAATATCTTATTCAAATTTACTTTCACTTCGGGAGTAAAACTCAATTACCGTTCAAAAACAGCAATGATATCTTAAATTTTCAAGATAAACTTATATGCATCCATTTTGTCACGAATACAAACCAATCTGAAAAATTTTCATTTTCCCCATGCTTCACAAAACAGAATAAAAAATAAGTAAAAGAAAACATAATTACATGTCTGACAGCAATAGCTGACGCCAGTTGGTGTTCAAACCGGAAGTTGTGGGAGGATTAAAAATGAGTGATATTCGTAATAAATTATTTTATTTCACCATAAAGTTTGCTATTTTGTAACAAGTAACAAGATCAGTGATGTCGCTAGACTTTCAAAATCGTGGGTTTCTGGGACCCATGAGTTAAAAAAATCTGGGTCCTTTTTTGAAAAAATGAGTCCTCACCATTAATGAATTTATATATTACAGATATAAATTAAATTGTTATCTTACTGAAATGAAAAACAGTTTTTTAGGAATTTTTATCCAGTTTTTTTTTAGATTGTCTTAAAACTAATATTAAGTAGGAGGTGTTTGCTGTTAAGAAACAACTGAAAACATTTAGCTCAATCAGCTCTGGAACCAGAAAAAGAGAGAGAATATACTATAATAGCTAATTATTATTTTAAATTGAAACATTTTTAAAATTTCCTTGACATTATTAGTATTAAGAGAACAACATGAGAAAAAAGATTTTTTTTTTTTTTTTGAGAAATGAGGAGTTATCAGATAAGCAGATTGATTGCAAAATTTAGTTACACATTCCACTTCAAATCCCAAGTCCCCCACCCTCCTTTAACCTCGAAATAACTTATTAATAAAGTGTACTGTATTGATAACTTAACTGATGTATTAAAGAAAAAAAAAAAATAAAAGAAGTGTACTTACTCATCTGTAAATGAAATTACTATAATAATAATAGAATTCTGACATAAGCAAAAATATTTTATTTTTTGCTTAACACAACATACATATTACTGTTTTTTTAATACTTACATTTTCTTAATAATAAAGTTTCTTGAATCTTAATACAGACATAATGTCATGTTCCTGTAATCACGTTCGTTCATCTGGTTCATTTGTTTTGTTTCAATGAACTTAGAATGCAGCAAGGTGATGCGATTCCATGTATCGCACATTTTAACTGGCAACTTTTTAGTATCGGAACTTAGTTTTTGCTTTTGTTTTCGCACCGGCCATTCGTGTGTGTTTATCACACACAAATGGCATTTATCAGTTGGAATTGGATAAAAATGTTTTTGGATTCTTTGAAAGAATGGTTTTGTGACCATTTTTTGAATTTTATATTTCAGCTAAGCTTTGATAGAGGGCACCCAATGGTGCTTTGTTATGCAGTGATGTGATTCGACGTATCGTACATTTTTTACAAATAATCTTTTCGCATCGAAATTCGTCTTCTTGTCTCGGAGTTGGAACTTTGTTTGTGATTTCGTGCCGGCTGCTTGTTTCTGTTTACCGTATAGGATATGTTCTTCTTTATTTATGATAAAATGGAGTTTTAAACATTATAAGGAATACTTTTTAACGAAGTTTATAATACATATTTAAAATTTAAAATTAAATACCTTTAACATAACTTCGTGCTGGCAGAAAACTTTTTCGGCAGGGGATCCCCTCCTTCGACGGTGCCGACTGCACTTTGTGGTTGGCGGTCATCCAAAGGCTGATCTTCTCTTTTATAGCTGTACATGTGATGCCACACTTTGTCTATCTTCGCTGATTCGTGGTCGTTTATCACGTGATGATTGAAATCGCACACAATCATCACGTGATAAACGACCACGAATCAGCAAAGATAGACAAAGTGTGGCATCACATGTACAGCTATAAAAGAGAAGATCAGCCTTTGGATGACCGCCAACCACAAAGTGCAGTCGGCACCGTCGAAGGAGGGGATCCCCTGCCGAAAAAGCTTTCTGCCAGCACGAAGTTATGTTAAAGGTATTTAATTTTAAATTTTAAATATGGAGTTTTAAAGTTTTTTGTTTCTTCCTTAGAGCAGAATGCTTTAGGAATATACAGAAAATATCAGTTCTAAACAAGAAATCTACTTTATTTTTTACTTCCTTATACAAAGTATAAGGAAGTATAGTAATCCCGATTTGCGAAATGGATTTTGTATTTCACATTGCTCGAAAACGAATGATCGCTGAATGTTGCCAATTTATACGTGTGACTGTCATGATGTCTAGTTGCACACCTGCAAGTGTCGTCTTAACACGAGCTCTCGTTTTAGAGATATAAGGGATTTTACACGATTTTTCGTGACGTCTGTATGTGTGTGTGTGTGTCTCTGTGTGTGTGTATGTCGCATAACTCAAAAACGGTTGGACGTAGAAAGTTGTGAATTGGTACATAGGTTTGTTATAACATCTAGTTGTGCACCTCCCTTTATGGACTTTCTATGATTTTCCGTTTTGGAGATATTCAGGAAAATTAGGTTGATAATGACAAAAATACATAGGTTTTGGCCATAATGTATCAAAAAACGGTAATAACTCAAAAACGGTTTAGACAAATCTTGCAATTTAACTGACTTTCCGACTAGCTAGACATTTGAAACTTTCAGAATAGCTCAGAACACGTTGACAATGCATTTTTTAAATATTTTTAGCCAACTGTTTCCGATACCTGCTGCCTTCAGCAGCGTTTATGCGATTCAACAGAAAATTTATTTAACTATCTTCCCGACTAGCTAGACATTTGAAACTTTCAGACTAGATCAGAACACTGTGAAAATGCACTTTTTAATACTTTTAGCCAACTGTGTAGGGGCCCTGCTGCCTTCGGCAGCGTTACCAGTTCAAATCTTGGAATCGATTTTTAACTAACTTCCCGACTAGCTAGACAGTTAAAATTTCCGGAAAAGCTCAGAACACGGTGCCAATGCATTTTAAAAAATATTTTTGGCCAATTGTTTCGGGTCACTGCTGCCTTCGGCAGCGTTTACATGGTTCAACAGAAAATTTATTTAACTAACTTCCCGACTAGCTAGCCATTTGAAACTTTCAGAATAGTTCAGAACACGGTGAATATGCATCTTTTTAATACTTTTAGCCAACTGTTTCAGGTCCCTGCTGCCTTCGGCAGCGTTTATATGATCCAACAAAAAATTTATTTAACTAACTTCCCGACTAGGTAGACATTTGAAGCTTTCAGAATAGTTAGAACACGGTGAAAATGCCTTTTTTTAATCCTTTTAGCCAATTTTTTCGGGTCCCTGCTGCCTTCGTCAGCGTTACCAGTACAAATCTTGCAGTCGGTTATTAACTAACTTTCAGAAAAGCTCAGAACACGGTGATAATTTATTTTTTTTAAATATGTTTAGCCAACCGTTTCGGGTCCAATGTGAATGTTTTTTAACATTATGTATATTTCTAAAATTGTATAAGGAAGTCATGTGGTGCCCACATCAGATTTTTTTTTTTATAAGGACGAAAATTACGCGTTCCCTGGGACCCGCCACAATAAATGTTTCGCACCCTGCCTCTGATTTTTCGCATAAACAGCATTGCTGGTGGTGAGATGGTGGATGAGACCTTTAGAAGATCTATGTATGTATTATGCATTAAAACTTAAGAAAATCTGGTCTTAAATATGTTTTTTACAAGGCAAATTTAAACTTTGAAATGGCCACCACTAGGTTAACAAACTCATCTAAACTACTTGTCAGACAAGTCCACTTTCCAATTTTGGTTTGATTTGATTCATTATTTCAGAAGTTATTGTGATGACAAAATTTCCATATGTAAACAAAGTGATTGTAATAGGTTGATATTTAAAAATCAACCTAACACATTAGGTAATGAGTAATTTGCATAACAAATTTTCACTTAGAATAACACGAGGTCTAGCAACTAGCAACATTATTTTAAACTTTCCCTTTAAGGAACAATCTGCAATTGTGTTCACAAGTTCAATTGTAAGTATAAATGTAAAGGTAATAAAAATACTTAGTAGATCGAATCAAACGAGCCATCAACAATCTTTTGTGCTCTTTAGTTAAGGAGATGACACCCGGTGTTTCAAACTTCTTTCTTATCCAATTGCATATCTCCTGGCTATTGATGAACATGTATTCTATACCGATGTGGCCACAGTATACATCCTGCAAAATATTAACATTTCAGTATTATATTATGTCAAAATATTACAAACGTAACGGAAATTTATTATAACAGGGAAATGTACCTATTCTCATCCGACGAAGGGGGAAAAGAAAAGAAAATGTTTAAAAAGTATAAAATACATTTAGAAATTTAAACTATACTTCTATATATACAGGTACATATACAGATGTTACAAAATAACAATTAATAATAATTTTTTCAAATATTTGTATAATTTTACTAAATGTATAGTTTTGGACAGTTTAACACACTGCTAGGGTTTTGGACAGTACGATAAAAACCATGGTTTATACCGTGGTTTTTACCATAGTGTCTGAATACTTGCTAACCCTGATTGACACACAAAAGCCCTGAAAACTGCTCCATGCATGCAAATGAATGGCAGGAAGAACTTATTAATGAGACATGACCTGGTTATTATTAAAAGTATTCATTTAAAGCTAACACATGTGTTATTTAGAAGGCTCTTAACATATTATAAAGCAAATTAGACATTCAAAATAAGAAATTTCAAGAAAAATAAAATATGAAATTCAGGGACAGCAAAATGTCAAAACCCTCTAAAAGTTTTCCTCTTGCATATAGTAAGTGGCATGGTTGGTATTATAAAACTAAGAAAGATAATCATTATAATCAATATTTATGTAAACAACCATCACCTTCATGCACCAAAAGCAACTGAAATGTAAAAATTTTATTATAAAACACACAATCTTTTATAAAAACAAAGATTATAAAGAACGAAGATTTATAACCTTTATTTATATAAAGATTTATAAATCTTCATATAAATTAAAGATTCAAAAGATTTCGGACAAGCAGAAAATTTCATCTCCGCACAAAAAAAAAAATATGACTGTTGAAATGCATACGTTTTCTGCAAAAAGCAGAAAAATTGGCAGCTATGTACATCCATTAAATTGGAGACCTTAGTACATTCTGAAATGAAACTGAGTTTCTTAAATCATGTATAGTGTGAACCCCGTAATTAAAAAAAAGCATGTAAAATACAATAACTATCTTAATACCTACCTCCAAGCGTTTGAGTATCTCTCTCAGTGATAAAACACTTTCATTTCCTCCAATAAAAGTGCTTCCCGGTAGCTTAAAATGACGGTCCATATCTTTTTCCTCTATGTTGGATTAGAAAAACAAAGACAATATATCAAAGTAAACAATTTTTATAAATTGATGGAAAGTGATTAAAATTACTCCTAAAAAAATTAAATGCCTAAATATTTTTTAAAGTTTTATATTTATAAGTAGTTCCGTATGATCTTGTCAACTATAAAATGAAAGGGAATATCAGCTACAATAGTCAAGCTACAAGTTTCAAGATTAAAAGATATATTGATAAACACCTTACTTCGGCTTCATCATTACTTGCAAAAAGCTTTTCGTGGGGGGATCCTCCCCCTTTCTCAATTGCAAACTTTTTGAAGTGGGCCTTGGCTATTTATAGCTTCGTCTTGCTCTTTCAACAGGTAGCGCCACTGTGGATCGATCTTGGCGAATTAATGGCAACCTGATTTTTAAGAATTTCAATGCTTTCTCCATAAAATGCATACATAGGGTTATTATAGTTGGCTATTTTCGTTACGTCATTAAATTTTATATTTATTTCGCTTTCCTGATAGGTTCTAGCAAGGGCAGTAGTATATCTGGCATATTTTATATCGTTTTTATGTTTGTTAAGGCGAACAAAAAGCTTCTTGCAAGTAATGATGAAGCCGAAGTAAGGTGTTTCTGTTTATCAATATATCTTTTAATTAATTGTGCTTCATTTAAAGTTTAAATTAAGTTTCAAGATATATAATATTTAAAATTAAAAAATAAATAAATAAATAAAATAAGTAATTTTATTTTTAGGTTTAGCAAAACAATTGAAATTTAAGATGTTTTGATAAAACTGTATGCCATATCAAGCAGTGCTTAGAAAAATAAATCTATGTATATAAAGAAAATATCCCCCCCCCCCAAAAAAAAAAAAAAATAAATAAATAAATAATAATAATAACACTGGTTTAGTTTTTTTCAACTCTGACTTAAGTATATTAATATTAATTGGTGCCTTTATGATAAAATATGTTATTATTAAAAAATATTATCTTGCAGAAAAGGTCTGCACCAATGGAGCTTGGCACAGAGACCATATAAACATTCTTCCACAAGAAGAAGTAAGTACTGGACTGATTCTAAGAAATGATTTGTCACTGAGTGAGGAAAGTAAGCTGAAATAGAACAGTGTTGTTTTTATCTTTCTTATTAATGGAATCTATCACAAATCTTATAGCTACGTCTCTTCCCCAGAAGCAAAAATTTTCTGCATATATTTGCAGCAAAACATAATTTGCCTGATGATATCACAAATAATATTAAATTCATGAAATATGTAAAATTTACATCTACAAAAAAAAGTAAATCAAGAACATATAACAAGTAATGTAAATTATATTAGCTCTGTGAAATGCTGTTTCTGCTATGAGTGAATCATACAAGACTTTCAAAGCAATTTTGAAAATTGCAGGATGCAAATAGGCTTATTAAATTCTTAGTCAAACATAACTTTAAAAGAAAACACCAATGGTGTTTGATATGTAGGAGTCGATCCAGGCAAAAATTGAGGCCCATTTTTGATGCCCTTTCATAAAAAATGTCCCTTTACAAAATAAAAAATTCATAAAGATTTTATTTTATAAAAGAAATTTCCATGTTTTCAGTATTATTTTTAATTAATGCCTATATTTGGTTCAACGAAACTCTATTAACTTGATATAAAACATTATAGAATAACTATTAAAATGGAAAGTTATACACAATACAGTAGTACCTCGATCCATCGTTTCTCACAGGGTACATGAAAAAAAAGTTAAAAGCAGGAAAACAATGAATGCAGGTTAAAGTCAAAACACAAAGAAAACAATGTGTATACAGTGTAACTAATGAAAGCTAATTTGTTACTTCCCAAACTGTGAAAGAGATAAATTACTGTTGTAGAACATTAAATAAAATTTATTTTTAAAAATCAGTAATTTTATGTTGGGTTTTTCATTCATTTTAGAAATTAAACCGGAATTTTTCAAAATTGAGATTTTTCTGTATTTTCATGTGCTTATATAAAAGTTTGTGCATTTTCAAACGTCATAATTACATCAAACATATTTGACAGTGGCGTAGGCTCACCCTCATCGGCATGAAAATTATCCTCTGTTTCTCCATCATTATTTTAATTTTTTGAAATTACACATTTCTTCTATGCTTTATGATACCGCATGTCACAACATCTTGATTAATGCAAATACCACTAAATTTTGTACCAGACACATTCTCTGCCACATGCAACCACTCTTCATCTGCATTATCATCATCATCATCTTCTTGCCCTTCTGTTTGGTGGTATTCATCATTTTTTTGCACATAACTGCATTTCACAAAACAATTTTCTTTATTACTGAAGAGGTTACTGCCTGCCATGCTGAAATTACAAAATGAATAGAGGGTCCAGAGACATGGCATCACAATTTTGATCCTCCATACAAATGGGAAAGAGAGTTATTTTAGGATGAAAGGAGTAATTCTAGTTTGTATGCCTTATGGAACCGCTTGAACTTCACAAGAAAATTTTTGCAATAATGAACGTGGAAAAGCGACTTTTTGAAGCATGATACATGCGGGTTTCATTAACATTATTTAAATACAATTTGTGCAGGGACCATAGAAATAAAACGATCAATGCAAGAAAACGATGGATGCAGGAACAATAGATCAGGGTTTCACAGTATATATATATTTTTTCACAAAAATGGGCCCCAAAAATTAAAACCTGAATCAACCCCCGATAAAAGAGGGCAAAATTATGAAATGGCCTTCGAATGAAGATAAATTTAACATTATGTGTATGGGAGAAAATTTCGTTCCAAAATAAAATGGCTTCTTAACTCTCTGACCGCCTTTGCAAAAGACAAAAATTTAATGTTTTCAGTAAATACTTTTACAATGAACTAAAATAATGCTTCTTTCAAGCTTCAGATAATAAATATAACAATGTACAGGAAGATAAACATTAGAAATATTATTTATGACCTCTATAATAATAAAAAAAAAAAAATACCCTAAAAATTCATGATTATGTAATTTTTAATGATAAGTGAGTTGTGGAAAAAAACAATAGCTCTGTGAATGGATATATTCATCCAGCAGCAATGAGGTGGTTAATAGAGGTAGTCTTAAAGACTTTTTACTGTAATTAAACCTACAGTACACTCCCAAAAATCTGCACAGCTTGGGACCAGAGAAACTGCAAATTTTAGGTATTTTTTGTTAGAGTTAGAGCTGTAATGCATTAAAAATAGGGGTGGGAATCGATTAACAGTTTTAACTGGGTTAATCGAAGTTCATTAATCGATTAATCGGCCGATTAATCGAATTTTTAATCGATTTTCATTTTTCTTTGTATAGTTTTATTTGAACGATGAATAAAACTCTCCTTTGTATTTTTTTTTTCTTTTTTTTAATTCCAGATAGTACACAATAGACCAGAAAAATTACATAGATGTTGATTTAAATACTTCCTTAAACACTAACACTAATAATAAATATAAAACAAATGATGAAAAAGAAAACTTCTTAACTTTTTTCTAATAAATAAAAAACTATTTTAAATATGAAGATAATACAACACTTCGAAAAGCAACTGCAAGTGACTGAGCATTGCACGAAAGCAATGCACGTGACTGAGCATTTACAAATCATTTTTTAATTTATGAAATACATTTCTTGTTAAACTTAGGTTTGATTGTGAAGGTATTTAGTTAGGGTAGTTAGTGCTGTTGCCTCTTAATTATTGATATATAATAATAAAAAAACGTAATTAAAAATGCCTTATAAATGTTAAATATTTAAATTATACTCACCCATATATATAAAAAAAGGTGAAAATGAAACTCACATACATGTTTATTTCCAAATGTTACATAACAAGTAAAAAAAAAAGATACTATTTTAACCAATCCCTTTAACACACAGGCACACTGACATTTTTCGGGATCTAAGTTCGACCATATGTAAAATATATCCTATAAAATTCAAATATGTGAAAATATATTTTGTTGGGGTGTGTTTGGGATTAAGGCTGATTGACTTCATTGGGATTCTAAGCCTATAGGTGAAGTGCCCTCCGTAAATGCCTTTCTGAGGGGTCCTAGCACGTATTTACGCGAATTTCCGAGAAAACCACGTAAAACTTCGAATGACTAGGTCGACGAGCGCAACCTGGGATCGAACCTGGCACTTCCCGTGTACCAACATTGAGCACAGAACCGCTCGGCCACTGGTAGAGCAATATTTTATTGGCAGACGACTATTTTAAATTTTTACTTTAAACTGTCGTTTGAAAATTTTAATCGGATTTTGAAAATTTTTAATCGAATTAATCGGACCGATTAACTCTATTAAAACAATTGATCGGGACTAAGCATTGATCGATTAACCGAACCGATTAATCGATTAATCGGCACAGCCCTAATTAAAAATGATAATGATATAAGTAAGCATGTAAAATAAAGAAAAAAAAAAGATAAATTAAGGCAATTCAAGAGTAAATATATATTTTCCTTACAGTCTTTGAATAGTTATTTTTTATACAAACACAAATACAGTTAAAAAATTTAGGTACTTATCTTCAAGACCTGGACTTCAGTTACTTTTACTTTTATTTTATTAGATTCGGTTTCTAAAAAGATACTGTAGAAACAAGTGCTGTCTTTATTATTTTTCCTTGAAAACTTTACTATAAATTTTATTGTTTATGTTTATATCTGTTGTGATGTGATAGTGCTGATTTCTGGAGTTTGCAGATTTTAGGAATGTGGATTTTGAAGAGAGTACTGTAGAGGTCTCCACCAGCTCAAACTTGAGTTGAGACCTGCAGAATTTCTCAATTCGGTCTTAGGCTTAATATTTTTTGGCATCGTCAGGCCTGGATTAAAAATTTTCTGGACTGACATGGCATGGAAATTTTTTCCCTCTATTTTCTTTGTTAATTAACAAAAACGGTAAATGATAAAGCATTTTTGTCATTTATTTTACATAATTTTATAGGCTAGTATGACGTATGATATTTTATTTTGTTAAAAAATGTTTATAACTTCAAACTGATAATATGACTGACTGTTTGTGTTCTGATTTTTGCAAATATTTTTAGCAGGTTTCGAAACTGATATACGATATTTAAAATCATAATAACACGTTTCCTACTCAAAATAATATATCCATATCGCTACTAATGTGTGCACATGTATAAACAAAAGAAATTAGATACATGACTGCTATTACCTATAAGGTTTTGTTGCCCTATGGTCTGCAGAGTCTAGGGATTACGAAAGATATTTATTTAAAGCATTTTGCCATTACTGTCCAGGGCATTAAATGTTATGAAATTAGTATCATTTTTTAGATGTGCAAAAGTATCTTTTCAATGGAAAATGGTTAGAATTAGCATTAATATTTTGTTTACAGGTCCACATAAAGGAATTCAGATACATTACAGAATAAAAGTTTAAATGGATAAAAGTAGGTAATTAGTAGTATTAATCATTTTTAATACCTTCCTACATTGTTAGATAAATAAAAACTTCAATTTGGCTGTCTGTCGGTGTGCCTTCTGTCAATCTGTAATAATGAATTTGTGTTTATATGTACAGTCGGGGAAAAAAAAAACGCAACACTCGCTGTAATTTCGTTATTAATTGACGCAGGAACATCTAATAGACATAATTCAACAGGAAATTAAAAGCGCTTTATGAATATGTCGTCAAATTTTGAATTAGGGGTCATCTACATATTGAAATGAGTGCCAACTTTGATTTTTTCAATAGCAACACCCAATTTTGACTTCATTTTCGATTTTCTGAGAGTTTGGCAGTGCGAAAAAGTATGCTATTTGTATAGTTTATCTTTAGTATTTATAGAGTTATAATCAAAAGTGTGTTAGGGGGTTATCTGTAAACGTAGAAAAATAAAATTTAGATCCTATAAGAAAGAGACAAAATTTTAAAGTTTCACACCGGAAATCTTTCAGAAAAAAAATAATTATAAAAATTAATAAAACGTTGTGTCTTTTAGTTCCTTAATTTTCCTAAATTCAATTTTTTAGATTTGTATATACTTGAGTACTTTTTTAGATAATTTTAGGTCTATTTAAATACATTATACTTGCGATTAGTTAATACAGTACTCTTTGAAAAAGGAGCAATCTTTTTCAAGTGTCTATTCTAGTTGTACTGATCACAAATAAAGCTTAAATTTTCTTTCGTAGGTAACATAATAGACGAAATGAAATAATATATATATATACAACAACGCATAAACTAAACCTTTTCGGATAAATTATTGTAAGGGTTCATGAAGTAAATATTAAACAATTTTAATCACACTTACCAGTTTTTTGTCAGTTGAACTCTTTGGAACTGTACGATTCGTTTTATAATTTCTATGAAAATATATTTTCTTAATTAACCCTTTCGCGACTGCTGACGTAAATTCACAACATTCGAAAATCTGTAACTCTGTCAGTGGGCGTTTCTTTCGTAATTTGTGTGTTATATATTTCTTAAGTGTGTACCCAGTGTTCATATTTTTGCAATAAAATATACTACGGATAGAAATATATTGATTAGAAAGAATATAATGATAAAGTATATCCATTTGTAATATAATCGTGAATACAGAAAATTTGCTCTAAACTATTATATTTTGAGAGTATAATGCCCGTAGGCGGGTCTTACTGTCAAAAAGACAAAATCTTGCGGTCGCAAAAAGTGTTAAAATATATTTATAAAAGTTAAAGTATGTTTTTAAAAATGTATAAAGTTAAAATATATTAATAAAATTTTAAAGACTAAAGTGTCCTTAAAATAATATTCCTTCCCCCTATAAAATAAATAAATAAGTAAATAAATAAAATAAAATAAAGCAATATATGAAGCAAATGATTAAGCTTTTTTTAACTATGACGGTAGTTAAGAAACGAGTTTACAAGTCTGCCTTGCATTCCAATTCCATTCGTTATTTATATTTGACAATTTCACATTAAACCTATTTTTCTATTTAAAACAGTAAACCCCGCCTATTTACTTATTTTTTTTTCTCCAAATGTTCGATTAAAAGATTCAAAATTTATCACCAATTAATCGATGAAGTAAAAACCACTTGTGCGTATTTTTGTCAACATAAAATAAGGTGTTTAACACGAATACTCAATGTCACATTTACTTTTTTTTCTGTATTGTTTCGTTATAAAGAACGATGAAGGCGGGGCTGGTCTTCTTTAGAAAACAGAAAATCGTGATGCTAACACTAATGTCTAAAAATCATCATTTTTGTTTCATTTCTTTGCGTTTGACGTTGTAGTTATATAATTTGACCCGTAAATAAAAAATTAAAATATTTTGTTTAATTTTCTTTGTTATTTTTAAAGATTTGATTCGTTACCTCATGCAAAACTTTATAAGAGACGGCCCCCTAAACCACTCCAAAAGAAAGATTTATTTATATCTCGAAAACTAATAACTGGAGCGAGCTGCAAATTTGCACACCCATATTTTTCAGCATTAGGATTCATTTTATGTAAAAATTAATATAGGTCATAATTCATAATTTTTATGAATATGCATTTATTAATATTTTTCAGAATTAAAAATATTTTTCAGAATCAAAAGTAATGATGGATTATGTTTGGGTTTCTTCACTGTATCTCGTAAAAAAAAAATTAGATCGATCAAGTTACTTTTTGTGAAGATATTAATAAAAGTTTGAAATATGAATTTAACATTAGCACCTTCAAACTTTGAACGCTTATAACTCTGTGAAAAAATAAGTAAAATATACAACCAATATACTTTTTCGCGTTGTCGCGATCCCAGGAATTCAAATATAAAATAAAAATGGGGCATTACCATTGAAAAAAATCAAAGTTTGTGCGCGTTTTAATATGTAGACGACCCCTAATTCAAAATTTCAGTTCATTTTCGGAAACTACTCACAATTCCCCGTCGAATGATACCCATTACATTTTTCTACAACGATTAGCAACGAAGTTACGTTGAGTGTTGCGTTTTTTTTTCCCCGACTGTACAGTAGAGCGCCGATTATCCGAACAGTCTATTTCTCCCCCTAAAAAAAATTCCTAACTGAACTTCCAATTATCCTAATTCCTGATTCCCTTATCCTAATTCCGTTCCCAACATGCGAAAACTAATTTGAAAGATTGTTGCATTATGGCTGCTGATTCTTGGAATCTAGAAAAATCTTCAACATTAAAAAAGGCTTGGAATACAATTTTAAATAAAGAAAAAAAAATTATAGTGGATTAGAAGAATCTAGTAAAGAAAATGAGGAATGTAAAACAATAAAGGAGATGGGAAGAATCCTATGTTATGAAGAAAATGAAATTAACGAATGGTTAAATAGTGACGTTCATGACCCTGGATAACAGATTTTAAATGATGATGAGATTGTGGATAAGATTCAAGGTGGAAAAGAAAATGAAAACAAATGCTTTGAAAATGACCCCATATCACATCATCTTTGAATGTTTGGAAACAACTATGAAATGGTTTGAACGGCAAAACGATGCAGATCCTCTTCAATTAACCTGTCTAAGAAGAATTCGAGATGTGGAAGCATTGACAGAATGTCTTCTTTGAAGCAAGCAACAATCAAAAGCTTTTTTGCTTAAATTGTTATATCTAGAGTTTAAAAAAAAAAACTTTTAAACACGCCAGCACAAATTGGTACTGCCAGTCCTAAGCCTGGATAAAGTGTGATGGTTTTTCTATTGGCACAATACCCCTCCAATTATCCAAACTTTTGCTTATCCGAACTAGGGTCTGTCCCGACGTGTTCGGATAATCGGCGCTCTACTGTAATTGTTTTCTAAAAGATTAGTAGTACTATTAACAGATATTCCCCTTATTGGCTATATAAAATCGCTGGAAAGTAGATACTAAAAAATTCTGCATGAATATGCATCCATTTTGTTTTCCCCTTTTTCTTTTCCAGCTGGGCCAGAACCTCAAAATTTTAGACTGTGCAGACCTCTAGTCTATAGTATATTACAAATAAAGTAATACATACATATAAAGCAATAATATGTTTGCCTTAAGTAATACACAATTTTACTATTTGGGAACAAGTAAAATTAGAAAGTGGATTAAGCACAGAAACAAAAAAACTTTTAAACAAATATATATCATGAAAATCTAACTATTCTAATTACAATACATCATTTATGAGTTATTTACAGAAACAGAGAAACTGATATATATACATTTTTTTTTTCAATAGTGAAATTTAAAAATGGTTCTATAACTTTTTTTTTTTTTTTTTTTTAAGCAAAGAGAAAAGTAATAGATACCATTTGGTGACTTAAGATAAATAAAATAATACTAAGTTTACATGCTAAGCAAGATATTAAGAATAAATTAACTACAAATAGAAAAGGTAAATAAAAAAAATACATACAGAGTTTAATGAAACAAAGTTAAAAATTTCGTTTACCACTGAAAAATAACATATATCTGCCATTCTCCTTGTAATATATGTGTCATTCACTGTAAAAGTGACATAACTCCATATTTTTTAAATATATACATTTTTGCTGAGTTGCATCACATTTAATCATAGCTTTCATTATAAAAGTGAAAGAACTCCAATGATTGCATTAAAATCATTGCATTTAATTGCATTAAATTGTAAGTGGCATTGCTTGTTCTTTCAGAGAACTATAACTTCTAAATATTCAGTATAAAAATGAAGTTACTAAGTTACTTCAAATTAATTTTCTTACAAATTCTTACAACTCTGATTTCAATTAAAGTAAAGACACCAGTGCTCGTCACCCCTAAAATCGGCACCAGCACTAAATTCTCCAAAGCCTTCTGCTGCTTATCACACAAACAGTTCGATTTCAAGTGTTGAGGAAAAGTGGGGGAAAGCAAAATAAGTGAAGTATGTGTTAAATGACAATTGGATTGAGTCAACGTAAAGCAAATGATTAAGGAATGAGGTATGCATTTCTTGATATATTTTGTTGTTTGTTGTATTTGACATTGCTCATAAAGCATTGTATACAAAGTTTATGACATGTAGAATACGATTTATGTGCGACTTTTTAAAATTTAACATAATATAAAGATTTTTATAGTATGACGCCTACTGGTGCATATTTTGCATGTTTCACCAGTACTCGTCACCCCTGACGAACACTGGTGTTTTAACATGTTTAATAATTGGGTAATGTTTTTTACTAAAAAATACTATATTTTCGCCTAGAATTATGATGGTATAGTTTTACTTTAATTGGACTACTTTCACCAGTACTCGTCACCCCTGACGAGCACTGGTGTTTTAATATTTTTAATAATTGGGTAATGTTTTTTACTAAAAATACTATATTTTCACTTAGAATTATGATGGTATAGTTTTACTTTAATTGGACTACTTTCACCAGTACTCGTCACCCCTGACGAGCACTGGTGTTTTAACATTTTTAATAATTGGGTAATGTTTCTTACTAAAAATACTATATTTTCACTTAGAATTATGATGGTATAGTTTTATTTTAACTGGACTACTGGCACCAGTAGTCATCAGGGGTATTTGTAAATGTAAAGAAATATATTTTGACCCCAAGAACATGACCTGTATTGCATTTGTAACTTTTGTCTAGCTTGTTTAAATAAAGTCAATCCTGGTAACTTTAATTTACAAAGACTGAATTTAAACCACCTATAATTTTCCATTGTATTTTGCTGGAAAAATTAAATAAATGTCACATAAACATATTTAGTTATAAAGATCGTTTTCTAGTTTTCTGCTATATATTTTAGGAAAACAGAAGTGATTACTCTATACATCTGTCTAATGTATTTTAAATTTTTATGATGTCATGCTTTTGCGAAGATGCATTTAAGTGATGTTTTAAAGTTGCTTCATACTAATTAGTTACAAACTGTAAATATCATTTAAGCACTTTATTATGCATTTTATATTTTTATAAGTTTTTATTGATCGTAATTAATTAATTTAATTCATATATATTTTGAAAGTTATAAAATACAAAGCCTTAATTCCATAATCAGCATAACTGTGAGTCGATTCAAAATTTTATTAAGGATTTTTGTTATGTTAGATATAGGTGACTAAGAATTTATGTAGAAAATATTAAATATGAAAACATTTCTTAAGTAAGCTTTCTATTTATAATATTATATTACTTATGTAAGGTAAACACACGAAACATATAAATGATTCTTTTAATAAAAAAAAAATTAAGTATGTAGTGACTTTTTTTTGTGTGTGTGCGTAGGGGCAGGGGTAAAAGAGGTGATATATTCAGTAGCAGTGGATTGTTCTTTGCCTATCTAGTATATATAGTGTTACATTAGTTGAAAGACTAAAAAAAAAAACAAGATAATGGGAACTGCATTTTAAAAATTTCGGAATATGTATAAGCCTTTTTAAAAAAAATTAAACTTTCTTGTAGCTGTTATTTTACATAAAAATATCATATTTATATTCTTTATGATGGCTCAAAATCACCCATAATGACAGTGTAAAACTGAAACAGATACAAATATTATTTTTCGTGTTTATACCAGAAATATTTGCTAAGTATTATAAGATTAAGTTATAATTAAGTCAAAATGTTTTCATTTTATGTCAATAATTATGAAAGTATTTAAAGTTACGCAGTTAAAGTTCCCGCTGCCTTCTGTAATAGCTTTCCGGCCTACAATATGACACAATATGATGATTGGCTTCACCTGACTTTTACATCGTCTTAACTGCTTTTTATCCCCCCCCCCCTTCCCAAGAGTAAATTTAAAAGTTTCACGAAATTCCATCAAAGGGCATATTGCTTACACTTAACCAACACACACATAAAAAATCGCCTTTCTGAGGTAATTTGGAGCAGAACTAAGGTTGAAAACGTGTTTTTGGTCAGCAAGCCCGCGGAAAGGGGAGGTAATTTTGCAAAATCGACCTTATATGTTTTGAGTACCCATAACCCACCGAAACAAAAAAAAAAAACCTTCCTGAAATAATTTGGTGCAGAGTTAAGCTTGAAAACTTATTTTTTTGCACCCACACATAAAACGGGGGGTGGAAGACGAGATATTTTCACAAAGCTAGGTGTTGGATACATATGATCAACTCACAGATCAAAAATCATCTTTGTAAGATAATTTTTAGAGTGAAGTCATGCAAGAAAATATGTTTTTGCTCCCCTTCCCCAAGATGTGGTAGGAAAGAATTGCATAAAATCCCTTTATAGTGTGTATTGGGTACACGTTACTAATCGACGCATCAAAAAATTGCTTTCTTGACATAATTTGGAGCAGAATTACTCTTGAAAACATGTTTTTGATTCCATCCCACAGTTGATGGAGGAGGAGAAGCGAAAGATTTCATAAAATCCTTTCACAGCATGTGTTAGGTATGCATAACTTACCCATACGTAAAAAAAAAAAAAAAAATCAATCTTACCGAGATAATTTGGAGGAAAGTTACACCACTACACAACTCACACTACACACTTAGCTTGGAAACAAGTTTATTAGCCCCTCCCTTGCTACTTACCCTCTGCTTTAAGTTAAGACATTTTTAAGAACAAAAAACATTTCAGGACTTTTTTTTTAAAGTAAACAAATTTCAAATTATTTTGCATATGAATTTTATTGTTTTATTCGCAAAACCTTGCTCAATAGTTTGAATTTCACCATTTAATGCTTTGTGTTTTAAAAACTAAGAATGAATTTAGGTTCTAAGTATGTGCCAAAGATGTTTTGTTTCATGAAATTTTCTAAAAACACAATTAAAATCAAATTATTCAGCAAATTGTTATGCTTTGTTTACATGGCGACCACTGGTGCAAACACATGATGACTACTGGTGCATTTTTATAGGTTTTATTTTTATTTTTTGAATTGGCGTAATGTATTGAAAAATTGAAAGTATCTAACAACAACTAGAAGAATCAGTGTATGGAATAAACCAAAGTATAATATTGATACACGAATACCACACGGGAAAAACAAACATTTTAAAAATAAGGCCTTAAGAGTGACGAGCACTGGTGTCTTTACCTTACGTAGTAAAAAATCGATAACAATGACTGTATATTTGTATTTTTTTCCTATACACAAATTTGCAAAAAGCTCATTATTTCAAAATTCATTTATAAGGAGACAATTCACTTTTAGAATGAATGACCCACATATCACAAGTGCAATACAAAGTGAATACAGTTTTCTCGTGAAGTTTTCAAAACGAAATCTCATTTCAAATTATAATTTAGTCTTTGATGCCAAATCATATAATCAACATCAAATTTTTAAAATTACGATTCATTTTCCATCTGTGCTTGCCATTTTGCTATATGTTTCAATCAAAATGCAATAGAATATAAACACGTTCAAAAATTGGATTTTTTTTTTTTTTTCTATTTAAATAAACAGACTACACAGTAGATTATATCTTAGTAGATATTATATATAGTATATATTAGTAGATATTATCTCATTTATGTAGGTAGACTAAGTTTTGTCTTGAAAACATCACAAAATTTTTAAAAATGTATGTCCTGAAATTTCATTTTATGATAGCACTACCCCTGTTTTAGCTCTCAATTTGTAAAATAACTTTCTAGGCAAACATTTCATCAATGGACAAAGTAACAATTTTTCAGATCTCATTTGGAAAGACAGGGGGCAAAGGATACATTTAAAAAAAGAAAATACATTTCTGAAACGGAAAATCGTGATCAGAGATGCCAACTTCTAATGACAAAAAAGCAGGAAATTTTTCAACAGAAATCAGGAGACTTTTTCTAACAAGAAAGTTTGTAAGGAAAATGAGTAAAAAAATGCAAATTTAATTTTAAATAATGTTTTATATGCTTAGGAGGTATTTACAAAGCATCAGTAAAATTAAATGAATAATATGTTTCTTGCAGTAAAACAAACCATCAAAAAAAAAAAAAAAAAAAAAAAATTTAAACAACTGTATGTCTGAGGTTTTTTTTAAAATCAAAATAGACAGATTTGATCATTCTGCTCCAAATATAAAACAATAAGGATCTTAATTATCTTTGTAAAAGAAAAGCTAATAAAGAAATGAAAATATCAGCTATATTCTAATGAAATTTGAATTCTTTAAGTTTTCAATAGTTATGGTATTTAAAAAAAAAAAAACTTTTGATAATGAGACATTTTTCATTATGCAAAAATGAAAGTTAAAAATGTATTCTTAGCAAAAATTAGTTTCAAAGCATTGTATAGTAATTCACATTCAAACTGAACTTGATAAATTGCAGGGCAACATGAATTTCAATTTTCTTTCAAATTTTTTTTACCCAATCCCCCAAATTTTAAGCATAAATTATGTTAAGAGGGATAGATAAAAATTACATCCGAAAAGCGGGAGAAATGAGTGGAAAATCAGGAGCATAGAAAAACAAGCAAAAATCAGGAGACTCCTGCCAAAAACAGGAGACTTGGCATGTCTGCAATTGCCCCTGAGCGAGTTCGTTAGTAAATAATAATTATTTTAAGCATATAATATTTAATTTACATACATCTTCACTAAAACAGATTTTCTTTCTTTTCTTTTTTTTTAATATGCTTACTGAACTTACAAAAAAAAAAGGAATTAAAATGTTTTTATTCCATCAATATGAATGGAATAAAATCCATCAATCATAACTCTAAATTACAAATGACCAAAAGAAAAAAACTGTAAAACTTAAAAAAAAAAAAAAAAAAAAAAAAAGCTATTTTTTACAAAAAGATAATATATATATACACACACACAGTCAAACCACATTAACATGAAAATCAAGGGGAATAAAAATTTCATTCATGTTATCAGTAGTTCAGGCTATAAGTAACTAATATTAATTTCAACAGAGACTGTGGAAACAGTTCATGTTAAAAGTAATTCACGCTAAGCGTGTTTATGTTAACAAGGTTCGACTGTATATAATTTTAAATAGTGTGCCTAAAATGAAAAAATATAAGGAAGGACACAACAGGTCACAGGAATGTACTAGTAGTCAAATGCAATAAGCAAACTGGCCAGCTTAACCCCTTCTGCTCCAGGCTAGCTGTAGTGTAAATGTCTGAAATACCATATTATAATTTTGAAATAGTATCGTATACTTTCTTTGGACGTATGCACGTACGTCCATGGTATTAATGGCCATTAACACTAGGACGTACGCATGTACGTCCCTGGAGTGGAAGGGGTTAATAGCTACACACGTCACGTCTGGTGCAATTTCTACATTCTCATTGGATATTTCACCTGCTTCAAGGTCAACATCAGAGATATGCCATACTTTAAGGTGGTACAAAATAAATAAAGGGTGAAAGGGTTAAGGTATGGGATTGTTTATAAAATGAATGGAAAATATTTCTTTCTGAAAGATTTTCCAAATATTTCTGGAAGAATTTTGTAAATTGTGAAAAATAATTTCCAAATAGTTGCCATAGTCTCCTCAGGCTGAAAATAGTCACAAATGGTTGCCTTTTAGTAGCCTGTGACAACCCCATATTAACACCACAAAGACAATTAATTTTTTGACATGCATACCACTTAGAGATGTAAAAAAGCTGGTTACTAAAGGCTTTCAACATTTAATGTAAGATTTTCTGTAACTAGAACAGATTAATAACATCAGTCAATATTTGGGTTAGCAAAATTATATGAATTAATGATTGTAAAATAAAAATGATATTTGCTTCTCATATAATAGATATCTGACACCTCATACATTTTTGCAATTAGATTAGTTTGAAGAGGTATAGAATGAATTTTAAAATGCATATCTTTACCCAACTGGTAGCTCCTTAGAACCACTTGCGGAGAACTAGGTGATCCTTCAGAAAAAGCTGAATGGATGTTAGCAGAAGTGATGCCGAGGGGATCCAATTTAGAGACAAGATGACCTCTCACCTGGAAAAGTTTGGGTCTTTTTTTAGAAGGAAGATACACAACCAAATAGTACATAATAAAAGACAAAAGCAGAAAAAATGTAATCCTCAATTTCAATGTCAAACTGAAATACATAATAATATTTAATACTACATTATTTTATTTAGTTCCCCATCATACTATAGGTATGGGGAACTCAGGTAATCATGAAACCTTCAACCTCAGGTTTTTTTTTTTTTTTTTTTTTTACTTTTTTACACATTTTCAAGTGTGAGGAATCAAAAAATGACAAAATTTGTATGGTGTCTGTTAGCTTGTTAGTCCGTTAGTGTGTTAGTCTGTGTACACGATATCTCAAGAACAAATAGTCGCAGGTAAGTCAGATAAGTTTTAAAATATTACTTTCGACACTGGCAAGAATCCTATTTATTTGCAACATTTGAATTTAAAAACTTTGTAAGTTATTTTAAATTTACAATTTTCTTAACATGGGAGAATAGGGCAAAGTTTCACTTAAACATCCATTAAGTAGAAAATTTTTACTGTAAAGATGTCAGACCAGTTTTAAAATATCAGTTTTGAATTCGGAATGAACATCATTAACTATAAACATGCTACTTTGAAAGTTTCGCAAGTTATTTGGAATTTACGAATTTCTTAACATGAGAGAATAGGGCAAAATTTCACATAAATGTCAATTTCGAGGGATATTTTCATCGTAAAGTTGTGAGACCACTTTTGAAATATTTTGGATACTGGCATGAATATCATAGACATACTTGCCAACCAATTACAATAAAAAAAGGGAAGATTTTTGTTGAAAAACCTGAAGATTTCATAAAAAAAGGGAAGATTTTTTTTTTTTTTTTTTTAGTTTCTCTTTGACGTAATCAACAATACAGTTTTACAATTTTAATATTTAGAAGCAATCTATAAAAACGTTTTACTATAGATTGATTATACTAAATACATAAAGGTTTTAAATGAAATTATTCCTCTTCAACATATAAATTCTACAAAACAGAATCTGTAAGAAATTTATTTAACAATAGACAAAAAACTTAGTTAAGTTAAAGTATAACTAATTTTTTTAAATAAATAGAATATGATTTTTGTGTATGTACATTAATCATACATATAAAAAAAAAAGTAGCAGTAGCTAATTATCAGTTTCAAACGTGCATAAAACCAACTGAGTATTAATTTTCTTAAATTGATTTGGAAAAAATTTTCCTACCTGAAAAAATTCTTAATTTTTTTCCCCATGTTTACACATTTGGTATAAATATGACATACAAATATTTAATTTAATTGAGGAAAAATAAACAGATTCATTAAATTCAGCAATAAAGATCAAAAAACAATTACATACGTGAGAAATATTGAGCACTTCTGTTGCTTTATTGTTTCTAGAATTGATCACTGATCACAATCCGGGAAAGGGGGGGGGATACAAAAATAATTACAGAGTAAGAAATATTAAACTCTTTCAACTCTACTTCTAGAATCTAATGAAAGAAGTTTAAAATTAATATTATCATTTATGTTGCACATGGATAAAGATTAGGAAACAAAAGACTTCTGCAGAACATTTGATTGCTGATCACTAGTTGGAGATAAATGGAGGGGGGGGACAAAAAATAATTACATCAGCAAGAAATATTTAACAATTCTATTTCTTTACATGTTCTAGAATCTCATAAAGCAAGTTTGAAATGAATATTGACATTTATGTCATTGATGGAAAAAGATTGGGAATCAGGAGTTTTCGTAGAACATTTGGGTTTTCTTTTTAAAACGACCGATATCCACGACTTTTTAAAAAACGGAAGATTTCATCGTCTGTCCGGAAGATACGTTAAAAAAACTGAAGTCTTTCGGGAAAACCGGAAAAGTTGGCAAGTATGCATAGACTATGAATTTTCCAATTTAAAAAATTCGTAGGTTATTTGGAATTTACGATTTACTTAACATGGCAGAATAGGGTAAATTTGATCATAAACGTCCATTTTGAGGATCATAAGTATATCAGACAACTTCAAAATATTTATGATATTTGTTTGAACATCGCTGACTACAAATATTCTAATGGGAAAATTTCATAAGTTATATAAAATTTAAGATTTTATCAAAATAGCAAAATTGGGTGAAATTGCATATAAATAAGCATTTTGGGGATTGTTGCATTGGAAATAGTAGCATGAAAACTAAACTACGTTTTTACACGTTCTCAGGTGTGAGGAATTCGAAATTGACAAAATTTGTATGGTGTCCGTCTGTTAGTCCGTGTACACGATATCTCACGAACAAATGATCGCAGAGAAATCGGACAAGTTTTAACATATTTGTTATGACACTGGCAAGAACCCTATTCTTTCGCAACATTCTAATTAAAAACTTCAGAAGTTATTCGAAATTTACGATTTTCTTAGCATGGGAGAACAGGGCAAAATTTCACTTAAGCGTGCATGAAAAGACTTTTTTTATTGTAAAGATGTAAGAACAGCTTCTACATATCAGTTTTGATGCCAGGATGAATATCATTATCATTAACTATAAAACAGGCACTTTGAAAATTTCGCAAATTACTCGAAATTTACAAATTTCTTAACAAGGCAGAATACGGCAAAATTTCACATAAATGTTCCTTTTAAAGGATATTTTCATCGTAAAATTGACAGACTACTATGAATTTTCCAATTTAAAAACTTCAGAAGTCATCTGATATTTACGATTTACTTATGGCAGAATAGGGCAAAATTCAGTATAAAAGTTCATTTTTTGGATCATAAATATATCAGACAACCTCAAAATAACTTTTATGATACTTGTATGAACATGATTGACTACAAATATTCTAATTGGGAAAATGTTGTAAGTTATTTGTAATTTAAGATTTTACCAATACAGCAAAATTGGGCGATATTCCGCATAAATATGCACTTTGAGGATTGTTGCATTTGAAATAGTAGCATGAAAACTAACCTATGAAATTGAGCCTAATAAAATAAGTTAATAGAATAAGATATCAAAGTGAAAGGTGAATAGCCTATTAGGCAGGGATTTCATTCTAACACTGCAACAAGCGTTTGGTCAAATTCATTTCTCTTAACATGAATTAATATGTCTTGTACTAGAAATGTATGAGAACATATATATGATGGGAAACCGAGCAGAGTCCAATTTATAATGCACAAATTATCCATAATAACAAATATAAATTAACTTTAAATTTGAAAAAAAAAAAAAATTAAGTTATAAATTAACTTTTAATACATTAATCTACTGTCGTCGGCAATAAAGTTTGCTTGGCAAGATATGCACTGGCAAAAAGGAAAAGTACCATGAGATATAATGAGTCAATTTAATATGAGTCATTTATAAATATATAGTATACAGAAGATATATATGAGTTTGACTCTCTTTTTTATAGGCCAAAATATATTCAAAGTATTTTAAAATATGTTTAAAAAAAAAAAAAAAGATAATTATACTTGAAAGACAAAGAGAAATGCACTCAATTATACAGACACAACATTATTTTATTATTTACTTACACACACTTACCTCCCCTAAAAAAAAAAAAAAAAAAAAAAATTGTATTAAAAAAAAAAAAAAACCTATATAAACAACAAAAAAGATTGGTAATAAGAAAATTTTCTATAAGAAAAAAAAAAGATATTTGTAGATGACAAATTACAATCCTAAATTAATTTTTTGATTGAAAATACCTACTAATAGCAACATTGACATTTATTTTATCATCATGGATCGCATTTTAATTTTCCTGTGGAAAATGACATCAAGACAGGAAAACAACGTCATAAGAAAAACTTTTTTCAAGGTGGCAAATGGAATACCTTTATAAACCCGACATTTTTAGTTAATAACTTCATTAATTAAAATGATACAAATTTCTAAGCAGCTGAAATGTCTTCTTTGGAGCATTCCACAAACATTGATACTTCTGTCTCATGATATGCAGTACACTGCCCTCCGTGAGGAGATGCAGTCATAAACAAAAAAATTTGACACCAACACCAGCTTTTTTTTTTTTTTTTTTTTTTTATGTATAGAGACAATAATTTAAGCCTAAGAATTTACAACTTAGCAGCAGAAAAAAAATATTTTCTAAATTTAAAATTATGATGCTAATGTTAAAGATTTAAATTTCTGTCTTTTATTAACTGAAACAAAACTAAAATTTTCCACAGATTTAATTGATGAGATTTTTCTGAAAATCCTATTAGGTACGTAGGTCCATGTTGCGAGCAGGAAAGTAATACTAAGAACTAACTTTGAGAAATCTTACTTGATAAGATCGGATGATAGCTTGGACCGAGAGATGATCCTCAATACCCCTTGGATCTTCAATTCCATACTGTGGGGAAACTGAAGTTGGGGCAAGAGATGTTACAGGAGAGCCCTGGAGACTTCCAATCGGGACATGAACATACTGCACAGGAGCCAAAGGAGGACTCTGATAGGCCACCCCTGGTTCAGCACCTTCAGCAGTACTTCGAAAGAAGGCATCCCAGGACTATAATAATAATAATAGTCACACAGTAATCAACGACTTTGTCCTTAAAAAGTTAAGAAAATTAAGATAGCAACTCTGAAAACAACAATACTGCAAAGTATTAGGGCTGCATATCAGTCAAATTCACCCGTTCTTTCTTCCCATGTTTAATTTATGGGATCTCATTCAAAAACGAAGTTTAATGAATTCTTTTTCTTAAAGAAAACTTCATTTTTATAAACTAAAATACAATAAAGTTCAGGCCTTACTTTGAAGCTTTTTTTTTTTTTTAAACTTTCTCAGCATTAACTTCAATCTATGTCAAACACCGTTGGTTGAAACTAAGTTTCATCTATGTTTGACACTGACTAAAGCTGGTGCCGAAATCTGGACAAGTTCTGAAATCTGGGATGAAAAGCTTCAAGAAGTAAGGCCTGAAATTTACTGTATTTTAGTTTATTCTTTGAACAAGTCGCCTTTCAGCATAGTGAGCAATTTAAAAAAGCTAAAGGACGACCTGCTTAAAGAGTAAGATTCAAAAGACAGGGAACAAAAATCCCATCAGGATAACACAGAAAGAAAGGAAGGAAATAAGGACTAATCTATCTGATGTGCAACCTTATATACACCAGTTAACACATTGAGTGTTACATCAGCCATCGGTGGCTGACACTGAACTTTCTGTTTAGGCTATGTCAACCACTGGTGGCTGACATAGCCTAAAATAAGATATAAAAGTAAAAAAATTACATTGTTTTAAGAAATTACTGAAAATTTACTTAATTTTTATTTAATACAGGATTACTATATCATGAAGGCATTTTAATGAATTTTATTAAAACACGGTAAGCATAAAAACACATTGCTATATCGCAATACCAGTGTTTTTAATCCTTGTTTTCCCTAGATGGGGTCATTTTGAAGTTGAAATTTAGTTAAGCCCGCCTCATTCAAAGAGTGCATTAATTCGCCAGAGATAGCAAACATAACCAGTGGAATGTTGGAACTTCTAAACGATATAAAAAGGTGCAATGCTGGTGACTTTCGTCAAATGTGCTAAGCGGCACCTGAAAGCAATTTTTCTGCAGTAACGCACTTGGAAAAGCGAGGGTTAATGAGAGCATGAGGCCTGACGTGGATTTCCTGGAGAATTCACATGGCACTCAATGTGTCAAAAATGCAGCAGAGGACTGGTGTCAAAGTAATAAATGAAAAACTTTGTAGATAAACATTATAAATTGCACAAAACTCAAACAATTGTTTTGGAAAAAAATGGCAGCACAAACCTTTGTCAGACAAACAAAGCAATTCACAAACACGAGTGATGTTTATGTGTTTTTGCTTTATTTGCTGTACTTGTATCAACACTATGTTCACCTGACGAAGAACTGTGCTATCATTATGCTGACTTAAAACAATTGTGTTTTTTTAGCAATTTATAGTGCTGACATTTTTTTTTTTAAATTTATTATTAAGCACATCATCCTCAGTGCTCACTTGCCAGATAAATTTGTGCACTTAATAATATAGAAATATAGACTTCCCCCATTTTCTAAAAAAACTCAATTACAAAAAAAGCTGTTAATATGATAAATTTCTGTAGCAAAAAAGGGGGAAATCTCATTCTTCTGTGAGAGTGACACTACAGTCAACAGTGGATTTACCCAGATAAGAACTATTCCAGCTTCCCTTTGAACGTAAGAGCACAAACCCACCTGGATCTTTTGTACTATTAAAAAACAATATGCTTATAATGTTACCAAGATCGTAGTATGCTATTTTTGCTTCTACATGAAATACATACGTAAATAGTTAAAAAAAAAAAAAAAAAAAAAAAAATCATCCAGCCAGAAGACAGTATAAATTTTAAAAATTAGTTACAATTTTATGTTCTTATTTAGTATGTTTACTCGATCTTTTATTTGTCAATCTTCAAATAAGGAATAAATTTTGTTAAAATGCTAACTACGAAATATGTATGATCGCTAAGATTATCTTACAGTATTACCTTCTTTTGAAATATAGTTATTTTCAAGACAGTACTTACTTTATGTACACTTTCTGGATTTTTCAACCAAGCTTTGTACATTTCCTCCACATAAGTGGAAGAGCTTCCATTTAAAAAAGGTTCTTTAGATGTTTTAGTTTGGTATGTCCGGCATTTATAAGCATCTACAGTACAACGACTACCTTTCTTTAAGGGCAAGTATAATCGCCAATAAGTCAAAGCGGCAACACGTTGAGGAAGCATATTTTTAAAATAGACAGAAATACTTATAAAGAATTTCAATCAAATAGTATACTTCAGCTACAGATTAATACCCACTAGTCCTTAATCTCCTGAAGTATACTTTGAAATAGGCCAGTTTGTAGGCTTCTTAGAATATGAGCACCAGTTTTAACTTAAAATATTTTTTAAAAAATTCGTTGTTGTATAACTGGTAAAATTTCATGTTTTTTAGAAATGTCACAAAGCAAAATATACATAAATACGTGATTACGTAAAGTGTACGGCTCTCTGCAACACACTTGCACTAACGTAGGACGCAAGAAGGAGAGGCACGTTTTGGCAATGACCTTAGCAGCTGCGTCAGTAAAAAAAAAAGGAAATTAAAAGGCAGTTGAAAAGTAAATATAAACAAATTGCTAACAAATAGTGATAATTAAAGTAGACAGATAGGAACTGCTACAAGAAATAACAACAAAAGTGAGATTTTTCAAAACATACAAAATCAAAATTTATATAATCTTTGTAACCGTAACTGACTATAAAAAAAAAATAAAAGGCAGACATGCAAACGTAACATTTCCGCTTTACAAAACCGTTTGCAACAAGCGCTCTTTGATATGCAATGCAAAATCGTACTCAAACGTAACACATTGTTTGCGAACTGCAAACACCCTTGCAAATTTGCAAGAGCTTTGCAACCGCAGTTCCATATCTATGGTTATCACTTCTTACTTTTAGCTCGGTGGTTTCTAGTAGATCAGCCCCTCAGCCTCAGCACGAACATAACCAATCAACCAATCAAAAAGTTATTTAAAAGTTGTAAAATATTTCTAAAAAAACTTTATATTATAATTAGGAAAAAAATTTAAATATTTTTGTTATTGTATTCCTATATTTTCATGAATGTAATTTTCAACGTTTGAGTTCTTTGTTTTGGCCTAAGTTGTCGCAGATTTCATTATCAATAGTTCTCATTAGGTTTTGTAAATGTAAATATTGAGTTTGATGAAAATGTTCATATTGAATGTGATATGCTTTATGCTCTTTATTTTATCCGCGTTTTGTAACAGATATTCTAAAGAAAAAAATTCAGTAGAATATGAAAAATTGATAACATTAGATAAGCCATTTAGAATGCAAAAGTTAAATTTAATTTGGGAAAAAGCTATAAAGGTAAGACTTCGTTCATTCATACAGTGTGAAAATGTTTTTATTTTTCACTGTTTACATAAAATGAAACAAGATTTTGATGCGATAACAGACTTTTCATTATCCTTATTTATTTACTTCATTTTGGGAGTTGAATTTTAGGTATAACTTCAGTATAACCCCACAGCTGAATTTGGCGATTTTTCTTTGGCGCCGTTTTGAAAGATAACGATGTCGTTCTGGACTGTTTGCGATATAACATGGCAGCCTATATATGTTTATTGTGGATTTTTAGATGTCTGATTTAGCCATAATCGCCAAATATCGTTGTGGGGTTATACTGAAGTTGTTCCGAATTTAACCGTACATATTCTTCTAATGCAATTGTGCGATTAGTAGGATTCACGCTAGCGATGAAAATAAACGTGGGCAGGGGTCTGCCCAGACTTTTCACTCAGAATCCTTTTTTTGTGAAATTGTAAAAAATTCTACACGTAATTTTGTGAATTAAAATTTAATGTGAAAATAAAGTTCTTCCGACCTTTTTGGCTAGGGTCCTCTTTTTGTGAAATTGTGAAAAATGTAATTTTGCAAAATAAAATTACAATTGAGGTTTCATTTTAGAGAATGACAGTTCAGTTTTTCAGAACTCACATAAATGCATAGAAGCCCTCTGTAAATTAGAAATTGAATATCAGCTTTTTGGGAGAAGTACAACAAAACACGTATGATTATTCAGGCAGTCTGTTCGTTCCATTGAAGAATAGTTTTGAAAATGAAAGAGATTTCTCAAAAATCTGTTTTTAAGGAAAAAAATTTTGTGAAGGGTCCTTTTTTTAGGATAAATAATTTTGTGAAGGGTCCTTTAACGGACCCAGGTTTGCCTCTGGAATGATCCCTGGTGGGTGAAATTCTTGAGAATGACAAAAGAATTATTTAAATCATATATGAAATGTTTAATTAATCTCTTTTGATATATGTAATATATCCTATAATATAGTTCAACAAGGTTTATAAGGTAAGTAAAATGCACTCACCTTGTTTATGACTTTATGAGTATCCTCTACTATTTCGGCTTTCAGGAACAGGTGTATTCCATAAATGAAAAAGAACTTCTGATTTCATTATAAATATCTTTTGGTTTCTTTACATATTTCTTTTCAGCTAAACTATTCAAAAGATAATTTTAAATGTATAAAATAACAGTGTTTTAATTTAATTAAAACCCTCTGTACCATACTGTAGACTGTAGGCAACATACCGTTCGATCGTGGTTCAAATTCAAAGAATCGGTTCTACAACGTAATCACGCACTGTAGCCTGTCGTATACACTCACAGTTGTTTTTTCGAAATTTATGAGAAATAAAAAAAAAACCTTTAACACGTGTATTTTATTTTTTTCCAATTATTACGAAACAAATAAACACAAAAATATTAAAGGTCATGAGTTACAGAGGGTTAAACCAGCCTCCTTTGGCTTGGCTTGTGAATAATAAATATATATTATATTATTTTGTGGGAATAAAAGGATGAACCCACATGTGTTCTTTAACTACATTTTTTATTACACTGAAAATTGAAGAGAGAAAAAAAAACGAACAGACTTCATTATATGTACATAGAATACATACGACCAATCACAACAAATGCGTCACAGCGACACCCTAATGTAGATGTATATATGCATGAAGAAAAAAAAAGAGTCAAATGAAATGTTTTTGGAATAATATATAAAAAAAAGTTTTTGTAATAATTGAAAGAATGTCATTTGAGTTTATTTCTCACCAACAGAAATAATTGGATCTCCAATGTAAAGCCTCGATGAAATCCTATTGTACGGTACCCCTTGACACTTTTTGGCAACTTTTGTTGGCACGATCCCTGCCGGCTCGGAGGCATGATTTACTTTCCAAGATGGCGGCTGTTGATGTTAACGATTGATTTTATGAGCAAATAAAATTGAAAAAATTGGATCGTTAATGGAATTTTAAATACAAAATGCATCAACAAACACCATTTTTAAATGTAAATCACACCAATGAGCTGACGTGGATTGCACCAATAAAAGTCACATTCAATAGAATAAAAATAGTACTAAAATATATTATTATTAAAAGAAAAATATTTAAATTTAGACCTTTTTTTTCATTCTGTATATTGCAAAGGTTAGTTTTAAGCAGTATCCTGCTGAAATCTGAACTGCTGCGGTCATTTTAATTGCTGCTGTATGTTTGCTTCGCAAGCATTTAAAAAAAAAAAAAAAAAAAATCACTGGATACCTGTAATTCACAATGCATGAATCAGAAAATTCATAAAAATCTGTAATGCAGCAACCACTTTTTTTTTTTTTAATTACTAAAAGTAAATTTAAATCTGAATAAAACATTTAAAAACACTTACATTATTCAGCTGCTGTTTGCCGGCTACATAGGATACTAATCAAACGCCATACGAATGCTACCACATCAATAAACTGAATAGAAAAGAGAACTTGCCATTAGCACAAAGAAAAAGTTTTGTGTAAAAGGTTTGTGAACACGAGCAGGTACATGCAGTAAAGAGTCAATTGGAAAGTTAATAATATTAACAATTACAATTAATCATCTGCCGGTACAGACAGATTTCCAATTAATTAAAATTAAAATAGCCGCTCTATTGGTTTAGCTTACAGGGTTACCATAGGCTACTAAAAGGCAACTATTTTCAGCCTGAGGAGACTATGGCAACTTTTTTGTTCCAAAAAGCTTGAAAAAACAACTATTTTCACCAAAAGGCAACTATTGGGAGACTATTTTTCACCTTTTGCAAAAATTTTCCAGAAATATCAGGAAAATCTTTCAGAAAGAAACATTTTCTATTCATTTTATAAACAATCCCATAGCTTAACCTTTTCACCTTTTTTTTTTTTTTTTTTTTTTTTAACCACTTTAAAATATGGTATATCCCTGATGTTGAACCAAAAGCAGGTAGAACATCCATTGAGAATGTAGAAATAGCACCAGACATGACATATGTACCTATTAATTTGGCCAATTTGTTTATTGCAAATGGCTACTAGTACACTCCTGTGACCTGGTATGTCCTTCCTCATCCTGATTTCATATAAGAAAAAATTATAAAAGAAATCTCTTTTAGTAAATCAGAAAAGGAAGAATATAGCAAAGGAAACATAAGCTCCTAAGCGCAGACAATACTTAATGTTTTCAACAACCAAATCCCATGTTATCCTGTGGGAAAATTTGTTTCCATAATGTCTCATTGCCTGTTTTTTTTTTAAATCTAGTTTTCACATTGTTTTTTTTTTTTTAAGGGGTACATTTAAATCGAATAGTAAGAAAATGCGTATGGTTTTTATCCTTTAAATCGTTAGCATGTGATATTTAAGCTAGTATTTTGGTCACTAGGCTACTATTTAAGCAACTATTTTGTTTCTAGGCTACTAAAGCAACTATTTTTATTCTATTTCTTTTGTGGCAACTCTGAGCTTACGAAAGCTAAACCAGTGAGATGAAAGCGCTGATGGGTTGCATTAGGAGGAACAAGAAGAGCAAATTCAAGTGACTGGCGGATGGGTTTGCCAGGCACAACGTGTCATCGCCACCTTTGGCAGCAGTACCATACACTAGGATGAAACCTAAAGCCTCTTATGAAATTTCAACTTTTAAAAATATCTTTTATCTTGCTCATTTTTTTGCTGATAATTTGGTTAATTTTTACTCTATTCAAATGAACTTTTGATATAAGTTGCCCAATTTCAACCTAATGTAAAAAAAAAATCTATCTTTTGTGTATGCACACCTGTAAATTTTCTGTTTGATTCTCTAATGTTATGTTTTGTCAAGTTTTGAAGGTTTTGTAACATTTTGTTGAAATCCATTCTTGTTGTATGCAAAAATAATTAAATATATATATATTTAAAAATAATAATTGTTTAAAATTATATTTGTTTAAAAAATAATTGCAATTCCCCCCCAAAAAAGCATACAAAAGGTTACACTTAGTATGTGAAATTGTCTTAAATTTACCAAGTCATTTGTAGTATTTTATGATACAGGGCAGTCAAAAGTATGGTGAAATTTTACTTTCACCAGCCCATTGCAATAATACAGGATTTCTATCCATTAAGCGAGGAATTCCAAAAAGTGACCTTATACCAAGTATCAACTGTATTTATATTATTCATATTTAAATGTGTGTTTCTGAGGGATAATGAGATTAAATTTGCTTTATTTATTTATTTATTTATTAATTTTTTTTTTTCAAAGAAAATTCCTCCTGAAAAATTGAAGCAGCTCTACACTGACCTAAAATTTCAAGATAAAGAAGAGCTGAGTTGGAAAGCCGAGAAAGCAAAAGGTCTGGATAAGAATGGCTTGAAAGAAGCAATCATCCAGGGAAGCTTCAAAGGTCTGTTTGAAATCAAATTCTATAAATAATTTAATTTAGAAATTTATTCATCAAATCTGAAAGTTCATTTCAGATAATTTTAAAAATCAGCCTTCCACTCCAAAATTATCTGAAGTCAAATTCTATGTCATAGCTGCCAACTCTCCCGAAAAATTCAGGAGACTCCCGAATTTTGAGTCAATCTCCCGAAAAACATTAATATCTCCCGATTTTTTCAAAATTTTCATCATGCACCACCTAATTTTCAAATGTTTTACGAAAGCTCCCGATTCCCAATCTTTCTCCATCCACAACATAAATGTCAATATTAATTTCAAACTTGCTTTATGAGATCCTAGAACCTATAAAGAAATAGAGCTGTTAAATATTTCTTGCTCATGTTATTTTTTGCCCCCCCCCCCTCCTTTATTTATCTCTTAACTAGCGATCGGCAATCAAGTGTTTTGAAGTCTTATCTCTCAATCCATCTGCAACATAGATGATAATATTTATTTTAAGTTTGCTTTATTAGATTCTAGAAGTAGAATTGAAAGAGTTTAATATTTCTTACTCTGTAATTATTTTTTTATCCTCCCCCCCCCCTTTCCCCCATCTCTGGATAGTGATCAATGATCAATTCTAGAAACAATAAAACAATAGAAGTACTCAATATTTCTCACGTATGTAATTATTTTTAGGCTTTATTGCTGAACTTAATGAATTTATTTATTTTTCCTCAATTAAATTAAGTATTTATACATCCTATCTATACTAAATTTGTAAACTTGGGAAAAAAATGAATAGATTTTTCAGATAGGAAAATTTTTCCCCAGTCTATGTATGAAAATATATAATTTCAGTATGGTTAGAATTTAATGTAATCTAGTAGTATTTTAAATTCAGTATGTTTTATTTATTTATTTTCTCATATTTGCAATAAGAAGAAAGCCTCTAGATACTGCAAAATTTCCCTTTTATTTGCTCCTTCTCTTTCCAACAATTACTGTATATAAATGTTCTATTCATGGCTTAAACTATGTTGTACGCAAAATCTCCCTAATTTTGATTCTCAAAGGTTTGCATCTATGCTATGTTTCTCTCATCTAATATTATTGTTATATCTTTCTTACATTTCTTATTGAATAAAGACATTTAATCAATTAAGAATTACACAGGCCTACAAAAATGATGTTGACAAAATTTGATTGGATGATTTCAGCTGATATTTATGTTTTTTGATGTGCTGAAACCGAAAATGCAGCCCATTTTTCTCTATCACGTATAGATTTTTGTCAATACAGGGTGTTTACTAACACAATTTCTTACATATAATACCATCCTAACAATAGGTTGGTTGGTATGGTTTTACGTCGCATTAGTGCTGCACAATTACAACGATAGGTATCCATGATTAATTAATCATGGAAATATTCTATAGAACTACTTACCATATAATTATATTGGTGGAAGAGTAATGAAAGAAATTGCATAGGTATTGATAAAAATCTATACGTGATAGAGAAAAACTAGCTTCATTTTCGGTTTCAGCACACCAAAAAACTTAAAGATCAGCCGAAATTATAAAATCAAAATTTTAAATGTCGACCTGTGTTATTAATAAATGTTACGGAATTGTAAATAATTGTACGGTCGACTCGCGTTATAACGACCTTGTGTTATAACGACCCGATGTGATATAGCGACCCTTTGAAAAGTCCCGATTGACTTCCATTTAAGGTAATGTTATTTCATATTTGATATAACGACCAGGAAAAGACAACACTCTTGATATAATGACCTAGTAAACGACTGTACTTCCATCAATTTATAGCTTAAGATGTGATCTTTACTTAAATTAAAAAAAAGATTACAGAGAGAGATAGAATCTGATGAATTTTACTTCATCAAGAAAATGAGATGCAGTTTGATGTTAGCCTTTTAATTGCAATCCGAACCACATAAGTTGTTTGGTAAGAAATTTACAAAAAAACCCCATCAGAAATCATTTCAAACAAACAGATTTTCTCAAATTCAAGGACTGTCAAGAAAGTAAATTGAATGTTCCTCGTAAAGATTATTGACAGTGGAAAGGCAAAAAGGGTATTAAATGTAGAAAATAGTGACAACATGAATTATATTCCAAAAACTAATCCTACAATTGAAAATGAGCTGCAAAAATATGTAACAAACTTTCGAATACTTTTGAAAATCAAAATTATGGGAGTGAATAATTTGAAAACACCATTCGTTTTAAAAATGCTTCTTTCCAAGTTCGAAATAACATCAAAACTCGATTATTGCTTTCTTCTTAAAATATTAAACATTTAATTAGTTGTTCATAAATTGGTAGGAGAATTTGATTTTGGTACACAATTCTTATCCCTTTTTTTCTTTTCATTATGTAAATTTTATCAAAATAAAATTATTCTTTCACTTAAAATTTTTATGATACCACTTATACTTTATGGTACACATATACTGTATAATTAATTCAAATAGTCATTGGAATCATTATTTCCATTTTTGTCAAATTTGAGAAAATTAGGGTAAGTGCACCAGTGATTGACACTTTTAAAGCAATCTCTGATGTTTTTAATCTTCTAGTCATGAGAAAATATTTTTAGACATCTCAAGTTAGTACATATGGTATGCAAGGCATTCAGAACCACATATATGTTAAAATATATACATTTGATAGCAGTTATTTTTTTTAATGAATTTTTATTTGACACCCACTCAATGTTCCAGTCATTGACACTGGCAGTTTTTCATTTTATCAGTCATTGGCCTCTTACGTTCCAGTGTTTGGCATTGCTAGTGATTCATTTTACCAGTTATTAGCACCCTATGCTCCAGTGTTTGACATAAAATGTTAAAATTCTTATATGTAAAATATATGATTTTATTATTTTTCTTATTTATTAATTATTTCGGGATAGATGCAATTACTGGAGCACCTACCCTATAATGTTTCTCATTTTGTTAATATTTTTAATTGATTTTAAATTTTAATTTTAAAATTTTATTTCACTTATAAATTCTAATGCAATTCATATTTTACATGCAGTATGTCATTTGCAACCGTTATCAAACCAAATTTAATGAAAAAGCATCATTTTAAAAATTATTTTCGATTTATTTGATATAGCGACCATTTGATATAACGACCCAAATTCATTTGTCCCGATGGGGGTCATTGTAACGTGAGTCAACTGTATTTATTTTTGTATAAATACTTTCAAAGAGGCTTAGTAAGTTGATAAAATGCTAATTTTGTGCATTTCTAGTCGCTTTAGTGTTAAAATAGCCTAATTTTCCCATAAAAGCATATTAAAAGCTACAATAAGGCAGGTAATGGATTTGGCACCAAATTTGGTGACTTTCCCTCCTTGGCGATTTTTTTCACGAGAAAATCCTTATTAACGATATACGAAATATTAAAGCTGAAATCTCATTGGTTGACCACTTTATGGATTTTTCTCCAAAAATCCGGGTGTGATAGAGAAGTGTAAACGGAGCGTTTTTTTTTTTTTTTTTTTTTTTTTTTTTTTTTTTTGCCAAGGCAGGTCAGTCTCAGATCTGTCTCAGGAAGCTATGACTACGTCAAATGCTTGCATTGCTTTGGGCCTCTTTGAATGAGACTTGCTTTATGTGTTATTGCTTTGCTATACAGTTTGTACTGTGGTTTTGCTGTTAACTGTTGTTATTTAAGCTGTGTTTGCTGGTGAACTGAAGTTCATACTTGGTTTATAAACGTGTATTTTTCTAAAACTTTCTGTAAATAAGTTATTGAATTTTTGTTTCACCTGTCATTCTCAGACAACTTATGAACCCCCAAGTACGCAACATTTCTGGTGTCAGGAGTGGGATTGTCGGTGAATGGTGATAACTAGAGCTATGGAGCAAGAAATGAAGAAACTTCTGGAAAGCTTAGCTACCCAGATGAATGAAATGAAAGAAGGACAAAGAGAGATGAAAGAAAGTATGGAAACCAGACAAAAAGAAATGAGAGAGATTAACTGAAGAAATGAAAGTAGTACAAGAGAAAATGGAAATTGGGCAAAGAGAGTTGAAAGACTGTTTGACCGAAGAAATTAAATCTAATCAAGATGAGATGAAGAGAGAGCTTTCGAATGTAAACGAAGTAATAGAGAGTAAGTTTTTAGATATGGAAAACAGAATAGATGGAATAGAAGAGAAAGTTATGCAGATAGAAGGAAGTTTTGAAGAGAAAAATGTTATGAAGGTAGAAGAAAGAATTACGAGGATAAAACATAGTTGTAAAGAGAAAGTTAAAGAAAATGTCGATCACGGGTTGAAAGGAAGATTTTCAGAGATAGAAGGTAAATTGAAGAGAATAGAAAAAGATCTGGAGAGAAAAGTGGAAGAAAAGTTAGAATCCATGTCCCAGGAAACTGAAAAGAGAGAAAAAAGAATCCAGAATCAGGAGTTTATTAAGCTATCCACCTACGACGGCAGTTCCTCCTGGTAGGTGACGCAGTATAATACGCAGTTTTCCAGCGTAGTGGAAGCTAACAGCTGGGTCTCTACTGCCAGGTCAGTCCACTTAGCAGCAGCACTACGAGGAGATGCACCCGAGATACCGAGAAATATTTCTAAAGAAGAATGGAACAACTTTGAGGCCCTGACCAGAGCACTGGAGCTATGCTTAGGAGAAAAGTGTTCTAAGGACTATAGTCACCTCCAACTAAAGTCCCATTACCAGAAAGCAGATGAAAGTTTGCTAGAGCTGGCAGCAGATATTCAAAGACTGTCACACCTATCATTCTCTGACTGCCATGCTGACACTCGAAATGACTTGGCCCTTCAGTACTTTATTAATGCCGTTTGAGATTCAGAAATCCAAAAAACACTTGGACTCTTCAATATCAGGGATGTTGAATCAGCTTTAGGCTATGTGATGAAGATAGAGACAGCCCTACAAGCCTCCCATAAAGACCGCCATACCATCAGAGCAGTCTCATTAGCTGATACACTAGCTGATGTAAATGAAATAAAAAAAAGTCTTGCAGAAATCTTAAAGAGATTGCACGCAGCTTTAAAAATAATAAGGAAGTAAAGGATTCGAAGATAAAATGCTAGGGCAGTGGAAGAGATGGACATGTGAGGAGAAACTGCTCTATTCGACCAACTAAAGAAAATAACCTGGCTTCGCCATCACTGCTGGGAAACTAAGAGAAGGCCATCTCGTGGGGCGAAGGTTGCCAGAAATTACAGAGCCCCACTTTACAGTATTGCATGTTTCATCGATAAGTGGCAGCGATTATGGACTTTATGTTTATGGTCAAGTTAACAACACCACCTGTCTTATGATTCTGGATACTGGAGCCAATGTAACCATCATTAGAAAGAATTTAGCTTAAGAACTTAAAGAGAAGGTCATCTGGACGCTGCCCTGTGTTAAACTCCAGACTGTGACCGGAGACGAAATCAAAATATATGGAAAAATGAACTTACCATCTTTTTCGGAAATGCCAGTTACCATCATATGGCATATGTGGCAAATATAAAAGATCCTCTAATCCTTGGAATTGATTTCCTGAGAAATTTTAACTTTAAATTGGACTTCAAAAGTAATAAACTGCATTCACGTTCAAAAGACGTAGCTGTGTTCAACACTGAAAATCCAGATATTCAGCCAATTTGTCAGATAACAGCCAAGTCTGAAATTTCCCTTCCTCCACACACAGAGACAATAGTTTCTGGGATACCTAAACAGCAACACTTCCATTGTGGACTGATTGAATACCCGAATACAAACAATAGCCCAAGAGGAGTTCTGATGGCTTCATCTCTGGTTGATCTTTCAAAGAGCACTATTCCTGTGAGAGTCGCAAACATCAGTGATAAGGTAAGGACAGTAAAGAAGGACAAGGTGTTAGCAACTCCTGTTACGTGCATAAACCGGCCCACTCAATCAACTGAATCCAAGACTTCTGAGCTATTAACAACGGAATTACTCAAGAATGCAGAATTAGGACATGAACAGAGATGTGTTGTGGAGAAGCTACTCCATGAATTTAAAGATCTTTTTTCTTGAACACATGAAGAAATCAGAACGAACGAACATCACCCAGCACAGAATTGAGACAGGAAATCATCCTCTAATCAAACAGCATCGAAGAAGACTTACATTTGCTAAACGGGAAGAAGTGGTTGAGCTTCTAAATGCAGCATAATGGCATCATCGAACCATCAACGAGTCCTTGGGCCTCTCCCATAAACAGTGCAATTAATATTATAATTGATAAACAGTGCAATTAATATTAATGTGTAACCAGTTTCATGAAATTCTGTGCATGAGTTTTTATTAAGAACTGCAACAAAATTTTTGCTACACACACACAGATGGATATCATTTCAAAAAATGGTCAAAACATAGTTAGGATCTCTTATAGCATATTAATGTATCAAAAACCCAAAGTCAATTTTTTTTTTACAAATTCAATACTTTCTTTTTATGAAAAAAGAAGTTAGAAAAAACAAAAGTCTTCTGCAAATACTGTCATTTGCAAAAGTTTAAGACCGGCAGCCGATTCTCAGTATTTTAACACAATGCATCATTTGTGCAGATTATTGCATCAGATGCATTCCACTGTTATAAATAAAGGTTCCCAGCACAACCAGTTTTTTACTGGATTTTGTCATAGACAGTGCTGTTGTATAGTTATTGTAATGGGTAAAAAAAACCTTCACTTACTGTTACAAGAAGGTCAGAAATATTGACCCTGCAATAAATTGGATTTTCTGAACATCAAATAAGTTCGAGGGTAAATGTGAGCAAGACAGCTGGGCAATCAAGCTGTAAGTAAATTTTAAAATTTTGGGAAAATTTTTGAACCTTAAGAGAAGCAGTCACCCTAGAAAAACGAATGCATGTGATTATTATGTGATAAGAAGGATGGTCATATGAGATCCAAGAACCTCCTGCAATACGATTAGACATTCTCTGGCTGCAAAAGGCACCAACGTCAGTTTGAATACTATTTCAAGACGTTTGGCCAAAGATTTTGGTTTATCATCTCATAATAAAATAAACCTGCAAGGAAACCTTGACTTACTCGAAGTATAAAAGAGAAATGATTCTTAAGGTCCACAAATTTTCCCAAAATTTTAAATTTACTAATAGCTTGATGCACAGCTGTCTTGCTCACATTTACTCTCAAACTTATTTAATGTTCAGAAAATCCAATTTTATGCAGTGTCAATATTTCTGACCTTTTTGTAACAGTAAGTGAAGGTTTTTTACCCATTACAATAATTACACAACAGCACGGCCTACGACAAAATCCAGTAAACAATTGGCAATAAACGTGCCGGGCACCTTTATTTATAGCAGTAGAATGCGTCTGATGCAATCAGCACATGAGATGACGCAATAATCTGTGCAATTGACACAATGTGTTAAAATACTGAGAATCGGCTACTGGTCTTAAACTTTTGCAAATGATTGTAACTGTAATATTCCAGTTTTACTTTTATTTGTGCTTTGTTCAAGAAAAATAATTGACTTTAGTACTGCATACTTGCCAACTTTTCCGGTTTTCCTGGAAGACTTCCGGTTTTTTAACGTATCTTCCGGACAGATGATGAAATCTTCCGTTTTTAAAAAAGTTGCAGATATCGTTCGTAAAAAAAAAAAAATCTACGAAAACTCCTGATTCCCAATCTTTCTCCATCCATAACATAAATGTCAATATTCATTTCAAATTTGCTTTATGAGATTCTAGAACATGTAAAGAAATAGAATTGTTAAATATTTCTTGCTGATGTAATTATTTTTTGCCCCTCCCCCCTTCATTTATCTCCAACTAGTGATCAACAATCAAATGTTCTGCAGGAGCCTTTTGTTTCCTAATCTTTATCCATCTGCAACATAAATGATAATGTTAATTTTAAACTTCTTTCATTAGATTCTAGAAGTAGAGTTGAAAGAGTTTAATATTTCTTACTCTGTAATTATTTTGTATCCCCCCCCCCCTTTCCCAGATTGTGATCAATGATCAATTCTAGAAACAATAAATCAATGGAAGTGCTCAATATTTCTCACATATGTAATTATTTTTAGATCTTTATTGCTGAATTTAATGAATCTGTTTATTTTTCCTCAATTAAATTAAATATTTGTATGTCATATTTATACCAAATGGATAAACATGGGAAAAAAATGAAGAATAATTTTTTCAGGTAGAAAATTTTTTTCCAAATCATTTTAAGAAAATTAATACTCAGTTGGTTTTATGCACGTTTGAAACTGATAATTAGCTACTGTTCCTTTTTTTTATATGTATGATTAATGTACATACACAAAAATCATATTCTATATCTGTTTAAAAAATTAGTTATACTTTAACTTAACTAAGTTTTTTTGTCTATTGTTAAATAAATTTCTTACAGATTCTGTTTTGTAGATATTTATATGTTGAAGAGGAATAACTTCCTTTAAAACTTTTATATATTTAGTATAATCAATCTATAGTAAAACAGTTTTTATAGATTGCTTCTAAATATTAAAATTGCAAAACTGTATTGTTTATTACGTCGTCAAAGAGGGGGGGGGGGAGGAAAAAAAAATCTTCCCTTTTTTTATGAAATCTTCTGGTTTTTCAACAAAAGTCTTCCCTTTTTTTATTAAAATTGGTTGGCAAGTATGGTACTGTTTTAGGTGCACAAGATAAAAAGCTGCAGATTTATTGCACAAATAAAATAAGAAGTTAAAAAGTGCCTACAGCTGTTTCGGTTTTGTTTTAACTTGGAGACTGGAGACCCTTCATCCATGCAAAATGTGTGAGGGAAAAAGAAATGGAGCTCTTTCTAAAATTGTTAACAAACGAAAAGAACTGATCTCTAGAGAAAAAAATGTGGTGTCAAAACAAAGTGGAGGAAAAATTATTAAAAAGATGTATTCATCCAGATGCTTGAAAAAGAAAGGGTGCAAGAGAAATTGTCAAATGAATTTGGAGGAAATTTTATTATATGATAAGTCTCCCAGATATCTAAATCAAAAAGAGTAGGGCAGTGCTAAATAGTATGGGTGAAAGAAAAATCAAATTGAAAGTTCATGGATCAAGAATGGTGGACTATTGAAAAACTTTTTTTATGTCTTGCTTTACTACATAGCACCGCATCTCCTTTTTCGAGCAACTGGACAAGCATATTATTTCAATAGTTATTTTTTCTCTGTTTGATGTCACTACTTTTTCTCTCTCTGTCTAGATGTTGCTTTTTTACTTCTGGTAATTGTTTTATAAATAGCCCTATTTACTTTTCCCTCACATTCTACTCTGAAAAAGCGTCTCTAAATTAGACCCAAAACAGCTGTATGCAGTTTTTAAACTTCTGTTTTATTTGCATTACAAAATTTGTAGCTCTTTATCTTATGTATTTATTCTTGGTACAAAGGCATAGCTTTTCTTATTTTTATTTTCTCTTACCCATAAGGTAGAGAAAGTATTGTTTTTGGGTCAAATTTTCTAAAGGGAGATTTTGCTATATTTACACATTTTTAGGTCTCCTGAATACGAAAATCATGTTTTTAGCGGTTGGTCTGTGTGTGTGTCTGTCTGTTATCAGCATATCTCAAAAACAAATTATGGCAGAAAGTTCAAACTTGGTATTCTAAATGTGTATCCTATAGGGATGCTACACTAAGCTTTTCGTTGAGATCAAGCCAATTTTTCGTGTACAGGGACAATCAAGAGAATTCTAATGCATTATATCTATGGGGGAAATTGCAGGTAAGTAGAGTTTAACATCTATACACTGCACTAAACCAAATGAAACGAATATATATTTTTTGTAATAGAGATAGTCAACTGGGAAAAAAAAAATTGTGTATGTAGGAACCCTGCCGTCCCCCCTCGAGGGGAGTAAATTTTCATGACAGGTATCTTTCAAAAGAGCTCGCCAATACCTTTAAAACGAATAGTTGAACCATCTGCGATAGGGATCGATCTGCGATAATTTAAAATAAAGTTATCAAATTTTTCATTTTTAACAATTTTTTTTTTTTTTTTTAATGTAATATTGAGAATAAATTCAACTTTTTTTGGATATTTGGTGTTATACTGTTTCTCTAATATGGAAATCGTCTGCATTATCCATAAAAGATAATTTTTAAAAATAATAATTTAAATAAATTATTCTTTAAAAACAGAATTATTTTTTAATAGCCAAATTAAATTCTATATAAATGTAGGTGCATTAATGAAACAGGGGAACAGAACTAATTATCGTATAAAACTCTCCCGAAGCCTAATTTGAATTGTTTAACATAGGTTTATAATAACAATACTCGTTATCTTACCTCTTAATCTGCAACCTGTATTTGTAGTATTAAATTTTAGGGTAAGAGAAAGTCGTGTGAGTGTCACACCAGATTATTTATGATTGTTTTATGCATTAAAAAACAATTTATTTTTCTCTTCCCTGTAGCAATTCTTGAAAAATACCACTTGTGGCAAGATTACATGGCTCTTCAAGAGTCTGTCCTGAAGCCCAGTGAAAAGGAATTTAACCAGAATTCTTTTGAGAAGGCTGTTTTCAAGGACAAGAAGCTAAACAAGTTGTGGCTTAAAGCAGAGCAGCAGGGTTTTTCTGGTATGTCCTAATGCTCGATTTTATTTATTTATTCAGAGTGTGATTTTATAAAAACTGTCACAGGGTTTAAGCTTAATTCATAATTTCTTTAAGAAAAAGCTAAAATCAGGAAAATGTTAAAATACTATTGGGCTTCAGAGTACCTGTTTGTATACCATTCTAGATGCCTCTTTATATTACTCTTTTTTTTTTTTTTTTTTTCCTTGTAAACTAAATTTTGATATCTTAAAAAAAAAAAATATGGAGTGGCTTCCTTAGATTTTCTAAATAGTAGTTACCAGGTATTTAAACAATTTAAATTGCTGAATATTTCAGTAAATAAATAAAAGTGAAAATCATGTCAGTGTGTTTTCATTCCAAATTCATATGTTTGTTCAATGAACGTAACCTATCTGAAATTTTTGGGTATCCCTGTAAAAGAAAATAAATGGTAAGCATGCAATTTCAGTAATAATCTTTCTCTATGAAAATTCTGAAACATCTATTCGATTCATTTCAATCTTTTAAATAATTTTAGAAAAATGAGTCCTCATAAGAAGTGATATATATATATATATATATATATATATATATATATATATATATATATATAATCTTTTTATCTTCTCTGTAAAAGAACTATGCATAATATTCCAATCATTTCATTAATGATCCTATATTAGTAAAACAATGTAATGTCTACCAGTTTTTCCTTTCTATTCTGTGTTAAAAATTTAAAGTATCATTTTCTTTTTTTCTGAGTTGTAGTGCAATCGCAGCAGAAATCCTGGATTGTTTAATGCCAGAGGTTTCCTTAGACAGATATCAACAGGGTACTGCACACACTGAATCACTGTACCCTTTGATTAACAAAATAGCACCTTTCTTGTCCCCCATCTAAAAATAATTGCACCCTTATTGCCCTTTATTTCACAGAATTTGTGTGCTTAGTAAATATTTTGTTAGTAAAATGGGCCTTTTCTTAGTAAATGGGCCTTATTCACCCATGAAACATAACCCATTTTTAAAGCAATTTAATGTTTTTTTTTACTTTTTACAAATAAGTATTTTTTTGCTCATGTCTCCTATTATAATGGGAAAGCTAGGGTCGTACGGGGAAATTGTGGGTCACTCTCTTTTCGGGGTAAATAATGGTCACTAACTTTTAAGCATTAAAAAATATTTTTACAAAGCAATCCAAGTCATTCTTATACATTCTACTTTCTTGTATCAAGTTCAAAAATAATGTAACTGTGTAGCAAATAAGAGAAAAAAAAAAAAGACTTTTCAAACCACTAGAAAAACATCTTCAAAAAAGGTTGCCTCTATAAATCATGATTTTTTTAAAGATCCATACCAATGAAACATTTTTGAAAGAACAATTTTGTTAGTGCTGTTTTTCAATAGCAAATGGCCTAAACTTCTCACACATACTTATACTTTTTCTTCATTATATTTAGAATTAATTTTAAAAGTATACTGATTTATACCCTAGTTTACATGGGTAATTCCTGGTCACTGGGGTAATTCTCGGTCAGTTATAGTTTTTGATATTTTAGGTGTTTTTCTATTTATTCCTAAGTAAATAATATTAGCATTTACTTCAAATGTTATACTTTATTGTAATCTTTAACTATATCTTTAAATTATACTTTAACTGTGACCATTTTTTACTACTGAAATTTCTACTGAATATCACACACTTTTGGTAAACAAATCAATTCCAGCTTTGAAGAAATAGTAACTCAGCAATTAAGGTACACATCTTGAGTACTGAATACCAAAATAAGGAGGCAGATTAACACAAATTTGGCTGTTATCGCAAATCAAATTTTCTTGGACGTTGCAACAGCAAAGAAAGAAAAATCAAATGCAAAGAAGAAAAAGGAAATTCCTAAGCAAAAAGATGTAGACATCAAGAGAAACCTTGTTTACAAAAAAGTAAGAGCACTTCGAGATGATATAGACAGTCTCTCAAATGCAAGCCAAGCTGATTTGGAATTGTTTAGCGATGAAGAATTGTCTAATGACAATGAAAATATGATTGAAAATGTTCCAATGAAACAGTTGCAAAAAAAATTCCTCTTCAGAAAATTCGAAGACGGCGCTATGAGAAATCCATTCTGTTCTTGAAGAGCAGAAATATTTTGCTATGCATTATAAACAACCCATTCTATATTGGGAAAATAACTAAAATTTTGGACAAGGAAAAAGTAGAAATGAAATTTCTTGAACGAGGTGCCAGAAATTTTTATTGGCCCAAATGAGATGTTTTGGAAATAATTCAAAATAAGTACATACTCTACGAACCAGTTGATTTAAATGGAAAATAATCCTTTTGTTGTTGATAATAACAGGATAAATATTAGGGATGAAACGGATAGTGATTTTGCCGGATACCGGATATCGGATATCCGGAGCTCTTCTGCCTGCCGGATACGGATATCCGGACCGGATATCCGTCGGATATCCGGCATTAATTTTGTTTTTTGTTGTGTTGTATATTTCTTTTCTTTTTCTTTATTTTAAAACAATAAAATATAAACATATTTCATATACTATTCTTTTAAAAACATTTTAAATATAATTTATTTAAACATATTTATTTAATATTCTATTTATTTGTGCAATATTGCCATGAAGAATAAAATTTTAAGCCTAACATACTCATTCCTACACTTGCAATTTTTGGTGAAAAGCACTATCACAAAAGATAGGTTTTGTTCAGAATTATAAAACTAAAACTTATTATTTACATGTTTTTTAGAATACTATTATTAAAAAAATGAAATAAAATATTTTACTAATATAATCACAGTTGAAGGGTTATTTTCACATGAAAAGTAATATGTTGTGGCCATCACAAAACTTTCTTCTACATAATTCTATATAACAGCGCCACTTACGGTTTAAATCGTATAAAAGTTTAATCATAGCTTCTCACAATAAATATTTTACAAAAGGAGTTTATGCAATTTTAATCAACAGATGCTGAGATATACGCTTGTGAAAAATCATAATAGAAGCTCCACCTGTCGGCTGATATACATATAAATAAGGTCAACATTTGCTTTCATAATGGTTGTCTTATATATCAAGTTTCATGCACATATGTCATAGAAGTTGGGATTAACTTAGCCTATTCATTGGATAAATTGTAGTGCAGTATTGCCACCTGTTGGCCGATATACACCTAAAATAAATCGCAGTAGTGTTTCACAATGGCTGGTTCTCTCAAATACCAAGTTCTATGAAATTATACACAATAGAATAAGAGATATAGCCTTCCCTTTTTTGGGGGGAAACTTCTGTATTGCAGAGCCACCTACTGGCCAACATGCACCCAAACTGAACCAGCATAATTTCTCATAATGCCTTTCCAACATGAAGTTTTGTGTAGTTACATGAAATAGAACCTAAAATATAGCCTTCCCTAAATTGCAGAAAGCACTGTATAACAGCACCACCTGTAGAGCGACTGGCACCAACATTTGATAGGCACTAATATATGCCAAGTTACATGTACATATATATTTATATGAAATTCTGTGCAGTAGTTTCTGAGATATAGCCTTCCTCTAAGTTGCAGAAATCGCAGTATGGCAGCACCACCTGTTGAGCCATTTGCACCAAAAGTTGGTAGGCACTGATTTATGTCATGGTGCACCTACACATAAATTTATATGTAATTGTAGTACTCAGTAGTTCCGGAGGTACAGTTGAACAGAATTTTTGTCACACACACACACAGACATTTTTTAAAAATTGGTCAAACCAGGTTCTGGACTTCTTAAAATGTGTAAATCCATCAAAAACCAGAAGTTGAAAATTTTTATGAATCCAATACTTTCTTTTGAGACATTTATAAGAAAACATAAAAGAAAGAAGAAGAAAAATAAATAAATAAATAAACCAAAAGCTACAAACTAGTATGTTATGGCCATCACAAAACTTTCTTCTATGTCTCTCTATATAACAACGCTACATGCTGTTTAACATGCAGAAGAAACATAATCATAGCTGCTTACAATAAAGATTTTAGATATTGAGTTTAGTGCAATTTTAATCAAAAAATTTTGAGATGTAACCATCTGGAGAATCACAGAAGGTGAGGAACAGTTGCATCACCTGTTGTTCGATATACACCCAAATTAAGCCAACTTTTATTCTCATATTATTTTTATCTTGTTTATCTCTTAAATTTTAAAGATGTTGAGATTTAGCCTTCCTATTCACAGAGTAAATTGCAACATAATATAGCCACCTATCGACCAATATGCACCAAAATTGAATCAACATGATGTTTTGTAAAAATGACCCTTTCCCATACTACATTTTTAGCAATTATGCACGAATGAATCTGAGATATAACTTCCCCATTCACAGGAAAATTGCAGCATAGCAGCATCACCTATTGACCGTTATGCACAGAAATTGAATGAACATGTTTCATAATAATAGCCCTACTTGTGACACACTTAGTTTTTTTTTTTTTATTATACACAGTATAAGCTGAGATATAGTCTTCCTTTAAATGGGAGAAATCACAGTATAGCAGGGATATGTTGTTGAGTGATATCTCAACTCAGCATATCTGTTGAGTGATTTGCACCAAAAGTTGATGGGCACTTTTTTTTTTTTTTTTTTGGCAAGATGCAACTATGTATAAATTTATATGAAATTATGTGCATTAACTCTTGAACTGCACAAAATTTTTGTCAGATAGACATTTTCCAAAAATGGTCAAATTGTGTTTTGGTTCCCTCAAAATGCATAAATCCACCGAAAAGTGGAAGTTGAAAATTTTCACGAATCCAATACTTCCTTCTATTTAATATAGAAGAAAGTAATAATTCAAAATGAATTTATACTTTTTAGTTATTTTATATTTTTATATTCTGTATAGATAAGAAAGAAAATTTTACATTAGTTATTAAAATTCTTTAAGTAAGTGAAGTTTTTCTGCAGTACAAAATCAAAAACTTTAAATAACTGATTTTTTTTTTTTTTTTTTCCCTTATGAACAATATGAAAGTGAAAGTACAGACTTTCTGAAAATTTAAATATGTACTTTTATTTGAAGTAATTTTAATTTTTTGGGATATATCTATGCAACGCAACAGGGAATTCTAAATTCAGGTGCTTCAGTAAGATATTCCATTAAAAATGCAAATTTATATAAATTGGAGGGTTTTTTAAAAAATCCAAATCGAATAGATAGATGGCGCAAGTAATGCTAGGTTTCTGCTAGTATAAATGTGTGGTCACAAAAACAACAGCTTTATTGTGTATGGAAAACTGGATTGTAAATAAACAGGTTCTAGTCAATAAATGCACATTATTTGGCTCATTCTCGAAACAATCTAACAACATATTAGCAAAAGACATGAAAACAGAGTTATATATACACTGCAACTGCAGAGAATAAATATCATTTTTTCAGGAACAACAGTGAACAGTTCTTTTTATTGTTATGGGAAAGATTAAGGGGAATGTTATAGATCACTCTGGAAGAAAAACCTAGCTAACTCTGTACAAAATTAAAATAGGGCTTCTATATTTCTTAGACCTGAAGCTACTTTTGGCTAAATTTGTTTGCTAATGAGTCCAAAATCGATTTTCGCAGAAGCCAACTTAAAAAAAAAAAAAAAAAAAATCCTTTACAAGCTGCAACTGATCCGAAAAAAAATTAAAAAATTGTCGCAAAATTTGCATCTGATGGGAGTTTAAGCTTGAATTTTCTCCGTCGGATATCCGGCTTGAAATTGCCGGATATCCGTATCCGGTGTGCTGATATCCGGTACCCCGCCGGATATTTAAAACTCAGCCGGATAGGCCGGATACCGGATAGTTACCGGATATCCGTTTCATCCCTAATAAATATATCATACAAATGTTATAAAAAATTCTGCCCAGAATTGTGGAGTTGGAGCAAAAGCAAATTGCAGTATGCTTTAAAAAATAAATCTTATTGTCTAAATTAATGTCATTTTCTTTAAATATAACACAATATAGCTCAGTTCCCCATCATATTTATGTTCTCAGAAATTTCTAGTGCGAGACATATTATAATCATGTTAAAAGAAATGAATTTGACCAAAGCTTGATACAGTGACAGAATGAAATCCACGCCTAATAGGCTATCCACTGTTCACTTCGATATATATATCTTATTCTAATCTATTAATTTATTTTATCGGGGTCAATTCCGTTGTTTAGTTTTCATGCTACTATTTCCAATGCAATAATCCTCAAAATTCATATTTATATGAAAAATTTACAATTTCGCTATGTTGATAAAATCGTAAATTACAAATAATTTACGAACTTTTCCTAGTAGAATATTTGTATTCAATCATGTTCAAACAAATATCATAAACGTGATTTTGAAGTTGTCTAATGTATTTAGGATCCTCAAAATGGAAGTTTATGCTCAATTTTGCCTTATTCTGACATGTTAAGTAAATCGTAAATTCCAAATAACTTATGAATTTTTTAAATTGGAAAAATCATAGTCTATGGTATTCATGCCAGTATCCTAAATAATATTTCGAAAGTGGTTTGACATCTTTATGATGAAAATATCCCTTAAGATTGACGTTTATGTGAAAATTTGCTCTATTCTGCCATGTTAAGAAATTCGTAAATTTCCAATAACTTACGAAATCTTTATATTGGAAAATTCATAGTCATTAATATTCATGCCAGTGTCCTAAATAATATTTCAAAAGTAGTCTGACATCTCTACGATGAAAATGTCTCTCAAAATGGATGTTTATGTGAAATTTTGCCCTATACTGCCATGTTAAGAAAATTGTAAATTTCCAATCACTTGCGAAATTTTCAAAGTAGCATATTTGTAGTTACTGATGTTCATTCTGGCATCAAAAGTGATAATTTAAAACTGGTCTGACATTTTTACAGTAAAAAGTTTCCATTAAATGCACGTTTAAGTGAATTTTTGTCCTATTCTCCCATGTTAAGAAAATTGTAAATTTCTAATAACTTACGAAGTTTTTAAAATCGAATGTTGCAAATGAATAGGGTTCTTGCCAGTGTCGAAAGTAATATTTTAAAACTGATCTGACCTCTCTGCGACAATTTGTTCTTGAGATATCATGTACACAGACTAACAAACTAATGGACTAACACACTAACCCACTAACAGACTAACACACTAACAGACACCCTACAGACAGACACAGACTAACAAACTAATGGACTAACACACTAACAGACACCCTACAGACAGACACCATAGAAATTTTGTCATTTTTGGATTCCTCACACCTGAAAACGTGTAGAAAAGTCAAAAAACCGAGGTCGAAAATTTTCACGATTACCTAAGTTCCCCATACTTATAGTATGATGGGGAACTAAAAAAGTTCTTTGTGTACTAAATAATGATAATTTAGAACATTTATCTACTTTTGACATGTGTTACTCTAATCAAAGACGTTGACCCATATATACCCCATGTGTGACCCATAATTGCCCAAATCCGGGGTAATTCCTTGGTCACACAAAATTTTAAATAAAATAAATAATATTTTAAATTTAGGTAAAATGACTGTTTGGAATTTCTAAATTATTTAAGTTTACTCCATGCCAAATTTAATCATTTTATCTTTCATACTTTAGAAAATATTAAGACGTTGCTTTTTGACCCACAATTCTCCCGTATGACTCTACCTATCGATATGTTAATTAATAAATTAATCATTTCTTTTTCTGAATTTTAGTATATCCTTATTAAACGGCTACCAAAAATTATGTTAGTATTGCAGGCTTGCCAACTCTCCCTTATATCAAAGGAGACTCCTTTATTTTGGGACTGTCTTCCACTCTCCCTTATTCTGAAAATTTTAAAGTTATACTTTTTTTTAAACTTTAACAAACCTCCAATTTAAGCAAGGTTTTTGATTTTGCTAAAAAAAATTCTCATGTATCTCAATAATATAGCTCTATTTTCAATTAATAATGAGTCAATCTTTACCTAATAATTTAGCTTACGCATGTATGTTTTTGTCAATTTATGTCATGGATTAAACTATTAAATATTGCCATAGGTCGAAAACGCGTCAATGTTGTGTAGGCCTGAAAATGCCATTTATAAAATGTCTGTTATTTTGAGCCTTCATTGTTGGCAGGTAGGGTGTTGCTTGTTACAACCCATTACACAGGTCTATATCTAAAATTTTGATTTAATAATTTTAGCTGATGTTTGAAATGAAACTGAAGCTTTTTTATCATGCATAGATTTTTGTGAAAATAGTGTCTATCAACACGATTTCTTCCCTGACTCTTCCACCAATATAATTATAGGGTAACTTTTATGGTATGTTGTTGCACACTTAACTTTAATTAAAAATAACTTATGCCAATTTTTCTATTTTCAATTTATTCTTCTAATATAATCACATCAGTTCAGATTTCACTTTCAAAAGAGCTCCAGAAAATATTAACTGTTTTTCCGTTCCTATCATTATTCCTGAAAAATCCTAATAACACAATAAATACCAAAAACCAAACTAAACCATTTTCCCATGATCTCCTTTTTCTTATTATTCTTTTTCCTGCCTGTGCGGGTGGTTTTTATTTTCTAAATTCAATATTATATTAATTTTAATAAACCATGGTATATATAATTTAAATTTTTATTAGATATCTTTTTTTTTTTTTTTCATGTTTTTAATCTCTTCTTTTTATTTACTCTTTATGATAATTCTAATTTAGATGTTTAACTCTTTTGGCTAAGAAAGTATCCCGCGGACTCTCTTCGCTGTGAATTTTCCTCACAGACATGACATATGTATTCTGTGATTAATTATAATTAGCTATGGAAACATTCTACCGAAAATAAAGAAATTGTGTTGGTAGGCTCCCTGTTTGAACAAAAACCAATGCATAATAGAGAAAAACTGGCTTCATTTTAGGTTTCAGCATGGGAAAAAAAAACAATTTGCATCAGCACAAATTTTGCCAACATTATTTTTGTGTAAAATCAATAGCTTACAGATGGGCGTTACATTGAACTCCTGATTTTTTTTGGATTCTTCACACCTTCCTTTGTTTTAAGGGTGCCAATTTACAGGTGTGATTAATATTTGTTAGATGGAGGCAATTAAAAATTAAAAAATGGTTAAAATTTGAAAAGTAACTCTGATTTAAAAGATAATTGGAACTGAAAAACAATTAGGGTTTTCATCAATTTGTAACACTTTGTAAGCTACTTTGATATATTTAGGATTTTCCATACTGGTTTGAAACACATGAATATAGACTATATTTGTACGATTGATCAGACGGACTGGATAATTTCATATGTAACTACGAAATGCTGTTTATTTACGTAAAGAGAAGGAACAGCCAGGATTAGATTTATGCTTAGACCCACTAGGCCAGTGGGTTTGGAGACAAAATTCATAAGCTTATTAAAATTTGAAAAACGATTTAACTTCATACCCAAATTTAAATATAAAAAGCAACTGGAATTCAAAAACGATTAGCTTTTGAATAGACAGTAAAAAAAAAATTTGGAAGATACCTACTAGTACTACGACTCAGTATGCTTTTATTTTATGAATAGAAATAGTTTTATTTAGGTACATTTATTATTAATTATAATATATATGCATAATATCTCAAAATACAGGGGGAAGGGGGCACCATAGTGAATGGGCCTAGGGCGCAATCTAACTTAAATCCACCTCTGCTTAAAACAGTTAAAATGTTAATAAAATTAAATCAAAAGGTTTCACAAATACTAAAATTCTCACTTGTCTTGACCTCTGTTATAGGAATCAAGGAAAACAGGGGGGGGGGGGTTTGATTGTGAGAACAGTATAAATATGTTCTGGTTCAGACCACCCACACGAAAGATTTCTTAATTAGATACTGAGAGGCATGGGAAAATGTGAAAAAAAATTACATATATACAAACATTCAATGGCAGGTGGCTAATTATCATTAGATCTCCATCAGTTTTCTTTGATAATATTTCTGGCAACAGAAAAAAAAAATATTATAATTGCTTCATTTAGACGATTCAAACAATGTCTGACAAAAAAAAGAAAACTATATACATACAAAAGTAATCACAGAACTTTCTTTCACCCCGCATTTGAATACTATAAAGAAAAATTACAGATGATCAGATAAGAAGTACCGTATATTTCTGAATATAAGCCGATCCGTATATAAGTCGAGAGTACATTTTTCCCTTCAGAAATTTGCCCAAAACTGCAAACCTGTGTATAAGCCGAATTGAAAAAATACTCTTTTAAAGTTCAAGTATATCGCCAAAATGGTGAAAATATTGCCAATCTATAAAACTTTCAGGATAATCTGTCCAATGAAATTGCGCGAAATGCATGCTTATCCAACTGAATTCCTTAGCTATGACGTAAAATGATTGCTGTGTGTTCACCAACGGCAATAGTTTTAACTCTGGCAACCTTATCAGAAGGGAGGCTAGCACAGGCATCGAACAGACGCTCTCGCACACACAGTGAAGGACAAGTGCCGGCAGCTGAAAACGATAGTTGCTGTAATACCAGGGGGCTTAACGTCGATGCTGCTGCCACTGGATGTTTGCATAAATAAGCCATTTAAAGACTGATTGTGTCGATTTTTTTTTTTATGACGTATCTAAATTATTTTGTATATTTCTACTTTTGAGTATTTTTACCAGTGCCTCAAAGCAATCTTCAAAAAAAAAAAAAAAAAAAAACGAAGATTTGCCACTTTTTTTGATAGTGTAAGCCTAGAAACATTTGAAACAGAGATGATTTAATTGTATAAATTAAAAATATGATCAGGAATCCTGTTTTTTCAAGTTTCTCTTATACTATTTCCGAATCAGACAGAGAAGTTACTCCGTTTGTGCAATCTGCCAATGACGTCATCTATCAGCAGGTCAAAAAAAAAAAAAAGAAATGTAAACACATGTGACTACATCGTGCTGCTCTAGAAATAAATTTAAAATTGCTAATTTTTAAGAGTTTTATAAGTGATAATTATTTAAAAATAAGGTTTAATATCACTATTTTACTTTATATATAGTTTTTAAGCTTAACCTCTTCACTGGCCACTGTAGTATGTGGAAGGTTACATTTCCCCCAAGTTATCTCGGGATGGCCGGTGAAGTGGTTAAAATATATACATTCATCATTGTTTCTAAAGTACATTTTTTTGCTAGAAGTGTGGACTCGTATATAAGACGACCCCCGTACTTCAGCTTCCGAAAAATTTCCAAAAATTCTCGGCTTATACATGGAAATATACGGTACATAATTGATAAGAAGCAGAAGAAGTGATAATAGACAAGAAGTATATAAATATACTTTTGCAACAGTTAAAGACTCATTGGCCCCTCCATAGCTGGGCTCTGCTGAGTTCAGAGGCTGCCTGATTTCAGTGTTTTTAATCTAATCCTCCGTCCATGTTTTCATATCTCCAAAAAATTTATATTTTGTTTTTGTTGGTTGTTTATTTGTCATCCAGGTGATATGTGTATGAATTGTTTTTTAACTAATTTTCAGGATTTTTACTTTAGAGTCACAGTCACTCCTGTTACAGAAATGGGAGCCCAGGGCAAAATCCTTCATTAGGGGCTCTCTTCCTCTATATAGAGCAAAAGTAAATTTTGGACATAGGTAATAGACTTTAAATTTAGAAAAGCAGCTGATTTGGGAGCTCTCTTATAAATTGGGACCAAGCACTAGCCCAATTTGCCTTATGGGAAATCTAGTCCTGCTTGAAATGGCAAAATACAACTAACATCAGTGGGTTGGATTAGAGAAACCTTAAAGTTCAAAATCTATATAATAATTCTCTAATGTAGACCAGTTACAATTAAATTTTGTTGAAACGATACAGTAGTGATGTAAGGTGTTATCTGACTGGTCAACCCAGACCCAAAGCAGCGCTTTGGATAATACGGATTTCGGCTACAAAAATTTAACCTAATACACTTGAAAGGTACATTTTCTGAAAGAAATTGAAAAAAAATATTAACTTTTTGGGTTGAAACATATTCTCAGAATCTCATATTTAGAAGTATATTTTGAAAAATTTAAATCCAGTTAGGATTTGCATTTAATAATGGCTATTCGGCAGGAATTACAGAAACACACAAAAAATATTAGGTTATTATATTTTATGTGTACTCGTATAAATAATAATAATAGTGTTTTTCTTTTTTATTAGAAGAAGAATTAAGGACATTAAAAGAAGAATTCCTGCATCACCAGAATAAAATTGACCAGTATTATCAGATTTTGAATCAACTTCACAAGGATGATTCAGATGGTAAGTTTTGCTATTTTAAATTGTATGCGTACAAGCTTGTGACCAAAACCTTTTCTAAAAACATATTAATTAGAAGTGACAAAGAGTGGCAATTTTTCTATAGGAGTTTATTACAAACCAGGGGTCGATCCAGGTTTTAAATTTTGGGTCCCCTTTTTGTAAAAAACAAAATATTTTTGTGAAATATTTATTTATTTTGTGAAATATATATATATATCGTGGAAGACCTTCCATTTTAACAATCATTCTAACTAGTCTTTAAATATCAAATTAACATAGTTTAATTGAACCAATTAATTAAAAATACTGAAAATATAGAAAAGGATCACTTTTATAATATAAAAAGGCTCATTTCATAAATTTAAATTTTGTTAAGGGCCCCTTTTATGGATTTGAATTTTGTAAAGGGTCCCCATTTAAGGATTTGAATTTTATGAAGGGTCCCCTTTTATGATGGGGAATTTTGTGAAAGGGTAGCAAAGGGGACCCTTTGCCTGGATCGACCTCTGCAAACAGTTGTTCAGTATTTCAAATTCTAAAAATTTGATTTTTTATGTGTTTTCTGATGTTTGTTTTGTATGGGCAAAAATTCAATCCACCTATCTGTTTGAGAAAAGAAGAAGAAGAAAAAAGAAACGTTTGCTCTATTTAAAGCTGTCCATTATAGCCTTGCTAATTTTTACTTTTTTGATTAATGAGTCCAATCATGTACATAGTCTCAAACGAGTTTGTTAATCAACTTCAGGTGCCATCTTCTTTAAATATGCAGCCACTTGAAAATTTCAAACTCATAATAAAAAATCTACATGCATGAAACTAGGTACATACTCTCAAAAATCCATACAGCTTTAAAACAAATTACACTACCTTTCTATAAATGACTGGACACTTCAAATTCAGACGTTTTTTAAAATATCTCAAAAAATATTAAACAAATCATCTTGAAACATCGAATCTCGCCAAGGAAAGTTTATTGGTGAAAACAATAGATTACTGCATTAAAAGTTAATTTATAACTTAGATTTTTTTTTTTTTTTTTTTTCAAATTTAAAGTTAATTTATATCCGTTATTATGGATTTGATAAAATAAACATTATATTTGTTATGGGAGAACACTTTTAAAAGCTAGCTTAGCTTTCCTAATTTCAGGAAATTTACTGCTTCGAAAATATAAAAAAACATTAAGTAAACGCTCGTGTTTCCTTAATTTTCCTATTATTATTACTCAAAGTGTTTTGAAACAATTACTGTTTCTTAGGTGCTTAATGATTGGCATTGGTTGTATCATTTTCCGTGACGTTATTGCCTGCGCTGGCAAAAAGTGCCAACTTTTTTTTTCTTTTTAGATATTTTTGAATGAGTAAAATTATTACATAACTGTACATTAAAAATACATATAGAGTATTATGTACTGCCCTAAACTAACTAAAAAAATTGAATAATAAAAAGTGTATGCATTAGAAAAAAATAGGTACTAAGTGTTTTTTTTTTTTTTTTTAAACAAGAAATTCATCGCAAAATAGTGTCAAAAATTAAGTTGCCAAAGGGCTGATACACTAAAGCTGTAGTGTAGAATGGTCTAGATATTACAAATTTCTTTCTATTTAAAAAAAAAAAAAAAAAAAAAAAAAAAAATTACTGATTTTTAGCATAATATTTCATTAAAAAATTAATAATAATGCAGTATTAAATATTATGTATACCAATTTTACATTGAATTTGGGAATTTTTATAACTTTTTTCTGCTTTTGTCTTTTTTTATGCACTATTAATATTCCTATTCGCAGCTTATTATCAAAGCAGTCAGTAAGCGGGCAGAGCCCTACCGGGGTTAATAAGTGAAGCGAATCTATGGGCCTTTGTCAGGGATTAGTGAGCAGAGCGACTAGGGGGGCAGCTCCTTAGTTGTTTTAGAAAATATTTTTGACAGTGCATTCTGCCAATTCTCTTCCTGGAATATGCATGGAATTTTAATGACTATTAAAAAACAGGGAAAACTCAGGGAATTTTGAAATTTATTGGAAAAACAAGGAATTTTGAAATTTTTGGGAAAAACATTGGAAAATTTTTTCATAATCAAATCTTTTAAAATTTTAGTGCTTTATAATAAAGAAGAAAAATTCAATTAGGTTCCCCCCCCCCCCTAAATAGGGTATATTAATGTACCCTGGATATGTTCAGTTGACTTGTAAATATGTTACATTCTAATGCTACATGATTCTGTGCCATCTATTTTACTTTTAAAAGAGACAGAGAAAACTCAGGGAATTTTTTTCTTCGGATTTGTGTAGCAACCCTGAATCAGGGAACAGGAAAATCATGGAAAAATTAGGGCACTTTATCAATCTGGAAATATCGGGGAATAATCAGGGAATTTTGTAAAAATACCAAAAGTCATGGAACTTTTTATTTTTGCCTTTCCAACACAACTGAAAGATCACCAAGCAGGTGATATTTAAATCAAGATTGCACAGGATTGGCTGTTTTCTAGTAAATCTTACCAAAAAAAAATTTTTTTTTTTTTTTATTATTGAATATTTTTAATGCAACAACTTGAGGAATAATTTTATGTTCTGGTGTTAATATGTTTTACATTTAAAAAGATTAAAATTTTTATATTTTGTGGATTTTTTCCTGAACTTTGAACTTTTTGTTTGCATTTTCTTTTTCTTTTTTATGTATTTTAACAAAGTTAATGAAGACACTAGAATGAAAAATCATGCATTTTGCTTAATAGAATGCAATATACACAAAATTCTGGCATGTATGTAATAGGTAAACAAAATCATAAAAATCTATCAAAATTAGTCAGGGAAATCAAAGAATTTTTTTCTGAATTTTGTAGCCAACGCTGTATTAGTGCACTTAATTGTTTGAAATTTGTTGTTAAAATTAATGCAATGTCCTTTAATATTATTTATTAAAACTTATAAATTTCAATAATTAAGAGAAAATTAGATATAAATGTTGGCAAACAATGGGTTAAATATTTAATTTTGAGTTATTTTCATGTTCATTATAAAACACATATACGTCTTCAGATTTTGCCTAATCACATTATTTTTAAAGTAAAAATAATTATGGTAATAATATTAGCAATAGTAACAATAGCTGTTTGATCCAGACCTGGAGTAATGTGGGTGAGGGAGACACAGCCAAAGGCAGTAGAGACCCAAGCCAAGTTTTTGCCATTTCAATGGATGTTTTCCTTCAAAGTTTATATATTTTTAAATATAAGGGGGGGGGGGGGGTGATTATTTAAAAAAGTTCCACAGTTTTTGGACTGGAATTAAAAGTGATTTCTCTAAATCATAGGTGGTGGAGCAAAAAAATATCAAGAAAGGGCAAATTATATGTATATATATAAATTATATATAAATATAATACGTGCCAAGATATAATTTCGAGCACATTTGATTCAACTCATCCTTGAATACAAAAATTAGGCATTTAGTGATGGGTCTGTGTATGAAGGAAGTTCAAATTCGATATAATTTTGAATATTGTTACAAATTTGCAAATAATGTTAATTATTTTTATGTAATTTTGAAGGGCTTGGTCAGGTTATAAAATGTTAATTTTCTGTATTTCTAAACTTGCTTTGGAATTAAAATAGTTCATACATTAATTTTCTCCTAGAATCTTAGAAGGGGCATTGCCGCTGCACTTCAAAGTAAGAGGGGGCAGATGCCGCCTGTGCTATAAATATAGTGGCCAGCAGAGTGACACTAACTTTTTATGTTGTCTTTCTAGATAATGAGATCAATGCTGTGGAACACATCCTGCATGCAGAAGAAGGGGAGAAGATTTGGAAAGCGGAAAATCCTCACCAAATTCTGAAGGAGAAACATGCCGATTTGAAAGCCGGGTATGACTATCTCAACAGCAGGATAATACCCAACATGAAGAACATGGAATTTGAGGAACCGCAAGTGAATAGCCTGTGGGAGATGGCAAAGAATGCAAGCTTCTCTCCAGAGGAGTTAGAGAGCCTCAGGGTGAGTATTTATGGAGTGAGCTTTTGATTTGGTTAAGTTGACTCAGTCTTTTTAACTGTGGGTTCATAGTCCTGTCTGAAATTATTCATTCCTCTACAATTCCTAACTAGTTGGCATAGTAGGAGCACTCTGTTCAGTTCCCCATTGTATATCTGTTTTCGTAAATTTCTACTTTATTTCATACTATATTGATATTCATGTTAAAAGAAATAAAATCTACCACTCACTTGGCTTGGTCACAAAATGAAATTCTTTACCCAATAGGCCACTGTCATAAGGCATGACAACATTTTTCTTTTTCGGCAATAGGTAATATTCACCCCATCTAATCAAACTTATTTAAGGATTTAACGCTTTTCCATTATTATGCCATACGTTTGCTTTACATCGACACTTCACGTATTTTCTCTCTCGGTTCTTCATTTGGGGTTCGCCTTTCCCCCAGTCTCACCTACGGCGGCTAAGATTTGTTTTTCATCACCCCATTTTCTCTCTGGGATGGTTCTTCCCCATTGGTTACTCTAGGCAGTGACATTCGTGTGTTTTGCGTGTTAGGAAAAAGCGCACAGTCTTGAACAGTCAGTTTTTGGCCGGAATGCAGCAAGGGAGGATCGTCGGCGTGTGACCGGGCTCTAGCCATTGGATGGGCACGTTTTATTCCCAGCTTTAAAATGAAGATTAAATATGATATTAATAAATAACTTAATATATAACTTTTTAGCAGCCTTAAACAATTTGGGAGTAGTTATTTAATTTTTTGATGCATTACCAGTAACCTGATCCAATTGGATTGTACTTACCTTAGTTGTCCATACCATGTGGAGCCAGACGTTAAAGTTTCATAAGCTATCTGTACTTTCATTTTCTTTAGCTAAAATTAAAGATTTGATTTGTTTAAAAAACTTTTATCGCCTTTTTCTTCATCAACTTCTGGATGACTTCTTTTTATAGTTTCAATTTTATTATTTGTTAAAAAGGATATGCATAAAGCGATTTTTTTACTTATAAGAACCTGGAATATTTTAGAAAAATAAACTATTGGTTAAAAAGATCTGCACTATCAAAATAATTAAGAAAAAATATGTTTTGAATTAAGTTCAGGCTAAACAGTGATAATTTACAATTTTACTTCTTTTTAAAGTTTGTTTTAGCTCATAATAAGATTATCTCCTCAATTGATAGTTACCTTACAAAAATAATATTATAGAGTATATTTTGTGATAGCCACCCTCCCTGTGCTTTAGTATATTTATCTTATCCTAATTTGTTGTTTAATTTTATTAGGGTTAGTTTCATATTTCAGTGCTCTCTTTCATGCAACTCCATAGTATTTCCAATCCCATAATGCAAGTTTATTGAAAATAATACCCTATTCTGACATGTTAAGTTAATCGCAAATTTCGAATAACTTATAAAGTAAAATTTTTCATCTGGTAGAAACTATTTTTTATCATTTTTACCAATCTTATAATATCTGTCACTTGATAACATTTTATTACTTTCTTCTATATTCAATGGAAGAAAGTATTGATTTTGTAAAAATTTTTGTCCTCGGTTTTTCGATGGATTTTTTCGTTTTGAGAAGTCTAGAACACAATTTCACTCTTTTAGAAAATGTCTGTCTGTGTGTATGTGTGACAAAACACCACTTGTCAAACAATTTTCCCCAAATGTTGATAGCCATTAATTTATATCAAAGTACAGCTAATATCAATTTGTATGAAATATTGACAAGTGGTGTTGCCATCTCACATTTTCTAAATTTTTAATGTGACGGTATAGGACAAAATTTCAAATAAATGTGCATAAAGATAATTATTTTTTAATAATCATTAAGAAATTAAAAAGAATTATTTATAATAATGATAGTCAGCTAGGATTTTTTTTTTTTTTTTTTGTAAATGTAGAAGCATTGGTCTCCCCCCCCCCTCCCTACCCCGGGGCATATTTTCATTTTGGATATGTTTCAAAAGAGCTCATCAATACCTTTAAAACGAATAGTTGAACCACTTATCTGTGATAATTTGAAATAAAGTTATTGATTTTGTTTTTCATTTAAAAAAATAAAAAATAAAATTTACTTTCTTTAGATATTTAATGTTATTCTTCTCTAGAGGGGGGGGGGATTGTCTGCATTCATCATGGAAGATAATTTTGATAAATAATAATTTTAATAAATAATTTGTACTGTGTGATTTTGTACAGGAAAATAGAGAAGAATGTCTTGAGGTGACCACAGCATACTAGTTGACTTTAATAATTTGAGAAATCTCTAAAAACCAGAGAAAAGTCAGGAACAGGGCTGCCAACAACTACACAATTGGCGTAGTAACTATGCTTTAGCCTGCTTCTACTACACTCTACGCATTGTATACTTAAAGCTACGCTTTTTCTTTCCCCATCGTCATCTTGTTTACAATGAGCGAACTCTGATTTCACCACGGATTAAAAAAGTATAATATAAAACTGAATAGTGGCAGACACTGGAAAAAAAAAAAAACTATCGTTTTTCTTTCTTTCTTTTCTTTTTCTTTTTTTTTTTCCTTGCACACATCTAGACAGAAATCGCAATCCACTCCTTATCAACTTTTAATTTTGCATTTCCAACAGTTGCTGCATAAAACATTATTCTTTGAATTTTATTTTTTATGTATGAAAGTGCTTCTTGAAAATATAAAAATAACAAATCTAACTTTTACAATCTAGTTGAAGAACCACATGCTTCATCGTAAATACTCATAAATAAATAGTAAAGAAAAAAAAAAAAAAAAAAAAAAAAAACCTACTGCTAGGGGGAACTGAACGGGAACAAGTATTTGTTTACATTAGCTAAGAGTGTGCTTAATTAAAACCGCAAGCACAGACACCGCAAGCTGAAAGGGGGAAAGAAACCGAATGCTACGATTATCTTCATGGCTATGATTATGCTGTATTTTGATTTTCATTTAAACTCTATCAATGTTAGTCGCTAAAAAATAATACTTTCTAACGAAAAAAATTGTTTATTTTAATTATTTATCGATAAAAATAATGGATTCAAAGTTACTGAACTTTAAGTACGATTGACAACGCAAGGAAACTAAGACCAGGAAGTGCTATCTTCCGTGGGAGACTTTCTAAAGTGTCTGAAGCCTTAATCACGCGAGTTTTGGAGAAAACAGTATAAAGTCGGACTTTAACGGAGGAATTGTCCTCTGTAATAGGAAACTTTCTTAAGTGTTTTAATATACAAGTTTCTGAAAAAATCATGGAAAATTTCGAACTTTATCGTACCAAGTATCTACCGTTGGAGAAAGAAAAAGAATATTTCCCGTGCTTTTTCTTGGGATAACTGAATACGCGATAACTGAGTTTTTATAGTGCGTGGGTGATTCTAAGAAAATTTCATATCTGAAAATGGGACTTTCACAAAAATCGTCGGATTTAAAATGGATTCATCACAAAAATAGCACAAGAAAATTGCGTATTTTATAAATCAGCCGCAAAAAATGACATTTCAGTAATAAAAAAAAAAGCTGATTTATGACTAAATAATTAGACATTTTTAGAAAAATAACATCTATTTTAGCAATTAGTTTACGATTACGTAATTTTAAAAATTAGCTGTAAAATAATTCCGTATTTCTATAAAAAGCCACAAAATTATACTTATAATGTAAATCATGTTTGAAAAAAGCAAGAAATTCATCGATTAGCATCAAAATAAAGCCTTTTTCAGCGATTAAACATAAATTTTGTTAATTAGCGGTGAAATGATTGCGTATTGCCGTCATCGGCTACAAAAATATCGCGATTTACTGAAATCAACTGGGAAAAAAAAAAAAAAAACCTTTATTGGCTAGCAGCCAAATGATAGCATATAAAACGTAAATTTTTGATTATTAGTGAGTAAGCGATCCCGTATTAGCGAAAACTACTTCAAAATTATTCCCGATTTCCGAGATTACACTTTGAAAAAGAAAAAAAAAAAAAAAAATAGGAAATTTCATTGATTAGTGGCAAAATAGTTGAGTATTTAAGATTCAGCTTTTAGATGAACGTATTTTGCATAGATTAGTAGCTAAATAATAGCGTGTTTCGGCAATCGGCCGCATAATAATCGTGTATTTTAGGATTTACCTTTAAAGAAGAGTGAATTTTATCAATTAGAGCAAAATTATAGTATATATTAGCAATTATTTGCTATTAAACGTAGATTTTGTAAATTTGCAGTGAAATAATTAAGAATTTCGGCAATCGGTCGTAAAAATATTGCGAATTCTGTCAAATACGAGAAAAATAGCATATTTATTTAATTAATGATAAAAACGTAATTCTACCTCCCCCCCCCTCTACGGAAACTCGATTTTTTAGGTATATTTAGCAATAATCTTAAGTGGGGAAAAAAAGTTTCAGAAAAGTTGATGGCTGTCAGTTTGCACTGAAATTGAATTTAATGTTGTACAATTTCAATCCTTTTCCATCCTTAATAACAATGATTATTTTATTGTAGATTCAGTTTTATTACATTTTCTAATATCTAAACTATTAAAATTGTTCATTATTTTGACTTTTGTTACTCCAAAAATTTAAGATTTTGTTTAAAAAAATCCAATTTTTGTATCTGTTTGAAATATAGCATTGAAATTATTTAAACATCAATTGTCTTGTTCTTGTAATTAAACAAGTTTCTTTTGAATAGGCATGCACTAAATGTTTGATTATTACTGAATAATGAATATTCAGTATACTGAATAACTAAAAATTTGATGCATACCTACATCTTACCTTTTTTTTTTTTTTTTTTTTCTTTCTTCACTTAATTTCATATGATTATTGCTAATTTATTTTTGTTAGTAGTTTCTTTCTTTCTTTTTCTTTTTTAATTTTTAAAATTGCTCCTCAAAGTAGCCGAAATGCTCCTCAAAATTTCTCCTCAAACTGTTTTTGAAAAGTTGGCAACCCTGCATATTAGTGTATTATATTAGAATTAGTGTATTTTCATGTATCCATGTTAATATAAAAGGTAAATTTGGATAAAATTTCTATTATTTTTGAATGTTTGATTATTAAAAATCAATAAATTTCAGAAAGTAAGTCATAATGTAAACAATAGACTTTATGCTTATTTATATTTTAAGTATTTTCTAATTTTTTAGCGACTACACTTTGTAGCTTAAAACTACACTTTTTTTGCTTTTTAACTACACTTTAGCACTCCCAGAGGTTGGCAGCCCTGCAGGAAATTTATTACTAAAAGAAATACCCAAAAAAATCAAATAAAAATTTAGCTATGCTTCCTTATTTTTACAGTCCATGCTCTCCCTCAGATCATCACCAAGTTTTAATCATTTACGTCAGTTTATGGTTGCCATATTATTGATCAAGGATTTATCAAGGAAATTGATTTACAACCCTATTTATCGAGAACTTTGATTCCCAGTTAATGTTCAATAAATTTATGAATAATTTGAGTGGGAACTGGGTGAAAACACTGTTGAGTTTTACTTACTGTTAGACAAAATCAGGGCTGCCGTAGTGCCTGGAATTCTGGAAAAACTTAGAAGACTTTAATAATTTGAGAAATCTCTAAAAAACAGAAAAAAGTCAGGAAATTTTTTTTGTTTATTGCAAAAACAGGGAAAATTCAGGAAATTTAGAAATTTTTTTTGGGGAAAAGCATAGAAGAAATAAACTTTTAGTTTACGAATCAGGGCCTGAAAAATCCAAAAATATTATATGCCCTGCTGGGCATGTTAGTCTGGTAGATACATGCCCGAATTAACCTTTTACATGCTCAAATATCTTATTCAAATGCATATTAATAAAAAATATTTACATACCTAGCAAAAAGAATTTAACTACATTATACGTATAGTGGCATTGTTCATTTCATTTTAATTTAAGTCAGTGTCAAATTCAAGACACTATATTTTTGGTAAAGTTCTTTTGATTAAATATTTGCAAGAAGAAAAAATACGAGCCCAGTTGGAATTTTTACATGCCCTGGGCATGTCGGGCAATATAATTTTCAAGCCCTGGTACAAATTGCTTAAAATGCATAAAAATAGAATTTGTAAAGGAAATGTCAAATGTATTTATAAGAATAGAACATATAAACTTCATTTCATTCTCACTACATTTCACTAGACCCTGCATAGAGGTCTTTTTGTTCCAGAAAGGATTTTATAGAGTGTTTTCGCTGTACCTCAACAATCTACAATCAATCTGGGAAAAAATATAAGGAATGCACTTTTTAAAGTTCTTAATATCTTTCTAGACCTCTATGTACCAATGGTTCACTAAATCCTCATTAATGAATAGGATTAGGCGATAGGCATCACTTTTATTGCAGATAGCTTTAAAAAGGTACTTTTAAGTAAATAAAAAACTCTGTTTCAAATATATTTTTTGTCTTAATAATTACAAAACTTTGAATAAACACCATAAAATGCAATAAACTCACAACAATTGTTTTAGGTCGTCAGGCAAACAAAGTAGGCACAAGTGCTGCCATCAAAGTGTACGGCAATGCACAAAACCGTTTTAAAAGAAGAGCAAAAATATATAAAGACGGATGTAAATATAAATACATGGAAGAAAAGAAGAAAATAAATAAATATATAAATAAGATTAAAACCATGTAACAAAATCTAAAAAAGTATCAAAATTGAACAAAAATCAAACTTATGTGAGTAATGAATCTTTTTACATATATAAAAATTCAAAAAATCTTGTTAATGATATTTCTTCCACTCTGTTCTTGTCTGATGCTTGGAAATTACTTACATGAATTTGATTTTTGTTTAATTTTAATATTTTTTAGATTTTGTTACATGTTTTAATCTTATTTATTTATTTTCATCTCTTATTCCATAATTCTCCTCACACCCGTATTTATATTTACACCCGTCTTTATATATTTTTGCTCTTCTCCTGAAACAGCTTTGACTGCAGCACTCGTGCTTACTTTGTTCGCGTGACGAAGGGTCGTGTGTTCTTTCGACCTGAAACAATTGTTGCGAGTTTATTTAAAGTTTTGTACTTATTACTTTAAAACGAAAGTTCTGTGGTGCTTTCTTATTACATTTTTTTGTCTGTTTCATAATGCGGTAGATAAAAGGATACCGTATATTTCCGAATATAAGCCGAGAGTACATTTTTCCCTGCAGAAATTTGCCCAAAATTGCAAACCCGTGTATAAGCCGAATTGAAAAAATACTCTTTTTAAAGTTTGAGTATATTGCCAAAATGGAGAAAATATTGCCAATCTATACAACCTTCAGGATAATCTGTCAAATGAAATTGCGCGAAATACGTGCTTATCCAATAGAATTCCTTACCTTGCTTAGCTACGACGTAAAACGTTGGCAGTGTGTTCGGCAACGGCAATAGTTTTAACTCTGGCAACCCTATCAGAAGGGAGGCAAACACAGACGCGAACGCAAGTCCCGGCAGCTGAAAACGATGGTTACCGGCGCCGGAGACCTAACCCTAACGTGGATGATGCGATGCCGCCGCTGGATGTTTACATAAATAAGCCGTTTAAAGACCGATTGCATCGATTTTTTTTAATGACGTATCTAAATTATTTAGTATATTTCTACTTTTCAGTATTTTTATCAGTGCTTCAAGGCAATCTTCAAAAAAAAAAAAAAAAAAAAAACTTCTAAAAAAAAAAACGAAGCTTTGCCGCTTTTGCTAGTGTAAGCTTAGAAACATTTTAAACAGAGATGATTTAAATTTAATTGTATAAATTAAAAATATGATCGGGAGTCCTGTTTTTTAAAGTTTCTCTTATACTATTTCTGAATCAGACAGAGAATTTACTCTGTTCGTGCACTCTGCCGATGACTTCAGTTACTGGAGGTCAAAAAGAAATGTAAACGCACGTGACTACATCGAGCGTTTTGTAAAATAAATTTAAAATTGCTAATTTAAGAGTTTTATATGTGATAATTATTTAAAAATAAGGTTTAATATCACTATTTTACTTTATATATACTTTTTAAGCTTAAAATATATGTATTCAATCATTGTTTCTAAAGTACATTTTTTGCTAGAAATGTAGATCCGTATATAAGCCGACCAATATAATTCAGCTTCCGAAAAATTTGATATCTATCAATTGTCCTCGCACATAAAAAAATTATTAATTTTATGAATATAAATGCTTATATTTTATATATATAGTTGTTAACTTACCTTTAATTTGAATTTAAAAGTTTTCTCTATTTAAACTCGGTCAGCCATCTTCTATTTACATCGCGCCATTACTAGCGACTTTCTGTTTACATTGTTGCTGTTGCCAAATTTGCTCTGCATAATTTTTGCTGTTGCCACTTCTATTAAAATAGTTATGATAAAATGTATTTTTGACTTTGACTGTTGAGTGGCAATGGTAATGCATTGTTTATATGTAGATTTTTGACTTGGCAGTCAGTATAAAAAGATCGCGATGCGAGTGTTAGGGTGCAGTTATCGGCAGTTGTCAGTAATGGGCAGCTAGTCTTCAATTAAAAATGAAGTGACTGTCTGTGAATAATTGAGCAGCTCTAAGCTGTTGATGGCTAAGTACTGATATTGGTACAGCTGAGCTAGTCATGTTTTTTTGCTATTGCTTTTAAAGAAATGATGGCTGCCTTTGTTATTGTTATTTTACAAATGTTAAATATTTAAGTTTGTTGTTAAGTTTGTACCCTGTTAAAAGGGATAAAGTTTGAAGTTTTTCGTTATTCGCGAAAACTAAAAAAATTAAAAATTGATAATCGATGTTTTTGAAATGAGAATGTTAAATTTGATAGTTTGATCGATGTTGACATTGTTTAGCGGTTTTTTAAATCGCGTTTGTTACGTTTGTGAAATTTTTCTATTTAATCAAGTTATAAAGTTGCTAGCATCCAATAGTGAATTAAATTAAATTATAAGTGATTTTTATCAGATTATGGAATTAATGATATGCAAATTGTGATCTTCAACCTTCAGTAAAATAATCAGTGTGGTAGTGATCTTCAGTTTTAAATGATATAATCATGCTTCGTCTCCCGCTGGTCAACGAGGCGACCGCGGCGTATTTTTTCCTTCATCTGTGAAATATATGTGTTCTTTAGAAGATGATGATGTATCATGATTTTTGTCATAGTGAAGTTTAGTCTGCTACATTTTGTGCATCACTGGTGAAATGAGGTAACTTTAAATATGTTATACTTTGAAAATCTGTTGAATATACTTTATTTATTAATATATATTTTTTTTTGTGTTTCATTGAATAAAATTTGTTTTGTTGTTAAAACTTGTGTATTTGATGTGTTATAACAGTTGAACACTGGTCGGGTTATTTTTATTGAAACCCTTAAAACTTAAAGATTAACGTTTCCACTGTATGTGAAACTGCTTAATAAAATTAATTGAAAGATAGACCTTTAGTCTATATTATTTGGTTATGGGCGGTTTTTTTAGGGTTTTTTTTAAACTTGACCAGTTGTTCTTTTCTTGTTTTTTTGTATAATTGATAATTAAATAACTATTTAAAAATGGCTTATAATATTGTACCTCAAATCACTAAGTTAAATGCCACTAACTACTCTGGTTGGAAGTGTGATATTAAATTTTTACTTATGGAGAAAAATGCTTATGAAATCGTCACTGGTGACGAAACTAAGCCCAAAGTTAGTGAAACCGTGTCTGAGGAGGCAGTACAAGACTTTAAAAGAAGGCAGAATGCTGCCATGTCAATTTTATATTTGAATATTGATAGTGAGTTTAAAAGTTTAATAAGTGAATGTACTGACCCCTCAGAAGCGTGGAAAATTTTAAAAATTAACTTCCAGCCAGATAGTAGAAGTCATCATATGAAATTGTTTTCTGAAGTTATGACATGTTTTTTAGAACCTGGCGAATCTATTGGTGTTTTTGCAGCTAGAATATCTAAAATTGCTGATCAGTTAAAATCCATTAATAAACCTATTGCTGACGAATACTTATGTTTTCAGGTTTTGAGATACCTACCTGATAAATTTGATCAGGTTGTTCAACAAATTCTTCGTTGGCCTGATAAGGACTTTAACTTTAAAAATATTATTGTTGAGTTATGTGCCGAGGAAACGCGCCTTCAACTTAGAAATTTTGATAAAAGTAGAACGGAATGTTCTATTGAGGCCCAAAATGTAAAATTTAAACGCAGGCCTGTTTTTACTTGTTGGAGGTGCGGAAAAAAAGGCCATGTTATTAAAGATTGTAAAGTTAAGTTAAATAATGATCTAGCTGCAAAAGAAAAGGAAAAACCACTCAGAAGTAATTTTTCTAAGAGGGGTGGCTCTAATCAACAGTCAAAACGTGATAAAACTCCTAAAGCTCAAAATTTCATTGCTGAAGCAAATTTAAGTAGTTTTGATAGAGAGGGCAGCTGGGCTTATGATACGGCGGCCTCTCATCACTTCTGTAAAGATAAATCTTTTTTTTGGTAATTTTTCTGAAATTTCCGGTGATGAGCTACACGTGGCTGTTGATGGCATCACTTTTCCCATTACTGGTAAGGGTGAAGTAGAACTGAATTTTAATGGGACTGTTATTAAACTTTGGAACGTCTTGTATTCGCCGAACTTGCGGAAAAATCTTTTGAGTGGTTCTAGATTCGACCAGGGTGGTGCTAAATTTATTGGTGAGGCCGGCAAAATAAACGTGGTCGACAAGTATGGTGATTTCCTTTTCTCTGCTAAACTCCATGACGGGATTTATTATACATTTCCAAAAGTAATTAAAAATAAGCACAGTGTTAAATTGAATGGGGGGCAGAATTCTAATGAAAATTTAAATGATAATACTGAAATTTCAGCTTTTCCTGTAATAAAACCTGTTAATATAAAAGACTTTGATACCTGGCACCTTCGTTTTGATCATCTAAGTCCTGACTTAATTTTTAATACTATCCGTAATTCTGCTGTAAAAGGTCTGCCCAATTTAAAATCAGTTGATAATTTTTTTTGTGATCCCTGTCATGTGAGTAAGCAAAATCGTATTTCTTTTAAACCCTTAAGTCATTCTTCTTCCAAAAAACCTTTAGATCGACTTTTTATGGATACTTGGGGTCCTATTAAAATTCCTGGTAAAAAAGGTGAACGTTTTTTCCTGTCAATAATAGATGATTTTTCTGGTAGATCATCCGTTTACCCTATCCAGGAAAAATCCATGTGTTTTGATGTTTTTAAGAGACATGTTTTGAGGGCCGAAAGGTTTTTGGGAACCAAGTTGAAGTCGATCAGAACTGACAATGGTAAAGAGTTTGATAATGATTCTTTTGGGGGTTTTTGTAGAGAAAATGGAATAAATCATGAGCTGACCAACTTTTACACACCAGAAGAAAATGGAGTTTGTGAGCGGTTCAACCAAACAATCATGAACTGTGTTCGGGCTATGCTAAAATCCAGTGGCTTGTCTGATGATTTCTGGCCTGAAGCTTGTTTACACTTTAATTATACGTGGAACCGGATTTGTCACGGTGGGAACTCTAAAACTCCATTTGAACTCTATTCAGGAAATAAACCTTCTGTTCGACATTTAAGACCATTCGGTACGTTGACATATGTGGGTGTTCCAAAGGTTAGACGTAAGCACAAGTTAGACTCCAAATCAAAACGTGGTGTCCTTGTGGGCTATGCCTTGCGTACCCGTGGTTACAGGGTCTGGTTAGAAGATGAGAGGAAGGTTGTGGAAACCATTAATGTTTCTTTTGTTGAAAGCGGTGATGTTCTACGCAGTGGAGCGGTGATGGGCGACTCTTCTTTTGAGTTGGTGCTTGTCCCGGAGGAACAACCACGGCCCGTTGACCGGTGCCTTCTTCCTGGTCCGGAGCCTGGTACCTCTGGGGTCTTGCCCAGCGAGACTGAAGTTGTCGTCCCAGCCGTCTCTCCTGTTTCTCCTGCTCCTCAAGTTACTCCGCAGACTGCTTCTCCTAACTGGATGACCAATCCCGTGTGGTACAGGAAGGTTGTGCCTCGACCTCAGGGAGAAAAGGTCGATATTTACTATTATCCTGATGGAGAGGGTAAAAGGTGTTGTCAAAGGTCACCTAATGATGTCAAAAAGTTTTGTAATTTAAATAATATTGTTTTTAACCCTGCTGATTTTGATTTTTCCAAGTTTAATAAGTTTACTGGTGTTGTTAATCCTGGTGTTATACCTTCCGCGTCCAGCACGGCTAGTTGACTAGATGTGGTGGTCCCGAGAACGTATAAACAGGCTTTAAAATCTGCACAATCTGATGAATGGCATGGGGCTATGTTGGAAGAGTTAGAATGTATGGCCACGAGAGGTGTCTGGCATCTTGTAAGACTCCCTGAGAACAAGACTGCGTTGGGAAACCGCTGGGTTTACACAGTAAAGCGTGACGAGTCTGGCAACATTGTCAGATACAAGGCCAGGTTGGTCGCGCAAGGTTTCAACCAGGTCCAGGGTGAATCCTATGATGAGACCTTTTCGCCTGTTATAAATTTTTCTGTTGTTAGATTTTTTTTCTCCCTTTTAGTCTCATATTACGGTTGGTTTAATGTACAGTGTGATGTTAAGTGTGCCTATCTGTACGCTCCTTTAAAGGATGAAATTTACATGAGGCAACCAGTTGGCTTTACTGAAAAAGGTAAAGAAGACTGGGTCTGTAAGCTGGATAGAGCACTGTACGGATTACACCAGTCAGGCAGATTATGGTTTTATGAATTAAATAAAGTATTGTTGGAACTTGGTTTTAATAAATTTGAAAATTGTAACTGTGCTTATTCATATTATGATTTTTCTGTTTTATTGGTTTATGTTGACGACATCGTAGTTTTTGCCAGGACTGAATCTCAAGCTAATGACATTTTAAGTTTGTTGAAATCAAAGTTTGATTTGAAAATTTTGGGTATCACACGCAAGTTATTAGGTGTGGAGTTTGAGTATTCAGATACAGGAGTTTTGATCCATCAAAATCAATATATTGACGAAGTCAGTAAGAGGTTTCAAAATCACCGTGTACCTATCTCCTCCTTACCTATTGTTAAAGGTATCAAATTTTCAAAAAGTGATTGTCCGGTTATTCAAGAAGACATCGATGAAGCTTCTCATTTACCTTACAGAAATCTCTTAGGTTGTATCTCTTTCATTTCAAACCGTACTAGACCCGATATCGCATATGCCACTAACATTTTCTCACAGTTCCAACAAAATCCAGGTATAAAACATTGGCAGGGTTTACTTAAGCTTCTTGGATATATAAAATTCACTAGTCAATATAAGCTCCATCTTAAATGCACACAGGTTAAATTAATTTCTTATTCTGACGCTGACTTCGCCGCTAATAGGGACGACTATGTTTCTATGGGTGGCCAGTTGATTCTTTTGGATAGTGCTGCTGTTTCTTGGCGTACTAATAAACAGAAAGGGATTACCATATCAACGATGGAGTCAGAATTTGTTTCTATGTGTGATTGTGTTCGTGAGCAGGACTGGTTTTATAATATTTTATGTGAATGTTCTAATTTAAATCTGATAGAAAATAATTTTGAAATACCTACCTTATATGCTGATAATCAGGCTGCAATACGTTTTACAAAGTCCAGGATTGAGAGTTTCCATACACGTCACGTTAATATTAAACTATTTTTTATAAGGGATTGGTTTGATGAGGGCAAATTCCATATTGAATATATTTCCTCTAAATTAAATCTTGCCGACCAGTTTACGAAGCCGTTGACAAAAAGTGATTTGTTAAAATTTATAAAAGTGATCTTTATATAAATCTTCGTGTTTGAATAAATTTCTTCGCTCTGTAGATGCTTTTCATAATTTTTATATTATGTTATCATGGTGTGAATGTGTGTGTGAAATCGTGTGGCGCCTTGCGTATTTGTTCATTGTATATATATATATTAATTTTTCATATATTGTATATATTTTCATTTCTTGTATATATACCTCATATTTACTCTTTCATGTTTGAATATTGCATCATATAATTAATATTGTATATAATGTATTTTTTTCATATCACCTTTTCTTTAGTATATCTGCGGAGTGGGGAGTTGTTTTTCATCACTTGAAATTTTTTTGTCAATGGTTATCTAGTAATTAGTTTATTACATCACTTGTGACTTTTCGTATGGACTATGGGGAATCTCATGATGGTATTTTGTTAAATTTTTTTATATGCTGTGGTGGGGGGCAATTGATATCTATCAATTGTCCTCGCACATAAAAAAATTATTAATTTTATGAATATAAATGCTTATATTTTATATATATAGTTGTTAACTTACCTTTAATTTGAATTTAAAAGTTTTCTCTATTTAAACTCGGTCAGCCATCTTCTATTTACATCGCGCCATTACTAGCGACTTTCTGTTTACATTGTTGCTGTTGCCAAATTTGCTCTGCATAATTTTTGCTGTTGCCACTTCTATTAAAATAGTTATGATAAAATGTATTTTTGACTTTGACTGTTGAGTGGCAATGGTAATGCATTGTTTATATGTAGATTTTTGACTTGGCAGTCAGTATAAAAAGATCGCGATGCGAGTGTTAGGGTGCAGTTATCGGCAGTTGTCAGTAATGGGCAGCTAGTCTTCAATTAAAAATGAAGTGACTGTCTGTGAATAATTGAGCAGCTCTAAGCTGTTGATGGCTAAGTACTGATATTGGTACAGCTGAGCTAGTCATGTTTTTTTGCTATTGCTTTTAAAGAAATGATGGCTGCCTTTGTTATTGTTATTTTACAAATGTTAAATATTTAAGTTTGTTGTTAAGTTTGTACCCTGTTAAAAGGGATAAAGTTTGAAGTTTTTCGTTATTCGCGAAAACTAAAAAAATTAAAAATTGATAATCGATGTTTTTGAAATGAGAATGTTAAATTTGATAGTTTGATCGATGTTGACATTGTTTAGCGGTTTTTTAAATCGCGTTTGTTACGTTTGTGAAATTTTTCTATTTAATCAAGTTATAAAGTTGCTAGCATCCAATAGTGAATTAAATTAAATTATAAGTGATTTTTATCAGATTATGGAATTAATGATATGCAAATTGTGATCTTCAACCTTCAGTAAAATAATCAGTGTGGTAGTGATCTTCAGTTTTAAATGATATAATCATGCTTCGTCTCCCGCTGGTCAACGAGGCGACCGCGGCGTATTTTTTCCTTCATCTGTGAAATATATGTGTTCTTTAGAAGATGATGATGTATCATGATTTTTGTCATAGTGAAGTTTAGTCTGCTACATTTTGTGCATCACTGGTGAAATGAGGTAACTTTAAATATGTTATACTTTGAAAATCTGTTGAATATACTTTATTTATTAATATATATTTTTTTTTTGTGTTTCATTGAATAAAATTTGTTTTGTTGTTAAAACTTGTGTATTTGATGTGTTATAACAGTTGAACACTGGTCGGGTTATTTTTATTGAAACCCTTAAAACTTAAAGATTAACGTTTCCACTGTATGTGAAACTGCTTAATAAAATTAATTGAAAGTCTATAGTCTATAGTCTTTAGTCTATATTAAAATTTCCAAAAATTCTCGGCTTATGCACGGAAATATACGGTATGTCAAATTGTCTAGTTTCACAGTATGGAGAAAAATTATTTTTTAAATTTCAGTACTTTATGATAAGGGAAAAAAAGTCAATCAAATGATCTTCTTCATCTATAGTAATTTAATAAAATTAACATACCCTAGACCAGGGCCGAAATTTTAACCCAGATTACACTCGCTGAAAAAAAGTTTTACTTGCCACAAAATAGGGTTGTCATTTTTTTTTTTTTTTTTTTTCTCCTTTTTAACGCATTTTGGGTGTTTTATTTTTCCTAACTATTTGAAAGGCTTTTACAAATATGTCTAAAATTATATATGTTAAAAGTGTGTCATATATCATCATGTTTCATAATCATATATCATTATAATGTATTGTATTTGAGATTTGAAAAATATTAAAATATCTAATAACATAAATGCAAAGAGTCATTAAAGAAAATAGGAAGGAAAAAAAAAATTCTTTGTCAAACACTATCCTGTGAAAATCTTTTTATTATGAAATATTAAGCTTCCTTATTTATCTATTTATTTACTTAACTTTTTATATTAGAAATGTCTTTTTCGTCCATAAAAGTGCTTGGGCTCATTTTCATGTGACGATATTGCATAGGCAAACTTTCACATATCTCTTCTCTCGGATAGTGGGAGACGGGCAAAGAGGTGTTAAACTGTAAAAGTTATAGATACTGTTAACTTTTAAAAAAATTATGAGTGAAAGAATAAATAATATATAAAGTGGAATACTTAGAAAATATTGTTGCCTATATAGTCATTACTTGAAATCTGCATCTACTTATTAGTAATATAAGTTCAATTTTAAAATACCTTATTTTTGCTGGAAGAATTTTAAGTAAGTACTCCTTAAAAAAGTGCAAGATAAGTAAATAAACTTTCACTCATACTAAGCAGCCAGAAGCAAATGAAATCTTGGTGTAAAATTGTTCATAAGAAAAATCTTGAAATAAAAACTAAGAATTTACAATAAATTGATTTATTTAGAATTCTACTTGATCCTTATTGTTACAAAAAAAAAATATTGTCTTGACAGTAACAAAAAAAAACTTGAAAGTAATTTTCAAACATTAATTTAAATAGTATAAACTCATACCAATGCCTTTGCAAAGATAAACAAACATTTGGAAATTTCTATCGATACACCTGCATCCATTCTCTAGTAGCTGACATCTCCCCGGATGAGTGTGGTAAGAAAAAAGCGAATTGATAGCAGACGAAGTCTTGTTTTATATTCTGCTGATTGGCAGTTAACAGCGAATTTCGCCGTTATGCTAGTTGCATCATCTATGCAAATGCATTGGTATGAAAAATTTAAATAAAGTAAAAAAAAAAAAGAGAACAAAACATCCAAAGTAAAATAATTAATAAAATGAATTTTTATAAATGAATATTTATTAAATGTCTAGAGAAAAATTAAGTTTTAGTAGCTTTACTAGTAGCTATTATAATAGTTATTATAATGCAGTTGCGATCGCAACTGTTATTGCTGTATACCAAAACTAGGAGTTTTCTAATAGAGTGGCAACAGCTTATTAAAGTAAATTTTGTAAACAAAACAACGTCTAGTTAGATCATTCTTAATAGGAGACTATAAAATTAAGAAATAAAATTTAAACTTTGGATGTAAAAAAAAAGGTAATTAGATATATTTACACATTAATTTAAACCTTTAAGAGGTAAAAAAAAAATTGTATTAAATATGCATGGGGAAACAACGAATGTAGTATGCACTGCATCTACAAATGCTTCCCTTTCCCCATACATATTCCATGAAAACTAGAAATCAAAATATACAGGCAATTTTACAGATGACCTGAACATGTTCAGGGTAAACTTGAATTGAAACTATAGATGTAAGTCTAGTAAGAAGTAAAAAAAAAAAAAAAAATTTTTTTTTTTTTTAAAGAGTTACTCTAGAATTTTAGCTGGCACTATATATGCGCTTCTTAATTTTAAGAAAATACTTTTGTTCAGTGCCTTAGTTAAGAGGTCAGCCAAATTTTCTTGTGATCTTACTTGCTGTATATCGAACTCTCGATTTTCATAGAGTTCTCTGACAAACATATATTTGATGTCAATATAGCGATTTCTGATATTTTCAGATCTAAATTTAATATATTGTATGGCTGCTGAATTATCACAGAATAAAATGGGTACTTGAAATTTGATGTAAATGTTCATAGTCAATATTACATTTTTTATGTTGGTTTTAATGTACTTTAAGTCTTTTGCTGCTTCTGATGCAGAAAATAAATTCTGCCTCCATGGGCAACAGGGCAACAGATGTTTGTTTCTTGACTCTCCAAGTGATTGGCATTCCATTCATAAAGATAGAGTACCCAGAAAAGGATCTACGATCTGAAGGATCACTGGCCCAACTTGCATCAGCAAACGATGAAATCTGGAGGATAGGCTCTTGGTTATTATAGTTTAGTCCCAAAGTCTTTGTAGAGGCAAGGTACTTCAGAATCTGCTTGAGACGGTTCCAATGGACTTTGGCTGGGTTTTCCGCAACTTGGGCAAGGATAGCGACAGCATACGAGATATCAGGGCGGCAGCGTCCAGATATATACAGAAGGCAACCAAGGAGGTTTCGGAAAGGCATCTTCTCCATTGCAGCTTTTGACTGGTTGTCTCTAGGAGATTCCTGTTTGGAGGAAACTGTACCTGGTTGTATAGGAAGAGATACGTTAGTTATCGTAGAAATATCAAATCGTTCAATACAGGAATCTATATATTTACTACAATTTATGTTGACTGTACCGTCTTTAATGTCGAATTGTATGCCTAATAGTTGAGTGATTGGGCCTAAATTTTCGAGCTTATATAACCCTTCTAATAACTGAATAACTTCTATTAGAGTTGACTTGTCTTTAGAAAAAATCGGGAGGTCATCTACATATACCATAATGACTGCTTTAGTTTTATATCTATAAACACATGTTAGTCCCGGAATTTCTGTAAACCCGTTTGCAATGAGTTTATGATGCAATTCTTCAAACCAGCATTTTCCAGATTGGTGTAAGCCATAGAGGGCTTTATTTAATTTTAAAATGTAATCTTCTTGGCCTGGTATTATATAATCATTAGGTTGGTTAATATATATATCCTTATCGTTATTTCCATATAAATATGCACACTTTACATCTAAAAGACTATGTTCCCACTGGAGAATACATATAAAAAGTGCAATGAACAATCTTATTAACATGAAATTAACTACTGGACTGTATGTTTCATTATAATCTAAACCCTCTCTTTGGTTATTACCTAAAGCAACTAATCGTGCTTTAAACTTTCTAGATTCATTTTTATTTTTAAGGGTATAGACCCAACGGGTTCCTATTACTTTAGTATTAGCTGGTCTGGGAACAACTGTCCAAACATTTCTGTCTATCATAGTTTTTATTTCACAGTCCATGGCCCTTTTCCATTCTGCAGCCTCTGGTAACCTTTTTGCCTCCCCAGCTGTTTTTGGAATAATTATTTCTACACAATTTGCTTCATCTTCGACTAATGGTATTTCAATTTATAAAATTTTAATATAAGGACTATATTTAATATCAATATTAAAAATACCTTAAAAAACATCCTTAAAAAGGAACAGCAAATTAATTTTGGTTACAATCGTAACCATCATCAGTGCTGATCACAAACTAGACGTCGTTCCTTAGTTGCAAAATGTTGTTATGTTGGCGCTGTAGTTCGTTCACTTCTCTTCCACTCTTGAACGAGCTACAGCGCCAACATAACAACGTTTTGCAACTAAGGAACGACGTCTAGTTTGTGATCAGCTCTGATGATGGTTACGATTGTAACCGAAATTAATTTGCTGTTCCTTTTTAAGGATGTTTTTTAAGGTATTTTTAATATTGATAATGGTATTTCTTCCGATTCTGTGACTGAACTTTCTTCGGATTTGTTTAGATTCTCATCTATGTCATTAATGGGGGATTTTCTTTCTAGTTTAAATTTGCCAAGGATTTTGCAGTTTTTAGAGAAAATATTTAATGAATCGTCATATATGAAATTATTTTCCTCGCAATAATCTTTTAATTCTTTAGAACTCCTTAATACCTTCCCCTCTGGTGTTTTTACATAAATGTCTTCTTTACCTCGACTTTCTCCTGTCTTTCTAATTGCTAGATATCTCTCAAACATTAATTGTGGGTCATTTACTGGTTGGTAGGGATTTTTGGATATGTCTAATTCATCATCCGATTCTTCTGCCAACATATGACCTTGTTTTTCTATACCTAATTTTGTTTCATCAAATCTGACATGTTTTATCTCGATTATTTTGTCTTCAGTGGGTAGCCATATTCGATAACCTCTAGTACTATAACTATAACCTACTAAAATTCCTTTTTGAGCACGAACTTGAAATTTGTTACGTTTTTGGGATGGAATGTGAGCATAAGCTACACATCCATATCTTTTTAAATGACGGAGAGAAGGCTTTCTGCCAAACCAGCGCTTGAACGGTATTTCCCCGGTTGAACTATGCAAAAGTCTGTTTCGTATATAGTTTGTTGTTTGCATGGCCTCAAGCCAAAGTTCTTCTGGAAGATTAGCAGAATTAAGCAAAGTTCTCATTCCATCAAACAACATTCGATTAAGACGTTCTGCTGCACCATTTGATTGAGGTGAATATATGTTTGATCTTTCATGTTTTATACCCAATGATTCTAATAATTTTTGTACGGGAGTACAACAATATTCTAATCCATTATCGCTTCTTATAGCTTTTACTTTTTTATTGGTTTGACGTTCAACAAATTGGATAAAATTTCTAAGTTTTTCACAAACTTCATTTTTACTTCGCATTGGATAGCAAAAGGTTCTTCTACTATAATCATCAAGAAAGTTTAATATATAGCGATAACTATGCTTTGAAAGATAAGAAGCAGGGCCCTAAATATCTGTGTGAATTAATTCTAAAATGTCTTTTGAACGAATACTTTTAAGTTTTGGGTAGGGCTGTCTTGTATTTTTCCCCATTATGCAAGCCTCACAGCAGACCTCTTCCCCTTTTAATCTCACTTGTGGTTCTACTAGGTCGTTATTAAACATTTTCTTAATAGTTTGTATATTACAATGAGCAAGTCTTTCATGCCAAATCATAATTTCGTTAGTATCTACAGCAAAAGCTTGATTAAATGTTTGCTTTTTAGGCTTTGGTATTAGCTTTTTAGATGAGCTTTCAGTTTGTGTACATTGATTATTAGTTACTTCTTTATGATGGCTATTTTCCAAAGTATCTTTTATTTTTAAAACATTAGGTTGGTTATGAATAAGTAAACCCTGTATAACATAAAAGTTATTTTTCATTTTAGCAGACCACAAATAGTTCCAATCGGGATCAAAAATTTTAAATCCTTTATCAAGTTTAGCATGAAAACCTGCTCTTATCCATTCGACTCATTCTAATTAAATTTCTATGAATTGTTGGGACATAAAGGCAATCATTAAGTGTAATTCCTCTTATGTTTGGACCATCTTTAATTTTAAACTGCACAATTCCTATACCTTTAACTGGATGAGATGTAGTTCCCATTTTTATCATTGAACCTTCTGAAGAAGGTTTTAGGTATGTGAAAAATTCTTGATTTTGACAAATATGTGCAGTCGATGCACTATCTAATGTCCATTCCCTAGTTGGTAATAAATTTTCGCTTTCAAAGCATTCTGAAATAAACTCGGTTACAAAAGAGGATTCTTTTAAATTAGTTTGATTTTTACTATTACTCTTATTTTTAAATCTATAAATATTTTCTGTGTGGTTTGGTTTTCCACAAAAACTACATGTAACTAATCTTGCTGACTCTTGTTTTAATGAACTAAATGAGTCAGGATGTTTATGTTTTTCAACAGAAAAGCATTCAGTTGTTTTCCTAAGCTCATGCAAGTTACGACAATTATATTCTTTAATTATTTCAGCTTTTAGTTTTGCAAAATTAAAATCTGTATCCTTACAATTTTCAAATTCTCGAGCAAGATAATCGTAATCTTCTGGCAAATTTTGCAAAAGCATGTAACATCGATGTTCCTCACTTACAGTCTCGCCTGCATCAGTTACTTTTCGATACTGATGTTCAAATCTATCAATAAAAGTTGGGAGTTCCTCATCCGGATTTGGTTTCATAGTTCTGAATTCAGCTAAACATAGAGATTTATAAGAACGACTGGCCATCAATAGATTAGTTTTTAATGTATTCCAGATAATTTCTGGTTCTTCCAAATTATCAATCATTAAAACTATTTCTTGAATACAATAGGTTTTAATCAAACCTGCTGCTTTTGCTTTAGATTGATTTAATTTAAATTGTTCTAGTGGGGATAATTTATCTATTTCTTGAGGATGCTTGTCTGCATCAATCCAAGCAATTAACCCTTCTGTTTGTAAAATTCGCTTCATACTAGTTGACCAAGATTGGTAATTATATCTAGTAAGAAACATTTGTGGATTTATATTGGATGCCATTTTTTAAATTCAATTTTAATGTAACTCTAGCAATTACTTTTTGATCAATAAAGACAACAATAAAAAATTACAATACTTCATTCTTCAGATTAGGGCTGGGCCCATAACCACTGTTAAACTTTAAAAGTTATAGATACTGTTAACTGAAAAAAAAAATTATGAGTGAAAGAATAAATAGTATATAAAGTGGAATACTTAGAAAATATTGTTGCCTATATAGTCATTACTTGAAATCTGCATCTACTTATTAGTAATATAAGTTCAATTTTAAAATACCTTATTTTTGCTGGAAGAATTTTAAGTAAGTACTCCTTAAAAAAGTGCAAGATAAGTAAATAAACTTTCACTCATACTAAGCAGCCTGAAGCAAATGAAATCTTGGTGTAAAATTGTTCATAAGAAAAATCTTGAAATAAAAACTAAGAATTTACAATAAATTGATTTATTTAGAATTCTACTTGATCCTTATTGTTACAAAAAAAAATATTGTCTTGACAGTAACAAAAAAAAAAACTTGAAAGTAATTTTCAAACATTAATTTAAATAGTATAAACTCATACCAATGCCTTTGCAAAGATAAACAAACATTTGGAAATTTCTATCGATACACCTGCATCCATTCTCTAGTAGCTGACATCTCCCCGGATGAGTGTGGTAAGAAAAAAGCGAATTGATAGCAGACAAAGTCTTGTTTTATATTCTGCTGATTGGCAGTTAACAGCGAATTTCGCCGTTATGCTAGTTGCATCATCTATGCAAATGCATTGGTATGAAAAATTTAAATAAAGTAAAAAAAAAAAGAGAACAAAACATCCAAAGTAAAATAATTAATAAAATGAATTTTTATAAATGAATATTTATTAAATGTCTAGTAGCTTCAAGTTTTAGTAGCTTTACTAGTAGCTAGTTATTATAATGCAGTTGCGATCGCAACTGTTATTGCTGTATACCAAAACTAGGAGTTTTCTAATAGAGTGGCAACAGCTTATTAAAGTAAATTTTGTAAACAAAACAACGTCTAGTTAGATCGTTCTTAATAGGAGACTATAAAATTAAGAAATAAAATTTAAACTTTGGATGTAAAAAAAAAGGTAATTAGATATATTTACACATTAATTTAAACCTTTAAGAGGTAAAAAAAAAAAAATTGTATTGAATATGCATGGGGAAACAACGAATGTAGTATGCACTGCATCTACAAGAGGCTCTCTGCTCGTCTATTCTCACTCTGCTTGGAGAAATAACAGTTGGAAAAATGAAACTGCTGAAGAGATCAAAACTTTTATGTATACACTTAAGCATTTTTCCATTCCCAGGCTGGAGTGATCGCGGACAGCGCACACGCAGACTCGGCTCTCCGAGAATCTAAAAAGGAGAGGTTAAATATGAAGTTATAAGATGGCAAGATTTAGCCATATTTAAATTTATAAAAGTAATGTTTTCTGTCACCGTATCATGTAAGAATTCTATCTATAACGACACCAAATTTTTACTCGCCAGAGTAAAAATTCCACTTGCCAATGGCGATCTGGCGAGCGGAAATTTCGCGCCCTGCTCTAGACATATTTGTTTGACTTGTAAACATGTTAGTTTCTAGTGCTGCAGACTGCATGCCATCTATTTTACTTTTAAAAAAGGCGAAAAACTAAAGGAAAATTTTCTTTCGGATTTCTGTATTAACCCTGATAATTTTCCTGTTTCATTAAAGCATTTTTTAAAAAAAGTCAGTTCAAAATATAATTTTAAATCTGCTGAATCTAGTTATTTAAAATGATTGCCTTACATCTCTTAAAATAATTATTATTAGGATTTTCAATAAGTTTTCGCTGTTTTTTGTACAGCACCCACTCTCCTTGTGTCTGGATCACCCCTAAAGCTTTCAAAACTGTTGTGCCATCGACTCGTAATGATTTTACAAGTTCAGCTCGTGTCTGACATGGGTCTTCATTAAGTAATTTCTCAAATTCTTTATCTTCAAACTTTTTCAGTACACCTGAGCATTCTTTATCTCCAAGATCAAAATCATTATTTTTGATGCATTGAAACCAGTTTGTGCATGTCATTTCCAACAGAGCATGCTCACCATAAGTTTCAACAAAAATTCTATGTGCTTAAGCGCATATCAGACACAACGAGTTTATAGGCGATTTTAGAGCCAACCACTGATCAGCGCTGATTTTTCGGAAAAAATTGTCTCTACTCCCAGTGTGATAGTGCACACCGAACTTGCCCAACTTTTTCAGAGCTGTCTTGATAAAATTGTCTCTACACACAATTTTTCCACAGACTCATCCAATCAGGATGCGCTATTTTGAGACGTCCTATTTCCAAGATGCCGCAACACGGGAAGCACTTAAAGTGGAGATTTGAAGAAGAAATATTATCGTTAAGCACGTTTATTTTACCGTTAAATGATAAGAATTTTGAATGAATCGTTTTTATTTTCGTATGGCGGTATGATAATAGTTATAACAAAGATCAAAATAAGAATAATAATGCGATATTTTACACAAATGAAAGGGAACTTTAACACTAATCATTGTGTATTTTATTCGCGCCAAGAAAAGTGATAAGCGTCAAAAGTTAGTCTTCTTTCATCCAACTTTTCACCCGTCTATTGTAACCTCTACGGTGTTTTCGTCGAGGAAAATTCGGCGCTAAAGTCGGCTCAAAAATTGGTTGTTTCTAAAGTTGCCGGGTCTGATACGCCCTTTAAGCTGCAGATTTCTTTTGAATGAAATAGTGCAGTAAAATTCCCGTAAATATTCTTTACTTGGCAGAAAACGCAACATTTTTAGAACTAAGAAAAGAAAAATGTTGTTTACACTGTGACAAACTAACATACACTGAAGCTTACCGACAGTACTTCCTTATAGATGCGTTACCATCTGAAATCACATGCACCTAGTCTTGGTAATGCCATCTGTTAGGAAGCAGTAAGAGCTTATTCAAAGTCCTAATACCTTTAGTGCTTTCTGTGGGAATGTACAAACAGTTTTTTTATTTCAGAGTGAACTGCATCATTTTGAGCACAGAGTAAAAAAATTGAAAGTCCTATCTTCACAGAACTCTGAAAATGACGATGCCAATGTAGTGGATGAAGTTGCATTGAAACGGGAAAAGAAATTGAAAGAATATGGCTATAAGGTATGATTATTAAAAAAATATATATATATATATATATGTTTTCATTCATTTTAATATCTTAGCTTTTATATTTTGATTATTATTATAATTATTTGCTTTTTCTATATTCAGTATAAGGAAGTATTAAATTCATAAAAAAAAAAAATAATAAAAAAAAAAAAAATGTTTTTATATGTTTTGAGAGGTCCTGAACATGTTTTGACCACTTTTGGAATGTATGTCTGTATCTGATAAAAAATTTGTGGCAGCACTAGTTCAAGAACTGTACACAGAATTTCATAAAGACCTATATTTAATTAAAATACTATATAAACCTTACTTCATTGCTTCATTAGTTGCACAGCTGCTTTCCATAGAGGGCCCTCTGCATTGTCAGTGCTTTGCCTTGTGGTAAGTGCCGCTAACTTCTGATGTTTACTTCGCTCTTCATCTCTCCTCTTGAGCAGGTGGCGCCACTGTCATTCTAAACCAGCCTTTGATTCGTGGTCATTAACCGAATTACAGTTATGGATAATTTTGATAGTTTTGCGGTAAAAAGCATTTGTTGTATTATTATAATTCGCGATTTTTGTGGTATGATTAAACTGAATATCAATGTTACTATTTTGATAAGTTTTGGCTAAGGCAGTAGTACATTTACCATATTTAATATCGTTTTGATGTTCTTTCAATCTAGTTTTAATTTTCCGTTTTAGTATTTCTATGTAACAGCCTGTTACATTATTTTGATACTTAAATGGGGAATTTTGTCTATGCCAGCAGTTTCAAAGGGGGGGGGGGGGAGGATACGGTCTTTATCGTTTCTGATAATTTGATATATATTAGGATTAGGATTAATGGGAATATTAACGTTAAATTTACAAGCTGTATTTTTAATTTTGATGGATGCTCCTTCATCATAGGGTATTGAATAAGTAATCTTTATTGAGGATTTTGACGGTTTTGAATACAATTTAATTGGTGAGTTCTTTTTCTATATAATTTATTTACCAGATTTTTTGGGTAACCTGCATCAGTAGTTAACTCCCTGATAAAATTGAGTTGTTCTTTTAAATCTGATTTATCGGTACAAATTAAGATTGTGCAATTGATTTAACTTTGGATTGCACTTAATTTATATTTGAACGGGGTCTTACTTCTGTTATTTTCAATTTTTCATTGTCAAGCAATGAAATTATAAATAATAGGAATAAGACCTTATTTAAATATAAATTAAGTGCAATCCAAAGTTACATCAATCATACGATCTTTATTTGTACCAATAAATCACAAACGGACCAATCACAAATGGACATCAGGCAGATGTAACAGAAACGAGTACAATAGTTAATTACATATTAATCGATTGAGCTACAATGTCGCTACCTTGTGTGAAAAACATCATTATGGAAATTGAATCAGCGCATTGGTAAACAAAGATGTTGGTTGTAAAAAGTTGTTTACAAAGTAAACAAAATGGCAATTTTAATTGAAATTATAGAAAATAAAGTTCATTGAACTGAGAATTAAATAAGTAAGTATAGTTTAATTTATAATATCTCCATTAAAATAGGTTATTTAATGAAAATGATAAAATGACTATTAACATATGATATAATATCATGTCATATTTTTACAAAGAAAAAAAAAAGAGAAAGTTTTACATTTTTTTTTTTCTTTTCTTTTCTTTTGGATTTTAAGATGTCATAATTTTTTTTTTTTTTTTTATATAAATGTAATATTTTAGTTATAAATTTTGCAGTATTTTATGTAAGAATCTATTCTTAAAAAAAAAAAAAAAGATAGTGAATCCAACCTTTTCTTCCAATATAGTTTTAAGATGTAGAAAAGAATATCTTTTGTCATGGGAAAGTAAAAGTTTTACATCAAAAGCAATTTATGACCTGAAATGGATTTCTACAGTTAAAAAGGGAAACTGAGGGGAAATTTTATAGCAGCAATAAAAACACTCTCTTTTTGTGCAATGGAAATGGGTCCAGATATGATTGTTATCATGGCTTCCCTTTTGGGTCTCTACTATCAAAGCTTCCTAGATCTACTATCAAGCCTGAAGGTCCCTTTAGTGACGTCACAACCGGGGTCCTTCCGCATCGGTTACTTTCGCTTGAAATCTATTAAAATCTTCTCTAAAAGCTTCATTTCTTCTTCATAAAAACTGATTTCTCATTTATATTCCGTTAAAAAATAATATTTGACATTTATCTACCCTTTTTATTATATATATAAATATATATATTTCCCCATAATTTCAGCTAATTTATTTTAGCTAAAATAGATACATTTTTCATTTCTTATATGTGTTTACATAATTAAGCATTTTTAAAAATCAAATATTTGATGTTATAAAAATAAGTTAATACATGTTATTTTAATAAACGAGGGAAATTCACCGAATTCCATTGGAATAATTTATTCTATAAATATTACACCAAGGAAATTACAATATTTAAAAAATAATAAATTTTGACAAACGTTCTTTGATTTTGAATTTCCAAATTTTAGCATATAAAGATTTTATTTCAGTTAAAACAACAAAAATGATATTTAATATTGCTCATTTGATAATTAATATAAATGAAAATCTTTATTATACATATTTTACCAAATATTTATTTTATTTTTAATTATATTCACATATATAAGTGTATTTTAAAATCAAATATATAATGCAATAAATCAAGCTCTGCATATTTTTACATTATTATAAAAAATATTATGATATATTCACAATTCCATTAACCCTTTGAACTGAAATGACGAGTCCAGCTCGTCATGAACTTTCTTGAGCAAACTGATCATGACGAGCTGCACTCGTGATGTGTGAAACAATAAATGTGTGAAACAAATATTATTTTTAATAATAACAAATTATTTGAGCAACAAAACCGTAAGTTTCTAAATGAATCCCTCCTATTAAAACTAAGAAAAATAAATTGCCTGTATGAGCAGTGCTGACTGAAAATAAATTGCAGTTCAAGGGGTTAATATCATTTAACTTCAAAGTTTTGTACAAAGAGTATTAAATTAATATTTAAAAAATAAGTATTAATAATTTTTAGCTATACATGCATTCACACTTTCTAAATTTCCAAACTGTGACTTATAAAAACTGAAATATGAATCTAAATTCAATCTTTAAAATTAACAAAAAATATTTTTAAATTCTCTAATTTTGGCTATGTAACATATTTGAAAATGTTAAGTATGCATATTTTTCATACATGAATTTGGAAGGTTATTTTCTGAAATGTAGATACAACAACTCTTTTGTAAATTCTGATTTGTAAATTTTGAAACCAATTTCGAGTTATAAATACTAAATGTTTGAATTAATATTTCGAATTAGTCTGTATTGGGCAAAATTAAAATCATTTAGTTTATAGGTAATATCGAATAAATTTGAAATAAAGTTCGCCAAAAGAATAAGGAATTTTTGACATGCATACATACATTCACTACTTTTAAATTCCCATTTTTTAACGTATGAAGATCGAAATTTGAATGTTCAATTTATATTTTAAGAACAATAAAAATTTATATTTAAAATTATTCCCTATTTGCAAAGCACAATAATAATTTTTTTTTTTTTTTTTTCATACATATTTTACGAAATTTTTATTGATGGCAGTCGAAGATTACTTTATAAAGCATAAATACATCATTTGAGTTATTATAATTGTTTTGTAAACATTTAAAGAAAACAATTTGAAGTCATAAGTATAAGATGTTTAAAAAATATTTCAGATTAACATATAAGAAAATTTTAGATCATTCAACTTAAAAATACATGAGCCGAAAAAAAAAAAAAAAAAAAAAAAAGAATAAATAAATAAAATAAAACAATTAAAAAAAAAAAATATGTTTCAGATAAATTTATAATTCCTAAACAAATTCACGCAACACAAATTACTTATCAAAATTAATTTCCACAGTGAATGGAGACAACTTTCATATCAGAGAAGTACAATACTAAATTTAAATAATAATAATAATAATAATAATAATAATAGAAATTTTATGTTCTACGTTCGAGATTGTAGGAAGTGTTTCTTTCTTTCTTTTTTTTTTTTTTTAATAAAAAAAAAATCTTGACAACTGTGTTTGAAATTATTGAAGATACATGGTTCAACTATTAATTTTAATGGAAGTTCTCTTAAAAAATATTTATATTGAAAGTTTACAACATTCGGGAGGATTTTCCTCCAAAGGAGCAAAGATGCTCCTACATGTACCAATTTTTCCTATAAGTGTTTCGGCCCACCAGCGGCCGAGCGGTTCTGCGCTCAAAGCTGGTAGACGTGAGGTGCCGAGTTCAATCCCTGGTCGCACTCGTTGGCCTAGCCGTTCGAAGTTTTCTGTGGTTTTCTCTGAAATTGCGTAAATACCGGCTAGGAACCCTTAGAAAGACCCCCACGGAGGGCATTCCTCTCAGGCCTAGGACCCAAGTGCAGTCCCCACAACTTAACCCAACCTATAAGTATTTCTTTTTATTTCACGATGATTCGTTAAAAGTAATTGTGCTTATTTATACAACACTTTCTCCTATACTGCCATAATAATAATTATTATAAAACGTCTCCACCTGTTGGCGATTTTCACCAAAAGTTGAAGGACATTTAAATCAAGAAGCAATTTAAACTTTTTTGAAATTCTGTTCATTAGTTCCTAAGATACAGATACCCGAAAATTTTGTCTCTCACGCACACATATATTGACATTTTCTAAAAATGACCAAATCATGTTTGTACCTTTCAAAACGTGTAAATCCATCGAAAACCAGAACTAGAAAATCTTTACGAATCCAAGACGTTTTTCTATCAAATTCAGAAGAAAGATAAAAATAAATAACAATGAAAAACAAAAATTTAAAAATTAAAATCTTTTAACAAGTGGCGTTGCCATTCCTCTTTTCATAATTTTTAATGTGCCCGTATAGGACTAAGTTTCAAATAAATGAGAATAAATTTTAATGAATTATTATAAGATTAATAAAGAACTATTCATAACAGTACAGTCAATCAGGATAACAGTCAGCCTTGCGTGTGTAGGTGTGTAGATTTTCAATATGGATATCTTTTAAAAGAACTCGTCAATACCTTTAAAACGAATGGTTGAGCAACGATCTGTGATAGTTAAAAGCAAAGTTATTATTATTATTATTATTTTCATTTGGAGAAAGTGTCCTCCGTGGGGGTCATTTTACGAGGTCCTAGCCCTATATTTAAAAAAAAAAAAAAAAAAAAAATGGGAAAAACAAGGAGAACTCCGAAAGGATGGGTTGACATGTGTCACCTAGGATCGAACCAGGCACCTAATGTCTTTGGGAGCAGAACCTTTCGACCACTGGGGAGAGACTTTCGTAATTTTTAAAGAATTTTTACGTAATTTCTATCATTTCTAAAGAAATAGTTAATTTTTTTAGAAATATTACAAAAATTTAAAAGAAAGGAATTGACGCTTTTTAAAATCTCTGTTTGACACTTTTGTTTTAAATCTATTATTTACAGTTGCAAATTTTCTGTAGGATCTACCATGTAAAAAATTCATCATTTCTTGTCTTTGTGTAATTATTGAAAAGAATGTTAAACGCTGTTTTTATACATTCATTAATTAACTGAGTTAGTGATTTACCACAATTACAAATTCTTTCAAATTCTAATCCGTCATCCATTAGTTTTTCAAACAATTCACATAATAGAAAATGTTGATTTTCAGATTTCAAAAAATGTTCCACATATTTTGCAGTAATACAATGTAAATGAAAATTAACTCAATTGATGTATATTAAATGATGGAATCTAAAAATTCATTCATGAAAAATGTAATTTAAATGTATATGAAGTGAGGACAAACATTGTTTGCTACATGCATTCCAAATTCCAAGCAGAAGATGAGATAGTAAAACACAGTAAACGGATCCGATGGACATCAGTTTCTTACAGATAAGGGACCCGGGTTGTGACGTCACACGCTGTCCGAGGTGATACCTTCAGGCTTGATAGTAGATCTAGGAAGCTTTGCTACTATGTAGGGACTCAGAGATGGAGTGGGGCTCAAGAAAAAAAAGGGGGGGTTTTAGGACAGAAGTGAAGATTAGCTTTTGGAGGCTGGGAGAGTGGACTAGGTTCTAGGAGAGAGCAGGCAAGGCACAAGTATAGAGCAGTTTGATGAGGGAAAAGATGTGGTGCTGGTAATAGTTAAAAGAAAGAAAAATAATCTGGTGTGTCACTCACACAACTTTCTCTTACCCTGGAATTTAATACTATAAATACAGGTTGGAGATTAAGAGGTAAGATAACGATGTTATGTAAACCTATGCTGAAACAATTCAAATTAGGCTTCGGAAGAGTTTTATATGATAATTAATTCTGTGTGAGGGGGGACTACCGCCCTCCTCACCCCCCCCCCCCATTTCATTAATGCACCTACATTTATATAAAATTTAATTCAGTTATTAAAAAATATTTTATTAAAACTATTATTTAAAAAAATTATCTTCTGTGATAATGCAGACGATTTCCATATTAGAGAAGTAGTATAACACTAAATATCCAAAAAAAAGTCCATTTTATTCTCAATTTTTTTCCCAGTTGACTATCTCTATTACAAAAAATATATATTCGTTTCATTTGGTTTAGTGCAATCTCTAGATGTTAAACTCGACTTACCTGCAATTTCCCCCATAGATGTAATGTATTAGAATTCTCTTGATTGTCCCTGTACACGAACCATTTGCTTGATCTTAACAAAAAGCTTACTGTAGCATCCCTATAGGATACCCATTTAGAATACCAAGTTTGAACTTTCTGCCATAATTTGTTCTTGAGATATGCTGATAACAGACACACACACAGACCAACCGCTAAAAACATGATTTTCATATTCAGGAGACCTCAAAACGTGTCAATATAACAAAATCTTACTTTCAAAAATTTGACCCAAAAACAATACTTTCTCTACCTTATGGGTAAGAGAAAGTGAAAAAGGAAGGAATGGTGCTTAGAATGGAAGTTATATATTGATATAGGAGATAGGCTTGTTGAAAATGGAGCAGATCTCTACCTCATCTATTATATCTAAATCCAATGTATACCACCTAACTAATTGAGTAATTCTCATTCAGGTAATACGACATCATTTGTGTTTAATACTCTACTCCAATCTCAAATATAATATTTATGCATCTAGCTAATTCTTTTGTCTTGTAAAAAAAATTTTATTGTATTGAACTGAATTTGTTAAAATTTTCAAGAAGTGTAAATAATTTTTCTTAGGTAAATTTAATATACCTATGTATAAATTCTGTAACCAAATAAGTGACAGTGTAATAAATGTGTAATATTATCTCAAAATAAATAAATGAAGTATTGTTAATCTTTTGAATTAATGAAAGATACATGGAATATATAATACTGATTAAAAGTTAAATAAGCAAATGGATAGAAATAATATATTTGGAATTTGGACAAAATAAAAATAATAATCTAACAGTGATAATAATAATAGTAATGTTGGTTATCTTAACCATGCTTTATATAGATATATATTATGATCAGTAGCGGCTCGTGAGATTCCTTTACAGGGGGGCTGCATAGCGCATGTCTACGTAAGATTTGAGAAAAAAGCGAAAATGATTTTCTAAATAATCTGTTTTAATCGGGGTCTTTGGGTTTTATATGCACAGACTGAGCAAGAAGCAGAGTAATACAGGATACAGCATAGATTTAAAATTTTATATTATTGGACATTCATTACAAACAAAAAAAAAAAAAAAAATCTGGAGATTTTATTTGGTTAACTTTATTTATTAATGATGATCAATTTTCCCCAAACAAAATATTTTTCATCTGCATGCTATTATTTTCTCCAAGATGGTACGAAGTATACATACATGATTGTAAATCAAATTTTGCTCATTAAAAAGATACACACAATGATTTATATAAAAATAATAATAAATAGTTTGATTACATACTTATGTAGATCTGTACAGTTCTTGCGATAATAACTGCAAATAATTCGAATCTATAGTCCATAAGGATAAAGAATTTCTTTTTGTGTCTCTGTACAAAAATGTATAAGTCCTGTACTCATCAAAACTATACAAATTGTGTGACGATTACCTATAACCTACCTACCTACCTACCAATTTTTAGCTCAATTGGATAAAACATTTAGGCGCAATCGCACTTCATAAATTTAAGTCCATTAATCAAAATAAGGAATTTTTCTTTGTGTCCTTGTAACAGAACTATAAGTCTCACATCCATCAAATTCTATACAGCTCGTTTGATGGTAACCTTTCACATACCTACCAGCTTTCAGTTCAATCGAACCAAGCATTTAGATGTTATGATATTCACTCACATATATACACTTACTCACACCATACATATAACACTGTAAAAATAGCAAAAATGAGCTCAGGAGACCTCAAAACATTATAGTAATGTAATGCTCGTATCTTAAAAGTGCAATTATAATGATGCGTTTCATTAATTTATTTGGAACATCCTTTGAAATATTAATTAAAAGAGTTAACATTGACGTAAAATCTTGCACATCACATAGATTATGAAATGCTTGTCTAACATTACGAACATTTTATTGTTATTATTTTTTTTAATGCGAACTTTACACACATGTACAGTAAACTAAAATTTACACATGGTACAGTAAACTAAAATTTCATTTAAATATGAAACCTTAGTATAATTAAAAATGAATTTCTAAAATTTGCTGCACATCTTCTGTATTGCCGTGCATTAAAACAAAAAAAATCTACAAATGTTAAAACACTATTTTCTTTAGATATATTTAAAAAGGCTTGAATCGTATATATCAGTTTAATTTGGTTGGAAATATTATCCAAGCCAGCAGTGCATTCGGGATGTTTTGTGTCTCCTCGTAAAAGAAGTATATAGGAAAAATAGTGTGGTCAATCTAAAGAACGGATATTAAAATGCTTAAATTTCTGAGCATATTTCTGAAAGTTCTCACTCAAATAGAAAGAGAGATGAAACGAAGTTATAAATGCTTTCCAACTTCGTTGTATGAAAATGTCAGAAATTAAAAATTTAGTAATCTCGTGTTTTTAAGAAAGATTCGACTGCTAATATTTCTCATCAAAATAGAAAAACATTAGTGACTAAAATACAAGTGAAAAAAAATAAAATAAAATAATTATAATAATAACCTTATCAACAAAGTGATTAAACACTTGATAAATTTTAAATATTATGTTTAAGGCAAAATTTATATAAAAATTGAGATTCAACGTTTCTGCCATTGGCAAACCAAGAAACCGAAAAACCGTGCGAAATTTCCATGTAATATAAAATAAAAATCTGCTTGAAAAATAAATAAAAATGACTTCTATTTTCTCATATAATCGTGAATAACCTTCATGCTAAATTTTTTTACCTCTCATACATAAATAATCATCAAACACAGTGATTACCACATTAAAAACTGTGAAGAAAAAACGTAGATTACAAAGGGAAATTGTTCTTTTCCAGCATTACCGAAATCCCTAATCAGGTCGGAGTTGCAGCGGATGCAGCTCCAACCAAATGGTCGAAACTGGTAGGGAAAACGAGTAGGGACGGTTGTAACTGTTCTTTCCCTAAAGAAATCCCTTTTTTCGGGAGCTGCATGAATGAGCAGTCCCTTTATGAATTTTCGAGGTGCTATTACGTTTAAAAATGGTTAACTTTTCTCAGCTTTTTAATAATTTTTCATGATAACGAACTAATCTGCTTTTCTATATGCATAATACTATACAATACAATAAAATTTATTTTCAAAATATTTTGAAAGTTGATAAAATAATTTTTTCGAATATATCTGGGGGGGCTGCAGCTCTGCAGCTCCTGCCACGAGCCGCCACTGATTATGATCAACCCTATGTGCAACATGAGACAGCCGAACCAAAGGTCCTTGATTATTACTGAATCTGGGTTACTAAGGGGATATTTAAATAATAAATCATTTTGGGATATTAAGGTTAATAGGTGTAAAATGGGTAAAGATCAGTAACTGAAAAATATAATAAACTTCTAAAGTAGAAGATGTTATATAATTGAGTGGTTATAGCTAAGGATATGAGGCAAAGTTAGGAGGGGATGAGAACCAAAAATAATGATTTTTCTCATCCAATATCACTTGTGTCAGCAAAATTTGACTTATGATTTCGTTCATTTTCTAATTTCTGGATGATAAAGTCTTTTGCCATGAAACAAACTTTAAAGTGACAATTATGAATCATTAGCATTTTATAATTTTGACTAGCGATTTTCACTTTTAAATTGGGTTTTTAATCATTAAATTTGCCTATTTTCATCCCTTTCATATCCCCCTATCACATATCCCCTGTACAGTCTTAGGCTGTTGCATAAGTATGAATAATTTCAGAAAATTCTGAAGCTAAGATAGTCATAAACAACCAGTGTAATAATTAATGATTGATTTAAAAAAGAAAAAAAAATCTCACTCATTGCTAGTTGGTGACTACTGCTTTCTCTCTATACATATACAGTATAACACCTTCATTGGCAGGACCTCGCCAATTCTGAATTACGGAAATTTCAGAATGTTTCAGAACTTATATCTTGGATGCATTTAAGTTACTGAAATATAATATATGAATGTTTATTTAAAATATTAAAAATATATGTTAAGCATTGATTATTGTATAATAAATTATCAATTCTTTTTTTAGTCAAATAATATTAACGATTTTATTTATTTGAAATAGTAAAAGTAAATAAATACAAAAAAATATCTTTCTTTTGTGTGGTGGTGCCATCTTTCTTTAATTTGTCATTTTAATAACCAAACTCAGACATACAAAAATGTAATTTAACAACAACAAGGCACTAATAATCTAAAACGAAAACAAACAGGAATCGAAAAAGAAAGTGGCTATTGGCATACAGCTAATACAAACTTTTCTTCTAAACATCCAATCAGACACCTGTTTATTTTAATAGTTATTTAAGTCCGAATTATGGATATTTCCGAGTTATAGAATTTCGAATTAAAGGTGTTATACTGTATATTTTAATTGTACTTCAAATAATGTAACAATCTGCTCTAATATTTTACCTTAATGTTACAGGTTGACAAAATTCACAGAGACCTGAGCAGTCGCATCCTCCAGAGACATTCAGAGTTATGAGTTGGATTGTTCACAGTAAAAGATATTCTGAACTGAATTTTTTGTAACCAGCTCTTTTGGATCTACCATTGTATGACTTGCAAACCATTACAATTCAGTTTTGAATGCAAATGGTAAAAGTGATAATTCACAATTCAGTTTATAATAGAAATCAAATATGTGTGATGATTTCATTGATGATAAAGTTCATATTGATGTTAATTTTGAAACTGTATGTATTTTGCGTGTTGTATGTAGAAGTAATTACACAGGTGTGAGGGGGGGGGGAGGGGAAGATGAAGCCTATTTTTGTTTCCTAAATAATAGTTAAAATTCTGTACAAAAAATAATTTAATTTAATATGATAAGACTTTTTTTTTAGGGGGGTTGTTTCCATATAAAGGCTTACAGTAACTATTTAATGCCTTGGCAACGGTTATTCTATTCATTTTTTAAAATTTCTTTGGTGCAGCTTCAGTATAGGACACCCTTGGTGACTTTTAATTTTTGTTGCCATTTTCACGATGATTAAAATGTCTATTGCAATTGCAGAAGTACAGACCTCTGCGAGAAATGTCTTGGCTACTTCAGTGCCACATTTCAAATTTCAGCAAGGAAATCCTATACTAAAGTTGTTCCATTTCTTTAACACAATTTTTGTCAATTTTATTTGAAATATTTCTTTTTTAGCTTTATGCGAGAGCAAAAAAATAATTTAGTCTAAATATGCAAAAAGTCTAAAAATCTAAATATGCATAAATTGATAAAAATATTCTTAAACCACATTTCATGAAACCATGGAAGCAAGTGCTAACTCAATGAGTCCAGTGTTAAAATTGGGGTGACAGTTATCTGATTCAGGGAAAATGAGCAATAAAAGAGTGGCAAATTGCTGGATGTTTTCCAAATCCCAACCAGTCAGTCAAGTTGGCACCCCTCCAACATTTTGGATCCCTTAGCAGCGGTTACTATGTTCATTTCTTAAAATTTCTTTTGCTGATTTTATCTCAATTTTAATTTAATTTTTTTTTTTTTAAACATGACAGTAAATGATGATGGTGTGAAATGTCTGACTGAAAGTAGTGGTCCTGTTGTATAAAAAAAAAAAAAATCAGCTGCAGGAAATTGTTTTGATAAACTTTGAAGATACTGAATTGAAAAATGACCTCTACTTTTGCTCATATATATATTTTTTTTTTCCTTCTTCTTTCTTTCTTTTTGTTAACACTGTCCCTACAAACACACTTATCCCCAGTTCATCGTAAAAATATTCCTTTCATCCACATTACATTCTAAAGATGTCCTATAAATGTCCTGGAAAGAAGATGTGTTTGTAGGGGCTGTGTTCACTCTGTCTGTGGAATCCTTTCTTCTTTTTGATACCTCTGAATGCACTTTTGCTTTCACCCCTTCCACTGCTCCCTCCTGTTTCTATTTGCTGTTATATATATATATATATATATATATATTTAATTCACTTTTATAAATGTTGTTTTAAAATTAGAAATAATTATTGGATATGATTTATGTGATCAATACTACCAAAATTAAAATATAATTTTCAGTGATAGGCAGAAATGGAGATCATTTTCATATTCTGCACCTTGAAAACATAAAAGTTGGCCAAAGAAGGTTTCATACAGCTGAAAAAAAGAAAGAAGTTAGTTTTGGCAGTGTCAGAGCTGTGTTATTATTATTGTCAATATTTCTGGGTCCTCCCGAAAAGACTTAATGGGCTCTTCCCAGCGTCGTCTGCTCAATCACGTGATAGAGGAAAACGAATAATCGAATTCTGAGGATCGAATTCAATTAAATATTGTTCTTAAGAACAAAAATTTTAATATTCAATATAAAATAAAATAAAAGTAATATTGTGCATTTGTAAACAGTAGAATAGTTTTATTTGTAAATTTAATAATTTTTAAAAAACATTTTATGTGTTTATTTATTTTTACCTATAAGAATCGATTTTTGTATATTGTAGTGTAACTGTAACATTAACTGATCTAGCAATAAATAATAGCTTCTTGTGGAATGTTTACGGATTATAAATTGAAATTTTAAAATGTTTTCATTTAATTTAATTGCATAAAGGTGTTACAACAAGTTAATTAACTTAGTTACTGGTCTAAATGGATTTACGTAGTACGATATTGCACTGTCACTGATTTAAGTACCAAAAATCAGAGTATTTAAACATGTCTTCATGAACATCAATAACAGGTATAAACTAAATGATGATTGTAAATGTATACAGCAAACAAAAGATGATGAATAATGATATAAAATGGATTAAAAATGATGATGTGTAAAAAATAACATAGATTAAATATGATTGATCAAAAGTAAGAATAGAAAATATGTTATTTTAGCTATCGCTCTAGATAAACAAGACTTCGTCTGCTATTTGTTTTTCCTCTATCATGTGACCTCTGACGTCAGGTGGGAAGAGTCCATTGCAGAATCTCAATGTGATAATCTTGAATTTTCTAGTTTATCCTTATTTCAATCTCTTTAGTCTGGGTTTGCATTGTTAAAGTTTAAAAGTTTTATTATATTGTGAAGCAGCTACTGTATATTTGTACTATTTTTTATATTTGTAATAAATATCTGCATTTAATAAATTTGATAAGTTTTTAAGTTCTTTCCTTAATTCACAATCTTGCTTATGTTCAATCATTCATCACTTCAGTGCAGTGGTTTTCACACTTTTTTAAATCTAGTTGCATTTATAAGCGTAGATAAGTTTCTGAGAAATACATAAGAATTCAGTATTTGAAAGGTATTATACTCATTTCTTCGTCAATACATGAATGAATAAAAAAATTCTCTTTTTACCTTAATTTTGGTAAGGATAGAAAACTCTGATGGACACAAATATATATATCATTGAAAATAACTTTTATTACATTTCTGCGATTTTCTTTTCCTACAGCAACATTTAAACTTTGCTCAATTTCTGAATAGGATTATTCAATTCATTTTGAAAAATCTATGGCTTTTATTTAGACGTATTTATCTGAAAATAAGTACACTGCATAAAAAAAGTAGACAGACACTTACTTGTAATACTTTAAAGCCGTTTATTTCTTTAATTAGAGATATGAGGTTCATTTCTCTAATATAATTATATTCTTGAGACATCATATATTATTATTTTTTGGATATAGATTCAATCCTTCTGAATTATGTAGTGGAAAAATTCAGAAAACAAAAATGGGGCATATTTGCACTGTAATTTTTCTTTTAAAAAGTAGACGGACACATCTTGTATCTTTAAAATAAAACGTTTTTAGTAAGGCGTTCATCTCCCATTTGCTTTAATAAGTTCGTATACTCTGTTACGCATCGAATCAATGAGATTCTGAATCTTTTTTTGACAGAAAATTTCCCAAATGTTTGTAAGAGCTTCTTTGAGCTGGTGAATTAATTCATACTGGCGTCCACCCTCATAAATTTTATGAACAAGCATAGCCCAAATGTTTTCTACAGGATTCATATCCGGACTCTTGGCTGGCCAGGGTAAAACATTGAAGTTGTTCTTATGAAACCATTTTTTAACATTATTAGCGGTGTGTATTGGCGCTCCATCTTGTTGGAAAATCCAGTTTTCTCCTCCAAGATCAAACGCAAATGGCAAAAGCTTACTGCTTAGTGTTTGAATATAATCTTTGTGAGTCTGCTTCTTACTTAGGAACACTAAATTTGTCCTTCTACCAAAGCCAACAGCTAGCCACACCATCACGCCACCACCACCAACTTGTCGAGTAGAGTACACTTCGTCTTCTTTCTCCAAATTGTGCCAATAATATTGATATCCATCTGGGCCATCTAAATTAAATTTTTTCTCATCTGAAAAAACTACAGATATCCATTCTGTAGTCCAAGCAGACATATGGTTTTGAGCCCACTGTAGGCGTTCTGTCACGTGGTGATCCTTCCAGCATGGATGATGTTTTCTCTTCTTATATTGAAAGAGCTCTGAGTGCTTAATGTAGTTATAAATTGTCTGAGAAGTTACGTTAGTAATTCCTGTGCTTATTCGAACTCTGGGAATTGATGCTCCAGTCTTTTTCAGCTCAGTAAAATTTTTTCTTTGGTCTCTAAGCGAAAGTTTCTTTGGCCAGCCACTCATTTTCTTTACGCCATGGGCTTCAGGAGCACGTAGAAAATCGCTGATGCTACTTTCGCTTATTAGAAGTAGCCTACTAATTTCTCTGACTCTTTTATTAACATTTTTCAGCGCTATAATCTGTCCTTTCTGGTAATCAGTTAGAGGAATTCCTCAGGGCATGGCGCATTCATTTCCAAGAAATTTAACTACATAAAAACATCTTGTCAAGCACGTTAGCAATTGGCAAAATGCCAAATGTACATGTACATGCAAAACTGGTATTCCGCAAAAAACACCCACTTAGATAATTGCAGTTTTTGACCAGTGTCCGTCTACTTTAAAAAAAAAAAAGTATTGTGCAAATGTATATCTTTTCTCTTTTCTGCGTTTCCCTGCATTAAAATTATAAATAATTGAATATTTTTATTTGTCTGTCAAAAATATGAAGATTGATAAGTATAAACATGTTAAAGAATTTTAATTGACATTTCCTATTAAACAAAGACGGGGTTTTAAAAAATCGTAAAGAAGTGTCCGTCTACTTTTTTTATGCAGTGTATTCTACACACACATACCGTCCACTTCCAGTACTTTCAAAATAAGCAATATACACAAAATAAATGACTGCCTTTTCCAATAAAGTTGCTGTTAATTTACATAATAATGTGTTGACACAAAAGAGTACTTAAGTTTCTAGAGTCTGGCAATGAAAAAATGTTATGTGATAGCTTGCGTCTACAGAATGTCAAGATTTAAGAAATTTCATTGACTGGGTTTTTTATTTTCCTAACATAAGTAAGGAAAGTATTCTTATCATGACAAAAGTTTGACCTTAAGATTTTGTTGTACCTATATGTTTTGAGGTGCCCTGAGTTCATTTTTGCTATTCTTACTGTGATGTATGTGTGTGTATAAAAACATAATAGCTTTTAAATGCTTTGTTTGTATGAGCTGAAAATTGCTACATATGTTATTGAGTCACTGTAACATATATATTGATTTTGAAGAAAATATCACTTATAATTTTTTGAGGGGAACACAAAAAAAAAAAAAATCTTTATCATAATGCAGGGCTCGATTTGGTGCGCTATAGTGCTCCATTGACCCTAATTTTAATTAAAGGGACGCAAAATTTGTGAAATTGTGGGTCCCAAGGACCCGATTTTTTCCCCCAAAAAATATCCTTTATTCTAAATCAGTAAATTTTCTTTTATTTAATTCCGTGTCATTTCAAAGCAATTTATTTTCCTGGGCTATTTAGCTCTAAATTTAGAAGAATGGGAGAAATAGTCTTGTTTCCGCCTTCAAAAGCAAAGGAATCGCAGAGCCCATATGGTTGCATCTGCTCCAATTGTTAAACAATGACGTCACTTTTCTCCCTTTCCTTGCGCGTTCTGTCTGATGGAGCACGTGCAAAGTGACCAAACAAAATCCAGCATCAGCATAAAGTAAAATAGTTTAGAGATGCAAATGTTTTTTTTTTTTTTTTTTTTTTTTTTTTGGGGGGGGGGGGGTATTTGTTTGTTTATTTAGTTAGCAGAATCAATCTCATCAGAATATGTAATATTAGCAAATGTTATTTCAAAAAAAAAAAAAATGCTCTTTTGAAAAAATTTCAAAATACAGTTAGTACCGATTATCTGGAATTCCACAATCCGGAATCATTTCGCATTTATTTTTTTTCCCACGATTTTAAAAACATTTCGTATTTAAAGACAGAACTTACTTAACTAAAAATAAAAAAGGAAAAAGAGAATAGAAAGAAAAAAAAAAATGTCCAAATGAACCAAGCCTTTTATTGAGTATTTCGAAAATCGGAAAATTAAGTAAATTTATTTTTCTCTGGAAATGGTCAAAGGTGTTTTATGGTGTGGAAAATTTCCGGAACCCCGTGGTTTTGCAACCAACCACATAAAAGAATTCTACGATTTTATTTGGTGGTCTATTTCAGTGTTTTTTAATTTTTTTGTTAAGACAGTTTTGCTTTTTAAAAGTAAACAAAAATAAAAACTTTTCTTTTAGCATTTTGCTCTGATGATCCATTCACCAGTACATTTAGCGGCACCGATAACGTGGCAGCTGTGAGCGATGGTGCTGACGGAATGGCGGCAAAGCCATGCCGTGCGCTGACCCAGGTCAGTTTCTGAAACGAAATCTGCATGAAAGCCCGTACAGAGACTGAGGATGATGCAGGAGAAGAGGAAATATTCTCCAAACTTCCGAAGATGGGGGAGGGATGGAAATTGCGCTTCAATATTAAAGTGGGGGGGATTAAAGTGAAACGTCCAGCTTGCATATAGTAGGGGGTAAAGGAGAAGGCAGGACTGAAGATGCAAATTTTTGTTCGCTTATCGCCGCTTCTAGGCCCAAATGGACTTATTTTTCAAAGCACTTTTCGTAAATAATATTTAGACAATACATTGGATAATTTTCAATTAAATGTGCATGTGTACTTGTTAATATATATGTATTATTGCAGTTATTTTTTATTTTCTGCTAGATTCAATAGAAATAAAAGGAACTGGAACTTTTCAGAACTACTCAGGAACTGTTTCAGAAACAAACTACTACTACTAAAAAAAAAAAGCTTATGTATGAAACTTAATACAAATTATTCTTGCATAATGATAGTGTTAAAATGGATATTAAATAATGCATCTAAAATATTAACTTTTATTTTATTATATAAAAGAAAGAAGAAAAAAAAAATATTTAGTTAAATAACAGGTTCAAAAACGTAATTTTTTCTTTATATATGTTCTGTTGTTAGTGAGTTGTGTTTTATAATTAAAAAAAATCAATAAAAATAAACCCAAAATCTGGAACATTCCAAAATTCTGAATACTTCCGATCTTGCGGGTCATGGATAATGGGTCTTATACTTTTTTTTTAAGTGTCTTTAAGAAGAAAATTACCTGATAAATGTAAGTTTCTGTAATAAGAGATTTTTTTATTAATCAATCTTGTTCCAAGTCTATTGCTGTCGTCAAAATGATCATAATTTTTACTTTTTTAAAACTTCTTTCAATTTCATTAAATAATTTTCTTTGCGCTTTTTTATTAATTTTATTTAGTAATGCACTGTTTTAGCTACATGATCAAACACAAGTTTAACAGAATTAAGTGCTGATTTCCTATGACAAAAAATAATTAAGATTTTTTATTTTTATGCAATATTTAAAATGCAAAAAAGAATTGTGAAAAACTTTTTGTGTTTGTGGAAAATATTAGCAGTTACAACCCCCCTCCCCCACCCCCCCCCCCAAAAAAAAAAAAATCGGGGGGTGGGGTGGGGGGTTGTTCCCAATTTTTTAAAACTTTACCCATATTTTTCCTCATGATGAGATCTTTTTTCAAAAGGTCAGCACAAGCCCTGATAATGGCCTGTGGGATCAAATTATTTGAAGTGCAATAGAGGGTACATGCCTCATCTGATTGAGCTGAAAATTTATATCCATGTTATAGTTTACTGTCACACAAACTGTACAGATTTTCACAGGGACTGAGCAAAACATTCTTTATCATTATCACCTACGGGCTCTAATTACAGGGTTGCCACGCTACCTGGAATAGTCAGGGAATTCAAAAATTGACTATAAAAGTCAGGGAATTTGAATATATTAGCCAAAATCTAGAAAAATCGGGGAATTTCATACGATGGTTGCTAAATTAAAAACAATTTTTCTGCCAGCGTTGGGTCATTTTTCTGTTTTTCCTTAGCTTCCACGATTTTTTTAAACATCGCCAACCTTGCTTTCCGCTCGTGAAAGAAATTTCTTATTCCGCTTATAAGCGACAGATGTTCTATCACTGTATGTAACTTTTGTCATATGTATGTTTTGTGTTTTCAAGTAGTACCGTAATTATTTTGCCCTCGACACAACCAATGCTCAATATAGGATTAGACTGGAATTTTCTGAGAGTGCACCTGGAAAAGTCTGGGAATTTCATTCTCCTGTTTGAGTAGCAACACTGTAATTATTTGAAGTGCAATAGCGTTATTCAGTTGAGCTGATTGATATCAGACTTTTCTTACTTTAAACAACCCTTAACTATTCCCTAAATAATTAGGGAGTTATGTCGAAAAGATTTTAGAGCCATGACTTTTTATGACTTTTCACACAAAAACAGTGTAGCAGTAGAATGAAATAAAGGTTTGGTAACAATTTTCAACTGGTTTAAAGAATTCTCCCGCAGTCATAAGAATCTCAGTGATGATATTTAGGGGAGTTGATCTCAAGAAGTATTGTTACTTCTGAACACATTAATGCTGTTGGAAAACTAATTGCTTCCGACTGTCATGTGACACACAATGAAACAGAAACATCTTTGAAAATTTCAAGCAGGGTTGGCATTTTTTAAACCAGTTGGTATTAATCATGGTTTAAGTCAAATGCCCCCCATCTCCAAAAAAAAAAAAAAAAAAATCCTTTCAAAAAAAAAAAAAAAAAATTATTATTATTCTGTTACTCCTTATTTGATTGAATTTTCATAATTGTTTTGATGTAAATGACTTTTATTTTTTAATTTGATTCATTTTAATTGCGTTCTTGCTTTAGTGAAGATTTATTTATGTGTGACTGGTTTAAAAGTTATAGATGAGGAAGAAATAAAATATAGCACTTGAAAAATGGAAACTTTGACAATATTAATGAATTTAAAAATTATAAAAGAAAAGGATACACAGCTCAATGCAGTACAAAAGAATAATATTATAGTTTTAAAAAATTAAAGAACACGCTTTAATTTACTTTCCTTATTTTAAATAAATGTAATTTTTATTGTTCACGTTTTTTTTTTTTTTTTTTTTCTGTCGAAAAAATAATGATAATTTTTTTGGCAACAATTAAATTAAGGAATAATATTAAATATTTTAAATAAATGTAATTTTTATTGTTCACATTTTTTTTTTTTTCTGTCCAAAAAATAATGATAATTTTTTTTGGCAACAATTAAATTAAGGATTAAAATTAAATGGCCAATTTATCAGTAATTAGAAGGTTTTTATTTTAACATTTTAATTAATTAAAAGAAAACTAAAACAAAATTCGAAAATCGGGCTTCGAGGTGCATCAGGAGAGGTCATTACGAACCACCATGCAAATTTTTGTAGCTCAGCCATCAGCCGTTTTCTTAAAAAGCTCTGGAAACCATACACAATGGTTTTTTGTTTGAGATATGAAGGATTTTGTGCAATCACGTTTTGCTCCCAGAGAAGTTACAAACATACATACATACAGGTGAAGCTAATATAAGCGTGTTAAAAAATATAATAATAGTAATCTGGTGTGTCACTCCCACAACTTTATCTTAACCATGCATTTCTTCATTATAAAGATAGATGCAGATCAAGTTGTAAGATCAGTGAGGTAAGATAATAAAATCCAATCTGTTTTAAAGATAATCTAAAACAGGTTTAGGAACAAGTTTTATTTAACATATAATTCTGTGTGAAAGGATATAATTCAGTGTGAAGGGGGCACTGTCCCCCTCAAATCCCCGTTCAATTATAGTGCCTACATTTATATATATAATGTATTTAAAATTCAAGACTGTTATTAATTTGCCTTCAGTTTTGCCAATCCTGGTCCAATTTTTCAAGTGGCAACATAATACGAACTTCAAAATACTAAATATGAATTTCCTACAGTTATTTTTAAGTTATGCTGAAAACCGATATACATACAGATCAACTGCTAAAAATTGCATTTATGTATCTAAAGCACCTCAAACTATGATATACAAAAAAAATCTGAGCTGAAAATAGAACTTTAAAAACTACTTTATTTACAGTATGTATATAAAAAATTATTTTTCCTTCCTGATCAATGTTCCTCAACATAGTAAAATATATTAAAGCATTTTCATCCATTACATTCAATAGAAAAGAACATTTAGTTTAACTTTGGGTAGTCCTGTCTATAATCATTATGCACTATAAACAATATTGTGTTCTTAAATTTAGTTTTATATGAAAAACATCTAACACAAAATAAAAAACACTTCCTGCAATTTTCAAGTATATTCCCCAGTATATCCAAATACTTCGGATAGCCCTGTAAACGAATGATGAATGATTTCTTTACCACAATCTACACAAATATGCTTTTATGCATATAAAAAAGTACAGTTGGTAACAAAAGTATCCGAACACTAGCAAAAATTCCTATGTGAAAAAAGTACACTTCATACGGTTTTGTTAAATAAATCCTTATCGAATCATGTTCTTACACTGACAGGATTCGACAAGGATTTATTTAACAAACTGTATGAAGTGTACTTTTTTTACATAGGAATTTTTGCTAGTGTTTGGACACTTTTGTTACCGACTGTATGTTAATTACATTTTGTTTAGAACAGCCTATAGATGTTACACCGTACTTACCAGATTTTTTTTCATTGAGAAAACAATTTACAAACATGTATTTAAACTAGTTGGCATAGGTGGACTCTGCTCAGTTCCCCATCATATTTATATTCTCATAAATTTCTAGTACGAGACATATTATAATCATGTTAAAAGAAATGAATTTGACCAAAGCTTGATACAGTGACAGAATGAAATCCCCGCCTAATAGGCTATCCACCGTTCACTTCGATATATTTATCTTATTCTAATCTATTAATTTATTTTATCAGGGTCGATTCCATTGTTTAGTTCTCATGCTACTATTTCCAATGCAATAATCCTCAAAATTCATATTTATATGAAAAATTTACAATTTCGCTAAATTGATAAAATCGTAAATTACGAACAATTTACGAAATTTTCCCACTAGAATATTTGTATTCAATCATGTTCAAAGAAATATCATAAATGTAATTTTGAAGTTGTCTAATGTATTTATGATCCTCAAAATGGAAGTTTATGCTCCATTTTGCCTTATTCTAACATATTAAGTAAATCGTATATTTCAAATAACTTACGAATTTTTTAAATTGGAAAAACCATAGTCTATGATATTCATGCCAGTATCCTAAATAATATTTAGAAAGTGGTTTGACATCTTTACGATGAAAACATCCCTCAAGATTGACGTTTATGTGAAATTTTGCTCTATTCTGCCATGTTAAGAAATTCGTAAATTTCCAATAACTTACGAAATTTTTATATTGGAAAATTCATAGTCATTAATATTCCTGCAAGTGTCCTAAATAATATTTCAAAAGTTGTCTGACATCTTTACGATGAAAATATCTCTCAAAATTGACGTTTATGCGAAATTTTCAATGTAGCATATTTATAGTTACCGATGTTCATTCCGGCATCAAAATTGATATTTTAAAACTGGTCTGACAGTTTTACAGTAAAAAGTTTCCATTTAATGCACGTTTAAGTGAATTTTTGTCCTATTCTCCCATGTTAAGAAAATCGTAAATTTCTGATAACTTACGAAGTTTTTTAATTCGAATGTTGCAAATGAATAGGGTTCTTGGCAGTGTCAAAAGTAATATTTTAAAACTGATCTGACCTCTCTGCGACAATTTGTTCGTTAGATATCGTGTACACAGACTAACAAACTAACGGACTAACAGACAGACACCATACAAATTTTGTCATTTTCGGATTCCTCACACCTGAAAACGTGTAAAAAAGTAAAAAAACCGAGGTCGAAAATTTTCACGATTACCTAAGTTCCCCATACCTATAGTATGATGGGGAACTAAAAAATTAAATTTAATTAAAAACATTTTACAAACATATGTACATGCATTTGAAGCTTTTTGTTTTAATTTTACAGCATTTTCAGGAATCAGAAAAATGTTTCTTTCTTGTAGTTTAAATATACTTAAATGATAGTTTACAGTTAAATACGTAGCTTGACATATTGTGCACAAGTACTTATAATGGCATTCAACTTAAAAGGAAAATGATGAACTTAAACATAGGATATGTGATGTAGGTAGTAGGGATGCACCGAATAGCAGTTTTGGCCAAATAACGAATATCCTTCAAACCGAATAGTAACTATTCAGCCGAATACCGGCTGGCTGATTTACTCTTATATTCAGGTGTCAACTTTTTCAGTAATACCATTTACATCTCTCTATATATAAATGCCTAAGAGTTTTCTTCCTGTTTGTCTGTGTGTTGACACAAGTTAATTGGCTAAGAGAGATTTTCTTCTGTTTGTTGCCACCAGCTTTTCATACTTTAGTTAATTTAAAAAAAATCTAATTGTCCGATCGATAAGTTAATTAAACTGACAGATTCAGAAAAAATGCCCCTTTCATTTGGTACCTTATTTGTAACAAAATTTTGATTAGATTTTTTAAAAATTAATCAAAATGTGAAAATAATAACCTGGTAAAAGCTTTAAAAATGGACATTTGAATTTTAAATTGTTGCCAAAAAAAAAATTACTTTTTTTTTTTCAAGCATAAAATGAAATATGCTTTCACGCGAAAAAAAAAAAAATATATATATATATTAAATTTGCTCCTGCACAGGAAAATATGAAAGTGGAGTAAAAAAAAAATAATAATAAACCTCAATTTTAGATTTTTTTCCCCTTTTGTTTAAATAGTATGTTTTTGGCACGGATGAATCATGCTTGGCATGAAAGCTAATTCAGCATTACATTAAAGAGCTTTACTTATTGATGATCCTGGGTAATTTTTAAAATTTTTATGCTGAAATAGATCGGACATTTTTCACCAAGGACTCCACTTTCGTAAAAGCCACTTTAAGCCAAGTAGCACATAAAAAATATAAATAAATTATAAAATATTGAAAAACAGAAAAAAAAGAAAAGGAAAGGAAAAGAAAAGAAAGAAACAAAAAAAAAAATAACATAAATTATGTATTTTTGTCTAAAGTGACAATAAAAATTCAAAAGTCGCCAAGGAAAGCTACATTAAGACTGTAAGATCAGGTTTACATATTTCATTATTTATTTTTCTGTATACCAACTACTATTAACTAACTCAACTACTATTATAACCACAAAAATTGCAACCTGAAAATTGACCTGAACTCACAATAGAGAATTTTAATGACCCGCACCCGACTCAAAACCTGAAGGAAAATTACTAATTTATCTAAAAATCTTGCAATTTAAGTTATAAAGTAAATTTTTATTGCCATGCAACTAGTAAATAATTTTAAAATAATTAAAAATGTAATTACTAATGCACCAAGTTAAAAGTTTTAAAATCTAAAAAATGGATAAATAATAATTTTTAACCATTTTAGGCACGTTGTGTACTTCAAGTGTACAAAATGTGCTTCAAGTTTAGTAATAAGTACAAAACTTTGAATGAACACCATAAAATGCAATAAACTCGCAACAATTGTTTTCGGTTGAAAAAACACGACCTTTCATCCGACAAACAAAGTGGGCACGAGTGCTACAATCAAAGCGACAATGCAGCGAAGGAAGTGTTGCCGAATTATTTTTTTTTGCCCATTAAAAGAATTATCCTGAAAGATATTCTCAAGTCGGCCCGACTTGTAGGGAAAAAAAATTCAATCAACTCAACCCGAACTGCAAGAGAGAAAAATTTTTCAACCCGACTGGTGAAATAGGGTTACCTGAACCAATACGTGACTGAAACTGGCGGTCGAATTTCATGCCCTATTGCTGAATTTCATGACCCATTGTTGATTTTCATGACTTTCATGACCTAGTAGACACTCTGATAGTATGACCGAATATTCGGTGCATCCCTAGTAGGTAGTTGTCCATTGGTAGGAAACATTTAAATAAACTTATAGTATGAGCCATGGGAGACACAAGGGCAGAATCTTCTAAGGTCCACAATGTTGACCTTAGAACCTTTTGGAAAATTCACTACAGTTCAATGAATACTCATTTTCTAAAAATTGATTATTTTGAGTGCAAAAATTAACTAAATGCATTTTTCTCACTTTCTAGCTGTTAAATGAAATATGAAAAATTTAAACTATGAATTTTTTTTAAAAGCAATACTCATTTAATGGTTGTGAATTTTCAGAGTGTGAAAATGGAATTTAAAAGATACATTAGGTGATGAATCATTCTATAAACCAATTTCCCTATAGAGTTACCAGGGATTTAATGACAACAGATTAGGGAATTATAGGAGAGTGAGAGGAGCCTCAATACAGTGTGGCGCAAAAGTTTAAGCATAAGCTAAATTTTGTAATAAAATGAAATATATATACCAGAATTCTTCAAAAGTTTTACTATATCTAGACAATTAGATTACAAATTCATGTTTCGAATTCGGAACCAATTAATTGAAAAGGAAAAAAAAAAAAATTGTGATGTCGCAAAAGTTTAAGCACAGATGAGGTTTTATGTGAATAGCTCTTCAAACGTGATTGGTGGAGGATAGGTGAGTCTCATCACTTAGTCTATAAAGTGTAGTAGATGAGATTTACTGCTGTACAAGTTATCAAAATGCCGAAATCGCTACAGCTCTTAACTGAAGAAGTTGTGAAAGTCTGAAAGCAGAAGGTAAATTCGTTTTGCAAATATCACTTCTTTAAAATCAGTCAAAACATGATATTTATAGTATTTTGCAACATGGAGAACAATTCAAAGTTGTGTATCGCACAGAAAGGTTGAGAAAAACCACATTTCATGAGGATAGAAGAATTAAAAGAATGGCTCTAACTGGCATATAAAAAATTGACTTGGATATAAAAAAAATAAAAAAAAAAAATCGTGTGACAAAAATATACGCAGATGAATAACCAAATCAGGATTCATCAAAAAGCAAAAATTAGCTCATAAGCCTTTTCTGAAACAGTGTCACAAACAAGCAAGATTTCAATGGGCAAAACAGCACATGTATTATCGTGACGAATGGATTAGTGTTATTTTTTCTGAAGAGGAAAAAAATGGATTGGATGGTTTAGATGGGTTCTCATTCTGTTGCCGTGACTTGAGGAAAGATCTGAAGAACACATTCAACAGACCATAAGGTGGTGGCTCACTCATGGTATGAAGCACTTTTAGCTACAATGGACAAATGTCTCTTTTCTTTCCTAAATGGCAGACAAAATTCAAAGAAGTATCAGGAAACTCTGAATGAGCATTTGTTGCCATTGGATGATCTCCTAAGGGGTCCCAACTGGATGTTTCAGCAAGATAATGTGTCGATTCACACTTCCCATTGTACAATAGAATGGCTTAGATCTCAAACTGTCAGTATGCTGCCAGCACTCAGACCAGATTACAATCCGATAGAGAACATCTGCGGAATCCTTTCACATGACATCTACAAGAATGGGAAGCAGTATTACTCAGTGCAAAAGCTCAAATCAGTGACTGGGGTAGCCTGGTACAGACTTGATCCTGAAACCTTCCAGAAGCTCATGTATTTGATCTCATCAGGTGCAATGAAAACACCATAGACTACTAAAGGACTGTTGTGCGTTATGAAATGTAAATATTTTGGTTTTGTGCATAAACTCTTGCAACATCACAGTTTTGATTTTTTATATAATTTATTATTTTCCTTTTAGTGAATTGTTTTTGAATTTGGAATATGAATTTGTAATCCAGTTGTTTAGATACAGTTAAGGCTCCTATATATACGAGCTGGCACATTAGGCATTTTGTTGCCTTAGGGTTGCCACATGTACTCAGCGTGTTTCTCTGATAAACAAACGACAAACGTTTTGTTTTTTTTAAATCGTCTTACGTTACTTTAGAGTAACTTGTTTTATTATATTTCATAATTTTAGCTAAGTAAACCATGATATGGAAGTTTGTTTAGCGATAAACTGCTATAATCATTCAAGAAGTGAATATAAAGTGTTCAAAGACCTTCTATTACTGTGTATTTGAATTTTGGTGACATTTTGTGAAAGAAACAGAAACCGCCCTAACAACACATCTTACCCCATTACATCCATACGATATCCTCAGAATAAAAGGACATCCTGAGAATGTACTGTGAAATAAATGTGTTTTTTAGGAATATTATTCTTGCTTATTGCTCTTATCTTCACCGGATTAGCTTCAGATCAAGATTTTTTAAACTCATTAGGGAAGCGATAAGAACGCCAAGCGAGAATACTGTCCTCTTCGGAGGCAAAAAAATGGCAGTGATGCGCTGGCCTATTATTTTATTTAAGGGGCTCTAGATACAGTAAAACTTTTAAAGCATTCTGGTATATATTCATCTTATTAAAAAATTTAGCTTGTGCATAAAGTTTTGCACCACACTGCAACCAAACCACATGTACATCAGCCTAACAATTTGGACGATGTTTAACCCATATTTGGAAACACTGAAAAATTGTTCAGTGGGTAATACAATGAATAGACCTGCCAATTACTCTAATTTATTCTGTAATAGTGTTAGGCCCTATTTATTTATTTATTTATTTTTCCACATCAGTATATTTGTAGAGTAATATTCTGGAATATGTATTTGGGATTAAATAAGAAGAGTATTACTCCACAAATGTACTAGTGTGAAAATAGTATTAGGCCTAACACTATTATGGAATAAATTAGAATAATTGGCAAGTCTAAATCAGGGTTCATACTCCTCAGGGAATTTGGAATTTGTTAAAAAAAGTCAGGGAAAACTCAGGGAAAATAAACATTTTCATTAAAAGTCAGGGGAAAATGAGTTATAAAACCTGGAAAAAAAAATGTTTTTTTTCTCTCAAGTTATGTTTTTGATATCATATGATATAATGTAATGATCTAAGCGTTACTTCTAAACTTTTATTAAATTATTTATTTTATAATTGTTGCCCAAAAAATTTACGGGTTAATTCATTTTTCGACATATAATAAAATATATTTTCTCGCGAATAATAATATAAAAAGTGAATTAAAAAAATATCGTCTGCATTTCATTATGCATTTGTTAAAAGAATAATTGAGAAGTTTAAATTTATTTGACGACTATTTTTAGCAACTAACAGTTATGACAAGTAGCTCAATAGAGCATTTCCTCGTGACGTCTGGTGGTTGGCAAAAAAGCGCGCTCGACTTTCCCGCGCCCCGCCCACCATTGATTTTCCGTTGGTAGTAATCAAGAGATCCCAAGCCTTTTTGCCAACCACTCATAAAAGTTGAGATGTTTGTTTACAAACAAGGAACTGCCCTATATACATAGCGCATACAACCATTACTGCAATGCAAATAGCATTTAATTATTTGAGTTACATTATGTTGATTAGAAACCTATTTAATCTATCTATGCTCTATACTAATATATAAAGAGGAAAGGCTTATATGTATATGTAAAGAACGATCGCTAGAACTAAAAAGCCGATTTCTATTTCTTTCTTTTTTTATACTAATCAAAAGTTACACTGTCTCTAAGTGCTAGAGGCTATAATAAATTTTGGTAAAATACATTTTTAATTCAAATTTTCAATATTTTAATTGAAACCAAAGCATAGATTTGATATCGGTCGTCCTTGGCGATTTTTGTATTTCGAGATCGAAAACGTAATACGAAAATCTGTATATTTTCGTATTAAATACGAGATCTATGTTTTTACTTCAATTACCGTACTACTGTAGGTAGTGGAAGTATTGTATTCGGTCCAAAAATTTGATATAGAGTTTCACCTGATTTATATGTTTTAAGGCCTCCTGAGTCCAAAAAAGTAGTTTTTGGCAATTGGTCAGTGTGTGTGTGTTTACGAATGTGTGAAATATTCCGGGTGTCATATCTCCAAAATTAATAAAGATAGAACTACAAATCTTCACAATTGATTCAGGTCTGATGTACAGATGAATTTTCCAAATTTTGGTGAAAATTGAAAAACCGGAACTGGGTCATCGAAAACCGGAAATGGGACCGTAAGCCCGTACCTCATAAACAGCCCTAACGATTTTCTTCAAAGTTGCTATATAAACAATCTATTAGATGTCCTTTCGAATGATATAATTGGTTAGTTCAGGAAAATTGATAGGCGTCCTCTATAAACAGCTCAATTTCAGATCTCATAAGTGCCTTCCTTTAAAAACGGCTGTACGAATTTTTTTTCAAACTCGCCATGTTAACTTAACACTAAATATCCTTTTGTATGTAATTATTGTTTTCCGGTCAATAATTGAGTATGCCAAGTTTTGGTAAAAGTTGGTATCTCAAAAACGGCTCTAACGATTTTCTTGAAAATTGTTTCATTAATTCAATTTAGATAACCTTTCTCAAGTATTACGTGCATATTACAGGAATACTAACGGTCATCCTGATTAGGAAGTTCAGTTTTAGATCTCGGTAATTCGTGTTTAAAAAAATAACTATCTATTTTTTCCCCTTATTTTTTAACTCACTATGTAAACTTTGTTGTAGATGTCTTTATACGTGTATCAAGTTTCTCTTACTGGAAAATCTAAAAAAAAAATGCATGTACTTAATATCTCCAAGAAATGTATATAATACGTTTAATAGTGGGTAATGGAAGTTGTGTGGTTGTTTCACACCAGATTTTGTAATAGTATATATTATACGAATATTGTTTCATATTATTGATTTTTCCCTTAATATACATTATTAAAAACCATCAGTTATGGAAAAAATTAAATATATTTGCGAGATAACTTGGCAATCATTTTTTTTTTTTTCCCCGCCAAGGATGATTGATATAAAATCTTTTCCGAAAGCAAGTAGCGCAATATACAGCTGCTAGGGAATTGCAAATGACATTTGATTATGCAAGTTTCATTATGTTGATTGGAAACACGGTTCATTTAAAATAAAATAAACGTGCATTCGCGTTAGAAATCTACTTTTGTATAGGGCTTCTTTGGCGATATTTAAAATTTGGCAACGCAATAGCTAGGACGTTTCACTCGAAGGACTTTACGTATTTGCGATAACCTTTTTAATTCACCGCCAAAATCACAAAAAATATTAATGATCACTAATGGAGAACCATTACTAAAACAATAACCAGATTACTTTGCGGACGTTAAATTTAAGAAAATTAAAAACACATAAGCTCTGTGTTTAATAGAAAGTAATATTATAAGAACAAATAAATAATAATTAAAGCAATTATGACGTCAACTTTATCAAACACATATTCATGTTATAGGTTTATTTTTCAATATTTTTTATTCATGAGTAAAGACATGCTTCTTTTTATGAAATAAATAACATAAAGTAAAAATTACCAACATTTAACAACTGATTGAAAAAAATAATTGTAAAATTATATTTTGACTTTTCAGTTGATAATATTGCCTGACTATAACATATAAACTGATATTTTTTTTATTTTTTGCATATCAATTCATCGTTAACTAAAATTTGTTCATCCGTGCGAAGTAGGACGGGTCAGCTAGTCATCAATAAATTTCATTGCAGATCCATGTGTGTGATAAGTTTAATTATTAAATATTTGTAATGTGTATACAGTCGAACCTCATTAACGTAAATCTCAAGGGAAATAATGTGTTCATGCTATCAGTAACTCAGAAACAAATCTTCAATTTGACGGGGATTGTGAAAACAGTTCATGTTAAAAGTAATTCACATTCACGAGGTTCGACTGCACCAGATTTGTCAATTACCCTTATTTTCTGTGTATAAAATGCAAGGCAGATAAATCCATTTCACACTGGAAATTTTTATCTCCAGAAAGAAACACTTATATCTGTTCTGGGTACTTCTCACTACTTTCCTTGGCACCTGCACTTTTTCAAAACTTATAAAATAAAAAAATATTTTTTTATTTTATTGTTTTTATAATGAACTTTTTAAAAATATAATTATTAATTTGTAAACAATGAAATGAATATTGCCAGAATAATAAAAATTTCAATAATGATTTTTTTAGTGAACACCTCATCCAAATTCGCATATGTTTATTAATATATATATATATATATATTATATATTTGCATAAAAAGGTAAGAAAATTAAAGAGAAATGTTTTGTGAAAGCATGTGCATCTTCTATCTGTAATGCATCTTTAATATCATCTCTCATTTAGTTTTTCTCCCTAAAATCTTATATATATATATTAATTATATTGATTACAAATGACTTTTCCTTCTTCATTTTTTTCTTTTGCTTCTACAATGAACTTAATAAATATATTAGGGCTGTGCTGATTAATCAATTAATCGGTTTGGTTAATTCATCAATGCTTAGTCCCAATCAATTTTTTTAATCGAGTTAATTAACCTGATTAATTCGATTAAAATTTTTAAACTACGAGTAACTCGATTCAAGTAAAAATTTAAAATGCTGTTCTGTCCCCAAAATATTTATTTACATATTTTGCTAAAATACATTCTAAAAAGCTTCCATCTAATGAAAAAAAAAAACCTCTCAAAAGAAGTTGTTACATTTTTGTTGATAGAGAAAAGGGAGAACAAAATACTGTTTTATGTCTGTACCTGGAGAATAGGTTTCTCAGAAATAAGAAGTATGCGCTTGTAAAAAATGGGAATGCTTAAGTAAAGAAAAGGACTCTTATTTCCATCATCCCTTTGATGGGGAAGATGTCAACAGGTTTTCGCAGTACCTTCGAGTGTTTATTGTCCATTCAGAATGGCTGATAATAACTATTGAAGTTCAAACAGAAAATAACATATTCTGTTTTCTAGTCTGAAGTGAAAGTACATGATCTTTGTATTTCTTTCATTGTCAAATAGTAGGGATGTGGGTTTTCCAGGAAATTTTAAAACAGAAAATTTTCAGTCTCTAAATTATGAAGGTTTTGTAAAATAAAACTGCTATATTAAGAGCTACAAGTAAACAAAACTATTCAAAGAAAAGTATAGTATGAATAATTATTCAATTCAAAAAGAAATTAATAAACAAAACAGAAAGTATGATTTAATGGTTTTTTAAACATGTATAAAGCTAGAAAGTTATAATTTTTAATGACTGTTTTGCATGTATAATGGCTGAATGGGGTCAGGTGGGGGTAATATGGGTATAAAAACACCCTTTTTGAAAATCAGTGGAACAAAATTAATATAAGATTTCAAAAAATTAAATAACTTTTTGTTGTATATATACATTACAATTACAAGTGTTGAGAACACACAGCGCTTGAATTTTTGACTCAATACTTAATAACAAATAAATAATAACGATTTTAAATAGACTAATAAATAATAACGATTTTAAATAGACTATGTTCTATACCCACATGGCATGGGGTAAAGTGCATGGGGATTAAAGGCTGTCCAGTGTGCACATAAAGTGCACTGTCCATGGCATGGGGTAAAGTGAGTAATTAGTAAAAAAGGAGCAAAATTGCAGGTAACTCTTTTTTAACACTTTCCAGCAAAGTTGAAAAGAGTTTATGACTTCGGTTTTTCTGTCCGTGCTCTAACTCCCATAAATCTGTACTGATAAGTATAAAGGATTTAAGTCCAAAAATGTCGATTTTGAGTTAAATACATAGTCAGACACAGAAAAAAATTCTCTATCGATTAGTATGAAGGATTTAAATCCATGTCATTTAGTCTTTGAGAAAATCCATTGGTAAAAAAAGATTCAAATCAGAAATTTAGCATTAAACTTCGTATAAAATATTTAATTCAATTTTTTCCCTTTATTAAATGAAGGTTGACAATCACTGAACGGTATAAAGGGTATAAACCAGCATAATCCCTTTTTCCTAATCGATTCTTCTGATTAGTTTTTAGTTAGTTATTTTTCGTCTCCTGAAAAATCAAGAATATGGACTTAAATCCTTTATACTTATCAGTACAGAAATATTCATGAAAATTTTTTTAAACTGATATATTTTATTCGTGTTCAGTATGGGATGTTCCCTAATGAAAATGGAGGAATTACCATTGGTTTGTGTAGCTGAAGTTATTCCAAAGCACCGAGTTCTATCAGAAGTATTTCCATGTTTTAATACACCTTTATTTTACACAAGTCATAATGATATTGTCATTCATTATACACAAAAAGAAAATGTTTTCTGTAGAATACAGTACGATTCGCATTGAGATTTACAAGCCTACACAAAAATATTCAAACATATTTTACTTATAAAAATATACTATCCTTTTTTAAGAAATGTATTTCAGATACATCTTTAGTGCATCATTGTGAAGGATGCACTGAAGATGGATACGATGTATCTGAAATATATTTGCTCTAAAGCTGTAAGTGCATATTTCTTAAAAAAGGATAGTATATTTAGGTATATTTTTATAAGTAAAATGTAATTTAATCCTTTTAAAATAAATTAATATGTATTCAAACATATTTTTGTGCTGAGAATTGCTGGGATTGCATTTTCGATTTCATTAAGTGTTTTTAACAATTTCTAACAATGTATAACAGTGATTATGAGTTTGATTAGCCCATCTGTCTGTCTGTGAGCGTTCTAACTCTCATAAATATTCATGAGATCCCTTGAAATTTGTGTATGTTATTTATTTAAATTGGAGTAAATACTACCACTGCTTTGTGTACAGGGACGTCCAAAAGAATTTCAAAGCACTGCATTCTATGAGATATATCTTTTAAATCTTAATTCAATGCCTTTATTTTGCAGAGATTATAATGAAATTTGCATTTATTATTCACAGGATCACAGGCAAAAAGCAATAATAATAATAATAAAAATAAAATAAGAAGTGTTTTATAGAATACTGTATTATTAACATTAAGATTTACAGGGCCACTCAAAAGAACTCAAAGAAGTATACTCATTTCCCCACCTGACCCTAATCTATATAAATAAGGTGTCTGTGAATGTTCTGTAGCTCTCCTCATATATCACTGCCCAGGGACGTATCCAGAGGGGGGGCTCTGGGGGCTCGAGCCCCCCCCCCCGAAATTTTCTGAGATAACTCTTTTCATGTTCTACTGACCAGAAAAAAAAATGTAAAAAAATGAATTTTTTCCCCACAAAATCTTTTTTTTTGTTGTTGTTAATTTGTTTGCTTGTGAAACCTTATTTATCAGCAATTTTCTGTCTTGTAAAGTCCAAATTACCGAAATGCATAATAGCTTTTAGTAAAAAACACTAAAAAGAGAACTTTATGGTACTTATTGTTGAACACTGTAATGTGTCTCCTTTCTTTTAAACACTTCTCTTGCCAGAAATAGCATTTTAATTCCTTGTGAGACAAAAGATTCGTCATTAACAAAGATCACAGTTGCATATGGAACTTCTGGTTTTCTCAGTTATGCACATAGTATACCTTCCATTCCGTGGTATACCTTCCTTCCTTCCTTTCTAACATAAAACAGCCAATATAAAGTCTACTTTACAGAAAGACATGTGATGAAAGATAGTACTATCTAATCCTACTGAAAGCAAAATTGCCAGTAATCACATAATAGAGTACAGCATTCAGTATTCATATTTTTAGAGAGGCAGAATTTCAGACGAATGTCCAGATTCCCAAACCAGACTGAGCTTTGACTGGACCAGACTCTAGTGGGTACATGCTCCACAGGTTCTGTCAAAGAAATTCGGTATCAGTTTTCCTTGTTTTCCAAAAGGAAACCGAAGTGTTAAACCCACTTGCAGAAAAAGCCACCATCTGTTGCCATGCATCATCAGCATCGTTCAAACTATCACATCACTACCGTCATCTGTCGCCATGCACCTATAACTAAATAACATTCGCATAAGGAATCAGAAGGATTACCACAACGAATCTCTCAGGGAGAAAAATCAATCGCATGAGATTGTACATCCCCAAGCAATACAACAATTATTAGTCAACAAAATGTAATAAAAGTAATTGTAGCTCCCTGCGTTCGAAAGAAGAAGTAAGGTATTGTACCTACATTGGTATAAACCACAGTTCGCACCCTAGGTCAAGCGAAAGGGAAGAGGGAAAACTTAAATATATATATATACATAATGTTGGAGCTAAGGCTGCCTGAGTTCGACAAACATCTGAAGAGATCTAAGATGGTCATAAAACAAAAGTGGGTGTGAGCTGCGATGCAAGTAAAATAAGTGACTGTGCTATCTACTGCCTTGACAGGCCTTAAAAAACCAACACGTTATGTAAACATCTTTGTTACGATGGCCACAAAGCAGACATATCTGAGTTTGATGTAGAACGCGATGATGGACCATCGCTTCACTGTTCACTTTCCAAACGATAACCAATAATGACGTGCAGCCACAGTTGAAGATACGCTGTGTCACATGAGACACCTGGTTGATACACATCCTGGGTACATATAAAAATGCTAGATAGTTCGATATGTACGCCCTGCCAGAAGATTTTTAGCAACTACAATGCGTATAACCATGGCCCCAGGGTCTGTAGAAGACACGATAAACGGTAAACCATATAAGAAGACCTCAATGTGTTCGCTAAACATAGACATTTAATATGTCTAGGTTTAGTGGACGCTAGCACAAAGGTCCTCATGTTTCCAATAATATGACCTAAAGCAAGCAATATTATCTAATTAGAAAACCACATATATATATTATGTTGTTCTACACACAAAACAAGAGAAAAAAGTATTGGAATCTGAAACTTTTAGATTTCCAGTTTTCAATGTATTTACATGTTTTTAGATGCATTGAACACCATAAGACTATTTTTTGGACACTTAGATATAAATTTTTTTATTATATTTTTGGGTATATCGCCCAGTAGATAGCGTAGCTGCACTAGATTTCTCTTTTTATGGAAAAGATACATCTCGGCTGTATTAAAAAGAAGCTATATCTAAAAAAAAACAAAGTATTTGAAACATGGTTGTGCATGGCACATAAATCTTGCGCCGTACCACTGAATTATGACGTCAGCCAGTGTTTGGTATGTTAAATTTGTATGGATTTAACATTACACTAAAACTAGACAGACAGCATAGCAACGGTGTAGAATTCATTTCTAGGGTAATCCGGTATTGTACCATCGCAATTTAAAACTACTACACGGAGAAGATGTTTCTCCAATTTCAGTATACCCGAGCTATTACATTTGCAAAACATGGAGGACACAACGGATTTTATGTGCAACTAATACCAATAATCTACATGACAGTATTTGGATGGCTCCAGTATCGATCACTCAGTCCTTCAATCACGAGCTCGACTCCTTATTAACCGGACTACCGTGAGTCCAGTTTTTGGTGATTTTCTCCGTTTGTCAGTGGTTTACAACATCACGGATTAAAGAACTCTCTAGCACAGACTTGTGCATTTTAAAGGACTAGTTCCATCAGTTTTAGGCCCAAGGCACTTTTTAGAATTATTATTATCATTAAACCTTTTCTTGCCATTTCCCATTTTAGGAACATTAATTCCATTGTTTACCGACATGCGGCGTTGTAACTGATCTTATTTATAGCGCATAACCATTTTTCTATGCCTAGATAAGAAGCTTAAAGTAATAACTTATATATATTTTTAAAGTTAAGGTGATTGGGGGGGGGGGGGCAAACTTTAGCACACACACTCTTGGTGTGCACATGTGCGGGCGCACGGCCAACATCTTAGTGAAAGTTGGGCCCCCTCCGAAATTTTTTTCTGGATACGCCCTTGTCACTGCCAACAGCTGAATCCCATTTTATTAAATAGAAAAAATTGTTATGAGAATTAATGATTTTTATTTTCTTTAATTCTGTTTTCATTATAAAAAAAAATCTGGTGTGAAACAACCACACGACTTCCATTACCCACTATTAAGTGTATTATTTGCACTTTTTGGTGATAATGTTATCAGAAGACATAGAATTGACCTAATGAAATAGACACCTAAAAATTTTCCGGAAAGAGAAAGTTAATACACGTGTAAAGCAGTGCTCCACATTAGCAGTTGTTAGTTGTATTTTGCAACTAAATATTTTGTTTTGATGACCACAATTTTATAGAGGAGACTGGGGATACTTGATCCCCACTTAGTTTATCATTTTTTTCACTGCTGCAAATTATCAGTTTTCAAAAATTTTTGGACATGAACAATGGTAATTTTTTCCTCTTACAGACTATGTTTTTTTATTTGAAAGTAAACAGATAATTGTAGTAAAATATAAAAATATATATATATATATTTTTTTTAATAAAGGGATCATGTATTCCTACACACCAAGGGATACACGATCCTTTTGTGAGGGATACTTGATCCCACTCAGAAATTACTCAGGCTATTCATTAGATAAGCAATTTACCTATGTATTTTAGTTTACTAAATAATACTTCTAAAAAATAGCAATAATTAGGGTTCTTTCTTAGGTATGATAACAATATGAACATCAAAATAACATTTTTATTTTAAATGGAACTTTGCATTTTGAAGAAAAATTCATGCAAGTTTTATAAATGTGTTATGATACTTTTGATCAGTTTCTTTCTGATAGTTGACCATCAGTTATTTTCCGATAAAATTGTGCTTAATATATTTTATAAATGAAACTAATTTTTTTTTTCCTTGTAAAAAAGTATACGGTTTTATTAAAGAAGCTAAAATTACAACAATTAATACAAAAATCAGTGCTGCCAACTCTCCCGTTTTTCACGGGAGACTCCCGTTTTTACATTTTAATGTGTATTTCTCCCGTTTTTCTAATACTTTCGAAAAATCGAACTAAAAATGCTAATTTTTGACAATTCGTAGGTGCCATCTTTCCAGATTTACGAAGGCCTTCCAATTCACAATCTTTCTGCATCCACAACATAAATGTCGATATTCATTTAAAACTTACTTTATGAGATATTAGAATCTCTAGAGAAACGGAATCCTTCAATATTTCTCGCTTACGTAATTATTTTTAACTCCCCCTCCCCCCCATATTTTCCTATCTCCAACTAGTGATCGGTGATCAAATGCTCTTTTGAACTCTTTTGTTTCTCATTCTTTCTCCATCTACAAGCCACAACAAAAATGTCAATATTCATTTTAAACTTGCTTTATTAGATTCTAGAGCCTATAAAGTAGTAGAAAGTTTAACACTTCCACCTCCCCCCCCCCCCCCAAAAAAAAAAAAAAAAAAAAAAAAACACCTTTCTCCTATTAGCTTTCTCATTCTACAACAAAAGAATCAAACATTTTCCCCCTGGTTTTAAAAAATGTAGGGTACTGCTAGTTAAAAAAAAAAAAAAAAACTTTTTTTAAATTCTTGAGGGCGATTTGAATTTTTAAGGACACATTTGGCATTTAAAATCCAAACACTTAATTTAAAAATTTAGTTATAAATATGCATACAAAAAGAAAAGAGTCTGTTTTTAAACTTTTCTGTACTTTTATTTGTTGTTAATGTGCTGATTGTCACACACAATAGTTTTATTTATATTTACAGCATTTAGGTTATTTTCTACAAATGCAGTAATGGGGGGGGGGGGAAGGAAATAGATTGTGGCAAAGTTTTTTGTTTGTGCGCTGTTTTACTCCTTGGAATTCTTGCAGGTTGGCAGGTATGGATCAGGCGAGGTGCAGCACCCTCCTTAAATTATCTGGGAAAAAGACTTTATTAATGAACTTGTTAACTATTTGTTTTTCCCCAATAAGTTTAAAATATAAATTATCAAACAAAAGTTATATTAGGTCTTTTTAGTTAAAAAAGTATCATGTATTGAATAAAATAATTTTGTTTTGTTTTTCTCCACGAAACCGTAAATCTCCTTTTTTCTCCCTTGAAATTATGTAAAATCTCCCTTGAAATTATGTAAAATCTCCTGTTTTTTTTCCCACCAAGGTTGGCAGCTCTGCAAAAATCAACTTTCTGGTGCTCTTAGTGTTAATTTAGGATGTCTATTCATGAATCCTCTATACCAGTCATAACTGGCACATTCATTTTCTTTCCAATTATCTGGTGGTACTTTGTTATTTTTCACTGCATACTGAAATGCTAACTGTTTGAGTCTATGATGTAATCTGCTTGCTGTCTCCAAATATTGAAGTCTTCTTCATCGTTTGTAAATATCTGACATTGTTTATAATTAGACTCGAAAAATATTTCTTCATTCGATGCATATAGGGATACTTGATCCTTGGGATCGAGTATCCCTCATATGAGATTTATACAAAACATATGATTTCAGTAATAAAAGGTTGTTAACTCAAGACAATACTTAATTATTAAAGACAGTCTATACTTTAAAATTACACTTACTTAATTGTTTTAAGTTGTATGTAACAGACAATACAAAGATTAAAATATTGACCTTTAAAAAAGTTGTCCTTGCCACATTTCAGACAACTGACTTGAAACAAAATGGCTGAAAAAGATTAAGTGTTGCCAGTTTTCAAAGCTCTATTAATTGATTTTAGTATATTTTTGCCTGAGGGATCAAGTATCCCCAGTCTCCCCTACCTAGTCGTCACTTTGAAGTCTAGCATTATTTTTCCCCTTCAATGTACAGTTCTAATATGCAATGAAAATAAAGGCACTAGCAACAAAGTAAATTCCTAGCTTTCTTGTAAAAATATTAGCACTAGCAAATTTTTAAAATGGAAAAAACTAACTAGATAAAGTATCAGTATTTTAAGTAATTGTAGTTTATGTACAATGCTTACACATATGTTTCTATGTGTAAATAAGTTTTAAAATGACACTTAAGTACAACATAATGGCAACTAAGAAAACAATGTTAGTTGCCATTTGGCACCCAACTTGCTGATTCTAATTTTGACCTCTAGTGTAAAGACATAAAACAAAATTTACACAGCAATTTTTTTTTTTTTTTTTTTTTTTTTTTTTTAGAAAAAGAAATAAAAAGAAAATTGGTAGAGAGTTTTTTTTTTTTTGAAACACCAATTTCTGAGATCTAAAACTGATCTGCTTGATAAGGATGATTATTAATTTTCCTGTGATAACAAAGTAAAGCATGAAGAAGAATATCTGAAATATGTAACATTTTTCAAGATGTTATGGGTTTATGTAACATTTTTCAAGAAAATTGTTAGAGCTGTTTTTAAGATACCGACTTTTACCAATGCTTGGCATAATTAATTGTTGACCAGAAAACAACAATTACATGTAAAAAGAATATTTAAAAGAGTGTTAATATGGCAAGTTTGAAAAAAATTCATACAGCCGTTTTGAAAGGAACACAATTGCAGGACCTGAAATTCAGCTATTTATACAGGACGCCTATCCATTTTCCTGAACTAACCAACTATATCATTCGAAAGGACATCTAATAGAGTGTTTATACAGCAATTTTGAAGGAAATCGTTAGTGCCGTTTTTGTGATACGGAATTTTCCACTTCTGGTTTTCCAATTTTCACCAAAATTTTAAAAATTCATCTGTACACCAGACCTGTCTCAATTCTAAAGTTTCTCAGTTCTATCTTTATTAGTTTCCAAGATATAATAGCCAGAAGATTCCCCACATACATACACATTGACCCATTGCCAAAAACCACTTTTTTGGACTCAGGAGACCATAAAACAGGCAAATCAGGTGAAATCTAAATTTAATTTTGCAGTAGAAAACACGATAAATAATTTTATCTCAAAAACAACGCAACGCTGTACTTCCAAACATACTCAGCACACTACAATAATCAACTTGTTCACTCACATGTCGCCACAGGTTCTGCAACCTATCGGCTCATTCTGGAATCTCTATGGCACTACTTGCCCCCTGTCTCCCCTATCCTTTCTCATGTATTATGTGGTTATTACAGGAAAACTAAGTCATCCTGCTTAGGTAGGTCAGTTTTATATCTCGGAAATTGATGTTTCAAAAAATAACTGTACCATTTTCTTTTTTTTTTTTTTAACTTGCTATGTGAACTTTGTTTTATATGTCTTTACACATTTATTAAGTTTCTCTTACCAGAAATATATTAGGTCTCTACTTCGTTAGGTCAATTTTATATCTTCTGATCACATCTCCAAAAAATACATATAATATGTGTAATAGAGGGTAATGGAAGTTGTGTGGTTGTTCCACATCAGATTTTTTTAATTATTAAAAGACAATTTGTAGATCTTATTTTTGAAATAACTAAGAAGCAAGACGTTTAAACGGAAAATTTTTTAATTGAAAGGAAAAGCGTGAACTTTTGGCAAAGCAATGATAGTTTTCTTCATAAGAAAGCACATTGGAACTTGGGATGTGTTTAATTTACTTATTTTGAAGAAGCAATTAATTAATTATCTGCCAAAAATTTATTGCGCCTCGATTTTACATTATTGAAGTTTAATAATATATTCTAAAACATCTGGATATTACTTTGTGGATTTTTTGATAGGTTAATTTTTAAAAAAAAAGTTTGAATGCTTTTTTTTTTTTTTTTTCAAGCATTCTACTTAATTTTAAAAATTAACCTATTATTGAATTTACATAGTAATAACCTAATATGTTTAGTATATATTTTTAAAGAAAAGTTTAAAAAAAATAATAATAATTTGCAGGAAAAATTTAAAATTTTTCAAAAATTTTAAAAATGTATTGTATATATATTTTTAATTAAGTAGTTTTAAAGAATTTTTAATATACTTAATTATATCACTATAATTTCAACCTATGTATGCAAATTTTCATAGCCCAAAGACAATTTACCTACATAAAAAGATTTATAGTGTTTGTTCACTCTGCCCTTAAGACTATGCATTAATATGGAATCTAGCACAATTTTTTTTTTTTTTTTTTCTGGGAATATATATATATACTATATGTATAGTTAAAGTAAATACACAATATATTGCAACTAAAAAATTTGCAAAAAATTATTTTAGATTATAATTTCCATTTTTCAGATGTGGTTTTTGATGGTCTAAACCCATTTTTGATGTCAAAAAACAAATCCTGTTCATGAGATATTCTTTAGAAACAACACATTTGTCTGCTTTGGCTGTAGGGGGCCATTTATAGCAGAAGTACAATTGTAACAATTCTCTATATGCAATAATTTATTTTAAAAAGTAAAATTAATTTAAATAAAATTTTTGTAGATTTGTACAAATGAAAGTAAACAAATTTAAAAAATGTAAGAAAAGATTAAAGTTATTAATTTTGGATTTAAAAAAAGAAAAAAAAAATTGTAAAGAAAATACACTAAAATGGTTGCCATTTAATCACATTCTATGTTCTATTTTTTTTTTAAGATGTGCAAAAACTGTTACTTATGCATCAGTTATTATCTCTGACAACTACTTAATGTTACTACCCAATATCCATAAACGACACTTGCTTAAGTGCTAATCAGTACAGCATTATAACCCTTTCCGACCCGAAACATTTTTACCTTAAAACATTACATTCTTCTGTTTTTGCAAACTGAAAGAAAAATATGGACTATAACCGATATTTATTGATTGAAAATTGTACTTCACACTTTCTTCTAATTAGCTCGATCGTTCATTTCCTGATTTTATTACATACAACTGTTCCAGGTGCAAAAATGTAAGTGGATGTCGTGGATATCTAACACACACAATCGTATGACCTGGGTCAGAAAGGGATATAAGAATAAAAAAATTTTATTGTTTACTGTAACTTTGGTAGTCAAAAAATCAAATACATAAAAATACAGAATATATCTCAATATGTTTTAATGATGCATATTTTAAAAATATATACAATTTATGAAATAGAAATCTTAAAGTAATAAGTTTTACACAGTCCATAAAAGTTATCTATCTTTTTCGGCCAGGGGAAAAGATATGGCGTCCATTAAGTCATCGATGCGTGTTTGAAGAACCTCTATCATATCAGCAGCAATGAAAACATGGGTCTCGTCTAAATCTTCAATGATAAATTTCTTCTTAAAAGCATTCGTTTCATCCAAATGCAGCAAAAATTGCTTCATTGCTGGATCACTGAAAAATAAATAAATAGTAATAATAAAATTTATGAATCAACTTAATACATAGGAAAAATGATTCACATCACACTTGGATCTACAAATTAATCACACAGCATGTGAAAAAACCCTTAAGAAATTTCAACTTTTGGAAAATATCTAAAATCTTGCTTGTTCTTTTTCGTACAATTCACTTAATTTTTATTCTATTCAAATACACTTTTGATAAAAGTTGCCCAATACATCTAGCTTTCAACCTATGCAATAAAAAATGTTTTACCTTTTCACATATGCAGTAAAAACATTTTTCATAAAAACAGACCTGCCAACCTTAGTGGGAAAAAAAAAAAAAAAAAAAAAAAAACAGGAGATTTTACATAATTTCAAGTGAAAAAAAGGGAGATTTACGGTTTCGGGGAGAAAAGCAAAACAAAATTATTTTATTCAATACACGACACTTTTTTTAACTAAAAAAGACCTAATATAACTTTTGTTTGGTGATTTATATTTTAAACTTATTGGGGAAAAACAAGTTCATTAACAAAGTCTAAAAATAACTACATATGTAAAGAATTTTGAACCCCTATATCACTTCAGTTGGTTCTAAAATCTAATAAAACAAGTTTTTATGAACACTGATCCAGAGTTTTCCCCAGAGGGCGCTGCACCTCGCCTGCTCTTTGTTTGGAAAAGAAAGAAGAAAAAAAAACACCTTGCCCCAATCTATTCTTTTTTTTTTTATCCATTACTGCCTTTGTAGAAAATAACCTACAAACTGAAGATAAATGCTGTAAATATAAATAAAAATATTGTGTGTGACAATCAGCACATTAACAACAAGTAAAAGTAAAGAAAAGTTTAAAAAAAACATGGACTTTTTTTCTTTTTGTATGCATATTTATAACTAAATTTTGAAATTAAATATTTGGATTTTAAATGTCAAATGTGTCCTTAAAAATTCAAATCTGCCCTCAAGAATTTAAAAAGTGCTTTTTTGTTTTACTAGCAGTACCCTACATTTTTTAAAACCTGGGAGAAAATGTATGATTCTTTTGCTGTAGAATGAGAAAGCTTGGGCATCAAAGGACGTTTGATCATTGATTGGAGAAAGGGAAAATTTGGGAGGGGGGGGGGGGGATAATTACATGAGTGTGAACTGTTAAACATTTCTACTTCTTTTTTGGCTCTAGAATTTAATAAAGAAGTTTAAAATGAATATTGACATTTTTGTTGTGGCTTGTGGATGGAGAAAGAATGGGAAACAAAAGAGTTCCATAGAACATTTGATCATCGATCGCTAGTTGGAGATATAAAATACAGGGGGAGTTAAAAATAATTACATGAGCAAGAAATATTGAAGGATTCTGTTTCTTTAGAGATTCTAAAATCTCATAAAGTAAGTTTTAAATGAATATCGACATTTATGTTGTGGATGGAGAAAGATTGTGAATTTGAAGGCTTTCATAAAGAAACGATGGCACCTACGAATTGTCAAAAATTAGCGTTTTTAGTTCGAATTTTCGGAAATATTAGAAAAAACGGGAGAGTTGGCAGCACTGTAAAAATGTTCCTATTTCATGAGATATTTAAGATATTTGTATTCCGATTGCAGTATATTGTTTTAAAAGTGTTTTTCCCACTTATCTGAAACTGGGAATAATTTTTGTTAAAAAGTCTGTATTTTATAAATAAAAAACATGTTGATTTTTTTTTTTTTTTTTTTTTGAGTTTTAAAATAAATGCTTATATCTCCCTTATTTAACAGGCTATCATCACACAAATTGAACTGGGTCTATGTTAACATATCCTAAAGTTACAGCTCATTCCGTTTACTTAGCGATACAGGGTGATCACAAACATTATTAATTTTGCTCAATTTGTTACTGCCCCGTAACTGTTGTCTTAAACCAATCTTCACTGAAAAACATGAGGAGGACCCAGTTATACCCAATGTTTGAAAACATTTCATTGAGAGATAAGTTTTTAATTTGAAAAAAAAAAATGATCGTTTGCAAATCTTGCTAAACTTTTAAACAGGGGTGTATAAATGTAACCATACCTAAAATGATTACAACACTGAAAGCAGAAACCAGTAATAGATAAAAATACTATATTGCAGATTTAGTAATACTAAATTGCAATATTATATTTTTATATCATATTACATAATTATATCACTAAATCATCATAACATTACATTAGCACAAAATGCAATTTGGCAATGAATCCAGGCAAAAAATTGGGGTTCTACTTTCCCCTATTCAAAATTCCACTCCATAAAAAAAAGTTTCCCAAAAGTTAAATCTTTTTCACAAAATTCAAATTCCTAAAAATGGCCCTATGCCTATAATTTGATGAAATACCATTAACTTGATAGGATACAGAAGATTGCTCAAATGGAACAATTTATTAATTTTTTCCAAAACTAAATAAAAAAATTCCACAAAAATGTACCCAAAAATTAAATAATAAGTTTAAATAGTATAGTGGAAGGTCTTTATAACACAATTCTGCATATAATGCAAAACCTTCAAACATAAACAATGAATTTTATTTAAAAAGCATTGGCATTCCCACATTGTAAAAAAAATGTTACTCTCTAGAGGACTCAATGTAATACGTTAGTTTGTCTTTATTATTCCCCAATTCGAAGCTCTTTAATGAAGAAAAAAAAAACAATTTTTTTATTTATTTTTTTAAAGTGAATATTAAAATGGATGATTTGGTCAGACATATTTGTACTATGTTTATAAAGTAAATATACATTAAAATGTAAAAACGGAATATAGGGTTAAAAAACGGAAGAGTTGGTAAGTATGAAACACGTTTTTAATAAGTATAACGATATGCGAAAACAAAAATTCGAACATATTTGGCATTTCTGTAAAGTACATTGTCTTGTGTGCATTCAATCTAAGTCTTTTGGAAGTTTTTACATTTTTTTTGTATAGGATTATTTTATGAAAAAGTCTGGTAATTATATTTTTAAGTGTTTTTTTTTTTTTTTAGAACAGTGGACTATTAGTTTCAATCTGGAGTTTTTGTAGACCAGTTCTGTGTAACACCAAAATAAATTAGAAATATCAGTCCTATCGTTACAAATCCAGTACCAAATGAAAGGGGCGATTTCTCTGAATCCAAGGGTGCAAACAGTTTTTCGATACGACAATTAGATTTTTTAAAAGTATGAAATTTAGGTGACAATAATTCCTTTTAATTCATTTCAGTCATTTCACGTGGCCCAGTTTTACGGTCAAAAAATGAGATAAAAAATTAATAGTCTTCCGTACTAAACTAAATTCTGTCTCTAACAGATTTTTTTTCTTTTTTTCACTATCTATAAATTTGAGCTACAATTAATTCAAACAATAAAGATTGATGTTTGAAGGAGAGTAAAATTGAATTATTTCGAACAACAGCGTAAAGTGACCATGCCAATAGTGAAATTAACTATTATAGTTAAAGATTCCAAACAAATAATAATTTCAATATGCTCAAAAATCAACATCTGGCAAAAGTTACTGGAATAATTAATAATTATAATATTACCATTCGACTAAAATTCCTTTCATAACATACACCATCTTGATAATTTTTTAAAGAAGTATAAAATGCTCAGTGTAACAGGCTTTAAGCAGTAATGTTTAAGACAAAAGGCTTACAAAAGATTTCTAGCATCGAATTCTCATCTCAAAAGACAGTATAAAATAAACAAACAAGTGGAGTTGCCATTTCATGTATTTAAAATAAGTAATAATTAAGGTTACATACATACTGAAACGCTCGCAAATCCTAAATTTGTGATCGCGAACAAAGTACAATACGCAAGCGAAGTGATGACGTCACTGGCCATTCGTGGATGCAAGAAAAATATTTCCTATGTTAAACGTCCCTTGGAATTTTTGTAAAAAATTATTAAAAAACGAGGGAAATTATTTCCCGATTTTAATCCCCATATTTAGGTAGATATATGTATTAGTCAACGAGATATATAAATTAGAGTGCTGATTCAATGGATGAAGGATTAACTTTCCGTGGTTCAAGATGAATCACGTGACATGCTCGAATAGGTTGCTGTGTTTGGCCCTTTATCGCTATTTTGGCATTTAAAATATCAGTTCGACAAATTATCATTATTATTAGGTAACATGACAGTCCTATGACCGAAATAAATTGTTTTTAAAATGATTTTACACATATTTCGCATTTTAATCTATCTATAATATTAAAAGAAGATGTCTGTCTCTCTGTCTGTCTGTCTGAGCATCTATACGTTCAGCCCCTACTGAACGCAGAAGTATAAAATTTGACATACGGGTACTCAGAAGCCTTCCCGAGGGGATAGTGAAAACAGAATTTAAAAATTTTAATTAGTTGCGGAGATATTAATTAAAATGCCGAACCATGTCGATCGAAAAATGAGCCGCGAGATTCAACGGCTAATTGCTTAAAAAAAAAAAAAAAAAATTCTATCAGCAGACGATTTTCTCCGCTGTCTGGAAAGGAAGCAAAACATCTGGAGATCATTAATGTCATATGTTCTTGAAGTGGAATTAAAAATTTAATTATTTATTTAATTTATTTATTAATTTATTTATTAATTAAATTTAATAAATAATAAAATACCTTTTTTTTCATCGTTTCCCAACAAAGTTTAAAAGTGTTTATAAAAGAAAATTTAAACTTTTAAAGAGTTAAATTTAACAACAAATAACAATTTTTCAACTATTTTTAAGCATTTTGTCAGATAAAGTTCAACTACACGAAATAAAAAAGAAGTAAAATCAAAATCAAAATGATTTAGAACAAAAGAACATTAAACTACGTAAGTAAACAAAAACATTGGTTTGGTTTGGTTTGATGAGTACTGAGATTTATTGCTTGCCTCGAGGGCCGCTTATATCTCGAAAATTCCACACCACAAGGGTTTACAAGTTTTTATTATACAAGTACACAATATTTTTTTTTAAGACATAAGCAAAGCACGTACAATAGACATTGTATTATGCTGTGCCGCTTAATATTGTACTCGCTTTGGACATAAGACAACACAAACATCCATGCACGCACCAGGATTCGAACCTGGGACCATAAGGTTCGGAAGGCAGCATCCTACCGACCGAACCACCTGGCCTGCAAAACATTGGCATTTACGACCATGGTAATACAATCTCTTTCTACCTTCATGTTTACGACTTATGCGAAGAACAATCTCCAAACCGTTGCCATAGAAATTTACTGAAAATAAGCTGTTACCAAGGGAACCATCGAATACGCAGCTGCAAGGAGAGCATGTCACATGACTCATCTTGGACCTTCTCAAGGGTTACCATTTATCACTCTACTTTATATATCTCGTTGGTATTAGTTATGTGTGTGCGTTAGATTAAGTTGTTTTTGTTTTGAGAAACTTTTTGCTAAAATATCATTTTTTCAAATATATTACATTTATATTTCAATCATGATATCTTTATTTAAAAATATTTATATTTAACTTTAAAGTACTTATGCATATATCAATCCGCGACTGTAATGATCGATAGATGGCGCTTTCTCAACACTGCAGTTGTTAGTAAACATTATAGCCACGTGTGTTCCATTAGTGTTCTTTTTGTTTACTTAATATTCGTACTATAATTTCTCCGCCATTACATTATGGAAAATTGATTGCTTTTGGAAAAAACACTTCAGTTTATTCAAAGTTCGATCGGAAGTAGATTTTTAACTGAAGTTGAACAAATATTTGTTTCAAATCATCTGATTAATTCTTTACTTCCATTAGCCGAAGCAACTGAAATTTTAAATTTGTCATTTGGAAATAAATGGAAGCTCAATTCTGGATTTCTTGATCCTTTGGAGTTAGATTGTAGCACACAACAGTATGTGTTATCTTTTTTACCGTATTTATTCATTTTTATTCAATAAATATATGTGAAACTAAATATCGGCAAGCAATGGCGGCTGTATGGAATTCGAATTAAACCATGTTTATTGTGATTTCACCTTAGCCCACCAGAGGGCGAGCATTTCATTACAATCGCGGATCACTGATTGATCGCAAGTCTTCTTTTGTAAATTAATATCGGTTACATCCAGACTGCAACGCTCGCTCGCTCGCAAGCGAGTGATCACAAATCCGAAATTTGTGATCGCCAAGAATGTTTCATTCCAAACGCAACAATTTCAGTCGCTCACAAATGACGACGGCTGATCGCAAGTTTGTGATTTCCGGTTTCCAATACATCGATTATTTTAAACGATAAACCGTAATGATTGGCTAGAGAGAAACATGTGACCTAGCATATGCTTGCGTTTTTGTTTATATTTATTTATTAACGTATCCGTAATTAAAAATGGAGAAATGTTTAAATGTAATTGTTTTCCTGGAAATGTCTCTCCTTGTGTATTATCAGAGGGATATAAAATAAAAAATAAAATGTTTTTAAAAAATATTAGTTGAACTTTTTTTGTTATAGGTTGTTTACATGCAGCTTTTTTAAACTTAGTTTAGAAATATTAATGTATTTGTATCTTTTATATTTTTAGCTTCAGAAACGTTATGTATACACATCAACTAATCTAACATTTAATCCATATTTTAAGCATTTATTTAAAAAATTCTAAAGTTATTATATTTACATAGTACATAAAAACTAGCATTTATTTTATTTGTTTAGTAGGTAATTTTCAACAATTAGAAGCTTATAAAGCTTTGATGATTTGCTCCAAAATTAAATTGATTTAATTTTGGATAAACTGTCAGGCTCTTTCATATTATTTAATGACTAGGGACAAATGATACATTGCTTAATTATTATTATTATTTTTTTAATTAAGGTTTATTATTATCAGTACTTTTCCATTTCGCTGGTGCAAATCTCACCATACGAAAATGTTAATAATGCTGCAAATCTCGCCAAGCAAATTTTATTCATGACAACACACAGTTTACGTATAAAAAATTTTTAATAAATGTTAGTTCTAAGAGTTTTTTTGCACAAGAAGTAATTTTAGGCTAAATGTGTTTTGCTTGAAATAAAACTGACAGATTCTTCCTTTGTTCAGGCAAATCCCAAATTTTTATTGATTTTGGTTTCTCATCCATTTTTGATGTATTAGGAAAAAGATGTGACTAATAAGAAATGAATGCAGCTTGTTTTAAAAATATGGTGGTAAAAAGTTACCAGTAAGGATATTCCATTTGGTGTTGGTGTTTGTAGTATCTATTTTGGCGACTTTATAGAGCTGTACTTTACTATCATTCATTATTATAGGCAAATATCCATTTTCCTTCATTATGATTATTACATCATTAGTTATATAGTAAATATATGGGAGCACTTGGATGCAGACAGCAGTAAATTTTGTTTGTGTAAATAGGGTAATGTGGAGGTATTTGAGTTAATAAAATTTAACACGTTCATCTCCGTGTCATCCAGATATGGGTGACGCTCTTCTTGTTCAAGTTAACACAAGAGCTTGGGCGTCGGGACAATGAAGCAAGTGGGGGGCACTTGCCTCTCCCTGGAAAATTCTAATAAGCATTTTTTTCTTTAAAACTATGCTATCAGAATTTTATTTAAAAAAAATATTTTTTCAGGTTGTGCCCCCCTTAAAATTTTTTCTGGTGACGCCACTGCATGAGAGTAATTGCGTCATTTTTTATAACACTAGTAGTCGCATGTCGGTCTATTCCCCGCTGTTGTTTAGTATAAAGGAAAAGCTGAAAGAAAGCCAGTAGAGAAAGATGAGCTGCCTTTAATTCATGGAAACCTCTAACCTTTCTGAAAAACTAGAAGTGGGGGGGAAAATAATCAACATTAATAGTCGCATCGCAGTCAAATACCGATTTTAGCAGTAAAATGTTTTTAACTGCTCAAAAAATATCAAGAATGACTTAAAAACAGACTATGTTAGAAAACATCCACTCAAGGTTAGTTACACAGAATTTTCTTACTTTATTTTTAAGGGGTGATCTGTTGGGGAAATTTATAATCAGTGGGCGGCAAATAGACCGATATGCGACTACTAATGCATTAATAGGATTTTTAAAAGGAATTTAATGGAATAAGCACTGAAATATAAATAAAGGATATACAACATAGAAATACTAAAAATATACACATTATGCTGTACTTTTTATTAATTTATATTTAGGAAAACATTACATTATACTATATCACATGGTGTTCGTTAAAACACTGTAAGTACATTTGAGGTGATTCTGGACAATAGAAACAATAGTTTGCATATATAATGTTTTCTTTTACATTTTTCTTTGCTTCTTGGCATTTGGCAGTTAGCTACCTCTTCTGGTAACATAGAGCGCACACATACATACTTCTTATAGGCTCGCTTTGCTGATTCTTACAAATCTATGAAGGGTGGGACACTTCCTTGTTTTACTTCTATTATTGTCGGGCATAGCATTTTCTGAGGACAACTATTTGATAAAAAAAAGTTTCTGAAATTTTCTAATTTCTATTTTTTTATTTGTGTCTCTCTGGTACATGTCATCTCCAACGATCGGATTTGTGCCCAGTGAGAAGCTCAGCTGAATCATGCTGGGCAATGAACGTGTTAATAACGCTATGAGTCTGACTGAGGTACCTTTAATGATGACCTTTTCAAAGGGATTCTAGCTCAAGTTGTGTAAGTTTCAGACCGCATTGAGAATTCTAAATGGCTAAGCCATTGAGCACAACTTGGGTTCGAACCCTATACCATTCAGTTCGAAGTTAGAATAAACTAGATAATTATAAAACAAACAAAATCCTAACTAGGTAGAACAAGCGGGCAATGTTTTTTTTTAAGTGGTTTGTTTAGTAATAAGCTTCATTACTAATGAATATTAAAATTTATAAACTTAAACCCATAAAAAAAAGAAAGCTTTCACAATTTTTATGTTAATATTATAGTTGACCAGGGGTCAATTCAGGCAAAAATTGGGACCTATTTGCGCAGCGTGTATATCTCCTAACCTGTGCTGCCGAAGGCAGTGGGGACTCGGTCTAACTTTTTACCCGATGATTAAGGATTATTTTCATTTTCTTTTCTTAAAAATAAAAGTTTGACTTGAGAAAGAATACATGCACACGCGGGTCTGCACTGCCGAAGGCAGTGGGGACCCAGTGTGAGTTTTTACCCAATGATAAATGAATTTTGAGAAATCATAAGGAGGGTGAAGGAATATGCACACGCTGCGCACGGGTCTATGCAGCTACAGCATCTAGAATAAACAGTGTGGAAAGCGGCGAATAAAATTGTACTAAAAAAATTAAGCCTGTCACCAGATGTCATTGTGATCGAAGCCAGTGTCACGACAACAAAACCGAGGCTCCCTATTGGTATGCGTATATATGCTTAGATCACGTGATTAAACTGACGAAACTGGGAAAAGCCAATCAGGTCTTTGATTTCAGCAATAGCTTCGATCACTGCGACATCTGGGTAAGCTTAATTTTTGTAGCATCATTTTAATATCACGGTTATAGGCGATTGCCACACTGTTTATTCTAGACGCTGTAATGCAGCCGAAGGCAATTTGGTCCCAGTGTGAGTTTTTACCCAAAGCTGAATGATTTTTTTTTTTTTTTGTAATTCTTTTTCTTAAGAATGAAATTTATGAGTAATAATAAATATGGAATTTTGAGAAATCATAAGGATGGTAAAGGAATATGTGCATGCAGTGCACGGGTCTACGCTGTCGAAGACAGTGGTTTGAGTTTTTACCCGATCACAATTTTTTTTTTCTTTTCTTAAGAGTAATGTTGATGAGTGATAAGATGCAATTTTGAGAATTCATTCATTATAGTGATTCATTTAAAAATACTGACCTGCTAGCGGGCGAAGCTCGCTAATGTCAGATATAAAATCCATTTCACAAATCAGGATATACTTTCTTATACATTGTATAAGGAAGTAAAAAGAGATTGTTTTCAGTAAAATTTTAATGTATTTCAAATGCTATTTTAATTATGTTTTCGATGCATTAGGTATATACAGTCAAACCTTATTAACATGAACTGTTTCTACTATCCCCACCAAAATGAAGTTTGGTTATTGATAGTATCAGGGTTCCCCTTTGAGCCTTTGAGAAGGGCGTCGCGCCCTGCCTGCCCTTTAAATTTTTATGAGCGCCCTAACTGCCCTTTAAAGTACAAAAATGCGCCCTCCTTGCCCAAAAAACGCACCCTTTATGCCCGAAAATCGCGCCCTTCTTGCTCCCAAATTTAACCACCACGACCCAAAATAGCGCATTTTTTCTCCTTTTTAAATATTCTTAGTGCTTTATTAATACAAATTTTCTTTCTAGAAGCTTTTTCACTTTTATGTTTGTTCTACTTATTGCAAAAGCGAGTTGACGCTTAGCAGGTGTATAAACTATTTATCAGCGTAAACATAGTTGCCGTCGAACTTCTTTAAATGACCCTGCAGCCTGCTGGCTATAAGGGTGGGGTGGGGAACAGACAAATAAGTGCCTTCCCGGTGTTAGCAAAAAAAGAACGGGAAAATATGGAAGATATTGCTCTTTTCTTATATTCCAATAATCCTTTTGCATCATAAATCATGTTTTTTTTGTTTTTTTTAATCTTTAAAATCACGTTAACAAAAATAGCAAATCTAATTACTTTTATGATCTAGCTGAAGAACCACAAAAATCATCGTTAAGTTCAATCTCATAAATAAGAAAAAAAAAAAAAAAAAAAAAAAAAAAAATGACTCAGGAAAGAGAAGTGTTTGTTTACATTAGATGAAAAACCACAATCAATTAGAATCAAAAGCTGAAAGTAGGGGGAATGAAAAGGAAATCTAGATTGTGCAGTGCTTTGGTTTTTATTTACACGATAACCACAGACAAGGATATTCTTTTTATCTGTGACAATAACAAAAGTTCATTTATTTTAATGATATTTTGAAATTTGTGTAAAAATGCTCTCGCATTTCGGTAATTAGTCACAAAATTATTACAAATATCACAAATCATTAAAAAAAAAAAAAAAAAAAAAAACTAATTACATCGATTAGCGTAAAATTAAAGCCTATCTTATGTATTGCTATTAAATATAAATTTTGATAATTAACGGCAAAATGATTAAATACTTCCGCTATCGGCTAAAAAAAATATTGTGAATTTAGAAAGTCAGCTTTTTATAAAAGTACGGATTTTATTAACATCGGAATAATAAAGTATTTCATAAATAGTTGCAATTAAACGTAAATTTTCGAAAGTTAGCGGTGAAATCGAAATGATCCTGTATTTCCGAAATCGGCTGCAAAATTACTGCATATTTTGAGATTAAACTATAAAAATAACTGAAATTTTATCGATTAATGACGGAATAGATAATTATTTGGAAATTTAGCTTTGAAAACAATGTGATTTTAATCTTAGCAGCAAAATAATAGAGTATTTCGATTCTTACAGTTTCCTTTTTACTTTCTTCTATATTTAATAGAAGAAAGTACTGGATTCGTAAAAATTTTCGACTTCCGGTTTTCGATGGATTTACACGTTTTGAGAGGTCTAGAACATGATTTGACCATTTTTAGACAATGTCTGTCTGTGTGTGTATGTGTGATAAAAATTTTGTGGCAACTGTATCTCTGGAACTACAGCTCAGAATTGTATATAAATTTATATGTCGATACACCTTGACCAAAATTAGTACCTATCAACTTTTGGTGAAAATCGCTCAACAGGTGGCGCTGCTATACAGCGATTTCCGAAATTTAAAGGAGGCTATATCTCAGGTTCTATTGCATATAATCGAACAAAACTTGATTTTTAAGGTCTTTATGAGACATTATGATGATTCAATGTAAATGTTTATCGGCCAACAGGTGGCGCTGCTATACATCAATTTCTGCAATTTATGGGAAGACTATATTTCAGGAACTACTGCACAAAATTGCATATAAATTTATATGTAGATGCACCTTGACATAAATTAGTATCTATCAACTTTTAGTGTCAACCACTCAACAGGTAGCGCTGCTGCACAGTGTTTTCTGCAATTTAAGGAAAGGCTATATCTCAGGTTCTATTGTGTATAATCAAACAAAACTTGGCATGTGCAAAGGCCATTATGAGACATTATGCTGATTCAAATTGGATGCTTTCAACCAATAGATGGTGCTGCCACACTGGAAATTTCTTCGATAATGGGAAGGCTATATCTCAGTTTGTATGGCATATAACTGTTCAAAATGTGATATGTGAGATACTCATTATAAAAGCATATTTTTAAGATGTTATTTATAGACAATAAAACTTTCTCTGGATATTTAGTGTTAGCTTTCTCTAAGATGAAAATCATTTGCATTCATCATGTTAGATAATTTTAATAAATAATAGTTTTAATAAATTATTTGCCCTTAGGGAATTTGTATAGAAAATATAGAAGAAAGTCTTGTGGTGACCACAACATACTATTCCCCCCCCACACACACACACAAAATAAATATATTAACCTGTGATACTCCTTGATGGTTAGATAATGCAGAGTTCAAAATTTAGCAACCTCTGATTTTCATGCTAGTTATTTTGTTTTTATAGAAACTTCTCATTTTGGGTGTTAAATTTGCCTTATATGTATAAGAACTTTATAAATTTAACTCATTATAGGTACAAATAAGTACTTTTAATAATAACCTATATAAATATTCCATCCTCCATTATTCATTCTACAGCCAAGTAGTAACAGTTTCCAGGGATTTTGCATGTTGGGTAGTTTCATCCCTAATAGTTGTAAGAGCTACATTTTTAGAGATCAAATTTCAAAAGAATATTTCATTTACCATTATTGAAATCCAGCAAACAAAATGAGTAAATTCCAAGGATATATTAAATTTACTAACTGATTGTAACATTAGAAATTAGCAATAATACATAAAAAATTGGAAACTATTAAAAAAAAAATATCATTAATTAATTAAATCGAACTTTTTATCGAACTATTTGATTAGAATGTTTAATATTTTTCTTTAATAATCACTAAAAAAGGTCTTTGGTTTTTATCTTAAGAAATTTGCGAAAATCTTATTAAAGATAATTTTTATTATAGTTCTTTACTTTCATTTCAAAACTTATCAAATTCATTTCAAATTCATTTCAAGATTTTTCAAGAGCTTTTTACATATTTTTCAGGAAGCAATTTTAATACTTTTTATTAGGTTTAATAGAACTATAGTTAAAGATAAAAGAATGTGAAAAAATAAATTTATTTATCTAATTTTTGCTGACTAATTTGTACATTTAGTGGGGGGGGGGGATTGCTGATTGCTTAGCAACTGCATTTATAAATATAATAAAATTGTTTGTAATTTTGGAGGCTATTTTTTGCGAAGCGATATGCCCTTTTTATAAAATGTGCCCTTTTTTATTCTCCACAAATGTGCCCTCTTTTTATAGCACCCTCCTGCCCCTTTTTCCTTGGTAGCAGCACCCTGCCCTTTTTCAAACCTAGGGGGAACTCTGATAGTATGAACAATTTTTTTTTCCTCTCGAGATTCACGTTAACAAATTTCAGTTGTATTAGGGTATTATGCATTTTAAAAAAGTTTTTTTTTTTTTAATGTTATGATTGATCGACTATTTTGATGCATTTTCAAAACATCAATAAATCGGTAATCAGGCAACAACTGTTTCCTGCTGATGCTTCAATGTAAAATTAATCGTGACACAAATCTGATAGACCATGTAATAGGTATAATATTACAGGATTATCGTTTATGATTTAAATTTAAATACCTTATATTTATCCTTTCTTTAAACGGATATATTTCGGCATGCTTATCGCAGCCCTCTTCAGCGTCGAAATGACTTCTATGATTTAAATTTAAATACCTTATATTTATCCTTTCTTTAAACGGATTTATTTCAGCATGCTTATCGCAGCCCTCTTCAGTGTTGAAATGATGCCGAAATATATTCGTTTAAAGAAAGGATAAATATAAGGTATTTAAATTTAAATCATAGACCATGTAATTTTTACTTAGAAATATCATTCATGACCTATGAATATTTATTTAGAGAAATGGAAGTGTAAGGTTGAATTTTTTTGTACAAACTATGTGAAAAATATCCGAGCTGGGAATCAAACTCGAGCACTCTACTTACAGTGCAGATGTTCTACCACTGAGCCACCTTGCCTGATTATCAACTCGGCATTTCCCACATGACATCTGTTGGCAATGTTACTGTATTTGCAAATGCAGATTTAACGGGTAAACATATAAAGAGTAATGATAGCACAACTTTGATAGACCCTGTAATCTTTACTTAAATCATTCATGAACGATGATTTATTTAGAGAAATTTGAGTGTAAGATTGAATTTTGTATACCAACTATGTGAAAAAGGCCAGAGCTGGGAACTGAAATTGAGCACTCCGCTTATTATGTATTGCTGAGCTACCCCGTCAGATACCAGCTCAGCATTTCCCATATATCTGCTTAAGTACCCGAGTTAAATTCTCAGCTCTGTCGTTTTTCATATAGTTGGTATAAAAAATTTATCCTGACATGTTAATGGATATTATGTAGGAAATTCGGAGTTGATAATCAGAAAGTCAGTTGCTGACAAGAAGCCAAACTCATGTTATTCTGTGGGGAAGTTTTTTCTATAATTCCTCATTGCTTAATGCATTTTTTAATTATGTATTCATGTTATGAAAATCTATAACCGTTCAATTAGTATTACTTTTTAAAAAAATTAATGTTTCACTTTTGAGTTTAACCCATTCATGGTCACGCCAATTTTAATTTTTTCGTTTCGAAGCCATTTTAGTCGGATGTGTTTTATAAATTTTTAAGTCATTAAATACTAATAATATTACAAATTTATCAGGAATACTGAGAAACTGATTGTTTTCTATTTAGCAAATTTGTAGCTATGAATAAATGATTCAGAAGTAAAAAACTCTGACCGTGTATACACGTTCATGACCATGAAAGGGTTAAAAAACAAAAAATATTTAAATGTATTTTTAAGCTGAATAAAATGTTAGAAATTGTGAAAACAAGTAGTAGTATGGTTCTGAATTTTCTGAAGGTGAAAACAGAATTTAAGTTAAAAAAAAAAATAATCATGTTAACAAAACATGATCCTTCGTCAGGCGAATAAAGTAGGCATGAGTGTTTGTTTGCAGCACTCATGCCTACTTTGTTCGCTTGACAAAAGATCCTGTTTTCTTTCAACCCAAAACAATTTTTGTGAATGAAAGCGTTTTATGTTGTTTATTCAAAGTTTTGTATGTACAGTCAAACCCCGATTTAGTGCCATCATCGGTACTTATAATAATATGGCGTTATAACGAATTTGGCGCTATATCGAATTATAATACTAACTGTGTAAATGAAATAAAATTAAATATTCTCACCTCATTATATTACAAGCATTAGAAAATTTGAGGATCATAGCACTGAATATGTGTTAACTAGTACTTTATTTCGATCTGCATAGTTATTATATTTACGCAGGAGAAAAATGATTTAAAATATTTGCTTGAGTATTTTTTTATTTGTTTTTTGGTACTGAAATTTGCTCAGTGTGTTTTTCTAAAATTAAAAGATTATCAAACATCTTTTTATCCGTTGAATTTTTTTCTAAATATATCCTTTGTTTGTTAATGCAGTCTTTTGCTTCGTCAGATTTAATTTTTCTTCTTCAATCTGAATTTCCTCTTCAGATGAATCCGAATTTGGGTCGTTATTTGTTATTAATCCAACAATTACCTCTTGACTCATTTCTTCAAATGCAGGAACACTTTTGTCTACATTAATATATTCAGCTGTAGTTAGAGGATGCTGCATGAAAGTTAAATTGTTCATATCATCTTGTAAATCTTTAATTTCTGCAGTGTTTAGTTCATCACTAGATTTTTCACTATTTTTTAAGCCTGCATGGCTCCAGCAGTTAACTATAGTCTCCGTAGAAACTTTCTCCCACGCTTTTTTCATCAACAGAATCGAATCTTTTAGGGAAAGAGCAGAAAAATCATTTTTACTGATACGGTCAACAATGTGTCTGATATGATATTTCCAATAATGTGCTTTGAAAAAAATTATGATTCTGGCATCTAAAGGTTGTAAAACACCAGTACAATCAGGAGGTGAAAATTTAAATCGGATATTGCTAACTGGAGTTACTTTATGACAGAATGCATTATCTAATATCAATAATACCTGACGCTTTTTCTTCCTCATTTCAGTATTAACATTCACTAGCCAGTTTTGAAATAAAGTTGCAGTCATCCATGCTTCATTCTTATTCACATAATCCACATATAAATCAGGACTGAAATTTTTAAAGCATCTTGGCTCAGCAGATTTACCAATAACCGTTTATGGTCATTTGTCAGATCTATCAACATTTGTGTAAAACACAAACGAGACACAATCTTTAATTTTCTTACATTATCTAACAGATCAAATTGATATTGTTTTATCGGGTTGCAAACGATACAATAAACCGCTTTCATCCATATTATAGACATGAGCAGGTTCATACTCTGAAATAATAGCATTTAATTTTTCCTGACCTCTTATCACAAAATACGCCTTTTACCACAGAAATATTTCTTCTCTGTTTTATCAGCCCATGATATAATGAGATGGAATGCGTCAAAAGAGCGACAGTAAGCATAGCGCTTGACTGAGAAAAAAAAAAAAATGCTAATTTTAACGAAAAGTTATATTTTTTTGGAAAATGTTGATTGGCGCTACATCGAGTTGGCGTTATAACGGAAACTTTACATTATAGTCCCTATTTAGAAGATTTGTTCACCCATACATGTGGCGGTTAAACGGGTTTGGCAGTATTTCGGGGGGCGTTATATCGGAGTTTGACTGTATTACTTTTTAACGTCAGTTTTGTGGTACAATAAGGTTTTTTGTTTCTTGGAAAAGATACTAAAAGCTCTCATTTGAAGATATATGTCAAGTATAAAAATATAGATACAATGGTTTTGCATGTTCACTTTTTTGTAATATTATGGATTACGTAGAAAATTATAATTGTAACATTTATATAGTTCATAAATTTTAGGCTTATTTAACCTTTTTATAGGCCAAAGTTCTCAATTAGGAACAACAAATTAAAACTTATAGCACACATATTTAAAAGATGACTTGATTTTAAAAAAAAACAGAAGGAACATCTTTATCATTAGTTGGTAACTGTACAAAAAATCTTAAAAATTATCATTTTCATATTTCTTTTATCGAGTTATTAGTCAATTTTTTTATTTATGATAAATATTTATAGTTGAAAAAGTACAAGCCACATTCTTTCTCTATTAGTGCTGCAATTGTGTTTTGAAAAATAAAATATTTTATCAAACAATAATGCATATGTATAATTCATAGCTGCATCTATTTCATTATATTTAAATTCAATATTAGCTGTTAGTAAGCTTTAAATTTAAAATTTTGCTATTAAAAATATTAATGTTTCTCTTTCAGGCTACAATGCTTTAATTCAATTGACTATATCAAGTTATTAAATTAAAATGAATGTAGTATATGAAGAAAAAATTCAGTAACAAAGTAATAAGCAATTGGGAAAAAATAGATCTAGCAGCAGTGAATTCAAACACAGCAAAAAAGAAATAATAATAATAATAATAAAAAAAAAAAATAGAGAAGAAAGTGTATTGAAGGGGGAGGAAAAAAGTCTATTTATTGTGTAATCATGTAACCATAAACAAAGTAACAAGAAGGGGAGGGAGAGCAGCATATCTCCTCCTCCATTTTTAATGGACAAGATTTTGTAATTTATAGTGTTTAATCATAAAGTTTTCATTTAAAGCTTACAAACAGTTAAATACTGAATTTAAATGTAATGAACCAGCTACAGATATAAATTATACATATGTATAGTTATTTGACAGTAAAAAAATTTTATTCTCCAAAACTCATTTTCAACACTAACAATGAAGTTGTATATTTTCAGCTATAGAGTTTTATATATAATAAAATAAATAATTGACTAATCAGGCTTTTACAATCAAATGCAATAACTGTTATTTGCAATAAAAAGAATATTTAAGGTTTACTACACCGAATTATAAAGTTTTACGAAATATTGCTGTCATCATCATCTTCTTATTTTTTTTTTTTTTTCGCCTAAACAGAATAAATAGATAATGGAATAAATAATTGACTAATCGGGCTTTTATTTACAACGAGAAGAATATTTATCCAAATGATATACCAGATTGTAAAGTTTTAACGAATATCATAGTCATCTCATTAAATAATAGAACATATTATTCTATATTGTAAATAAACAATTACAGAAACATGGCATATTACGTTTAATTTACACTAAATAAGCCTAGCATTTATAAAATATACAAATGTTACAATTATAATTATCTGCATAATCCATAATAATATTTCAATGTTAAACATTTAATCTTACATGAATATACAAAACCATAACATATTTTACACTTACATTTATCTTCCAATGGGCTCTTCCCACCTGACGTCAGAGGTCACATGATAGATGAAAAACAAATAGCAGACGAAGTCTTGTTAATCTAGAGCGATTGCTAAAATAACATATTTTCTATTCTTATTTTTGATCAATCGTATTTAAACTGTGTTATTTTTTATACATCATCATTTTTAATCCATTTTATATCATTATTCATCATCTTTCGTTTGCTGTATACATTTACAATCATCATTTAGTTTATACCTGTTATTGATGTTCATGAGGACCATGTTTAAATACTCTGATTTTTGGTACTTAAATCAGTGACAGTGCAATATCGTACTACGTAAATCCATTTAGACCAGTAACTAAGTTAATTAACTTGTTGTAACACCTTTATGCAATTCAATTAAATGAAAACATTTTATAATCCGTAAACATTCCACAAGAACAAGCTATTATTTATTGCTAGATCAGTTAATGTTACAGTTACACTACAATATACAAAAATCGATTCTTATAAGTAAAAATAAATAAACACATAAAATGTTTTTTAAAAATTATTAAATTTACAAATACAATTATTCTACTGTTTACAAATGCACAATATTACTTTTATTTTATTTTATATTAAATATTAAAATTTTTGTTCTTAAGAACAATATTTAATTGAATTCGATTCTCAGAATTCGTTTATTCGTTTTCCTCTATCACGTGATTGAGCAGACGATGCTGGGAAGAGCCCATTCCAATGAGAGCTTTAAGTATCATTTCCGAGTAAAGAAGAGTTTCGCTATGTTGGATAGTATTTAATTCATACTGTCTATTAATGAAATATTATAATAAATTATTTGTTTCGGATAATGAATTATCATTTCATGAATGATTATTACCACAGACAAATTATATCCTTGTCTGTGACAAAATATATCCTTTCTTCGATAACACTGGACAACAGCGGCCATGTTTTTTGAGGCGATAGTACACCTGCGATCGAGTTGTGAGAGCTCCGAGGCAGTCACAAATTTCCCCCTCATCGCTCACAACCACGGATTAGAATCTCCTAATCCGTGCTCACAACTTTGCGATCAGTTTTGTAAACAAATGTTGCGTTTGGATTGAAACACAACCAGATTTGTGATTGTTTACCTATTTGTGATCACAGGCCGTGTTCACGATATCTCCTCGATCTGATCGATCTCCTCGCTAACTCCCCAAGCTGTTCACAACGTCTCCCTGATCTCCTCGATCAGATAAATAAGCTGTTCACGACTTCTGACCGAGGAGATCAGCAACTCCCCAATCTCCCCGGAAATTTTCTTCGGGGAGAAGATTGAAATCGTGGCAACCGCGTAGCAACAGACGTAAACAAATGCTGGATATCATTATGCTGCTGCGAAGGTAGGTAGGTGGTAGGTCGCTCCTCCTCAATATCATTATGCTGATGTGTTTCTGTTTTGCTGAAATATTTTAGTAATATCTTTAAAAAGAATATGATTTTTTATTAATTGTGCAATTAAATTTTTTTTAATTTTAGAAATATTGGCCGCGCACGATTGAACAAGATAGAAAATGCAAAATAGATATCAAAACTACTACTTATGCACTATACACATTCAAAAGTTTTTGCCAGAAAATTGTAGTTCTATTGTTGTATTAATAAAATACTTTTTTTTTTTTTTTTTTTTTTTTTAAAGTTAACGATATTAATTATTTTCTTAATGTTTTAATTTTATTTTACTTACTTTTTTTTTTCCATATTTATAATTTAAAATAGCTTCCAATTTCATGCAAAATAATAACTTAAATTTAACTAATTATTCAAACACATTTAAATAGTTTTTACATATTAAAAGACTATTTTAAACAATCACTTATTCCACTTAAATAAATTAGTATTTTTTTCCCCTATAACTATTTTATCATACTTTGTAGGATTAGGTATATATGTACATAGGATATATATGATTTGAGCCTTTTTTTTGCTGTACAATATAATTTTTAATATATCTTAATTTAATCAAGAACCAATTACTTATATTTAACATTTGGTTAATCATACAATTTACATTCCATGATTGATTGTGAATCATATATAAATAATATTTTTTTCTCAACAAGACATAACGTTTTGTGAATTTTCAAAAAGAGGGAAATAATAATAAAGACTTATTATACAGCCTTGCATCTGTAGCTTGAACATATAATTTTAATTGCTTTTAGATTCAAAATGCAATTATTAAAGTTTACAATTGTGTTCAATTAAATTGTTACAAAAACAGTTATATCATTGACTTACAAAGGAGATTTGTAAGTTAATTCTTGCAGGAAAACTAAAATACGAAAGTGATACAAAAGTTACTCAGAAAATTAAGTTAAGGTAAATGCATCAAGTAAATACACTTACTTCTTTAAGAGTACTTATAGCTTTTTTCAGAAGATGCCATTGTAAGAGGCAACGTTAAAATCGATTTTATGAGTTTTTCACCTCTTAGAAAAAAATCTTGAAAGCCATCATAATTAAGGTAGTAATTTAATAGTATAAGAAATATTTTAATAAAGATTGTTTAAAATAAAAATTTAAATACCTTTAAACTCAATTATTTTAAACTACTCTTTTAATTCAGACAACGTTAATGTTATAACAAATTCAAAAGATAATATGTATTTCACATCATTATTGCATACTGTTTATTCTTCAGTTAGAGTCACAAACAAACAAGGATAATTCTACTACAAGAATAGAATTGCCCATATTTGTTTGTGATTCGGATCAGAAAACAAACAGTATGGGAAAATAAATAAAATAAAAAACAGTATGTCTAAAAGAAAAAAGAAAAACTTTTCCATTCTCAGTTGAATATTCACATTTATATCATTAAATGTTCAATGACAGCAACTTATAACTTCAGTATTAAGTATTGAAATAATATTAAAAAGGCATTTAAAATGCATATTAACATTAAATAGTAAAATTTTAGCTATTTATTAGGCAATTATAATTTTAATTATAATATCCTTAATTTTATTTTATGCACTTTCACTGCCTTTCAAAATTTTAATAAGCTGTTTATCGTAAAAATCAGTTTAAATTTTGCAATTTTCAAAGTAATTATTTTTATACTTCAACGTAGAATAAACACCTAATTTATAATCTAACATGATTCAAATTAGAAGATTGCCAATTTCAAAATTATGAAATAGCAATACCAGGGATGGAATGCTGGTGCAGAATTCATGCCGGTATTTCTGTACGAAATTTCTCTAGATATAAAATTGTTGATTTAAAAAGTAGAAAACTTTGAGTTCTGCACCAGTGTTCTATTTCTGAAATACAAAGTATCCTGAAAAATTATGTTATAACTAATTTTAAAAAAACTATCAAACAGGTTTTCACCAAGCATAACTAAGAGCCATCCTAATTAAATCGGCATTCTTAAAAAAAAATAATCCTAAGCCAGTGTTTGATTTTTAAGTAATAGATACAAAATTCTGCACAAAACAGAATTTAATTTAGTATGATAAGACATATTTTAATCTATTCTTTCATATAAAGGCATGCAATAACTCTGTTTCATTCCTTAGCATCGCTACTATATTCATTTCTTAAAATTTCTTTGGTATAGCTTTTGCATAGGAACCCCTCGGATCTTGGCAGGGACTGTTTTAAACATCTCGGGACCTGGGAACCCTTTACCACCAACTTGAATTGTTTTGTTAGTAAACTTAAAGGATATGTTAATAAAAATGCCATTTAAAATAACCTATAAATCCCCCGCTGAGTGCAATCTTTCAGCAAAATTTGATGTAATGCTTCTGCCATCAAATAGCATTGTTATTTTCATATTTTTTAACTGAAAATAACCAATCATTCATGCTGGATGGCAGAAGCAACATGCCAAATTTTGTTGGAAAGACCCTGACATTAGACAGTTTTCAAGTTTTTGCGTTGAACCGAGAGTTAAATTTAATGGTCAATATACGGCCATTAGACGCTATCGTGTTCACTCACATACATACATCATCATAAAAAAAGAGAAAAATTCAACTCAGGGGACTTCAAAACTTAGAGATACACCTAGAGCTGTACCAAGTACAGTCGGTATATACTCGGCCAAATTTAGGCTAAGTATTTGGTCAATGCCGAGTAGTTGAGGGAATTTCCCTATTTTTATGCATTATTGAAAGAAATGTGTCAATGATAGATATGTATTTTATAACTAAACAAAAAAGGTTATGAAAATATAAATACAGAGTCATTATAATTAAAATTTTTGCTATAACAGCTTTCTGCAGTTAAAACGGGCTGCCACTAAATTTGTTTTAGAGACAATTCATGACATGAGCTTGTCCATTTTAGCTATAAGAATTTAATTATAACTATCTTATATGTATGTAATATGCAATATTTTATAAAAACTTAGTATATAAAATTGTATCTTTCTATAAATCAAACAAAAATAAAATATTTTTTAAGAAAAGAACCCTCATGTAATATTAACACAAAATTTTATTTATACATTTGTGTAAGTGAAAGTAAGACACATTCAAATCAGTAAGAAAAAGATTGATTTTGAATCAAAAGAAAAATATACACTATAAAATAATGTAAAAAACTGTTATCTATATGGATACAGTCTACTGCTCGGAATTTATTTAGTATTTTAAGAACAAATAAAATTAATGTAAAAAGAGGGAGGGGGGCATTTAACCCAGTAAAGGTGTTTTTACAGTATATATAAAAAAGATAAATACACTAAAACATTTAAAATATATTTCAATAATCAAATCTGTAGTTTTGCCAATTATGGCCTAAAACCGCCTATCATTTTACATTTCTACGATCTGAAGATTAATGAAGCCTATCACGTTTGAAATAATTTATTTTAATGTTCTCATTTCATATGTAAATTTCATATATTTTAATTCTTAATGCATAGGAAGCTTTGTATTCTCTAAGAATTATCTGAGGATAATTTCGCATCTAAGAAAGATTTTAAGAATAAAGTTATGAGTTATGCTTTTAATAATCCACTCCACTAAAAGTATCAAAATATAGCAATGAACCTAATTTTGTATATATATATATATATATATACAGTAGAAGATCTTTATAACGCAAAGCTAAAAACACAAGGTTTTGCGTTATATAGAATTTTGCATTATATAGATCACATTTCACACATCGTCAAACTTACCTTGTAAACATGGCCAAATATGTCTGAAACATATCAAAACAGAGTAGGACATTTTAAAGTTACATTTCTTGGAACAAAAAATTGGGTGGATAATAACTTTCATTCTAAAATTTACTTTATAAAGATAGTCCATATATGCCTGTACAAAATCATTCATTATACTGCTCACTTAAAAAAAGAATTAATGATAGCAATTTTTTCATTAAAAATCTCTGAATTAAGCAGATAAAGAAAAACAAATGTATCCCACTTACTTCTCAACAAAGTAACAGTTTTTTAGGAAGTATTTCTTAACTGCAAAATTTATTGTTTATATCCAAGAAATTTTGCGTTATATAGAGAATTGCATTATATAGAATTGCGTTATAAAGATCTTCTACTGTATATATATATGTATACTACAAAAGTTCTACATGAAAGCATGCTGTTTGCCATTTAGCTAAATTTTATGCTCAAAAGGCTTTCCCCCCCCCATCCCCCAAGATGTGCAAATTTCTTCATATATGCATCAATTATTCTTTCTTACAACTACTCTGTATCAGTGGCGGATTTAAAAAAAAAAACATTGACATTCACAATTGAATATTGCAATAATTTTTTATTGGTCTAGAATAACACTTTGAAAAATCTTAGCTCCCCCCCCCCAAAGTCAAGTTCTGGATCCGCCACTGCTTGGTATTTGGCCAAAGTGCTACTTGGTGCACTAGACACACCTTTCTATTAAAGTTGAATTTTTGTTATGTTAAGATTACAATACTTACCTTACGTATGTATGTTTAGAAGATAAGAAAGATTGCATGAAAGAAATGTGACCCATTCAATTCTATTATGCTTAATAACAAATTCTTAAAAGGTATTAGTGACTATGAGAAAAGAAATGATAATGCAATTGAAAGCAGTGGAGGATTAAAATTAAAACTACAAAATATCGCTTTTGAATTTACCCACAGAATAATTCAGATTTATTAAATATTGTAAATATTGCTGATTTTATCATGTCTGTTTTCCAATATTTAAAATGGTTGTATATACATATTAATAAAGAATTGTTTTATGTGTATGAAAACAAGAATATTTTTTAATTTACTACTCGCAAATAATTAATAGTGGACATAGATGAAATAGTATTTTGTCTGGACAGTTTTAATGAAGTGTTTTCTACAATGGAAAAAACCCGAACAATTCTAAGCATACAGATAATAAAATATGCTTAAAGAAATACCTTTCATAGACCTGAAATATCCAAATATTTTTATTGTAAGTGCTTGTACACAAATGTGTAGTACTATGAATGTAATTTTCAATAAGAAACATGCTATAGAAACCTCCCTGTGGCAGAATATTTTTATGCTTTCTGTGACAAGTTTCATTCATGCAAACCTTTTCTGCAAGATGACAATTTTTAATTACATAGATAGATATTAATATTATTAATATACTGTCGAATTCTTAAATGTCACACAAATCTCCGTTTTCTATTGAAATATGAGAATATCTGTAATTATCAATAAACCTTTCTGAAAGCGAAAATTTATTTTCTGTGGCAGTGACACAGTATCGCTAAATTCTGCCTCAGGGATAAACCTAAATAACATACATCTATTTTAAGGCATTTCAATATATTTACAGAAATGGAAGTGCACATAGATTTGATAAACTAAAGTGATGAATACTACTACAAAACTTTGAAAGTGTTAAAACTATATTAGTCATTTCAAATTCTCTACTATATTAGCAGCATGATTAGAACTGTAAAGGATTTATGTACATTTGAATGAATGTTACAGTAAGAAATTAGCTATTTAAATATTTATTAAGTTAAATATGAAATAATATAAGAAAAATATCTTATTTAAACAATCACAAATTTTACTTAAAATATTTCCTCTGTAATTTAATTCAAATATGCTATAAAAAAATAAAACAGAGGGAGGGGGGGGGACATGACCCTGCTTCTTTTTTTGTAATAATACTTAAAGTCTTATATAAAGTTAATACATACCTATGAACTCCAGTTTATCTTTAGAGAGAAAGGTTGTATCTAAGAGAACTGCTCTACTGCGTGGCAATATAAATAAAACCAAACACAGAAGAACAATTCACTTGACATTTCCGTCACATTTGTAGAAATTCTCAGGTGTAGAACACAGCACAAGTATAAAATACGAGTATGTAGCATTCAATATTTATTGATATGCTCATGTAAATCTTACTGGGGAAAAAAAAAAAAAAAACTCACAGCAAAACTATAATTACGTAAAATAAAAAATAACAGCACTACTTTCGAAAAATTAAATATTTTCAAAACTCAGTTCATATATTGTAAAAAATCTTAATATTCAGCTTTTATCTAAACGGAAATAACTTTTAAATACGTTTAGTTGTGAAACTGAATTCCATCGAAGTAATTTTGAAGCAGAAAATTTGACAGTCTAGGAATGATATTTTCAATGTATCCTTCAGTTTCTTTCAATTTCTTCTCTTCACACACTCTTCATCAAGTACAGTCTCTTTTACTCAAATTTTAAACTTCAAAATATATCTATTTTTTATTATATCATTTAAAAGCGATATCAAAATTCATTTATGGTAAAAGCGTTTACTTTAGCCGCCATGTTTCTACCCAAAAACAGACCGAAAAGGCGTTCAAGAATCATCTCCTCGAGTAGATCACAAGACGTTAAATCGCGCCCATCACAAATGCTCCAACTCGTTCCTTCTTCTAGTGAGCATGCGCGGGGACTCAAGTTTCTTTGCTGACCAAAATTATGAAGGTCTGATTCGCCGCCGGTGCTACCCTCTATTAGCGATTAATTTAACTAAATATTTTCACTTTCAGAAATTTTATTTTATTTTTCTTTTTAACCTTTTTTAAAATAATAAAAATCTAAGACTCAGAATCTTTTATTTTATTTCAAATTTCATTTTCCACCAATTAAAAAATAAATAAATAAATAAAAGGATAATAATAAATAGGGTTTAGAAAAAGATACAAATAAATATTTGAAAGTGTAGGAGGCTCTTCATTTATGAAAATATTTATAGATAATAATAATAATAAAATAAAAATCAACAATATTTTAAAAAGCTTAATAAAATAGCAGAAGTGTGTGAGATATAATAATTCAAAATCAAGTTTAATAGTGCTTTATGATTGTGTTTGTGTTTATATTACTTTTTCACATCAAATGCTTTGCATGAAAGCTTTAAATTGATACAAATAAAGTAGAAAATTTGTTTTAAGTTAAATTATGTATAATTTCCTATCCTTCGTATAATACTGCTTATTAATATTTCCAATTAATTTATAACAATAAGAAAAAATATATAAAATATTTCAGTTTTAAATTGCATTATATTATTATCAGTAAATTATAAAGAAAGTAAATTTAAATTAATTTAAATCCTATATATTCAACTGTAAATATTATACTATATTATGCATGACACAGAAAAATTACATATGATTTTTTCTAACAAGTATTCGAGATATGCCCATTAATATTAAATAAGAATTTTATTAGATTTATCAAAGTACTTAAAAGTATGTATCTTAAAAACTGAGCAAATGAGAGTTAATTTTTATCAATAACAAACAGTAAGAGGATCAGTAAAGCTGTTTATCTTCTCCCCTGCAAATATTTACAATTATTATTATTATTAAATGTAATTTAGAAGCTTTTAGCTATATAGAAATTCAATTTCATGTCAGTATTATTTATAAATATTTTACATATATGTCTTAATTTTTTTTTTTTTTTTAATAGCTTTTCTAGTCATAGTCATGCCTTCCACCGTTCAATAAATAATTAAGTAAAATAGGCAAAAAGCATTAATTTACTTTAAGGCATGGGTTTAATATATTCTAATTATTACAGTATATTTTTAAATGAAAAATTATAAGTAATATAATCAAATGATAAAAATTTGAAATTTATTCGAAACAATAGTATTTATCAAAGGGGATCAAATTCTTTAACTATATATTATATATGACGTTAGCACTGAAAATAAAATTGAAATAGATGAAATATGTTAAAACGTTTTTATACTGCCTTATGACATTCTGATTCAAACAGGGAGGAAGGGAAGAGGATAAGCAGTTTAAATGAACCTCTTAATGTTTGTTAGTGATAAACATTAACTCTCATTTCCTCAGTTTTTGAATGTGTCTACTTTTAAGTACTCCAATAAATTTTTGATATAATATTGATAAGAATACTTCAAATATAGTTTTAAAAAAATTTATGAAATTTTTCTGTGTTATGCATAATATGGTATAATATTTACAGTTGAATATATAGGATTTAAAGTAATTCAAATTTACTTTCTTTATAATTTACTGATAATAATATAATGCAATTTAAAACTGAAATATTTTATATATTTTTTCTTAATGTTATAAATTATTTGAAAATATTAATAAGCAGTATAATACGAAGGATAGGAAATTATACATAATTTAATTTAAAATCAATTTTCTACATCATTTGTATCAGTTTAAAGCTTTCATACAAAGTATTTGATGTGTTGGTGTGTTAGGGATTAAGGCCGATTGACAACACTGGGGTCCTAGGCCTGAGGGGGAGTGCCTTCCGTGGAGGTCTTTCTAAGGGGTCCTAGCCCGTATTTACGCAAGTTTCGGAGGAAACCACGGAAAACTCCGAACGGCTAGGCCGACGAGCGCGACCGGGGATCGAGCCCGGCACCTCACGTCTACCAGATTTGAGCGCAGAAGTATTTGATGTGAAAAATTAATATAAACTAAACACAATCATAAAAACACCATTAAACTGGATTTGGAATTATTATATCTCATACAATTCTGTTGTTATTTTATTAAAATTTTAAAATATTGTTGATTTTTTTTCTCTAATTATCTATGAATATTTTCATAAATGAAGAGCCTCTTGCACTTTCAAATATTTATCTGAATCTTTTTCTAAACCCTACTTTCTTTCTTTTTTTTTTTTTTTTTTTTGTTGGTGGGAAATAAAATTTAATATAAAATAAAAAGATTCTGAGTCTGAGATTTTTATTATTTTAAAAAAGGTTAAAAGGGAAAGTAAAATAAAATTTCTGAAAGTGAAAATGTTTAGTTAAATTTATCGCTAATAGAGGGTAGCACCGGCGGCGAATCAGACCTTCATAATTTTGGTCAGCAAAGAAACTTGAGACCCCGCGCATGCTCACTAGAAGAAGGAACGAGTTGGAGCATTTGTGATGGGCGTGATCTAACGTCTTGTGAGTAGATCAGTTTGGTGATTTGTGACGTCAACTACTCGGGGAGTTGGGTAGATCGAGGAGATATCGTGAACACGGCCAATGTTTCAGTCTGGATGTAACTGATATTGAGAATGAAATGCAAAGTAATTGTATGCGATTTATGAAACAATTTCAGCGACGAAGATTAAGCAAATACAGAGCAGCAATTGGTCAGACGTAATTACTGTAGGAGGAGCCAAAGCCAAAGAACCTAGTTATAGGTTCTTTGCCAAAGCTGACAATTCAATGAATCGTTCTTTTCATGAATCTATCAACCATAGAATAATAATAAAGGAAGAAGGAGCATAAGGTTTCTACATAAGCTGTTGTGTTGCCACAAAAAACAGCGATTATTAACAAGCCTTTATTAACAAACTTCAATATTGAGAGGAGCAAAAGGTGCTTTCGCTGGCATTTCACTAGAAGGGGTTTGTAAGCATTAAGACTATTGGCGTGCTCCTTCTTCCTCTATTATTATTCTATGCTATCAACACAAACACAATGACAACATGGCTAATCTGTGGCTCCGTCTTCGTAGACTATCGCTTACACTTACAAATACAAAATAAAACGTTAATTTGAGTACAGCGGTTTTGTTGTATTTACTTAAAAATTCTTATTTCTACAGCACAAAGTTGTTCAGATTTACTGTATTAAATTTTTAAAATATTTAGTAATTATTGCACTGTAATTATTACATATATTAGTTGAAACGGTATTTTCCATTAAACATAAATATACCATATTTTAATCCTGTATTTTGGTTGGCTTACTTATTTATTTACATTTATTTAGTCACTTACATAAATAAAATGATTCATTAATATCCAGATTAAAGAAGATTGTCATAAAAATACTTTCATGCTTTTTATGATAACGTTAAAAAAGCCAGCCTTAGCTTCCTCTTTTTTTTAATGTGCATTAAAATATTTTATCTTGCCATGTGTTTGTATAACTAAAAGGTAAAAAAAAATCTTATCTGGTATCTTGTGAAAAAATATGTACACTGAATTTCATATTGAGAGTTCTATCTCAATTTCATTAGTAAATATTTATTTTTCATAAAATTATGATGATTTTATTTTTATGAAACATAGTGTATTGCATGTTACTTGTGACTTTTTGAAATTCCTGAAAAAATTAGAAAATGTCCTAAAAGACCCTAATTATAAGTTGTCTTAAATTCCTAAAATTTTGTAGATGTTGTGCTACTTATTGTTATTTTAACAACCCAAATCAAGCAATGAAATTCCAAACCCATTTTGTAATGCTGCACTGTGTTTGCTAGAAAAAAAAAAACTCAGTTATGCTCTTTTTTTTTTTTTTTTTTTTCATTATTATTTTATTTTATTTATTTTTGTCTAATTTGCATAATTCCGTGAATTTATTTCTTCAATCTTTAAAAAAGTCACTGATATCGTTCATTTTAAAAATAGAAACTCCATAGAACGATCAGTGATCAAATGTTCTACGGAAGCTCCCAATTTCCACTCTTGTACCATCTACAACATAAATGTCAATATTCGTTTGAAACATACTTTATGAGATTCTAGAACCTGTAAAGAAATAGTATTATTAAATATTTCTTGCTCATTTAATTATTTCCCCCCCCCCCCCCCACCTTCAAATTTATCTCCATCTAACGATCGGCAATCAAATGTTCAGCAGAAGTCTTTTATTTCCCAGTCTTTATGTATCTGTAACATAAATGATAATATTAATTTAAAAGTTGTTTTATTAAATTCTAGAAGTAGAATTGAAAGAGTTTAATATTTCTTACTCTGTAATTATTTTTCTATCCCCCCTCCTTTCCCAATCTCTGGAAAGTGAGCAACTCTAAAATCTATAAAGCAATAAAAGTGAATATTACTCACATATGTAATTATTTTTAGACTTTATTGCTGATCTTAATCAATCTATTTATTTTTCCACAATTAAATTAAATATTTACATGTCATATCTATAGGATGTGTAAACATGTGGAAAAAATTAATAGGTTTTTCAGGTCAGAAACATTTCGCCAAATCAATGTATGCATGTATATATATTGTTTCAGTATGGTTAGAATTTAGTATAATCTAGCAGTATTTTAAATTTAGTGTGTTTTATTTATTTATTCATATGTATTTGCAGTAAGAAGAAAGCCTCTAGATACTGTAAAATTTCCCTTTTATTTGCTTCTTCTATTTCCAACAATTACTATACTATTAAAATTCAATTTATGGCATAAATTATGTCGCATACAAAATCTCTCTAATTTTGATTCTCAAAGGTTGGCAGCTATGCCTTTGGCAACGACTTATGCACTTTTTACTCCCCGCTTCCCAGTTGGATAAGTTAGTAATTAATTATAAAATCCCACCAAAATGCATATTAGGGATGCACCAAATATCAGTTTTGGCCAAATACCGAATATTCGGCCAACTAAATACTAACTTCAGCTGAATACCAAATATCCTTCAAACTAAATAGTAACTATATATTTAGAAATTTTTATTCGTGAATTCATCAACCGTGAATATTTATTTAAATCACATTGGAGTGTAAAGGTTGATATTTTTATTTATTACCAACTATGCAAAAAATACCAGAGCCGGGAATCGAACCCGGGCACCTCCGCTTAACGCACGGATGCTCTACCACTGAGCTACGCTGGCTGACAACCAGCTAGGCACTTCTCGCATAATATTTGTTGGGAAAGTCATCGAGTCTGCAAACACAGATATATCAGGTGAGACAATAATAATCGTAGCACAACTCCATAGACCACGAAATTTCAATTTAGAAATTTTTATTCGTTAATTTATCAACCGTGAATATTTATTTGAACCAAATTGGAGTGTAAAGGTTGATATTTTTATTTATTACCAACTATGCAAAAAATACCAGAGCCGGGAATCGAACCCGGGCACCTCCGCTTAACGCACGGATGCTCTACCACTGAGCTACCCTGGCTGACAACCAGCTAGGCACTTCTCGCATAATATTTGTTGGGAAAGTCATCGAGTCTGCAAACACAGATATATCAGGTGAGACAATAATAATCGTAGCACAACTCCATAGACCACGAAATTTCAATTTAGAAATTTTTATTCGTTAATTTATCAACCGTGAATATTTATTTAAATCAAATTGGAGTGTAAAGATTGATATTTTTATTTATTACCAACTATGCGAAAAATACCAGAGCCGGGATTCGAACCCGGGCACCTTCACTTAACGCACGGATGCTCTACAACTGAGCTACCCTGGCTGACAACCAGCTAGGCACTTCTCGCATAATATTCGTTGGGAAAGTCACCGAGTCTGCAAACGCAGATATATCAGGTCAGCCAGGGTAGCTCAGTGGTAGAGCATCGGTGCGTTAAGCGGAGGTGCCCAGGTTCGATTCCCGGCTCTGGTATGTTTCGCATAGTTCATAATAAAGAAAAATATCAACCTTTACACTCCAATTTGATTTAAATAAATAGTAACTATTCCGTGGTTCATACTCTTAGGAGTAAAAAAAATTCAAGGAGTTATCAAGTACTTTTCAACCACTTCCCAGGAAATTTTCAAGCCCTTTCAACCAGGATTTTAGATTTGTTCACTCTTTTGTTTTTGAGTGGGGGGGGGGTCCTGCCTCCTCATTCCACTCACCAATCCTTGACTCACTTTGCTTTATTAACACCTGTGAGGTTCTTCCTACCTCTTTGCTGCTTTTCCATGCAATAAATATGAATATAAATAGTGCATTTCATAAGACAAAAGCAGAAAAATATTATAGAAATCCCCATATCCAATGCTGGATAGAACAACATAACATTTAATAGCATTTAAAAAATAATAAGACAAAATAAAATGTGTTAAAAATCAGTAACTTATTTTTTAAGAATAGAAGAAAATTTGTTATATCTAGACCACTTTGTGCTACAGATTTAGTATGATTCCCTTTGGCGACATTTAAATTTTTTTACTATTTGACGATGACTTTTTTGATAATTGTTTTTTTAAAAAAATCTAGTACATACTTTTTCTAATGATTATAACTTTCACTATTGAATTTTTTAGTTAATTTAGGGCAATATATAACACTCTATATGTATATTTCTAATATACAGTTAGGAAAAAATTTCATTATTTTCATTTTAAGTTGCAAAAATGCCCCACAGCTTCAATTTTCAATTCTTTCCTGCTTATTTCTCAAAATAACGAAGGATACTCGAGGAACAGATTTCATATTTGTAGTCCTTGTTAAAAAAAAAGAATATCTAACTCTGTAAAGTTAAAAAATTATCATTAGGATATTAAAAGATGCTTCATATGAGTTTGAATTTGACTAAATTTTTTTTATCCCAAAATACATTATCTGGAGTATATCCAAGGTAATTTAAAATATGTTTTTAAATAACAAGATACAGTAAACGACATATGTATAATAATAAATGGAAAGGTTTGTCTGTCTATCAGTCTCTCTGTTCTTTTATATGTTCAGCCCCTACTGAACGCAGAAGTACAAGAATTGACATACTGATACTCTGGAGCTTTTCCGAGGGCCTCCTGAAAACAGAATTTAAAATTTTTAACTAGTTGTGGAGATATTAATTAAAATGTCGACTCATGATAATCTCAAAGCGATCTCAATGAATGAGAATTCACCGCCATTGCATAAGAAAAGATATTTTAACGGAGTTAAAAGCAGAAAAAAAAAAAAAAAAAAAAAAAAAGAAATTAGAAATATTTGTTCGATCGTTACGATTTCGGTGCCAAATGAAAGGAGAATTTTTTCTGAATCTAAGTGTACAAGCGGCTTATCGGTACAACAGTTAAATTTTTAAAAATTAACTAAAGTATGAATTTTTTGTCGCAACATCATTTCAAATGCCAGACGACCATCTGCCATGAAAAAGGAAATGATTGTAACAGATCAAGATGTCACGTGTTTTATAGTGGAGGGGAAAATTGCAATTTTCAAACTTTTTCAAATTTTTATTCATGTTACATTTGAATTAATATTCGGCCTAGACAGCATATTATAAACCTAGTGTTCAGTTTCCATGAAAATATGTGGACAAACAAAAAAATTAGATTAAATTGTTTTATATTTTGCAGTACATATTTTAAATTGAGGTATGCCGTTGAAATTTTGCAATATATTTGGTTTTAATGCCCGATAATTCGATTCTGAATATTTTTGAAAGTGTAGAATTATTAGGAAGGGCTTGAGGGGGAGGGTGGGGGGGGGGGCGAAGGGAAAAAAAAGTTACAGCGTTTGAAATTGGTATTATTAGGTTTTAAGGAAAGATAAATCGATTGCGGATATTTTCAAGTGTAAAATTATTAGGAGGGACGGAAAGGGGGGAGAAGGGGCAAAAACGTAGAAAAAGAACGGTTGTTTTGGAGAAAACAACGGAAAAACGAGAACGCCTTTATTCTTTTATATTTTGCAGAGTTTAGAATTCTGATACCCCTTTCACATTTCATACTATTGATTTTTAACAGTATTTAGCCCGGAATTACGCAAGTTTCGGAGAAAACCACGAAAAAGTCAGACATAAGTCGTTTTATAATGGTGTTTATATCATTTTTGTATCTCAGCTTCTAATTAGCATAATTTCAAAAGTAATATGTCATTTTGAAACTTATTTGACTTGAATTTCAAGAGTAGACGCCACAAATTTCTGTCACCTTCCGTTAACCAACTACTGTAAGTAATGGAAGTCGAGATTTCATGTTATTTTCACGTTTTAAGGTATCCTGATTAGTTTTTTTTTTTTTTTTTTTTTTTTAATCTCAGCTACTAATTAAAATAATTTTATAGTAATACATTATTTGAAAGCTTTGTTGATTTGGAATTGAACAGTAGATCCTACAGACTTTTCTACCGCCAGATGGCACTGTAATATATTAAAATTTCAATATTTTGAATTCTGAATATGATTAAATTATTTTTAATACATCATTCAAAAGATATATTAAAGAGCTTTTATATTATCGAAAGTGAAATTCGAGATTTCACCAGATTTACACGTTTTAAGGTGACCTGATTAGGTTTTCTTTTGTATCTCAGCTACTAATTAAAATAATTTCATAAGTAATACATCATTTTAAAGCTTTGTTGATTTAAAATTGAACAGTAGATTACAGAAATTTCTACCACCAGATGGCGCTGCAATATTTTAAAATTTCAATATTTTGAATTCTAAATATTATTAATTTTTTTTTAATACTTCATTCAAAAGTTATTTTAAAGTACTTTTATATTATCGAATAACCTACATTAAATTTATCCAATAGAGGGCACTAATCGAATTATTCGAGATTTCACCTGATTTATATGTTTTAAGATATCCTCAAGGGGGCCAAAAAATTATTGAGTTAGATTGTTCGAAATTGGTATATATAGGTTTTGAGTGCCTACGAGTCAAATGAAGATATTTTCGAAAGTGTAAAATTAAGGAGGGACAGAAAGGGTGGTGAAGGAATACGCACGCGCAGCGAGCATATATATGAATTCGTGAGCACTGCACACTAGGGCTGGATTATTTATCAATATATCCCCAAGTATCGATATTTTTTAAATATCCCGATAACAATATTTAAGATTTTGCTCTGACGATATATCCCTTTAACGATATTACCTAGTGCGCACCACTCGATCAATCGATATGCCAATAAGTACCGTTAAACGCCAACCACGGATTAATAGAATTATGCTAGCTCGCATCACAATTTTTTTTTTTTTTTTTATGATAAAGGTATGGTAGTAATATACCAGAAAATACATGGAAAACACTCTATACTTGTGTACTTTAAAATTCGTGTGCATATGTCTTTAAAAAATAACAAATGTCTATTTTTTCCTATCTTGAAAGAAATATCGCAATATATCACTAATATCGATATTAACTTGGTGATATATCGCAATATTTAATTTCTGATATCGTCCAGCACTACTGCGCACACACGGGTCTACACTGACGAAAGCAAAGGGGACCCGGTGTGACTTTTTACCCGATTAGAAATTATTTTTTTTTAATTCCTTTTCTTAAGAATAAAAGTTCATGAGTAATAACATGGAATTTTGAGAAATCATAAGGGTGGTGAAGGAATACGCGTGCGCAGCACTCATATATATTGTTAATAGTAAACCTATAGTTTCCCGTTTTTTCTTATCGTTATGCTAATTAAATATATTAAAAATTAATCACTCTTAAAATAAAGCTTAAAGGAAAAAAACGTTAGTTGAAAAAATTAAACATTTATTAAAAATCCTAATTTCCTTTTAATATATTTTCTACTTACCAGGAAAATAAATATATCGTTCAATGAAATGCTATATTAAAGAGCTTTCAAATTTAAATCATCCATTTGAATTTTTCAAACGCGAAACGTAAACAATAGCTAACCTTCCGGAAGTTCCGACTGAGCCAAGTTTCAAAAATTTGCATAAAACATCTCTAAGAACGATAGCCGAAGTCTACGCACGCGCCGCGACGTACGTCCGGAAGATCACTTCGTTTCTCCCGCGAAACTATAAATAGCGAACGGCGATGGTAGTGGGTGTTCGTGGTTGCCTTTGCGGTTTGTTCTTGCCCCTGCCATTGTTCATTTTTCGCCGATGCCGGCTTCATAAGATGTCGCCGTAATATGTGGCGTTTATTTTTTATATTCAAATAAAATCTTTTCATTTTTAGTTAGTTATAACTCACGTTAATCCTTTTTGTGAGTTCGAAATTTAAATGAAATTTATAGGTGTTCATATCGCGACAATAACAAGTGGAAACAAGAACGTCCCGTCTTCTACATAAGTGTCACCAGCTCTTTCTAATGGCACGTAGTAGTCTTTTCTGCAACCTATATGGGAAATAAAAGGATGTTAAATATTGTCTTCGTACTCACCTTGTTTGTCATCCAGCATCTGCTTTGGTATGTTTGTTATATATAAAAACATTTGTCTACTTCAATTATCTTATTGTTATTCATATAAACTTATTGTTATATTTATATAAACTTTTCGTTGAATTTATTGTTTCAATTAAAATACAAATTAAATTAAAATTTGTTATGGTCATTTATTTAACAATTTCTACATATTTATCTTTCAGCATATTTACTTACTCTAGCTTCCATGTATCTAATTCATTTAATTAACTTTAAATGTTGTTTAGCTGGTGTTTATGTCTAGAGTGGCTCCTCTGCTAATTCACTTAGCCGTGGATCTACTTCACACCAGCTAACAAGAGAAATAAAAAGTGGTTATGGGCTTTTCCTTTTTCAGCATGTAAATATGCTAGCCCTTTCATAAATTAATGTTTTTCTGTTTTGTTTGAAAAATAAATTGAAAGTTAAATTTTTTGCATTTATAGTAAATTTTTGAAACAAGAAATTGTTTGAATTTAGATTAAAAGTTGTTTAATGTTAATAAATGAAAATCTTGAATGTTTTGTTTAATTTAAGTAATAATGACCATTTTTTTGCATATTGTTGAGGGAATATTGTAAAATTTTTTTTCAGTAAAGTAGAAAAAAAAACTTTTTGAAATTTCATATATATATATTTGAATAAATTTTCAAGTCATAAATGAATTTACCGAATGTTTAATTCGGGGGGGCAAAGGTTTTTATAAGAAAAATTGTGATATTTTTAATATATTATATTTTTAAATTGTTTGAACCATAATTATACAATTTTTTTTTACTCAAAAATGGCTGTCAACAATTTACATTCTATTCCCAAACTGAATGCGATTAATTTTGAGGAATGGAGGAGTGACATTAAATTTGTTCTTCTTGACCGGGGACTCTGGGACATAGTTGTTGGTACGGAAACAGCCCCAGTTTTGGCTGATGACAGAAGCAATGCTTCTGCTGTTAATAAATTTAAGTCTAGAGCTAATGCTGCTTTGGCTGTCTTATACTTAAATATAGAAACTGAGTATAGGAAAATTGTAGAAAACGAGGATGACCCCGTAAAGGCATGGAATTTAATTAACAAAAGTTTTGTTCCAGATACTCGTGCACAGCACATGAGTTTATTTTCTGAGCTGTGTGATTGCAAAATATTGCCTGGTGAGGGTGTAAATGTCTTTGCGTCCCGGGTCATGAGGATATTTAAACAAATAGAAAATTCTAAGGGGGGACTGACGGAAATTTTTGCATCTTATCAATTGTTACGTTATCTCCCATCATATTTCGACGGTATCGTTCAAAACATACTGAGATGGGAAGATGATAAATTTACATTCAATGAAATTGTAACTTGCTTGGTAGCCGAGGAAACTAGGCTAAATTTAAGAAATAAAGATAATGAATTAAGTAAAGCTAAAATTTCTGCTCAGTTTTCTCATCTAAATGATACAGGTAAAAATAAGCTTCTAAAACAAAAATTAATTTGTACATTTTGTCATAAGAACGGCCATGCTAGACAAAATTGTTTTTCTCTCAATAGAAGTAGAAATGTCGACTTTAAACCCTCTTTTCAAAACCAAAACTTACCTTCTCAGAATTTCAATCCTAAGAAATCCTTCCAATCAAGAGGTAGACAGAGTCGAAAAAAATCTTCATATCAATCTAGATCAAATTCTAAGACCCGTAATAGCAGTAGGGATTCAAATTCATCTTACTACATTACTGAGGCCAGTTTAGCTCAGCAAACAAATGAATCAGATTGGATATTCGATTCAGCCGCGTCTCATCATTTTAGTAAAGACCGTGAACTTTTCACATCATTTAAACCTCAACAAAATGAAGAAATGGCTGTAGCCATGGAAGGCATCACTTTGCCAATCGAAGGAAAAGGAGACATTAAATTACGTTTTGGCCAAAGAAATTTTACTTTAAAGGGAGTGATGTATTCATCAAAGCTTAGGAGAAACCTTATATCAGGGCCACAACTTGACAAAGAAGGTCTACAGTTTATTGGGGGAAGAGGCGAAGTCAAAATTACATCTAATGATAATATAATGTTCAGAGCAAAATTAAAAAGTGGTGTTTATCGTGTCCAAGCAAAAATCCCAAAATCTATAAAACAACATGTAACTTTCGAAGCCTCCACAACCTCTTCAAAAGAACAGGAAGTTCTAAACCTGTGGCATAAGAGATGCGCTCATGTAAATCCTCAAACTTTGACGCATACAAGTAATAAGAGGGGTGCAAAGGGATTACCATTCTTAAAGGGACATACAGAATTTTTTTGTGAAGATTGCAGGTTGAATAAATTTAAACGCACTTCATTTAAATACAGAAACTTTGTTCGATCCAAGAGACCCTTAGAACTGTTATATACAGATGTTTGGGGACCATGTCAAGTAAGAGGCAAACATGGAGAACGATATTTTCTATCAATCATGGACGATTATTCCCGTAAAGTATTCATTTATCCTATAGTCCAAAAATCTGAAGTAGCTGAAACCTTAATTAATCACATCAAAAGGGCAGAAAGATTTATAGGTAAACCTTTAATAGCTATCCGCTCAGATAATGGAACAGAGTTTGTCAACAAAGAATTTTCAACATTTTGTCAGGAAAAAGGCATCAAACATGAACTAACAAACACGTTCACTCCAGAACAAAATGGTGCTATTGAACGTTATAACCAAACTGTTATTAATGGAGCCCGTACATCATTATATGAAAGTGGTTTAGACTTTTGTTTTTGGCCAGAAGCCGTTTCACATTTCAATTATGCCTGGAACAGACTATGCCATAAAGATTTTGAAAAATCACCATTTGAATTGTACGGTGGAAGAAAACCATCAATCAGACACCTTAAACCATTTGGATGTGTAGCTTATGTAGGACTGGCAAAACAAAGAAGACAGAAACTGGATCCAAAAGCTGTGAAAGGTTATCTAGTTGGATATGCACACCATACAAGAGGATACCGTATTTGGATCCCAGAGCAAAATAAAATAGTAGAATCTTTAAATGTGACATTTAAAGAAGATCGTTTGTTCAAAACAGAAGCAAGTGGAGCAGTGCTGGGCACCATCAACCAGCATTACACAATTCAAGATGTATTTCCAAAGGATAGTGACGATGATTCTGATGAAGAGGCTGTTGACGAAACTCCTGAAATAGAGTCCAGCGTACCGTCTGAATTATCTGACACTGAGGAATCCTCAGATGATGAAAAACCTGCTCAATCATTAAAGAACATAAAGTTTGAAAGAAAACAAGTTTTAAGAAGTGATAAATCCAGAACAGACGTATACTACTATCCCGAAAATACAAGAACAAGATTAAGATCTCATAGAGACGTTAGAAAATATTGCCAAGAAAACAAAATCAAGTATGACCCCACTAAATTTTCATTCACTCCAATAGAAGAATCTGACTCAGACACAAGTGCCAATTTTTGTCATAATTCCTCTTGACTAGAATTAATTATACCAAGAACTTTCAAGCAAGCCCAAAAATCAGACCAGTTTCAAGAATGGCTAGAAGCAATGAAAACCGAAATAAAAACCATCCAAGAACGAAAGGTTTGGCATCTTGTAGAACCTCCGCAAAACAAGCAAATAATTGGATGTCGCTGGGTATATGCTATAAAACGAGATGAAGAAGGTCGAATTGCTAAATTCAAGGCAAGGCTTGTAGCTCAAGGTTACGCTCAAGTAAAAGGCGAGAGTTACGAAGAAACTTTTAGTCCTGTTATAAACTTCGATCTAATTCGTTTTTTCTTTTCACTTTTGGTAGTGCAGCACAAGTGGAATCACGTACAATGTGATGTCACTGGCGCATACCTATATGCTCCGCTAGAAGATGAAATATACATGCAGCAACCACCTGGTTTTATTAAACAAGGAGAAGAGAAGTTAGTTTGCAAGCTCGACAAAGCTCTCTATGGCCTTCACCAAAGTGGACGAGCATGGTTTTACGAAATTGACAGAGTTTTATCAAATATCGGTTTTATTAAATTTACTTCTTGCAACTGTGTTTATACATTCAAATTTCAAGTTATCCTATTATTATATGTTGATGACATGGTTTTATTTGGTAAAAGTAAAATGTTTTTAGAGGAAGCCATTAATGTTTTAAAACAAAAATTCAAATTAAAAATTTTGGGAAGGACAAAGAAACTACTTGGAGTAGAATTTGTTGAAATTGACTCAAAGCTATTCATTCATCAAGAAAGCTATATTCAAGAAATATGCAGTCGTTTTAATAGTTTTAACCCTCCAATTTCATCCTTACCAATCAGCAAAGGCTGTATTTACTCAAAATCAAGCTGTCCTCAAACCGAAGAAGAAACCAAAGAAATGACAAAGTATCCATATCGCAATATTCTAGGGTGTTTATCATATTTATCTAACAGAACAAGACCTGATATAGCATATGCCGTCAATATCTATAGCCAATTCCAATCAAATCCAGGAATTCATCACTGGAATGGGTTGATCAAACTACTGGGATATGTAAAGAAAACAAGCCAATTAAAATTAAAACTTTCATGTGCTGATTCACAGATCATAGCCTACACAGACGCCGACTTTGCTTCAAATCGTGATGATCGGACATCCATAGGTGGACAAATAGTATTTCTAGATAGTAGCCCCATCAGTTGGAGGACCTTTAAAGAGAAGGCTGTTAGTTTATCCACTATGGAATCTGAGTTCATTGCCGCTACAGAAGCAGCAAAAGAAATTGTCTGGCTAGATCGAATTCTAGAAGAATGCCAAAACATGAAGATTATAAAAAATAAGAAAATTTCAAAATTACTAATTGACAATATGGCTGCTATAGACTTTATTAAATCTCCTATAGAGAATAATAGAAGCAAACACATAGAGGTCAAACTATATTTTATTAGAGATCTTGTTATCAAAAATATTTTTGAATTAGTTTTCATTCGTAGCAAATTAAATTTGGCTGACATATTTACTAAGCCACAAACTAAATTTGAATTACAAAAATTTGTGAAAAATCTTTTCTTCGACAATGTTTCAAAAGTTAATCTTAAATTCTCAATTTCAAATTTTTCTATGAATTTATAAAATTTAAAAAAGTAAATTTTCTAAAAATTTTTTTATGAATTCAAATCCTTAATGAATTCAACTTTTTTTTAGGAATTCAAAATTTCTGAATTCAAAAAAAAAAATTTAAACTTTTCTATGAATTCAAATGTTTCCTTGAATTCGGAAAAAAAAAAAAAATTCAAATTTTGCAAGTTAAGCAAAATCTTTCCAGGTTTAGGCTGGAAGTTTTTTTTGAGAATTTCAATTCTCATTCTTTCTTTGACAGTAAGTCAATTTTTTTTTTTATTCAATTGCTCACAGCAATTTTTCTCTCTCTCCTCTCCATTCCCGAAATAATCCATTCTGTTCTTTTTGTTAAGTATTTGTATGTAATTTATACTTTTATATTGTAAGAAAGAATTGTGTTTATACATATATTTATAATATTGAATGTGATTATACTCATGTTATATTTGTTGTTAAACTTATTATACAAATAATCCATTGTATGAATTTCTTTTCTACAGTTTTTTTTTAAAAGAGCATGTTAAAAATCTTTTCAAAACTGGAGGAGAGGTTTGAGTAAACAGGTATATGTTATTTGTGTTTCAAAAACAAATTGTTTTGTAAATCACCTCTATCCAGATATTGATCTCTGTTGCTGTGCAGCTGAAGATTAAACCTAATTGTTTTTTTAGTTCTGAAGAAACTGTTAAACTGTTTAGTCACAGTCGTATGATTATACAATTTGTGCAAAGTTTTGCTGGATGCTTTTTCTTTTTATTAACTTTTTAAGCGTAAAAGTGCAAACGATAAGAGGGGGGGCCTTGTTAATAGTAAACCTATAGTTTCCCGTTTTTTCTTATCGTTATGCTAATTAAATATATTAAAAATTAATCACTCTTAAAATAAAGCTTAAAGGAAAAAAACGTTAGTTGAAAAAATTAAACATTTATTAAAAATCCTAATTTCCTTTTAATATATTTTCTACTTACCAGGAAAATAAATATATCGTTCAATGAAATGCTATATTAAAGAGCTTTCAAATTTAAATCATCCATTTGAATTTTTCAAACGCGAAACGTAAACAATAGCTAACCTTCCGGAAGTTCCGACTGAGCCAAGTTTCAAAAATTTGCATAAAACATCTCTAAGAACGATAGCCGAAGTCTACGCACGCGCCGCGACGTACGTCCGGAAGATCACTTCGTTTCTCCCGCGAAACTATAAATAGCGAACGGCGATGGTAGTGGGTGTTCGTGGTTGCCTTTGCGGTTTGTTCTTGCCCCTGCCATTGTTCATTTTTCGCCGATGCCGGCTTCATAAGATGTCGCCGTAATATGTGGCGTTTATTTTTTATATTCAAATAAAATCTTTTCATTTTTAGTTAGTTATAACTCACGTTAATCCTTTTTGTGAGTTCGAAATTTAAATGAAATTTATAGGTGTTCATATCGCGACAATAACAAGTGGAAACAAGAACGTCCCGTCTTCTACATAAGTGTCACCAGCTCTTTCTAATGGCACGTAGTAGTCTTTTCTGCAACCTATATGGGAAATAAAAGGATGTTAAATATTGTCTTCGTACTCACCTTGTTTGTCATCCAGCATCTGCTTTGGTATGTTTGTTATATATAAAAACATTTGTCTACTTCAATTATCTTATTGTTATTCATATAAACTTATTGTTATATTTATATAAACTTTTCGTTGAATTTATTGTTTCAATTAAAATACAAATTAAATTAAAATTTGTTATGGTCATTTATTTAACAATTTCTACATATTTATCTTTCAGCATATTTACTTACTCTAGCTTCCATGTATCTAATTCATTTAATTAACTTTAAATGTTGTTTAGCTGGTGTTTATGTCTAGAGTGGCTCCTCTGCTAATTCACTTAGCCGTGGATCTACTTCACACCAGCTAACATATATGCATTCATGCGTGCGCATCGCGCACGGGTCTACTCAGAAAGTGACATAAAAATAATTACTGACATACAATAGATAATGCATAGAAAAATCAATTAAATGTTAACCAAAATATAATTTATTTACAATGTTATCGCCATTGAAAATCGAAGTTTACATTGTTTACACTATTCAGTCTTCTATAACAAAAGACAAGTTTTGATGCAGTTTCTAAACCTAAACGATTTTTCAATTTGTGATGCACAAATGAGAAATTTGAGAAGATTCTCTCAATTCCAGCAGATCTAACAGGCATTGCCATCAAGGAACAAACAAGATTTGTGAAAGTTTCATCTATTTCACATTTTTTAAAACTGGACCACCATGTAAATAGTAGCTGGGGTAGTTGCCAAAGTAGCTTAATTCAGTTATGTTAAGAGTTAAATGAATGAATTTTAGAGTTTGAAATAATACAAAACTAAAATCTAGTATTTATGTTCATTATTTTATATAAATATTTGATATACTCTTTATATTTAATACTAGCAGGCTACGCCCGCTTCGCTGGTCACTATTTTTGAATGAATCACTATAATTAATGTATTCTCAAAATTGCACTAATTTTTATCATGTGAAAAAAAAAAAAAATCTGATCAGGAAAAATGTCGCTCTGGTTCCCCACTGCTATCGGCAGCGTAGACCCGTGTGCAGTTATTTTAATTAGTATCTGAGATACGAAATAAAACCTTATCAGGACACCTTAAAACAGGTGAAATCTTGAATTCCACTTTCGATAATATAAAAGTACTTTAAAGTATAAGTATCTTTCTTATGATGTATTAAAAATAATTTAGTCATAATTAAAATTTAAAATCTATATGCAAAAAAAAAAAAAAAAAAAAAAAAAAGATTTCTCTCTTAAAAGATTTTGAGTTATGAAATGTTTTGTGAAAAAATCGATGTTTCATAATGTCTGACTTTTTCGTGGTTTTCTCCGAAACTTACATAATTTCGGGCTAAATACTATTAAAAATCCATAGTATGAAATGTGAATGGAGTATCAGAATTCGAATCTCTGCAAAATATAAAAGGATAAAGGCGTTCTGGGTTTTCCGCCATTTTCTCCGAAACAACCGCTCCTTTTCTACATTTTTGCCCCTTCCCATCCCTTCTAATAATTTTACACTTGAAAATATCCGCAATCGATTTATCTTGCCTTAAAAACTAACAATACCAATTTAAAACGCTGTAATTCTTTCCTTTTTTTTTTGCCCCTACAAATCACCACAAAGCAAGTTTTTAAAGAAAATTTGGTATTTACGTGTTAACTGCATGTCATTGGCAGGCTATTCATATGCATAAATACAAATATGTAAGAAAGTACAATATATTTTATAGGATTACTTCTATGATAATTATATGTAATATATATTTTGTATTAACCACATGCCAGCAGTTAATCTCTGTCAGGCGGTTAATACATAAATACTGAAATTTTCATTTAACTAGTATGTTGTGGCCACCACAAGACTTTCTTCTATATTTTCCTATACAAATTCACTCAGTAACAATATAAAAAAATCTGATGTGGGCACCACATGACTTCCTTATACACTTTTAGAAATATACATAATGTTAAAAAATATTGTCACTGGACCCGAAACAGTTGGCTAAAAATATTTAAAAAAAAAATGCATGCATACGTAAAAAAAAAAAAATAAAAAAATAAAATAAAATTGTGCCTTGAGGGGACTCATGTCAAAGTTGTACCTTGGGGGGGACTCATGTCAAAGTTGTGCCTTGGGGGGACTCATGTCAAAGTTGTGCCTTGGGGGGGGGACTTCGGATCCGAAACAATTGGATAAAAGTGTTAAAAAATGCATTTTCACCGTGTTTCTGAACTATTCCGGAAGTTTCAAATCTCTAACTAGTCGGGAAGTTAGTTAAATAGATTTTCTGTTGAATCATATAAACGCTGCTAAAGGCAGCAGTGACACGAAGCAATTGGCTAAAAATATTTAAAAAATGCATTGTCACCGTGTTCTGAGCTTTTCTGGAAGTTTTAAATGTCTAGCTAGTCGGGAAGTTAGTTAAAAATCGATTGCAAGATTTGTACTGGTAACGCTGCCGAAGGCAGCAGGTATCGGAAACAGTTGGCCAAAAATATTAAAAAAACGCATTGTAAACGTGTTCTGAGCTTTTCTGAAAGTTTCAAATGTCTAGCTAGTCGGGAAGTCAGTTAAATTGCAAGATTTGTCCAAACCGTTTTTGAGTTATTACCGTTTTTTGATACATTATGGCCAAAACCAATGTATTTTTGGTCATTATGAACCTAATTTTCCTAAATATCTCCAAAATGGAAAATCATACAAAGTCCAAAAAGGGAGGTGCAGAACTATATGTTATAACAAACCTATGTACCAATTCGCAACTTTCTATGTTCAACCGTTTTTGAGTTATTACCGTTTTTTGATACATTATGGCCAAAACCTATGTATTTTTGTCATTATGAACCTAATTTTCCTAAATATCTCCAAAACGGAAAATCATACAAAGTCCAAAACGGGAGGTGCACAACTAGATGTTATAACAAACCTATGTACCAATTCGCAACTTTCTACGTCCAACCGTTTTTGAGTTATGCGACATACACACACACAGACACACACACACATACAGACGTCACGAAAAATCATGTAAAATCGCTTATATCTCTAAAACGAGAGCTCGTGTTCAGACGACACTTGCAGGTGTACAACTATACATCATGACAGTCACACGCATAAATTGGCAACATTCAGCGATCATTCGTTTTCGAGCAATGTGAAATACAAAATCCATTTCGCAAATCGGGATTACTATACTTCCTTATACTTTGTATAAGGAAGTAAAAAAAGAAAAAACACAAAAAAAAAAGTTATTTTTTAGTTAAAATAAAAAAATTCAATAACTTTGTTTTGAAGTATCACAGATTTATAGTTCAACCACTCCTTTTAAAGGTATTGACGAGTCCTTTCGAAAGATACCCATCTTGAAAATTTACTGCCCTCGAGGGGAGACTTCCCCCCCCCCCCCAGGGGGGGGGAGGCGAGGCTCCTACACATACAAAAAATTTTTCCCAGTTGACTATCTCTATTATAAAATAATTCTTGTAAATTTCATAATGATTACTAAAAAATAATTCGCTTTATGCACATTTATACAAAATTTTGTCCTATATCACCATGTTAAAAATTTAGTAAAAGCGGGATGGCAACGCAACCTGTAAGACAATTTTTACCAAAAGTTGATAGCACTAATTTATGTCAAGGTGCAACTACATACCAATTAGTATGAAATTCTGTGCAGTAGTTCCTGAGATACAGTTGTCACTAAATTTTGTCACACACACACACACACACAGACATTTTCTAAAAATGGTCAAATCGTGTTCTACAGCTCTAAAAATGTGTAAATCCATCAAAAACCCAAGGTCGAAAATTTTTACGAATCCAATACTTTCTTCCATTGAATATAGAAGAAAGTAAAAATAACATAATTATAACCAACTACAATTAAATAAAAAATTTTAAACCATTAAATATATATGATTGAACAATATAAATGCACAAAATCCCAGTATGCAGCAGTTGTTATTATGCATGTATCTATGCTCCATGTACATTAAAAAGAAAAAATAACATTGGTTACTGCTACCTCAATCTGCATGAAATGTTCATAAAATGCATAAAATAACATACTGCAGTAATTACTGTTACATATGTATCAGTGCTTTGTGCACATGAAAATCAACGCGCCCATTACAAAAAAAGACAGATTATACAGATAAAAAATCACCTTTTAAATACAAAATACATGTTCAATAATGTATGATAATTTAAAGCAGCAGATAATTTCAATATTAATTTACATTTGTATATAATCTTCCCCTTTCAAAATACTCTTGTTCCAAACACACACATCTTTAAAATGCAAAATATGTTATTCACACAATATTTATTTAAACATTAATTTTACTTCACTGAATAGAATAATTAATATTATTAAATAGGAATTAAAATTTATATAAAGAAATTACCTCTAAAATATTCCATGTTCGCAGTTATTATGACTTTTCAAATTACTACTACAAAATTCCACAGTAACACAAACAAATATTTAAATAATTCAAATTTTCATTATATTTCTGTTATTTACCTCAAAATTCACATTTCAGTAAAAATATAAATCAAATCAATTTATGTGAAATGATTGTTCTCAAAATATTTTATTTACTTTTTACAAATATCCAAATAAAATACATAATGAAAATCAAGATTTATATATTAACGCCATATATAATTAAGAGATAAAGTTGATAAGAAACAGATTATTTCTTCAATAATAAAAATATATACTAATTCAATAATAACTAAATTAATTAATCTCTTTAACTCACCATTGAAGGTTATGGTTAGCATCTATTTTTTTTCCCTTAGTGGCTGGAATTTCCCTCATAAGATGCAGGTGGATACTTTGATTAGATGAAGTCTTCAAGTTGTTGTTTTCATAATAACTGAATCGATAATACCTTTGTACGTACATTTTTAATAATCACATACATAAGGCAATATTAATTCAGTTGAAATAAATGTTTGGATTCTGTAAAATAAAAAATGAAATTTATTTTCTTAGCTAAGCATAGATATATGTAATGATAAATAATTGTACACACATCGAAAGGAAATAAAAGTAATAAACTATAAAAATTTAAACAGACAGTCTGTATAAGTAACACTTTCAAACATTAACAGCCACTAACAGCAGCACAAATAAAAACTTTATATGCAGCAACTAATTACATTACATTAAAATTCTGATAACACAAAAGCAAATTTTATCTCTGGTTGCAAAGAAACACATGGATATTTTTTATCCCAATTTATCTATTCAGAATCTTCAAATCTGAAATAACGCTAAATTATTTTTAAAACATGAATATATTCGTAACAAAACAAATGTATATTTACAACAACGCAATTTTATAAACGTGGCAAACAAATTTCGAACATGTTATTTATATCAGCAATGTTTTTCAGCAGGTAATGACATTGATATCTAATTGTATAACTAATTCATATCTATAAATCTCGAATGCAGTAAGTAATTTCTATTGTTTACCTTAGTTTTGCATTTACATTACACAATAGATTCGTCGATTGCAAGTCTCCATTAAATTAAGATGGACGTTCGCGCTTGTTTTCGATGTTCTATGTATATAAAACGAGTAGATTAAGAAATTTAATATAAATAAGCTTACCAGGAAAAATAAGTGAAAATACCTTTTCTATCGTAGTACCGATTATTGATTACATGAAATAATCTATAGAGTGGGGTCCATAGTTCGTGAATCGTGATTCATTCAACATACACTCCTCCTTCGGTAGTGACGTCATCAAACCACACCTCAAATGGTCGTATCGCTAATTGTATGTTTTCGTCATGAATGAATGAATCAGCCTTCTTTAATCAAATTTCATCATATAAATGTATTTGAGCTTTGCTGCGTCACTCAAAAAACTGTCGTTTTTTATGATAGTACGATAATGCACTACGTATTATATCACTTTATTTTATTGGAGCTATTTGAAATACCGCAGTACCCAAAAATTTAAACTATTTTCCGATTAAAATTTAAGAAGTGATCATGTGTGTAGGGGGGGGGGGGGGGGCAGGCTGACATTTGTTTGCCAGGGGCCCGTAATTCCTGTCACCGGCCCTGGTCCTAAACTATTAATCCGTGACTTTCACAAATATATATATATATTTCTTTTTAAAAATTAAAAATCTCTTTTTAAAATACAGTTAGAGTTTATTCATATATTTACTTTTCACTTTAAAATGATACATATTTTAAATATTAACATAATCAAACTATTTTTTTTTTTTTTATTATTATTATTATTTAAAGCAATAATGGCTAGGGGATGAAAGAGGTGATAAATACACTGTATATTAAAAAAAAAAAAAAAAAAAAAAAAAAAAAAAAACATGAAAATGGAATTAAAATTCATGAAAAATATGTCAAATAGCAATTATTGAAAAACACGTCAAAATAAATAAATAACATCTTTACTTTGAAACTCAGAATAATTTATTTAAAAAATATAATTCTCTCTTTCTTTCTTTTAGTTCCCCATCATACTATAGGTATGGTATGGGGAACATAGGTAATCATGAAAATTTTCGACCTCGGCTTTTTTTTACTTTTTTACACGTTTTCATGTTTGAGGAATCCGAAAATGACAAAATTTGTATGGTGTCCGTCGGTAGGGTGTCTGTTAGTCTGTTTACACGATGTCTCACAAACAAATGATCGCAGAGAGGTCAGACCAGTTTTAAAATATTACTTTCGATACTGGAAAGAACCCTGTTCATTTACAACATTCGAATTAAAAAACTTCGTAAGTTATTAGAAATTTACTATTTTCTTAACGTGGGAGAATGGGACAAAATTTCACTTAACTTAATGCATTAAATGGAAACTTTTTGCTGTAAAAATGTCAGACCAGTTTTAAAATATCAGTTTTGATGCCGGAATGAACATCAGTAACTATAAATATACTACTTTGAAAATTTCGCAAGTTATTGGAAATTTACGAATTTCTTAACATGGCAGTATAGGGCAAAATTTCACATAAACGTCAATTTTGAGAGATATTTTGATCTTAAAGATGTCAGACTACTTTTGAAATACTATTTAGGATACTGGCATGAATATCACTGACTATGAATTTTCCAATATAAAAATTTCGTAAGTTATTAGAAATTTACGAATTTCTTAACATGGCAGAATAGGGCAAAATTTCACACAAGCGTCAATCTTGAGGGATATTTTCATCATAAAGGTGTCGACCACTTTTGAAATATTATTTAGGCTACTGACATGAACACCATAGAGTATGAATCTTCTAATTTAAGAAATTCGTAAGTTATTTGGAATTTAGGATCCTTTTAAAATGGCAGAGGAATACAAAATTGAGCATAAACGGCCATTTTCAGATCATAAATATATCAGACAACTTCAAAATAACATTTATGATACTCGTATGAACATGACTGATTACAAATATTGAAACAGGAAAATTTCGTATGCTATTCGTTATTTAAGATTTTATCAACATAACAAAATTGAAAATTTTTCATATAAATATGCATTTTGAGGATTGTTGCATTGGAAATTGTAGCATGAAAACTAAACTACGAAATTTACCCTAATAAAATAAATTAATAGATTAGAATAAGATAAATATATCGAAGTGAACGGTGGATAGCCTATTAGGCGGAGATTTCATTCTGTCACTGTGTCAAGCGTTTTTTCAAATTAATTTCTCTTAACATGATAACTATGTTAAGAGAATGTCCTGTTCTAGAAATTTATGAATTTTTATGAACAATTTAAATTTTCATCAAAATTGCAGGTAAAAATTACTTCATATATATTTTCATATAAAACGTTCGGGGGAAAAAATAGACAAAATATAAATTAAGCTTTACATTTCTATAATTGTAAAAATAAGATAAAATCACCTGGAGAAAAATTTTATGGAAAATATAAGTTAAGCTTTTAAAAAAATGAAATTTCTGCGTAAAAATTCTATTTCATAAATATATTTAGAACTACAATAAACAAAAAACCCTCCTTTAATTTTAAATAATTATTTCTACATGTTTCTAAGCAATTAAAAGTTTCTTTTTTTTTTTTTTAAAGAAAAATAAATTAAATATAGGAATGTATATGGTTTTAATCATGAAGGTAATGATTTCATGGTTTTAATATACTAGATAGCGCCATCTAGTAGCTTATATTAAAACCATATACATTCCTATATTTAATTTATTTTTCTTTAAAAAGAAAAAAAAAACTTTTAATTGCTTAGAAACATGTAGAAATAATTATTTAAAATTAAAGGAGGGTTTTTTTTTTTTTTTTTTTTTTATTTATTTATTTATTGTAGTTGTAAATATATTTATGAAATGGAATTTTCATGCAGAAATTAATTAATTAAAAAAAAGGAAAGAAAGAGAGAATTATATTTTTAAAATAAATTATTATGGGTTTCAAAGTAAAGATGTTATTTATTTATTTTGACTTGTTTTTCAATAATTGCTATTTGACACATTTTTCATAAATTTCAGTTCTATTTTCATGTTTTTTTTTTTTTTTTTTTTTTAAATATACAGTGTATTTATACCCTCTTTCATCCCCTAGCCATTATTGCTTTAAATAATAATAATAATAAAAAATAGTTTATGTTAATTATTTAAAATATGTATCATTTTAAAGTCTGAAAAGTAAATATATGAATAAACTCTAACTGTATTTTAAAAAGAGATTTTTAATTTTTAAAAAGAAATATATATATAACTTGCATTTTCCATAAAACTTAAGCTTAACTTGTATTAACTTTAGCTTAACTTGTATTTCCATAAAATTTTTCTCCAAATGATTTTATCTTATTTTTAAAATTATAGAAATGTAGAGCTTAATTTATATTTTGTCTATTTTTCCCCCCAAATATTTTTATGAAATAATTTTTACCTGCACTTTTGATGAAAATTTAAATTGTGAATATTGGAGCAGTATCTATACTTAGCCTCAAAAGGGAAAATAAAATAAATAAATTTCCATTTTTTACATAACTTGATTTTTTTAATAGTTTAATTTGCATTTGTTGTTCTCTAAAAAGAAACTTGCAAAATGTAAATTACGTAATTCTAACTTAAATTTGAAATTTCTTTCTTCTTCTTATTATTATTTTTTTTCTAAGAGATTGAGAATCCCACTCAATATTTTTTTCTAGTGCGAAGCTTCTCCGTTTTGTTTCCAAGTGGCAGGCTACTTGAAAATTTCCAGCATAACGTTTGAAATATTGAATTAATTCAAACTAAATTTGTAGTGTGGATTTATCTCAGAAATGTATTTTTTATGTTCATTTGCCAACTTAATCTACCCTCTTGTTTCCCTGTGCCAGCCCACTGAAAATTTTAAACTTACATTAGAAAGGTTCTATGAACCGATTTGCTTAAAACTCCATATATACAAGCCTTCATTAATAAATCCACCAAATCCATTAATAAATTGTAGCTGCCATTTAAAAAAAAAAAAAAAATGGTGGCAACTTCATAATAAAAGATAAATCAGTTTACCCTTCCTAGGAGCCAGAAGGACTTGTTTTAATTTTTTGACCAATAATCCCTAAAAAGTAATGATATCAGTACAAAAAACCCCTTGACGGGTTAAAAGTTTGTGATGCCGCTACTTTATGGCCATAAGAATTTGAAATATGAGTCTTAAAAATATGATATCAAATTTTAAGTGACGCTTTGCAATTAGTTAAAATATTCATAGATTTTCTTATTTGATCATTTACTTTTATTTATATTTATAATGCAAACGTAATATTTTTAGCTTCAAGATCAGACCATATAAGTATTAAAATAATTGAATGACTGGGCATAGAAATGGGTGGGGTCATGGGATTTAAAGTCCTACCCAGTGGATTTTGCATTGTTTTCAAAGCCGACACATGGACTCAAAGTTCTTCCCACTGTTTTTTTTTTCATTCTCTCGAAGTCCTACCCATTGGATTCCTTTTAACTAGAACTCCTACATAGAGGTGTCTTACTTTTAACGCTATATGAAAGAAGTATCCTTTTAAAAATATTTATTTGCAAGCAATTTTTTGTAATTGATATTAATAAGGAATAAATATTCATTACTCTTAATTATTAACTGATTTTCGTGAAAATAATTTTCATCCATTTTGAAATGAAATTGTTGAACAAAATATTGATGTTATTTTAAATAGATTGACAATATTATTAATTTACAGGCAATCAAATAAACACAAAACGTAAAAAAGATATTTTCATCTATTTAATTTCATAAGCACTAAAAGCATTTTTATTATTATTAAATAAAACGAAGCAGAACTTGAGCTTTGCTAAAAGAAATCAGCATTCCAATGATTTATCTGCGCCAAAAAAAAAAGCGATAAACAATAATTGCAACCCTTTCTTCTCCCTTCATCCAAAACAGTTGGGGCAAATATTGTCCCAAAAATTGTTTGTTCGAAAAATTGCCTGGTCTGATAGCGGCTTAAAAAGAACTTTAAGATTTTATCTAAATCAAATTTGCATTATTTCTATGCTAAAATTATTTTTTCTAGTCATTCCAATCTTAATTGAAAAATTTATACATAATCAATGCAAACAATTTTAATCAAAAGATAAAAAGCAGCTATTTCAATCACTATTCTATTTTTATTTTAAAGCTGCTTATTTAAATACAAACCATGAATAGTTAGAGAAATTGGAGTGCAATGTTAAATTTTTATGTGAAAAATGCCACAGCTGGTAATCAAACTAGGGCACTCCATTTACCATATGAATGCGCTACCACTGAGCCACCCTGGCTGATTACCAACTTGCCACTTCCCACGTAATATCTGTTTAAGTGCTTGCGTTCGATTCCCAGCTCAGTCATTTTTCATATAGTTAGTATAAAAAATTTAATCTTACATGCCAGGAGATATTATGTGTGAAATGCCGAGTTGAGTTGGTAATCAGAAAGTCAATTGGTAACTAGAAGCCAAACTTATGTTATTATATAGGGAAATTTGTTTTTACAATTACTTATTGTTTAATGTGTTTTTTAAATTATGTTTTCACGTTCAGAAAATTTACAAACGTACAATTAGTATTACTTTTTTAAAAACTAATGTTTTACTTTTGTGTTTAAAAAACAAAAAAATATTTCAATGAATTTTTCAGCTGAATAATATATGGATGTGGATGGGTTTAACGTCGCACTAGTGCTGCGCAGATGGGCAATTGGCGACGGTCTGGGACACACCCCTAGAGGTGGTCCGGAGACATGCCATCACAATTTTGATCCTACACGGAAGGGATGGCTCTCCCGCTTCGGTGACCCCCAGTTTCAGCTGAATAAAATGTTAAAACAAGTACTATGGTTATGAATTTCCTAAAGATAAAACAGTATTAATAATCTGGTGTGAGTAAACAGTATTAATAATCTGGTAAGAGAAAGTCACTCACACGACTTTCTCTTACCCTGAAATTTAATACTATAAATACAGGTTGGAGATTAAGAGGTAAGATAACGATGTTATGTAAACCTATGTTAAGCAATTCAAATTAGGCTTCGGAAGAGTTTTATATAATTAATTCTGTGTGAGGGGGGGGGCTCCGTTCCATTCATGCACCTACATTTATATAGAATTTAATTCGGTTGTTAAAAAAACAATCTGTTTTTAAAAAATAATTTATTAAAATTATTATTTAAAAAAATTATCTTTTATGATAATGCAGACGATTTCCATATTAGAGAAGTAGTTTAACACTAAATATCCAAAAAAAGTCGATTTTATTCTCAATATTAAAAAAAAAAAAAAAGACAAAAAAAAATTTTTTTTTCGTTAAAAGTGAAAAAAAAAATCGATAACTTTGTTTTAAATTATCGCAGATAGATGGTTCAACCATTCGTTTTAAAGGTATTGGCGAGCTCTTTTGAAAGATACCCATCATGAAAATTTACTCCCCTCGAGGGGGGGACTCCCCCCCCCCAGGGGGGATGTGAGGCTCCTACATACACAAATTTTGTTTCCCAGTTGACTATATCTATTACTAAATATATATATTCGAATTTAGAAATTCTTTAATTATCAACCTTAATTCATTTTTAGATAATTTGGAGTGGAAGGCTGATTTTTATACCAACTATGTGAAAAATACCAGACCTGGGAATCGAACCCGGGCCTTCCGCTTAACGCGCGGATGCTTTACCACTGAGCTACCCTGCGTGATAACCAGCTAGGCATTTCTCACATAATATTCATTGGCAAGGTCACCGAGTCTGCAAACGCAGCTGTATCAAGTGACAATATTAATCGTTGCACAACTCCAATAGACCACGAAATTCTAATTTAGAAATTCTTTAATTATCTACCTTAATTCATTTAGATAATTTGGAGTGGAAGGCTGATTTTTATACCAACTATGTGAAAAATACCAGAGCTAGGAATCGAATAGAGCATCCGCGCATTAAGCGGAAGTCACGGGTTCGATTCCCAGCTCTGGTATTTTTCATATAGTTGGTATAAAAATCAGCCTTCCACTCCAAATTATCTGAAAAAATATATATTCGTTTCATTTGGTTTAGTGCAGTCTACAGACGTTAAACTCTACTTACCTGCAATTTTCCCCATAGACGTAATGTATTAGCATTCTCTTGATTGCCCCTGTACACAAACCATTTGCTTGATCTTAACGAAAAGCTTACTGTAGCATCTATATATGATACACATTTAGAATACCAAGTTTGGAATGTCTGCTACTATTTGTTCTTGAGATATGCTGATAACAGACAGACACACAAACATACATACAGACCATTCGCTAAAAACATGATTTTCCAGGGGACCTCAAAACGTGTAAATATAACAAAATCTCGCGTTCGGAAATTTGACCCAAAAACAATACTTTCTCTACCTTATGGGTAGGAGAAAGTTTAAAAAAAAAAAAAGAAAGAAAAAAGCATGTAAAGAGTAATAGTGAAAACATATTTCCCCATAGAATAATATAAGTTTTGTAATAAGTACAAATCTTTTGTGTTCCTTAACAATGGTTACTGTACTATTTAATTATTTTTCATTCAGTCCCGGGTAAAGATTGGTAAATCAATCACAAAGATTTTATTTTTATTAAAAGAAAGAGAATTAATGTATGTAGGCTTTCAAACTGCAAATATCTTACAAAGTTCATAATTAACCCCTTACCTGCTGACAAAAATTTAACAAATTCGCTTCCCAATGATACCGTTTTCTCTAAACTCTAAAATGAGTAAATCTTTCGAAAACACTGTAAAGATCACTTCCAGGGTTATTTTATTGCATATGGTACAATATAAAGAATCGTACTTTGGAAAAACGAATATATATGTCTGGGGCAGTTGAGTGGTTAACATGGGTCAAAGCAATCAAATAGAAAATATAGGAATTTTTTCGTACCAATATAAGAGAATTTGAGAGATTCAGTAAAAATAACCTTTCTCTAACATTATTTTGTAATCTCACAATGATTAAATGACTTTGTAATTTATAATCTCATCCAATTTAACAGATGAACATATTTTCATATTTTCTTGCTTGTTTGGCTCTCCAACAAGTTTATATCATTTAACGTCAGTACACATATTTTTTAAATAATGGCACCTTTTTTACATCATGTTTAAAAAATCAAAAAGGAAAAAGAAATCGTAAGTCTTCAATTTAATTACATATAATTGGTTGAATACATTTCGAGGCTGCTGTCAGTGCCTATTTAATAAATTGAACACAATAAAAAATAAATAAAAAGTAAAAGAATAAATGAAAATATAAAATGATAATGTAATTATTAATTCTTTTAATGACTGTATGAAAAATTTTTCTTGTTTTGAATGACATTTGTAATGGCTGTATCAAACGAGAGACTTTGCTCACCTTTTCACTAAACACCACATACTCAACTTTTCCGAAAGATTGTCGAACAAGTTGATTATTCTTTGACCACATTTCATGAAACCATGGAAGCAACTGCGCAAGTGCTAACTCAATGAGTCCAATGCTAAAATAGGGGTGACAGTCATCTGACTCAGAGAAAATGAGCAATAACAGAGTGTGGAATTACTGGATGTTTTCCAAATTTCAAACTGTCGGTCACGCTGGCATCCCTCCAACATTTTGGACGCGTCCTCACTGCTAGTTTTAGGATATGTGGCCGCACTGTACCTGCTGACCTTGAATTTTCCTCCGTATTCTACTGTATTGTGTTTAGTAATACGTTGCGTGAAAATCTCTCATGTGATATGGTCATTAAGTTCCAAGTAAAAATATGATGTTTATATTGGGATATATTATTTTTATTTTAAATTACATTTTTTACTTCCTTATACAAAGTATAAGGAAGTATAGTAATCCCGATTTGCGAAATGGATTTTGTATTTCACATTGCTCGAAAACGAATGATCACTGAATGTTGCCAATTTATACGTGTGACTGTCATGATGTATAGTTGTACACCTGCAAGTGTCGTCTGAACACGAGCTCTCGTTTTAGAGATATAAGCGATTTTACACGATTTTTCGTGACGTCTGTATGTGTGTGTGTGTGTCTGTGTGTGTGTGTGTGTGTATGTCGCATAACTCAAAAACGGTTGGACGTAGAAAGTTGCGAATTGGTGCATAGGTTTGTTATAACATCTAGTTGTGCACCTCCCGTTTTGGACTTTGTATGATTTTCCGTTTTGGAGATATTTAGGAAAATTAGGTTCATAATGACAAAAATACATAGGTTTTGGCCATAATGTATCAAAAAACGGTAATAACTCAAAAACGGTTGAACGTAGAAAGTTGCGAATTGGTACATAGGTTTGTTATAACATATAGTTCTGCACCTCCCTTTTTGGACTTTGTATGATTTTCCATTTTGGAGATATTTAGGAAAATTAGGTTCATAATGACCAAAAATACATTGGTTTTGGCCATAATGTATCAAAAAACGGTAATAACTCAAAAACGGTTTGGACAAATCTTGCAATTTAACTGACTTCCCGACTAGCTAGACATTTGAAACTTTCAGAAAAGCTCAGAACACGTTTACAATGCGTTTTTTTAATATTTTTGGCCAACTGTTTCCGATACCTGCTGCCTTCGGCAGCGTACCAGTACAAATCTTGCAATCGATTTTTAACTAACTTCCCGACTAGCTAGACATTTAAAACTTCCAGAAAAGCTCAGAACACGGTGACAATGCATTTTTTAAATATTTTTAGCCAATTGCTTCGTGTCACTGCTGCCTTTAGCAGCGTTTATATGATTCAACAGAAAATCTATTTAACTAACTTCCCGTTCCCGACTAGTTAGAGATTTGAAACTTCCGGAATAGTTCAGAAACACGGTGAAAATGCATTTTTTAACACTTTTATCCAATTGTTTCGGATCCGAAGTCCCCCCCCAAGGCACAACTTTGACATGAGTCCCCCCCAAGGTACAACTTTGACATGAGTCCCCCCCAAGGCATAACTTTGACATGAGTCCCCCCAAGGTGCAACTTTGAAATAAGGTCCCCCAAGGCCCAACTTTGACATGAGTCCCCCCAAGGCACAACTTTGACATGAGTCCCCCCCCCAAGGATTTTAAAATGAGTCCCCTCAAGGCACAATTTTATTTATTTATTTATTATTTTTTTTTTTACGTATGCATGCATTTTTTAAAAATATTTTTAGCCAACTCTTTCGGGTCCAGTGACAATATTTTTTAACATTATGTATATTTCTAAAAGTGTATAAGGAAGTCATGTGGTGCCCACATCAGATTTTTTTCATTCGTTTGAAGCCACAGGTAAAAATTTGCTTTATTTTTCATCACATTTTCTGTTAAGTTACCCTTTTTTAAAATTCTTTTATGCCTTCTATACCCTAGATAAGGTTTTATTTATCAATAAATTATTGTAGCCATGAAGTCAAAGTGTGATGTCATGAAGTCCAGTGGATCATACTGGAATTATCCGTAAAATTAAGTTGATTCTTATTATGAAAATGTTATAATGAATGAAATATTGGTAATAAATGCTTACATGCATTGTTTTTATGGGAATATTTTGTATTTATAAATACACACATTAAACCACAAATAACAGATTGAAAAAAAAAAAAAAAAATCAACTACTAAATACTTGACCATCATGATCAAAAGATTTAAATACTACAAAAACTTTAAGAAATTTTGATACTTTTTTTAATTGTACACTAGAAATAAAATTAATTTGTCATTAAAGTTTTTATTATCTTGAAATTATAATGTGTGCAATATTATTTACATATGACAAATTATATTTCCAATTACATTAACATAGTGTATATCGAGAGAAGAAGAAAAAATTGTTTTTGCTATGAATGGTATTTTGGAAAGATACTTAAACTGATATTTAAACTGGATGCATAGCAGGAAAAGTAGAAAATAAGTAGGAAGAAATTAAAAATAAATAGTAGAATGTAGGAAAATTTTTGTATTCTATGTCATACAGAGAATTTACATTAATTTGCAAATTGGCTCAGCGGGATGATTGGCTGATTATGATGTCACCGTTTGGAAGATGGTATGGGCGGGTCCAGCTACGTGTGAACGCCACAGGCACAGAGTAGGAAGGGAAAGTCTAATGGCGTCCAAACATCAAAAGTAGAAGAGAATATTTTTGTAAATATTGAGGGCGCTGTAGTCCACTTTCTCCCAGTTTTCTTCGGTAGGAATTTTTGGTTTTTGACTGCTATTATTGCAAAATAAATTATTATTATTAATAAAAGATATTTTAATCAACACACTTTTATTGCTTTCACTTTTTTTTCTTTCTTTCTTATATGTTAAGACCTTTTCTTTTTCATTTATTTATCAAACGCCAAGTCCCTTTTTATATTTTGCCAGATAGTACATATGTTTTCCATAAAAACTCAAGCTTTTTTTTGCTTTTTTTTCCAGCTGTGTTGATCTGAAGTGATGTTTTAAGCATCTGTAACTTTCTTTCATTTTAATTCTTCCTGTATTTGGCTTATTATTATTATTTTTATTTTAATTCTTGCTATATTTGACTTATAGATTTTTTTTCAAGCTGTAATCTATATAATATTTCTCTAACGTGGTCCAGTTACGATTTTGTCGAAACGATATGATAGTGAAGTAATTAATAAAATACGTGAGAATAAAAAATCCGCGACTCCAGAGCTCGAATACGCCCTCTGGTGGACAAAAGCCTAAGTTCTTGTGTCGGATGTTTATTTAAAAACCTTTTGACGCATATGCTTTGAGTTATTAAATTAAAAATCATTTTCTAGTAAATATTTAAAATTTTGATTCTTATTAACCATCAATAATAGTTATTAATAGGTACTTAATTGCAATTTATGGGGATTTTATTGATTTTGTACTAGCTTCGATTAATTTCCAACAATAAAATATGCCGATCAGTGTAGTGTTGTAAACAATGGATACGTATTTTTAAAATCAATAAAATAAAGATAAATAATCGCATATGGAAAAAAAAGCTTTCAGATTTTATTGTTATTGTTGTTTAACGATGTCAGATACCGGGATGTATTTAATATATATTTATTTGAGTTTTAATAATAATAATAAATGTTATATGATGACCCACTCATACCTGTGACAATTCTCGTTGATTTTGAATTATTGTGTTAAAAGCTTAAAATACTACAAGTTCAATAAAGTTACTTTTTGAATCGGCAGTGTAATCTGTTGCGAAAAATCGTAAGATGTATGTCAGTAATTAACACAGTAAAATATTATAATCCTGTGCAATAGCGTTTGTTTACATATTCACAATGTAAATAAAAACTATGGTACTGGATTGAAAAGTTAAGTCGCCAGATATTCTAGAGCAATATAAAAACCATGTAAACACATATATGAGATATAATTTTTCTATTTGTTTTTATGTTACATTTTCACATATATATATAATAAGACAGAAAATAGATTATACTAGGTTTTTCATTGAAACTCCAAAGTACTCTGAAAATGTGTAAATTGTATTGTTTTACATAGCATGTCATATTTCATTTGCAATTTTTATTGTTTAATTAGTATGTAAGGATAGTTATTTTCACTTGCATACTTACACATTTCAATAAAATTATATTTTTATTTACATTTTTAGCTTATTACACATAAGTCTATTCTTTGAAAAAATTTGTGTAATATTGGTTTCATACTTTTACAATATTTAAGTTACTTTCTTCAAAATAAAATACATGACCCTTCACTTTTTTCAGCACCACAAATGTTCTTTGTGGTGTACAATATAAATGAATTTGTAAAATGTGGAAATTCAGTTTTTGTTATGAGTTGAAATTATCTAAATAAAGAGTATGTATGCTGATGAGTTAGCATCCAATTGGAAAAGCTGTAGTAACTCCATCAAGAGTAAACGCTCAGTAGAACTTTGTTGATGGCTGTTAAAATGATTGATTATAATTTTCTGTTAGGAATAAAACAATTTCTTTAGGTTTGTTATTCAGCGATACACAAAAATGATTTAAACAAATCAAATTCCTTCACCCCTCCCTTTTTTCTTTTTACAGTATTCAAAAAAGAATATTGGTTACGTGAAAGTGTATTTTGTGAGATTGTAACTTATTTTTAATTTTGATCCTACAATTTATACTATCACTTGACATGCAACTGATTTTCAATAAGAATTTATTAACTCTAAATGTAATGAAAGTAAAAATTCTTTAATAATTTTATATTAGAAGTATTTTCTGTATAATATCTGTTATAATTCATATTAAACTATTAACATTATAGGATGTATGTTACGTATATCATTTATAACAAGTAAAACATGATTCTTTTTAAAGGAGTTCTAGATTTTTAAAATTTGATGCCATGCACAATTTTTTAAACATTTTTCACGAAAAACTTTATAATTTTACCTTATTATTGTAAGTAAAACTAAAACTTCTGTTATAATTTTTTGTTTATTTTCATAGTGAAATTTGCAAAAGAACATGTAAAAAATTAAGTACATTTTAAACATTTATTTTCTTTTTTTAAATTTATAAATTGTCATTTTTTTTAATCATTCTATGAAACAATTCATTTAATCATGAAATTAATATCTTAGATGTTTAAATAATTTTTTCACATTTCGAATACTTGAAATTTAACACTAATTTTAATTTTTTAAATTAAAATTTAATTAAAACATTCTCATACATAAATAATGCTTGTATCACTGTATGAATAAATCTATTTTCTTAAACTGCATTCATTTGATTGATTGATTTATATATATTTTTAAGTCATCATATAAGAATCTCTCTTTCTTATTTAATATAATTATTTTTTAACTATTTATTTTTTCAGAGCTAAGAAAGCATGATAAATGCAATGGAAAACAACACTGTATAATAATTTTTAATTGCAGTTTCAGACAATATATGCTCTAAAAGATAGATGTTCCACAGAAATAATTAAAAGAAAAAAGCAAACAATACTGTAGGAACTTAACTACAAATAACTAATTTTCGACGGACCATCTTCGTTGTTTTAATATTTTTAATTTGTACGATCACATACATCAAGTATTTACACTATTTACAACGAAGAATAAGATTTATAATAGGTAGAACATAAAGTAATAATTGTGGGCGTCAATAAATTTAAAGTTCTTTGCCCACGTCCATTGTACTTGGCTTCTCATAGCCTTCTGCCGGTGATCCGCGACGGGGTGGCGCGCATGCGTCAACATCCCGCCCGGCCTTGCTATGTTGTCATGCAAGAACTTACAATATTTTTTTTTTTGCAAAACTTCAAATTTACAATTTCACATAACATGAATAGATAAAATAATAACAAATAAATGAATGTAACATAATATCAATATTTCGCACAACACATAGAATTAGAAAAAAGATTAACTGATTATAATAAACAGAAATTTTCATAATTAACTAACAAATTTAGAGTAATATATATAATACAGTAAATTAATATAATAAATGTTCATATTCATTTTTACTCCTCGATAGGCAGCACACACAATCTGGAGATGGATCTTTTGTAAATCCCCTTGGTAGTTTTTATATCTACCAATCTAACTTTATTATCCTGACCAGGATATAGCTTTATTACACGCCCTAAAACCCACTTGCATGGTGGAAGATTTTCTTCCCTGACTAAAACCATGTCTCCGATTTTTAAATTTTCTTTATCAATTATCCATTTTCTGCGCTGTTGTAGGTTATTTAAGTAAGAAAGACTCCATCTTTTCCAGATTGCCTGAACTGACTTCGTAATATTTTGCCAAGCACTTAGGCGATTTTTCTCAATATTGATTAAAGAGGGTTCAACAACAGCCGTTATTGGCCTTCCAATAAGAAAATGGGCTGGAGTTAAAACCTCTAAATCTTCAATACTTGAAGTTAGCGGTGTCAGTGGTCTCGAGTTCAAGATCGCTTCCACTTGAGTAACAAGTGTAAGCATTTCTTCAAATGTAAATTTTGAATTACCCGCTATCCGTTTAAAATGGTATTTAAACGCTTTGATATTTGCTTCCCATAGACCACCCCAATTTGGACTCCTTGGAGGAATAAAAACCCATTCTATTTTTTCCTCTGCAAAAAATTTGAATAAGGATTCTTCCTTATCTCTTACCAGTTTATACAAGGCATTTAGTTCCCTGTTGGCGCCTACCATATTGGTCCCATTATCCGAAAATATTTTATGACACTTGCCCCTTCTCGAAATAAATCTTTTTAACGCAGCTATCAGAGCTTGTGAAGTTAAATCACTGATAAGTTCAAGATGTATAGCTTTTGTTACTAGACAAATGAAAATACAAACATAAATTTTGATTTCTGGACCTTTCCTTCCATATTTATTTTTGATTAAAAAGGGTCCAGACAAATCTACCCCAGTTGAATTAAATGTTTTATCTGGCGTTATTCTTTGTTTTGGCAAGTTTCCCATTTTTTGTTCACATACTTTCGGATTTGCTTTAAAACAGACTAAACATCTGTGCACAATTTTTTTACAAAGATTTCTCCCATGAATGGGCCAATATTTTTGCCTAACCTGAAACAGAAGATGTTGGGGACCAATATGAAAATATTTTTCATGATAATATTTTACAATTAATTCCGTTAATTTATTTTTTGAAGGAAGTACATAAGGATGCTTAATCGAATAAGATAACTGCGAAATTTGCAGTCTCCCCCCTACCCTTATTAAACCATTTTCATCCAAAATGGGGATAAATTAAAAATTTTACTTTTATGCGATACATTACCGCCACTTTTCAAGGCAGATATTTCAGTATGAAATTCCTCCTCCTGCAGCTGTTTCAGTAGGAAGTCTTCTGCCTTTGTCAGCTCTTCAGGCATCAGCGGTCCTTTCTTCTTTTCTAAAGGATTTCTTAGATTGTGAAGAAACCTGAAAAGAAAACTACATATACGTAATATTTTTAAAAATCTATTACTACGATTTATCAGATAGTTCAAAATAGTAAAGTCTTTTTTCAAATTTAGAGTCACTGCATTTTCAGATTTTAATTCAGGAGTGTAGTCTTCCTCATTTAGTTCTGAAAAGTCAATAAAAGATTGTTTGTTTTTCGGAAATTCAGGATCTTTCAGAAATTCAGCACCTGTCCACCATGTGGCGCTGTTTGTTAGGCTTTCAGCAGTCATCCCTCGAGACAACAGGTCAGCAGGATTTTCTTTACTTGCACAATGGAACCAAGAGTTAGGGTTTGTCAGGCTGGCAATTTCTTGAACACGGTTGGCGACAAACTGCTTCCATCGGGTTTTAGTACCCTTTATCCAGAAAAGCACTATCTGCGAATCAGTCCAGTGATATTCAACAGAAGGTCTTTTAAGGTTTACAGTATTTTTCACTTTGGTGATCAGACGAGCTGCGACCAGGGCACCCAATAATTCAAGGCGAGGTAGTGTAACACCGCTGAGGGGAGCTACACGGCTCTTGGAAGTCAAAAGTTTTACTGAAATACCATTTTTTGATTTTGTTCGTACATAAATGGCAGCGCCATATGCTTTTTTGCTAGCATCGCAAAAACTATGTAATTCAACTACATCTTCTGGGGAAGTGGCATCAAGGACGAATCTAGGGACTTCAAGCTCTTTTAACAAGGGTAATTCCGAACACCATTTCATCCACTCTTTTTCGATATTTGGTGATAATGATTCATCCCATTTGGTTTTAGTTGTCCAGATATCTTGAATGATAATTTTTGCTCTGACAGTGAATGGAGAAATTAACCCTAAGGGGTCGAAAATTCTCCCTACGGCTTGAAGAATGGTACGTTTTGTAATTTTATTTTTGGATATAAAGTTCAACAAACTCTTGATATCTACAATCAAATTATCTTTATTAGTATCCCAAGATAGTCCCAAGATCTTTGTCTGATTTATACCTAAGCTGATGGTAGATTCTACAGGGTATGTATCAAATTTTTCGCTTTTCCACTGCTCTGTTAATTCGGTATCGTTACTTATCCATTTTCTAAGGGACATTCCTGCGGCTTCCATAATATATTTTGCACTTCGTGATAATTCAAGTGCTTCGTTAAAATCATTACCTCCAGAAATTAAGTCGTCTACGTAAAAACATTTATCTAAAAGTCGAACAGTAGCGGGAAATTCTTCTCTATACTTCTCAATGTGATGTCTAATAGTAGCAGCGAGTAAGAATGGACTTGAACACACCCCAAAATTAACTCGATTGAAACGATAAATCTGTAATTTGGGTTTTTTGTGTGCATGCGGTTCTTCATCACTCCAGAAAAAACGAACAGCGTCTTTATGTTCATCAGCGAGACAGATTTGTAGAAAGGCTTGTTTAATATCAGAACAAAATGCTATTTTGTTTAATCTAAAATTAATTAAAACATCCAAAAGATTCGGATTTAAATTTATCCCCTGCCATAGGCAATCATTCAGTGACAGCTGATTATTTTGATGACTCCCTGCATCAAATACGATTCTTGTTTTGGATGTTAAGCGACCTTCCTTTCTTACTGCCTGATGAGGCAAATAATAAATAGGTTTGTTTAAATTATTTTCTGCTGTACTGGGTTCAACTATTTCTATTATTTTTTGATTTACGTAATCACGAATAATCTCTCTATACTGTTCATATAATTCTCTATCATATTTAAAACGTCTCCATAAACTTAAAAATCGTTGTTTCGCTAACGTGTAATTATCGGAAAGTTCATTATAGGGTCTTCTAAAGGGCAAGTGTACAACGTAGCGTTTGTTTTTAAACTGAATCGTTTCATTAAAAATTTCTATAGCTTTATCACTTTCTTTTTGAATTGGATCGTCTCTTATTCCAATGCTTTCTAGATCGAAAAAGAGTTTAAGAGTGCTACTAAGGGAATCGTCTGACAAAACGAAACACTGTTTCGAATTATTCAGTTCTGTTTCTTCAACCTTTCCACACGCTAGCCATCCAAATTCGGTTTCCTTAAAAAACAAATCGTCATTTATTTTATAAGTATTATCCTTTAAAACTTTGAATAATATATCTGCACTGATTAACGCTTCTATTTCATTCGGTTCAAAAAATGTCTCGTCACTCAATTTCAAAAATTCTGGAATTTTTATGTCTGAAATGTTTAATTTATTGCATGGTGTAAGCCCAGTTATTTTATCTACAATCAAAAATTCTACTGGTTCACTAAAAGAACAATCTTCATTTGAAATAAAGGTATCTAATTTCCACTTAATATTTTGGGTCAATCCATTCAAACCTGAAACTGGAGTTTTTATTTTTTCTCTTTTAATTCCTAAACATTCACTCATCTTTTCAGTTAAAACGCACACATTTGAAGCCGAATCCAGAACGCATCTTATTTTTATTCTTTTTTTGTTTTCGCATTGAACATAAATATAAGCTGTCGAAAACAGAATACTTTTTCTATTTTCTTTTAAATATCTGCTATTATTACTCAAAACGGAAGCATTTAATTGCGCAACCCTTTTGTATTCATCTGAGTCTGGAACCGGGGTTTTGGCGCCAGAAGAAAAACATAATAATCTGTTGTGCTTCATTCCGCAGGTGCATTTGAATTTTGATAAGCAATCATTTTTCTTATGATTTTGCCTAAAACAAACCTCACAAAGCTTGTGAAGGCGTATTATACTTAATCTTTCGTTAATGTTTAATTTCAAAAATGCATCACATTTATAAATAGGGTGATAAGTATTTTTACAAACAACACAATTTTTGTTTTTATTTTCATGCATTAAAAGAGTTTTAGATTTGTTAATAGCCGGAAAGTTTTTGTTAGTATTTTTATTTCCGCTAGTCATATTCGTTCTATTAATAGATAATAAAACTGATTCTCGTTGTTCCAAAAATTTGATAAATTCTTCAAAGGTGGGAACATTTTTTGATTTATGGGATAACTCAAAATTCTTTCTAGATTCTCTGTCTAACTTTGCTACGAGAATATTTACAATGAAAACATCTGATAATTTATTTTGCTCATATTTCAGAACTTTCAAGGCACGCAGATTTTTCTGTATACAATCAATCATATTTCTTATCTCTTTGGGATTTTCTGTTTGAATTTTCTCAAAATTCAGAATATTTTGTACATGAATATCAACAATTAATCGCTCGTTATCATAGCGATTTTCTAATGCATTATATAATGATTCAAATGTATCAAAATTACTAACTAGATTTTTAGCATCAGATTTGAGACAAGATCTAAGATAATATAATTTCTGCGACTGATTAATGTGAACATTATTGGTTATTAAATCATCAAATTGTTCTTTAAAAGAACTGAATTCCTCATATTTTCCTGAAAATTCAGGTAATACTAAAGGAGGAATTTGAGTTTTAATTTCAAAGTTATCTTGAGATGCATTTTCAGTCGCATTTATTTTTTTATGAGAATCAAATTTCTTATAAGAATTAATAAGAGTATTAATTCTTACCTCTAATTTTTCCAGACGTTCTTCACATGAGTCAAGGTCGTCATCTATGGTTGCTTGTTCAGCATCTTTCAAGTCTTGAATTTCGTAGTATTTTTGTCGTAATTCATCGATTTTTGTTTGTAGCAGTTCTATGTTCTTTAATTTCACTTTTAGTTCCACTACATCTATATCGTAATTTTCGGCATTCGTGCCTTCTACATAGTTTTCAATTCTAGTTATCTTCCCTTTCAAGGAAGATTTCAATTTATTATTTTTATCCATAAGTCGCTTATTACAAGCTCCGGTTTCTCGACGGAGCCACTTTTTGTAGGAACTTAACTACAAATAACTAATTTTCGACGGACCATCTTCGTTGTTTTAATATTTTTAATTTGTACGATCACATACATCAAGTATTTACACTATTTACAACGAAGAATAAGATTTATAATAGGTAGAACATAAAGTAATAATTGTGGGCGTCAATAAATTTAAAGTTCTTTGCCCACGTCCATTGTACTTGGCTTCTCATAGCCTTCTGCCGGTGATCCGCGACGGGGTGGCGCGCATGCGTCAACAAATACCTATAAAAAATTTTTAAAATAAAAGCTCTCAGAAGTTCTTTTCGATCAAAACAATAACACAAAACTTCCAGGGTTTAAGCTGAGTAAAAATTTTCTTTAACAAAAAGGCTAAAATCAGAAAAAAAGTTTTAGCAAAATGCCAGAAACAGTAGAAAAAGATGAATATTAGTTTACACATTATTTTAAACGCCTCAATATGTTTGATTTTCATTTGTAAATTAAACTTAAAAGTTTTTAATGAGGTCTTTAAAGAGTTATACACAGAAGGTAATTTTTTTTTTTTTAATCTGAAATGGAAAACAAGAAAGTAATTAATTGTACTTATCACTGTAACCAGATCAATTCGAATATAGTACAAGCAGGGTTGGGTTTTTGCCGGCAAAAATGCATTTTTGCCAGGACAGCGGCAAAAAGTGGAAAAAACCAGGCAAAAAGCGGCAAAAATGGAAAAAATTGGCAAAAATGGAAAAAATTAGGAAAAGTGGAAAAATAAAATTAGAACAAAACAATCCCTTTCAATTTTCACCTTTTACACTTTGGCACCTCAATGAAAAAAATGTTTGAAGATTTTTTAATTTAAAAAGTAATTATAATTAATTAATTAATATAATATATAACCAGTGTCCGACAAATTTCCGGTGCCAGGGTGACTATAAATATCCATTGGTGACCAGTTACGGCAGACTGACAAAAAAAAATTTCATGCATTTACAATATTTTTTATGTATATTTTTGTTTTTCCACCCACCTTCTTGTCTTGGTATAAAAGATGACATTGCTGATGTATTGAATGAATAGTATGAGTTTAATGTTTTCTGAAAAATGTAACAATTATTTCTGTTTTTGAAAGATGTTTTTCCATGAAAGATAAATTCCCATATTTATTACTACTTTATTTATTTTCTTACTACTATACTGGTTCTTTCCATGTCAACATCTGTGTGTTAAACAAGATTCAAGCATCATAAACACTATCTAAAGCAAACTATGTTCGAATTTACAACGAGAAAGTTTAAATAGTATGATATTTATCAAATGGATTCTCTTTAAAAGGAATTCTGTCCTGAAAAATTAATAGACAAATAGTATTTTAAAGCCAAAACTTAAACACTCTCAATCTATTTAATGATTATATTAAAGGTAAAAATAATATTTATTTCTGTGGATTTTTTTTCCCCCAATAGTTTTTTATCTTTATAAATAAAAAATAGTTGTTTTCTTAAAAATTTCCTTAGTTCACATTTTTAACTGAATAGTTCATTTATTCAATGTAAAATAATATGTGAATAACCTGCATTAATTATACAATTATGAAATATTATTAAGTTTTGCTGTGTGCAGGACCGGCTCTAATGTTTTTGCCGCCGTAGGCAAACCTCAAAAGTGCCGCCCCCCCCCCCCCACAAATTTTAAAACTTTCAAAAATAATAATAATAATAATAATAATAATAATAATAATCATACATTTATATATAAAAAAAAAATCATAAAATCGGTCTAATTGAATTGAGCTAAGTAAGCAATACTCATATAATATTTACTACTATTTCTTCTAAGTTAAAAACACAAAATCTTTGGAACTAATACTAGTACAGACAATATTTTCTAAACAGCAAAGAATAAAAAATGCTAGTACAACATACAAAATTTAAACCTGAATAAAATAATTTCTTTCGAAACTTTTTTTTCTGCAAATCTCTAATAACTTCTTGTATATCTAATTTGTTACTCAATTCATGTTCAATGGCCAACATTGCTAACCCATTGAGTCGATTTTGACAAGACATGGTTTTAAGTACTTTTTTTTTTTTAATCATTTTTAGTTTAGAAAAAGATCTTTCTCCGTTAGCAAAAGTTATGGGCAAGGTTAACAAAAATTTTAAAGCAATTCTTAAATTCGGCCCAATGTTAAGGAAGGTAATGAATTTAAGGACGTCAACTGGACATTCTTTTTTTTTTTTCAAAAGTTAAGAAAATAAAGTATATTTTACCAGCCAATTTTAAAATGTTAAAATCAGAGGAATCACCACCTATTAAGTCGTTTCCCAGATCTTTACAGTGTGTCAGTAATTCATTTTTGCACGTGTCTTTAAGTTTGTGGACATTGCATAAAAATTCAAAAGAATGATTATGATTATTCAATAAATTTGATGTCAGCTTAAGTGCACTAAAGCCGAAGGCAGCAGGAACCCGAAGCAGTTGGTTAAAAATATTAAAAAAATGTATTTTCGCAGTGGTCTGAACTATTCTGAAAGTTTGAAATATCTAGCTAGTCGGGAAGTTAGTTAAATAAATTTTCTGTCGAATCATATAAACTCTGCCGAAGGCAGTAGGGACCTGAAGCAGTTGACTAAAAGTATTAAAAAAAGTATTGTCACTGTGTTCTGAGCTATCCTGAAAGTTTCAAATATCTAGCTAGTCGGGAAGTTAGTGAAAAATCGATTGCAAGCTTTGTACTGGTAACGCTGCCGAAGGCAGCAGGAACCCGAAACAGTTGGCTAAAAGTTTTAAAAAAATACATTTTCACCGTGTTCTGAACCATTGTGAAAGTTTCAAATGTCTAGCTAGTCAGGAAGGTAGTTAAATAAATTTTCTGTTGAATCATATAAACGCTGCCGAAGGCAGTAGGGACCTGAAGCAGTTGACTAAAAGTATTAAAAAAAGTATTGTCATCGTGTTCTGAGCTATCCTGAAAGTTTCAAATGTCTAGCTAGTCGGGAAGTTAATGAAAAATCGATTGCAAGCTTTGTACTGGTAACGCTGTCGAAAGCAGTAGGAATCCGATGCAGTTGATTAAAAATATTTAAAAATTGCATTTTCGCCGTGTTCTAAACTATTCTGAAAGTTTCAAATGTCTAGCTAGTCGGGAAGTTAGTTAAATAAATTTTCTGTTGAATCATATAAATGCTACCGAAGGCAGTGGGGACCTGAAACAGTTGACTAAAAGTATTTAAAAAATGTGTTGTCACCGTGTTCTGAGCTATCCTGAAAGTTTCAAATGTCTAGCTAGTCGGAAAGTCAGTGAAAAATCGATTGCAAGCTTTGTACTGATAACGATGCCGAAGGCAGCAGGAACTCGAAACAGTTGGCTAAAGGTATTACAAAAATGTATTTTCACCGTGTTCTGAACTATTCTGAAAGTTTCAAATGTCTAGCTAGTCGGGAAGTTAGTTAAATAAATTTTCTGTTGAATCATATAAGCGCTGCCGAAGGCTGCGGGACCTGAAATAGTTGACTAAAATTATTAGAAAAATGTACTGTCACCCTGTTGTGAGCTGTCCTGAAAATTTCAAATATCTAGCTAGTCGGGAAGTTAGTTAAAAATCGATTGCAAGATTTGTCCCTGACAAACACACAAACAAACAAACAAACAAACATATAAACAAGAATCGAAGTTAATAAAAACATGGTAAAAATGTTCATTGAAATTGCATTGAAATTCTGATTGGCCAATGGAAACATGTCTTAACAAAAAATTGATCTCCCCCCCCCCCCCCCATCCAATGAATCTGGTGGACGTTATTGCATAAATAAAGCATTGTTTTAAATCTGACATCACTGTTGCCAATTGAAACTCAAATTTTGCCGTGTTTTTACGGACAACTCAAAATGTCCCTATCTTATGGCTGAGGATGTCCTAGAACGTTCTTACATACTTACCCACACAACACACTTCATCCCGATTAGGTTGATATTACGTAATCGCGATCAAATATTACGTCCCATTACGTTGAAATTTCCTATCTGCTTTGGTTGATTTTTGGTTGAAATGTCACAAGCAAAGTTGTAACATGGCCCCAAATGAGACTTAGTTGGTACGTAATATCAACCAACTTGTTATGTAAGACATCCAGAGTTTGTTCAATTCATGTAAAATCAACCAAATTTGGATGTAAATGCAACATTGTGTTTTCAGCCATTTCATGTAATATCAACTAGATTTGGATGTAAAATATACATCCAGATCTCATCTAAATCATGTAAAATCAACCAAAATTGAATATGGAATATACATCTAGATTTCATCCAGGTTTTATAGAAATTACGTAAAATCAACATAGCTGATGCATTTTTCTTTTCTTCTTTCTTTCTCTTTTAAGAATTTTAATGCACTTATTTTAAACAGGGGAACCAAAAGCATTGACCTTGTTTTTTATAATGCAGAGATTAATTTTAAACATAAATGTGATATTTATTTTCAACATCAGGATTTAAAAATATATGCTTAAAATCAATACCTGTATATTTTTGTCTAAAATTAATATTTGCATAATAAAAAGCAAGACCAATGCTTTTGGCTTCCCTGTTTAAAATAAGTGCATTAAAATGCTTAAAAGAGAAAGAAAAAAAAAAGAAAAATGCATCAGTTATGCTGATTTTATGTAACTCCTATAAAACTTGGGGATGAAATCTAAATGTATATTCCACATCCAATTTTGGTGGATTTTAATGGAATTCATTACCCAGGCAGAAAATTTGGCAAGATAGCTTTTTTTTTTTTTTTCAGATAAAACTTTGTATATCATCTTATTAGAATATGAGACATATTTTACACATTGCAAAATACTGTTTTTTTTTTTTTGTACAGGCAACAATTATTATTTTTTCAAATTCCTTGAAAATTTCTAGTTGGTTTCATAAAATTCTGCACCAATTTTTACTTCCTCATACAAAGTATAAGGAATTATAGTAATCCCGATTTGCGAAATGGATTTTGTATTTCACATTGCTCGAAAACGAATGATCGCTGAATGTTGCCAATTTATATGTGTGACTGTCATGATGTCTAGTTGTACACCTGCAAGTGTCGTCTTAACACGAGCTCTCGTTTTAGCGATATAAGCGACTTTACACGATTTTTCGTGACGTCGTACGCATGTGTGTGTATGTCACATAACTCGAAAACGATTGGACATAGAAAGTTGCGAATTGGTACATAGGTTTGTTATAACATCCAGTTGTGCACCTCCCTTTTTGGACTTCGTATGATTTTCCGTTTTGGAGATATTTAAGAAAATTAGGTTAATAATGACCAAAAATACAAAGGTTTTGGCCATAAAGTAACAAAAAACTTTAACTCAAAAACTGTTTGGACAAATATTGCAATCGAATTTTAACTGACTTCCTGACTAGCCAGACTTTTGAAATTTTTAGAAAAGCTCAGAACACGTTGACAATGCATTTTCTAAATATTTTTAGCCAACTGTTTTGGATACCTGCTGCCTTCAGCAGCTTTTATATGATTCAACAGAAAATTTATTTAACTACCCGACTAGCTAGACATTTGAAACTTTCAGAATAGTTCAGAACACAGTGAAAATGCATTTTTTTTAAATACTTTTAGCCAACTGCTTAAGATACCTGCTGCCTTAGGCAGCGTTACCTGTACAAATCTTGCAATCAATTTTTAACTAACTTCTCCACTAATTAGACATTTGAAACTTTCAGGATAGCTAGAACACAGTGACAATGCATTTTTTAAGTATTTTTAGCAAATAGTTCTAGGCCACTGCTGTCCTCGGCAGCGTTTGTATGGTTCCAACAGAAAATTTATTTAACTAACTTCTCGACTAGCTAGACATTTGAAACTTTCAGAATAGTTCAGAACAGTGCGAAAATGCATTTTTAAAATACTTTTAGCCAATTGTTTCGGATCCGTGATGCCTTCAGCAGCGTTACCAGTACACATCTTGCAATGATTTTTAACTGACTTCCCGACTAGCTAGACATTTGAAGCTTTCAGAAAAGCCCAGAACCAGTTGTAAATGCATTTTTAAAATTATTTTTAGCCAACAAGCCAACTGTTTCAGATACCTGCTGCTTTCAGCAGCATTTATATGATTCAACAGAAAATTTATTTAAGTAACTTTTGAACCAGCTAGACATTTGAAACTTTCAGAATAGTTCAGAACACAGTGAAAATGCATTTTAAAAATACTTTTAGAGAACTGTTTCGGGTCCCTGCTGCCTTCGGCAGCGTTTATACGGTTTCAAAAGAAAATTTATTTAACTAACTTCTCGACTAGCTAGACATTTGAAACTTCCAGAATAGTTCAGAACATGGTGAAAATGCAATTTTTTAATACGTTTAGAGAACTGTTTCAAGTCCCTGCTGCCTTCGGCAGCGTTACAAATACAAATCTTGCAATTGATTTTTAACTGACTTCTTGACTAGTTAGGCATTTGAAACTTTCAGAAAAGCTCAGAACACATTGACAATGCATTTTAAAAATATTTTTAGCCAACTGTCTCGGGTCTAATGATAATGCTTTACATTATGTATATATTTCTAAAGGTGTATAAGGAAGTCATGTGGTGTCCACATCAGTTTTTTTCTTTTGCAGAAGTACAAGATCAGTATTGGTGGAATAAAATCTGAAATTAATCTTGGGAACAGGAGATTGTATGCAAAGCCTAACTATCTATTTCTTGTTGACTTGTAATATCATGCACTTTTAAAATGACATATTTTCTGAAAATCTGTTGATATTTTTGAAGATTACCTGCTATGAAAATTAACAGCATTTATTCTTAATATTAAAAAAGTGAAGATATTACAAAATCAAATGTCGTAAAGCAATAACAGAAGGTTTAATTGCAACATTAAATTTATATACATATATATATTTTTTTTTTCAAAAGAAAAGAAAAAAAAATCTGATATAACAGTAGGTTTTAATAGCAGAAATAGTACAGCATAGCAGAGAGCTCGGCAGATTAATTTAAAAACACACACACAAAAAAAAGCCAGGCTTCAATAAAGTACTTAAATAATCTGGTGTATCACTCACACGACTTCCTCTTTCCCTGCATTTTAATATTATATAAGTAGATTGCTTAAGGCTTGAGATAAATAACGTAGGATAATAAAGCTCAATGTAATTCAAAAATAATTTAAAACTGGTTTAGGAATAGTTATTCGACATATAATTGTATGTAAGAGGGATACCAACCCCTCAAGCCCCGCTCAACAGTAGTGCTTAGAGTTATTTAAAAAAAAAAAAAAGGGCTGTTATTAATTTGACTTCAAACTTACCAATTTTGATCAAACTGTTAAGTGGCAACTTAAAAAGTACTTCAAAATATCAAATTCGAATTTCATGCAGTTACTTTTTTGTACTTTCTCTTCCCACATAGGTAATGTATTGTTTATCAGTCAAATTTTTGAAAGTGTGTTTTTATCATATGTACACATTTTGAGGCCCCCTGAATCCAAAAACCATGTTTTTAGCGGTTAGTCTGAGTGTGTATCTGTTATCAACATATCTCAAGAACAAATAATAGCAGAAAGTTCAAACTTAGTATTCTAAATGCATATCATATAGGGATGTTACAGTAAACTTTTCGTTGAGACCAAGCAAATGGATTGTGTACAGGAACATCCAAGTGAATTCAAATACATTGTCTAAGGGAAAATATCTGGCAAATACAGTGTAACATCTACAGGCTGACTTAACCAAAATGGAATATATATATATATATATATTTTAATTCTTAAAAGCATGTTTTGTGTAGATTGTGGTATGAAAATTATTCATCATTCATTTACAAGGCCAATTAAAGTATTTAGATGGGGCTATACTTGGAGGAATCATAATTCCTTTTGCATTAAATGCTTTTCAAAGAAGACTAATTTTTAATATAAAGTATTCTTAATAGTGCATATTGATTATAGACAATATACAGGGATACTCAGAATTAAGCAAAATGTTCTTTTCTATTGAATCTAATTAACAGAAGTGGTTTGTATATTTTACTGTGGTGCCGGACACTGCACATTTAATGTTTCATATGCATAGTGTAAATAAAGTAATTTTTGAAGTTTTATTTTCAACTTTGTTTTTTGTATTATATCATGTTTTGAAGTGGCCTGATTACGAAAGTCCAATTTTTAGCAGTTGATCTGTATGCTGTATGTGTATCTGTTATCGCATAACTTAATAGTAAGTAACTGCAGGAAATTCAAATTTAGCACTTTGAATTTCATATTAGGTTACTGGCAAAAATTTTATAAAGACTGGCAAGTTTGAAGGTAAATTAATAATAGCCTAGTTTTTTTTTTTTTTTTGTTTTTTTAAATAATTCTATGCACAAAACTGCATATCAAATAAAATTGTTTTTAAAACTATTTTAGAATGTTCTAAAAGTATATTGAATTTTATTATCTCATGCTATTGAACTTAAAATTTAATATGCAATCAATCATTATAATATTGAAATGCAGGGGAAGAGAAAGTGATGTGTGTGACACACCAGATTTTTTAAGATATGGTAATATAAATACATACAGATTAATCACTAAAAATTGGACTTTTGTGTAATCAGGTTACCTCAAAACATGATATTATACAAGAAAAAACAAATTTAAATTTCAAAAATTACTTTTTTTACAGTATGAATCTGAAAAACTAATTTTTCTTTCTGAGCAGTGTTCGTCGACACAGTAACGTGCATCGAAGCACTCTCATCAATTACACTGAATATAAAACAACATTTAGCTCAATTTTTGGTAGCTCTGTTGTCATATTGTCTATAAACAATATTGTGTACTTAAATTTAGTCCCAATCAAAAAACACCTAACAAAAAATGAATTACTATTCCAGCAATTTTCAAGTATAGCTAGGCTGACCTGATCAAAATACCTTTATAATAGAGAAGCGTTAAAAATTGCTACAATTATCCAATTATGGATGTATTTTTTCATTCCTATTACATAAGGACTAAAAATAAAGTATTACTGATTAATAATTTACTTTCTACAATTATTTAAAACTTAGAAAAATGCCTTCAAAAAAAAAAAAAAAAAAAAAGGAAGTCCCCATTTGTCCCCAGAAAATGGAGACGTTTGGTCAATATAAATATAGCCCCAAATATCCAAATATTTTGGGTAGCCCTGTAAACAAAAGATGAATGATTTCCATATCACAATATACACAAAACATGTTTTTATACATTATAAAAAAAATTGTTTAAGTCAGCTTAATGCTGTTACACTGTACTTACTCGAAATTTTTCCAAGGATAATATGTTTGAATTCTCTTGGATGCCCTTGTAGACAAACTACTTGCTTGATCTCAAAGAAAAGTTTAGTGTAGCGTCCCTATATGATGCGCATTTTGTTCATTACAGTTTGGACTTTCTGCTACTATTTGTTCTAGAGATATGTTGATAACAGACAGATATACAGACTAACTGCTAAAAACATGATTTTCAGATTCAGGGGGCCTCAAAACATTTAAATTCAACAAAAACTCAATTTCAGCTATTTGATTCAAAAAAAAAAAAAAAAAAAAAAAAAAAACTTTCTCTACCATGTATACAGATAAGAAAAGTAATACAATTTACATCATGTCTCTAGATTACTGTTCTTTTGTACATTCTTTGTTTTCTTTTTATATGCAGATATTACTTAATTTATTAATTGCTAATAGCTTCATGTGATTTAAAACTTAGTTTAGCAGTTCTATACTGCAGTCTGCAAATCATTACAAAAAATTCTGTCTGTAAATCCCCCCCCCCCCCCAACACACAAATATAAAAAAGTATCCCTGCAGTTTTAAATTCATAAAATAGATAATCAGCCTTATCCCCTAGTAATAGCAATATTACTTATACTCTACAAATATAAATATGTAAAGAAAATATTGTAATCATGACAAAAATTTTACTTTGAGATTTTGGTATTTCGATAGGCTTTGAGGTCTCAGAGTTCATTTTTGCTATTTTCACGATACTATCTGCATGTGTGTGTAGTATATATGTGTGAGTGAACATGATAGCATCTGAATGCATTGATGAATTTACCTGAATGTTGGTATATATGCTATAGGTCACCGTAACACAAGACCTATTGATTTTGGAGTATCTAGTGCTTAGTTATTTTATAGTGACACAATGCGAAATTCTTTAACATTATGATCTACAGGCTCAAATTCTTTAAAGTACAATAATGTTAAAGAACACACTATATGGAGAAAATTACTCAAATGCCCTATTATAATTTTCTCTTCTCTTCATTTAACAACTTCGCTTACTTTAATTTATCAGAAAGTCAAACAGAGTCACTCCAGATTTTTTCATATAAAATTAATTTAGCATACATGGATCACCCACTGAGCATAACCTAATCTAAAAGAATCACATCTATAATAGTAAAATTTATGTCTATAAATAACAAGTGTTTTCTTTAATTAACAACTAATGAACATTAATTATTATTCACCTAATTCCTTGTAAATAATTTTGAACAATTTTTTAAATAACATTTTTTGAACCTTTCTCATGATTTTTGAATTGCTACAACTTTGTCTTAAAAGCTTATAATAAAAACATTACATTCTTCCAATTTACATTAAACTGATATCACAAATATGTCAAATGGAGACACAGAATCCAAATTAGAAAAATGCATCAATTCCACATTTTACTATTACTAAAAAACATGAAACTTTTATACTGTAATTAAAGATAAAACTTAATAGCTTTATTCAGAGCTAATATATATAGCATTATTTCCAGATCCAGAACTTCCTCAGCACATGTTTTAGGTGATGTTGACAGTTGAAACTGATTTTTTTGTCACTCTCCTTTTTTGATCTCAGTAAATGGCACCACTTTCAGTCTAGGACCAGAACTGGTTCATTATAGATGCAGCTACAAACCGGTTCCAGGCATAGACTGAATGTGACACCATCCACTGAGATCTGAAGTATTTTGGAGAACTTTCCGAACCAAAAAATTTTTTCAGTCTCCAGAAATTAGAGCAAAAATCGGTTCAAATGTTGTGCAAAAAGTTTTTATGTAATAGCAGCATAAGTGTACAATTTTCAAATATTTTAAATACCACCATATAAATTTTATCTTTATGAACATATCCATTCCCATTGTCTCTCTAAGTTGCATCCCCTTTTGATGCTCAAAGGACTTGACTCTTGGGGGTACATACAAATGAAACACTTCCAGTTGCAAAGCCATTTTCAGGCGTTCCAAATGTATGACTGCAGTCGGCAGCAAAAGTATCCGAGCACTAGCAAAAATTCCTATGTGAAAAAAGCACACTTGACACTGTTTTGTTAAATAAATCCTTGTCGAATCATGTTCTTAGACTGACTAAGAACAGGATTCGACAAGGATTTATTTAACAAATCTGCATTAAGTGTACTTTTTTTACATAGGAATTTTCGCTAGTGCTCTGTTACTTTTGTTGCCGACTGTATTTGCAAAACACTTGCAAAATTTACGTCATCGAAATTGCAAGCGTTCCGTTTGTATGTAACCCTTGACTTTTTTTTTTTTTTTTTTTTTTTAGCAGCATTTCATACCACCTGGCATCCAACAAAGTTGGATCACATTAATTACATGCAGTTAAATTCCTGATTACCTCCATGTTTTCTCATTGTGATGCATAATGGTGATCGTGAAGTAAAACTGCAAAGTTAATCACTAATTCAAATCACTGTAATTAATATGATCCAACTTTTTTGGACGACAGGTTGTATCAATGAAATGCAGCTAAAAAGAAGCCAAGAATCAAGTCTCAGTGAATGTCAATATTAGAAACAAAATTAAACTCAGTGCAATTATTAGATAAAATATAAAAACAAGAGAAAAAATTTAGAAAGTACTTACGTAGCTTAAAAACACACATATTTTTACCAAAACTGATTTGTTTTTTTTTTTTTTACATATGCTTTTTTTTTTTTTTTTTTTTTTTTTAAATATGCTTATATATATACATACATACGTATTTTCTATTTGATTAAACATATTAATTTTATTTGTGCTTTGTTCCATATGCTGAATTTGTTTTAATTACTACAAATTGTGGACTGTTCGGCAAGATACAACGAAGGACTGACTTCCAACCTACCTGTATTGGTTTGAGATTCAAATTTCAAAAAGAATCAAAAGAAACAATATGTATTTATGCATTTTTATTTAAAAAATTACATAAAATTTCTTTATTTGCATAGCGAAGCTAATTGAACATTACTAATTTAATTCAACATCTAATGTTTTTCTCTGTAATAGACAAGTTCTCGCAGCACCTGCAGAGAGAGAAAATAAAAAACATTTCAAAAGGAAAAATAAATAAATAAATAAAAACTGACAGTTATGTTCTCCCATAAACCAAAAATTATATTCAATAACAATATGAAAGTTGTGGTATTTATAAGAAACAATTTTGTATGATTATTTAATTGAAACCAATCAGTTTTGAATTTTCTCATCTACAATAAGTACTAGATTTTTCAATAATACGAGTAAATCTTCATATATAAAAAAGACAGTGTCTGGATGTGTGTCTCCAGACAGCATAACACTAAAATGGTAATAAGGACAGTCATGTGATTCAACACGAAGATACTTACTGAGATGTCCTAGTACATTATGAAGCCCAATTTTTCAAATTTTTCATCATTTTTTAATTAATTGAAACATGATAATAATAATATTATATTAACTTTAAATTAGTTGACAAACATATTAAAATTAAACGTGAATAATAATAATAATTATAAGAGAACATCATTATAGCTTAAAAATTTTGAAACAATTATTGATAAACGTTAATATATATACTTCATGATGCTAAAAACAAACAGCTATTAAAGGTTAGTTCTATTATAATTAATTTTTTCTAATTATTTTTTATATTTTTACTGTGAAATTGTAGGTAATAAACTGTCAATGATATCACATTTGACTGAATAGCACTCTAAACTCTACGAATCAAATTTTATTTTATAAGCTTTATTTATCCTAGGCTTATTGCTTCCTAGGTGATTTTTTTTAACATGATTTATACAGATCACATAATGCAATGATCTCTATCCAAATGTATGGAAAAAAATATAAATTATTTTAAAAGCTACTAAAAAACATAAAAAGAAAAGCAGTTCTGCAGACTATGGAATATATTTTCCTTTACATTTATTGCCCAGAGGGGACAAGTTTTCACCATGGGTATCTTTTAAAAGAGCTTATCAATACCTTTAGTGTGATAGTGCCACCACAAGACTTTCTTCTGTATATTTTAATTATACACCAAAATCATAAAATAGAAATTTATTAAATTATTTTCCATATAAATGTAGACGATTTTTATGTGACAGAGTTACATCACTACAGGAAACGAAGTTCTCAGATGCACATTTCCCTCCCCCCTAATTTATTACTACTATTATCAATAATTTATATTAATTTCACAATCATTGATTAACAATTATTAATTAACAATTAATTTTATAATTACATTGTTTAAAATAACTCATTTTGTAGAGTTATATGAAATTTTGTTTTGTTCATGTTAAAAATTTAGAAATAATGGGATTACAGCCCGACCTGTTGAACAATTGATCGCCAAATCTAATCTGTATCAGTTTATGTCAGGTTTCAACAAAATTCCAAGTATGGTTAAATTTCATTAATTGGTTAATGAGATGCAGTGTCTACTACATTAGTGATACACACACACAGAGAGAGAGAGAGAAAGACTGACTGACAGACAGACATTTTCTAAAATCAGTTCAATCGTGATCAGAGCATCCTCAAACGTGTAAATCCATCAAAACTGGAGTTTGAAACTTTTTACTAATTCAATACTTTCTCTTTATATGCATACGAAAAAGAAAAAAAAAAATAAAAATAAGAAGAAGAAATGGCTGAACCACTGATCTGCGTTAATTTAAAACAACATTATCGATTTTTTCTTTCATTTTTGCCATAAAAAACTTAGCAAAAAAAAAAAATCTTATTTTTACTGTCTTCTATGTTTGAAGGAAGTATTGGCTTTGTGAAAATTTTTAAACACTTTTTGATGTATTTACATGTTTTGAGATGTCCTGATCACAATTTGACTGCTTTTAGAAAATGTGTGTCTGTGTGTGTGTTACAAATTTTGTAGGTACTGTATCTCAAAACCCTTGAACGAAATTTGACGTTTGGAATTCGTTAATTTTCAATATGGGTATCTTCGAAAGAACTCGTCAACACCTTTAAAATGAATTATCAAACCATAGATCAGTGATAATTTATACTATGTTATTGATTTTTTCCATTTTTAATGAAAAAATAAATAAATGAAATAATGGGAAGAAAATTCATTTCTTCTCATGTCTGAACAAAACTGATTTTCTTTTGGCATTTAATATTAAACTACTTTCAGATAAAAATCGTCTGCATTCATCATGGAAAATAATTTTAATAAATTATAATTTAACAAATAATTTATATTAGGTAAATTTGTACAGGATTATATAGAAGAAAGACTTGTGATGGCCACAGCATACTAGTTAATATGATAAAAACGATGTTTTAAGAACTTTTGAATAGTAGCAATATAAAATTATAAATACTTTAAAAAAGTTATATACTTTTAAAAAGTTACAACCAAAGTAAACAATGAAATTTATAATAAAGTTTTTGTGCTTAAATAAAAAGTAATTTCAAAGAATTAAAAAAAAAAAAAAAACAATTTGTCTATACTGCAAACAAGTAAAAAAAAAAAAACTAAAATCCATAAAATTTTCAAATTTGTAGTCTCTGGTCCCAAGTGCTATGGATTTCTGGGAGTGGATTTCCTACTGCATACACATGATATAGCTAAAATTAATCAACTGAGGGAAACAAACATTTTTTGTGTGTGTGTGTGTGTGTGTGAAAATTGCAGCAGGTAGCCAAACAGTGGCCATTGTGGTGGCTACCCGCAGCAAATTTATTAGTGGCTAATTCTTCAGTAGTAACTGACCATGCGGCCAGAGCTAATTTTGCCTTGTAAAGCTAATGAATAAAAACTTTGTATGCAAACGCTATTAATTGAGAATCTTGCAACAGGGTTGTAGTGATTTAAATCAATTGATTTAAAAAGTAAAAAAATAAAAACTATCACTGATTTAAATCACTTTTTTTACATATTAAAGTTAATGGCTTTAGTGGAATGAAACTGTACATCCAGCTTTTAAAAAATGTGGTTTTTAAATATTTCATATAGAAATTTAAAAATATAATTTGTAAAATATAACAAAATATTATTAAACAAGCTAATATTTATATTGGATACCTTGACTTTAGATTCGTCTCTACTAAGCAACATTGATAAATAAAAAAATAAATTATACCTTAATTTTCTTAATTATTTATACATTTTAACCATTTATTATATTTTAATTATTTATACAAGCACAACCTTATGACTGATGTATGAATTATAAATATTTAGTTAGTGTAGAATTAATTGATTAACCCTCGCTTTCCCAAGATCATGGCATTACTGCAAAAAAATTGCTTTCAGGTGCCGCTTGGCACACTTGGCGAAAATCACCAGCACAGCACCTTTTTATATTGTTTAGAAGTTGCAAAATTCTACTGGTTATGTTTGCTATCTGTGGCGAATTAGCACACTTTTTGAATGAGGCGTGCTTAACTAGATTTCAACTTCAAAATGACCCCATCTTGGGAAAGCGAGGATTAATATATATATAATATGATAGTTTGTCTCTGCCAGCCTTGCAGTTGATATTTACAAAAGAAAACATTTTCTTGCTTATTTATAGTTCTCATATCAGTTTATATCTTTTAATATTGGCACACATATTTTAAATTGTAGTGTTTAAAAAGCCCTGAAGCCCAGCACCTGACTTATGGCAGAGCATTCAGGGCACATGCCTTGGGCCTTCAAGAAATTCCACCATACATTTAAAAAAATAGTTAGAATGAAAATTTTCTGTAATGATCGATAATTTTCATTTTTTCATCAACAAATGGAAATAGTATTGTGCTGTGTGCCTCTTATTTGTCCTACCATATTTGAAAAAAAAAAAAAAAAAAAAAAAAAAAATCAATACAAATAAAGTGATGTTAAAAGGGTAGGTATTTACAATCCTCTGGAATAAATTAAACTGTTGGCATGTTTGCAATGCTGTCTAATTTAGTGCATGAATCAGTTTACAGATAGTACATTGGCTTCATCATAAGTTACACTTTTTTGTTTATTGATTTTTTATCCTATAATATATAAAATACATTTTTTTTTTTTTTAACTAATTGTGAATATTTCCATTGTGTGCACTATGGAAATTGATCATTGTTTGTATTATTTCGAACAATATATACTTTGCCGTAAAATGATAGTATGTTAAGTTATCAGTTATTTAAATATAGATAATCAGTGTTTAATCATTTGGTAAACTGTATAATCATGTGCAGAAAAAAATATTTACCTTTAAAATATCTTCTCTGTATAGATTAATAGAATAGAGGATTATAAATATTAAAGTTTCAGAAGAAAGGGTCCATTAAACATGAGTGCCCTAGGCCTCCGCAGGAATAAATCGGTCCCTGCTGAAGCCTCCAAATTTTTTTTTTTAAACTCCATAACCATTAAATTTAATTATATATAATCAGTTACATACAGTTCAAGGCAGCTGTCACTGCTTGTTTAATGAATTGTCCCGACTCAATATAGAAAAGTTATAAGAATAAGTGAAAGTATTAAGATGGTAATGAAAATGTGAATTTTGTTAATGGGTATAGTGTGAAAAAATTTTCTTGATTCAAATTATATTAGTTTAGCCTAAATATAAGTTTTTTAAGATATCCTACTTTTTTTTTTTCTTAACTCCTTATTCTCTTTATTTTGTTTGGGAAGTGTGAGTAAAAGTTTCCTCTTAATACATTGTTTCAGTTATGATGTCATTTTCCCTAATAAATTACCCTTTTCCAAAATTATTTTATCCGTTCCATAGCATGGATAAGATTTTAGTGTGGGCGAGGGTAATTCCCGATCAAAAAACACAAACATCTAAATAACTCTAAAAATATCACAATTGATGTTAACCAAATTTAGCATGGTTAAAGCTTTATCATGTGTTTATTCAATAAAATATAGACTTTGATTAAAATGTTTTAAAAGTTTGTTTAATTGAAAAAATTCATTGATCAGTAATTGCCCCAGCAACCGGGTAAATATCGATCGCACCCCGACTCAGGGCAATTACGGATCAGGACATTTTTTGTTCAAATGATAGCTATATTGATTAATTTGGACTACAAATAATGTCATTTTTAACATAAACCTGATTTTAATTACATATTATCAGGAGCAGGGTTTAAACTGCCATTCATTTTTTTAGCATTTTGCTAAAAGGTATCATATTTTGCTAAAACAAGTCGGTCAGAATTTCGCTAAAATGCTAAAACTGGATAACTGTATAAAATATCTCTATATAATAATTCAGAATTTTATTTTATTTTATTTTTTTGTAATATTTGCAGGCAAAAACTACGAAAGGACTGAAATTATTGGGAATCCTTATTTATATAGTAATTTGGATTTATTTTTAATTTTCAATGATTGAATTTAAATGCAAAAATATTTAAAAGTATGTTAGAATTCAGAATTTGCTTCATAGAAGCATTTTTAGCACTAGTATTTCACGATTATCTACCACTACACTTTACTTGATTTTTAATTTGCTTTTTCATTTTACACATATGATATGAATACCTCTTTTTCTATTGATAAAATCAAAACATAGTTTCCCTGATTCATATTTTTAAAGTCACAAATATGGATGCTTGGTTAAAATCATCAATGAACAAAAGGAATAGAAAACAAAACTGAGGATAACAAAGCTAAGTAAAAGAAATCAATGGTATCCAAAGAATTAACTTTCGAAAAAACTAAAATAGTGCTTGCCTATTTTCGCTAAAATGCTAAAGTAATTTTTTTGCCAGGTTAAACCCTGATCAGGAGTCAATCCATGTTTTAATTTTTGGGTCCCTTTTTTGTGAAAAACAAAATATTTTTGTGAAATATAAAATATTTTTGTGAAAAAGTAAAATATTGTGTAAAATCTTCAGTTTTTACAATCACTTTATGTAATGTTTAATATCAAGTTAATAGAGTTTCGTTGAGCCAAATTAAGGCATAAATTAAAAATAATACTGAAAATATGAAAACATTTAATAAAAGGATCCTTTTTATAAAACAAAAAATCTTGTGAAGGGACTCATTTTATAAATTTGAATTTTGTGAAGGGTCCCTTTGTATGGATTTGAATTTTGTGAAGGGTACCTTTTTATGAATTTGAATTTTCAGAAGGGCCCCTTTTTACTGTGTGGAATTTTGTGAAGGAGCCGCAAAAGGGACCCAAATTTTGCCTGGATCGACCCCTGATTATAAATGTTTTTTTGTTTTTTTTTTAATAAGCATAGTAGTTAATTTACTATTTTTATTTGTTTTGAAATTACATCCAAACTTATTGGCAAAACACTTTATAACATTTAAAAGCATAATGTATATAGCATTACTGTCCTAATTTTATTATATACTTTATTTCAACCATGCATTTTTATTATATCCTTAATAAATAAAACCATTTATTATTATTACAGTTTATTTTTTACTATGAAATAAAGATAAACTACTACGTTTTTGATATGAACTTTTCTTTGATTTATAGTTAAGTATTGCAATTACCCATTAAAAATATTTCAGTTTTATTATATATTTTAATTTAAACATTTAGTTATAAAAAAAACCATTTACTGTTATTACAGTTTATTTTTACTATGAAATAAAGATAAAATAGTTGGCTTTCATTTGAACTTTTCTTTGATTTAATGTATTGAAGTTAACAGTTAAAAATAAATAACTTTTTATGTAACTGTATAATTTAAATCACAAGTGTGTACAATAAAATACAATTTAATTTATTAGCATTCAGTACAATACTTAGTAATCTTGATCTTAATTAGTCATTAGTCATGCTTACTACAAAATTTTGAAATAGCTTGAAAGATAGTTTTGATTTTGATATGAAACCTATAACAAAACCGGTTTTAATTTTAAGCAAAATACATATTATGATTTTTTGATGTGCATTAATGAATATATATTATAGATGCACACTACATATATGTACATTGATAAATATGTCTAAAATAATTTTAAACATATAGGTAAAAAAAGAATCTGTTGTATAAATCAATATAGTTGTATAACCAGTATACTAAATTACAGAAACATTACTAACGTAATTTTAAAGCTTATAATATTATATCTGTACTGATAAGTATAAAGGATTTAAGTGCATATTCTTGATTTTTCAGGAGACGAAAAATAAAGTTAAACTAACTAAAAACTAATGAGCAGAATCGATTAGGAAAAAGGGATTATGTTGATTTATACACTATATACCGTTAAGTGATTGCCAATCTTCATTTAATAAAGGGAAAAATTGAATTAAATATTTTATACTAAAGATTAATGCTAAATTTCTAACTTGAATCTTTTTTTACCAATGGATTTTCTCAAAGACTAAAGGACACGGATTTAAATCCTTTATACCAATTGATAGAGAATTTTTTTCTGAGTCTGACTATGTACTTAACTCAAAATCGACATTTTTGGACTTAAATCCTTTATACTTATCAGTACAGATATATAGTTGTAAAATAACATTAAAAAAAAAAAAAAAAAAGAAATGTTGTGCCACTAAGAATCTAAGTAAAATGTGTGATTTTCAGAAACAATCTTTTTTCAAGATGCTTTTGTAGCAGTTTAATATATATTTTTATTTATTAATTTTCAGCAAAGATGGCGACTTTTTTTTATTTTGTACATTAAACTACAATGTTCTTGAATTGTTAACAATACTTTCTAATTTTTGTTTAAGCATACTATTATAAGCTGGGTGAACATTAATTAACCTAGAAACACATTGATCGAGAATTACCGCAGTCCACCAGACTTTCTTTATTTCAATACATTATAGTACTACAAATTCTCAGGTTGAGTGGCTCGTACTACAGCATTTGTGACTGTTATAAGATTATTTCTTATATTATAATGATACTAATTTGAATAGAAATATTGGTAATAAATGCCTACATGGATTTTTTCTATCGGAATAGAATATTATTTATAATTTAAGTAAAATGATTGATAGTGTAAATATTTACATATATATACATAAAAATACACAGAATAAAATACAAGTGTTGCACAATAATGTATGAATAGTTTTAAAAAATCATTAAAATCAAATAAATCTTGATTTAAAAAAAAAAGAACAGTCTTGCAATGATTAGTACTGAGTTATATGCAGAAAGTCTTACTTATTAACTTGTAATTTAAACTGAAGGGCTGCTAGGAGACTGCAGGCCAAAGCTAGATTCCTTACATATTCATTAACATCTTAAATAAATAATCTGGGAAGAAAAATACAAAAGGCCAAAATTAAAAAAAAAAAAAAAAAGCTTATAAATATTGTATACAGGATGAAAAAGAAAAAAAAAAAAAAAATTTCAGAGTTTACATTCCAACTGTAGGAGGAAAAAACATATCATGAGTAATAGTTTACATTTAATAATTACCTCCAAGAAAAATCTAATTTTTAAAAACAAAATTTAAGCCTAATCAAAAAATACCATCAACACGAAGTTACAATTTTCATAGTTTACATAATGTTAACTGTAATTTTGAACTTTATATAAATATACGTATACACATGTGCACAGGAAGAATTTTTTATCTATCTACAATAAAACAAAATTCTGCAATCAGAGAATCTGAGATCAGGTCTGGTATAATAAAAAGAAATAATATAACTCATAAAATGTGCAAAATTTACATTTACAAAGGAGAAAGTATAACTCTTTAGCTACGGCATTGATTTATTATTAAGTGTATCCCATTTATGGATTGTTAAATTAACCTGCAGTGTTGGCTCAACTGTTTCTGCTATTGGTATTAACACATAAATAGCAGAAGACTAAAAATACCAATTTAAAATCATTAAATAAAAAGTGAGAGAATGAGAAATTAATGGTTTGGCTTCTCTTCTAATTGTAACTTGCACATATATATTTAATATATGTGCAATAAATATAATATTTACAACATTTAGAAAAAAAATTACTCTTGAGAAAAACATAACTAAATTTAATAAATTAAAGAGTATACATATTGTAGATAAGAGATTCAAAACAGAGAAAGAGAAATTAATGGTTTGGCTTTTAATTGTAAATTGCACATATATAATATTTAATATATATAAATATATAATATTTACAATATTTAGGAAAAAAATTACTCGTGAAAAATAAGTTAAAGAGTATACATATTCTAGATAAGAAAATCCAAACCAGTACAAGCAGTTCATTAGAAATCTTTGTTTATTCTCATTTTCTATGGTTCGTTCGAAAATTTTACAGTTGTTATTGACATAAATTAACTTCAGAATTACTGAATTTCTCATACTTAAATAACAACTTTCATTAATGAAATCAATCTTAATTTTTTTTTTTTTTATAATTTGAGAGAGTTAAATAATACTACAACAGTTTTAAAATAAATTTAAGCTTTCATGAACACATTTTTGCATTGTTTATCAAAGTTAATCAACTGAGAAAGGCATGCTTGAATGGTTAAAAAGCAATGGAAATTCCGATTAAGTTTACAAGAAAATACTTCTACAGATATTTCCATTCCTGCTTAAAATAAAAGAAAGGTCCATTAGGCCATGTAATAATATTTATGGATCGATAAATCAATGGATAAGAAATGATACACAACAAACAAAAACTAAAACCACCCATGAAATTAAATTTTACAAATAATAAACCTTTTCAGGTATAATAAGCATTATTACATTAAAGTCAAATATCAGAAATGAAAATAAAATAAAATTATTTTAGATACTTACATATGACAATTATTTTCAGATCGCATTCACATTCTGTATAGAACAAGAATGTAAAATCGTTGTCACAAGCTTGGCGACGGTGGACAATACAGCATATATGACTATTTCGTCGAAATCTACAATCATAACATTAATTATACGACGCAATTATTTCTTTCGCATTTTCACATAATCAAAATGACAACATGGCGGCGGGCGAAAGCGAAGCCACGGACGAGAGGAAAAGTGGAATGGTTGGTTGAATGCGCATGCCCAGTTGCTCGTTCCGTTTTAGTAAAAAGTACGCTGCATGCTTGTTGAATTCAACGTAAAAGGACACTTCATTGGGATGAATTCGCTCAATTGTGGAACACATTACTTCCAAGATATTTTTCTAATAATGTATGTCCAAATTTGGTTACTCACGACACATACTTTCAACATGATGGTTGAATTTATGTGAGCATGTGACAAAAATGGGATGTCAGTTCTCTGGAGGGACGTGTTTTCAACGTACGAGACGAGAAATGAACAAAATTTGGACGTATGTGCTGTGTGGGTTAGGATATATTGATAATGTCCTGGGGAGAAAGGGTACCTCCAAATAGTTCCTACATGCTGAAGAACACTGCTAAAAGGCCCTACAATTGACAAACTCTTGACTTTCTTTAATTAGAGGGCAAAAAGAGTTTGTTAAATCAGCGAGTGTGCATTTTTCCTTTCGCATCGCGGCTGTGCATACAATACATACTGTACAGAACTGACAAGTTTGTCTATTCTTGTCTGCATTTCAAATTATAGGAATGGGCAGAGAAGCCTGTAAATTCTTGTATTTATTTACTTGTTTATTTATTTTTTTATTTATTTTTATTTATTTATTTTCTACATTCAATAATCGAAGTATTTTATTTATTTATTTTTTGTAGTTCAGCTGATTTTGCCGCCGTAGGCAGTTGCCTACCTTGCCTACCGCCTAGAGCCGGCCCTGCTGTGTGTGAGTATTATCATAGAAATAATTCGCCATTTCGGCTCCTAAGATATTGAAACTTTGTCAGTCCCTGAACATAACCATAAAAATAAAACTACAAAATATTTTTATTTTATTGAAGTAAAAAAATCTTAAGTAAGACATATTCAGAGAGAGAGTTTACTTGCAATTTACATTTCAATTCCAAAAAATGAATGATCAGTGACTGACTGGCAAATTTTAGAACAGCTGAGTCAATAATTGACTTTTCTCCACTGTAAACAAAAATATGTAATACATTGAAAAACACAATATTCTAGTAATTAATTGTTGAAGAATATTTTTTAGATAGGTAATTTAAATATATTTAAAAATGAAAAAAATTATGTTAATTGTTGATGTTAAAAATTTCCTTTTAAAGAAATTTTAGAATGCATTATTTTAATGATTTACATAAGAATCAGTTGATCAAGAGTGTAATTAAATCTCTCGTTTTAATTTGTTAAAATTATGATTTAAACATTAAAATTGTGTAATTAAAATCCTTAAAACCCTGTTTGAAATACTGGTAATTTTTGCCACTGGCAAAAATTGTGGCAAAAACTATTTTTGCCGGGGCGGTTTTTTCCATGGTTTTTACCATGGTTTTTTCCACTTCGGCAAAAATTGGCCAACCCTGAGTACAAGCATATATTTTAACACATTTATTGGCAGACATGAAAAATATTAAACTTTTTAGATTATTGCTTTATATTGTAAACTTTTTTAAAGTAATGCGAACATCGTAGATATGACTTACATTCTTTTTCTGGAGATATAATTATCACTATAGCATGTAAAACTACATTAAGCTTATACCTTATACTGTATCTGAAAATAAAAACATAACTTACAAAAAAAAAAAAGTTCTATAAGTGAAATTTGTTTATTACTATTCAAAGCTTTTTGGTTTACAATTTATAATTTTTCATTCTTTCATATTAGACCACATTAGAAATGCCTCATGTTTATTTACAAATTGATTTCCTGTATGTGATTCTTACGCACAGTTCAGCGTTTGATTTTCCTTATATGCATGAACCGATAGATTTTTCTTGATCAATGTTGCGATTTTTTTTTTCCATGAAAGATTCACAACAGTTCTTTCAATTAGAAACAATAGCACAACCCTTCATCAGACGAAAATGATAGGTACAAGTGCAGCATCAAAGCAGCACTTATAGCTACTTTATATATAAGTGCACTGTAAAAAATTTGTCCTATTTGCTGCCAGAAATTCTCTGTAATTTGAGAAAATACGTGTAATTTGCAAAACAATTATGTTGTCAGAACATAATTTCTGGCAGCAAATAGGACATATTTTTTACAGTGTATAGAAGTGATATACTATTTTTCTAACCAAAACAATTATTGTGAGGAATGTTTTTTATTTTGTCAACTTATGGTATTTTCTTGCAAACATATTTTTTTTTTTTTTTTTTTTTTTTTTTATGTAAACATATAAATATTAAGATATAGTCAACTACAATGAAAAAAAAAAAAAAACAGTTTTGTAAACGTTTTAAAGTCATTGTATGAGGAGCACTTTTTCTTAAATTGTTAATCCAATTGTTTTTAATAATCCTTTTTTTTTTTTTTTTTTTCCAAAGGATATGCAAATTTGATAAGTGTAATTAAAATGTTAATTTTAAAGTATTTGATTGTATTTATTTATTAATAAATATGTGCTGCAGGACTAGTGTTCAACAGTACTAAATAATAATGCTGAAAAAAAAATAAGCAAACACCATAAATTAAAAAAAAAAAATTACAACGTTTGTTGCAGGTAGAAATAAAAGCAGAACGCTTCACCAGACAAAAAAGCTAGGCACTAGCACATCATGAAAGGAGCACTTGTATGGATATTTATAGAATTTTTGAGGTAGTTCTGCACTAGAAACTAACACATTCGCTAACGATCTCCCATGACTGACATCAGACACAACACTCCACATCACATGCTGATGGTGAAGTGAGATTAGCTGCGAATGTGTTAATCATTAAACAAAAGTGGGGGGGGGGGACTATGTTTTTTTGTTCAAAAAAAGAAAAAGTCTATTTCAAAACTTATTTTCAGAAAAATAGTTCTCATTAGCAATCAAAAAGTTATAGTATACATACATTGTTTCGACAGTTGACAGAAAATCAAGTATTAGATGTCTCTTGGGCATTGAAATTGATCCAATATGTTATACGATTGTCACCTATTCATCTCAGCGTAAGAGATGTTGTACAATTTATGTTTTATTGATTTCAATTCAATATAGCCTTAACTCGTAAGCACTCCATATTTTACTATGCCAATGGTTATTTACAAACTCCATAAATTGTAAAAACATGCAACAAATGTTTCTGGTGAAAATAATTCAGCATAACCCTTTATTAGGTGAAGCAAAGTAAATGCAAATGCAGCGTGAAAGTGAAAGCATCAAGTGTGTTGTTACTTTCATACTTCATGTGTATTTTTTGTCTAAAGATGAGGGATCAAGATTTACTATTCTAATCCAAAGCAATTGTTACAAGTTTTATAAATTTATGAAGTCTGCTTACTAAGCTTTTATTCCTGTTCATTCAACAGCACCAATTTGGTACATTTTTTCCCCGTTAAGAATCAAGATTTTTTTTTTTTTTTTTTTTTTTTCAAAAACTGATTTAAAAAAAAGAAAAAAATAAGATTTAAGTGCAAATCTATGAAATTTCTGCTTTTAATGTATAATTTATGAAAAATGCCATATTTTTGCTGACTGATTCCGAAATGTTGGATATTATGATGTTACTTTACTAAATTTAGTTTTAATTGTAGAAATGCACAATGTTTACATTGACAATGGAATGATACTCGTTTTTATGATGGACATGGGAGGCAGGGGCCGCTTTACAATTTTGGCGGCCCTCTCTAATAGACATTACGCTAGGGTATCTTACAGATTTCATGTAACCTCGGGTAAATCTTCTCACTGTGATCCCCCCCCCTTACAAAAGAAAAAGCAACTATATTAAGATTCAACTTATTCTAATATTATAAGTTAATATAAATTTAAATAACTTTTTTTTTTTGTAAAAATTAAATTGGATTTGGCATATTTAGAAATAAGAAAAAATAAACAAGTTGAATCAAACCTTTAGCTTTTCTACCTAAACGTTCGATTGGGAAAATGCTTTAAAATTTCTGTTTATTTTATACTAATTACCATTCTCTACATGGCATCGCACGTATTGATGTACAATAGAACTACTGTACATCAATACTGTTATATCTGTACATGTAGCAGCGGTGGATCGAGAACTTAACTTTTGGGGGGTGCTAAGATTTTTCAAGAAGGTATTCCAGATCAATAAAAAATTTACAATTGTAATATTCAATTGAGAATGTCAGTGCTTTTGGAACGGGGGGGGGCTTCAGCCCCCTAGCTCTCCCCCCTCCATAGATCTGCCACTGAATGTAGTCATATACCATGTACAGCTTGTACCATAAACTGTTTGTCCGAAAATTTGAGTAAAAACTGTTATAATGGAATGAAAAAAATTTTTTTTGCATGGACAGAAGAAAAGAGAATTTAGAATCCGTCATTACCTCACCATTGCTGCTATCAGATTGCAACATTTCTACCACCGAAAAAGTTCCATAGTGAATAATATTAATAGTAATATTAAAATATTACTGTTATTTATTTTTAAGTTAGTTCTTATTTTTATTATAATTTTAATCCTTCCATATTAAATGATAATTTTCAAATTTACATTAAACCAGATAACAAGAATTCATTGCATTTTTTAAACAAGAACGAAAAATCATTTGGTTCGCATAGACTATTAATATTTTCTAACTGTATGTACTTGTTGCCTCGTTTAACCTTCAATGTACTTTACCGACGTTACCACACAACGGAAAAAACTACAGACAGAAAAACTAACTGAATTCATAATCACTCCAAAACATTTTTGAAAAGTGTTTAAAAAAAACCTTAATATGAGCGGAAGTGCAGTTCTAGCAATTTCCAATTGTAACTCTTAAGCTCTTATAATGTGTTTGAATATTTTGGTGTGATTCTGTAAATTTTAATGTTAAACATACCATATTCTATAGATTTTTTCTTTTATTTTTTTAATCATATGAATAATCTAAATTTTAATACGACTTTCGCAGTACAAAGTTTTTTAAATGTGATTAGTTATCCTATTTCTAGCATTTTAAATAGAGAACATAAGCTACTGACGTGCTGACAAACCGAAGTCGTCAACATTTTAAAACTTTATTGAAAAGAGTTAAAAATGCTTCCCTTACCACTTTTACTCGAACTTTTTCTTTGACATATTTCTGAAATAAATTTTTTATTAATTCATTTGTTAGTAGATTGAGTTATCAGATGAAATTTTGTGTTGGCCATTATTAATTGCAAACAAATCCCTTTTAAACACGATTACGAAGCCTTTTCATTCATAAATGCAAGTCATAATTAGGTATTCTTATTTAGATATGGTGATACGAATCGATTGGTAGGACTTAAGACCGACTGACTACGCTAAGGTCCGAGGCCTATAGGTAGAATGCCCTCCAAGGGGGTCTTTCTAAGGGATCCTAGCCCGTATTTATGCTAGTTTCGGAGAAAATCAAGGAAAATTCTGAATGGCTAGGTTGATGAGCGTGACCTGGGATCGAACCGGGCACTTCCCATCATCCAGCTTTCTGTGCAGAAACGCTCGGCCACTGGTGGGCCTGTGATGCGAACCAAAGTAGCGTTTAATTTTCCGTATGAAGGTAAAGCCTTTTGCCGAAAAGACTATCTAAAGTCAACGCATGAAACAGATTTTCTAGACACCATAGGCCAGAAAAATGTCACCCTTATGTAATTTAAATTTACTCTTAATTTATGTATTTTGCGTATTTTTAATCTATTCTTAAGACCTTTCTGAAATCTGAATTATTTGCTGACTTGTTTACGAAGTTATTTTTTTCGCAAATGTACAAAACTTTCAGGAATTTTTTATTTAGATGTAAGTTTAATAGTGATTTTTTTATATTTTTTTAATTCCAATTTCTATTATTTAATGGATTATAGATAAATTTGATATAAGGAGTTCGAATTTCAAGCTGAATGAGTTTAAAAATGAGGCTGCCATGTGAAACTGTCAAACACGTTAGTGATGCCAAGTAAAAGGGCTTTGAATTTTTCAGATTTAATAAAACTATCGTGAATAAATTCTGTTTTTCTGATGGGTGGTGGAATGTTCAGGTCTAAAACCAAATTTTTTCTATCTAATTTGAAAAGATCTAGCTTTTCATTATCACAATGGAAATCAAAGTATATATTTATTAAAAATCAACATTTTAGTGCCTTAACACGAGCACCTAATTTTAATTCCCATCTGCAAAAATTCCTCTTGGAAATTTTTACAAAATTTCATTTTAATAATAAAGAAAATTCTTTTATTTCTTCGCAAATTCTGGTGGTAGTTTATTGTCAATGAGCGAAATTTCCTTGTCCCTGAAAGGGTTAAGGTGTTTTTATACAAAGTTAAAATCTTTAAAGAAGGTTACTTTTAATTTACAATTGAATATACACATATTTCTTAAAAGAGAAAAAAAAATCTAATTGGTTTATGACTTTCACTTTTCTTCCTTCCATCCTCCCCCCCCCCTCCCTTAAATTTTGGGCAGTGTTTCAAATTTTTTTTGGTGGCCCTCCTTTTTCGGCGGCTCTAAGCGACCGCTTAGGTTCGCCTAATGGTAAAGCGGGCCCTGATGGGAGGGAAGCAAATTATTAAAGTCACCACTTTATCTTGTTTATTCACTATATGGCAAGTGGATATTTTTAGGTAGTGTAGTTAGTTCATTGTACTACAGGGCCCGACTTTGACTACCTGGAGCCCCGGGGCAAGCCTATTCTGGGGGGTCCCTTACAGTGGCATAACAGCTCTTTAGGTTGCAGAATTTCTGCATACACCTGTAGGGGGGGCCAGGGCATTTGCCCCGTATGCCCTGCCGATAGTCAGGGCCTTGTTCATTAACCTCCAAAATACAGTTTGAAAATATGGCAAAAAGAAAAAAATCCACCTATGGACCACTGGCTAGTGTAAAAGGTATTCCCTCTTACAATTTTCCCGCCTCTAGTCATAAAATCCCATCAACTCTATGGCAAAATTTGTTTATAGAATAACTCATTACCTAATGTTATTGAATAAATTGAAGTACTAAAAACGAAACTTTCGAGATGTCACATGCCTCATTAAAAATAATGAAATAACAGAAAGTTCGGCGTCAAAAGTGATGACTGGTTGTAAAATCACGGTCGTCAAAACAAAAGTTATAGTTGCAAAATACGACTAGCGACCACGAATTTCGAGCTCTGCTCAGGGGTCTGTCCAGACTTTTCAGACAGGGTTCTGTTTTTACGAAATTATAAAAAATCTGTACATAGTTTTGTGAATCTAAATTTAGCATGAAAATAAAGCTCTTGCGAACTTCTTGGCACGAGTCCTCTTTTTGTGAAAAATGTCATTTTGAAAATTAAAATTAAGGTTTCATTTAAATAATGACAGTTCATTTTTATAGAGCTAAGCCCACAAATATGGATAGAAACCTTTTATAAATTAGAAACTGAATATCAGATTTTTGGGAGAAATACAGCAGAGTGCAATTGATTATTCAGGCAGCCTATTCATAGCAGAGAAGATTAGTTTTCAAAATTAAACAGATTTATCAAAGGTCAGTTTTTATTTTAAGGAGAAAATTTTTGTAATGATACCTAAGTTTTCCTCACAGACCCCTTCATCTTGAAACTTGATAAACTTTTCACCCTTCACAAAAATAAGCTACTTCAAACAAAACCCTTCACAAATGTTGAATGATTTAAAAAAGAAAAAAATCAAAAAACTTGGGTAAGAAAATTACATTTTCGATCAGTTTCAAAAATACATTATACTTCTACAATAAAACATCAAACTAGAAATAGCAATAGAAAACAAATACACATTAATCCAGAATTTTATTTATTTATGTATTTTTCTGTTCTCACATTCTTTTTAAATACCTCACTTTGTTTCTGAGTAATAGTGTGAAATTCTCACTCAGTTTTTATGTCTGATGAGAATCCTACAACTTCAATTTACTATCATTTTCATTCAGTTATTTCACTGTTCTGTATAATTATTTATTTTATTTTTTTACATTTATATTATAAAGATAAACTTAATTCATTTATTAGTGTTTTAACTGAAGAGGGAAAGGAAAGTTGCTAATAGTTTAAAAAATACGCGAGCATTGAAAACATTAAAAATGTATGTCAATTTAATAGATTATATGATCTAATTAAACAAGCAAATATACATGAAACATATTCTTACAAAAGTAAATCAAACAAATCTAAGTGCATAAGTAATAAAACCAATATTCATAAAAGTATAATATCAAATAAAAAGAAAAAAAAAGTCATGAAAATACTAAATGTAGTTTAAAAAAACAAATTTTTAACATACCTGAAACAATTTTCTGTGGGTGGCATGAATGTTTTTGAATTGTCTATTTGCTGATTTAAAACCAATTTGTTAGTATAAGAGAACTTTCCGCATAGCACAGCATATTTTATCAAATCGCAAATGCTACAGGAAAGTTCACTTAACTTTTATATAAATTCCTGACTAACTTTCGAAATTTGATCACTTTTCCTGGGAGAAAAACAAAACAATAAGCAAGCTGCTTTCTTACCGTAACAAAATATCAAAAACTGCTTACTGATGCTTGCACCTTGCACAGGAGTTTTACAGGAAGTTATAAACAGACAGGAACATGTAAACTGCAATATTATAAAATAGGATTTCGCAATTTATATCATTTATCATCCGTTTCTTTTATAGTATGCAGGGACACTTTCATTGTACTCGATTGTAAGCAAATCGTCAAAATATCAAATTTGTTTTCGGTTAATTTGATTCCACCAAAAGCGATAAGCCTTTCTCATTTTAAAATCACCTCCGCTTTAACTAAATTTCTTGAATTCGGCGTAATATTTCCATATTAATAATGTACTGAATACTCAAAATAGCCATTGCTTACCATTGTTACACGCGTATAACGCTGGCCATTATCCGACACGACTTTTGAAGCAGACGATATTAGAACGCCCTCTATAGTTCAATTGAGTCGCGAATAGTATTTATAAATGGAAATTTTACGCACACGGACTAGGCTCAATGATCTAATCAGAAAAAATGACAGCATTTGCTTGATATAAGAGTATTTTATGGAAAAATGTATTTTTAAAAGTTGAATCTTAAGAATCTTTGCAAGCGTCATTTTAAACCTAGCAATATTTTAAAGATATATACCTACAGAATATGAATTATTAACATAAATTGACTAAAAAACACAATCATAAAAAATTTAATCAAAATAGGAATTAGTTTTTTTTTTTTTAATTATGCTAAAATAAATAAATAAAAAGTCATCGCCAACATGGACCCAAAAATTTAAAATTAATTCATGGGGATCCTACACTGCCTTGCGGAAGTATAAAAAGTGGGTCATTAATTAGGAATTTTATTTCGAATCCTTTCTTTGTATGATTTTAGTTTCACTATTGCACAATATTAATTAGGTTCTAATAATAATTTGGCGACTGGTGAATTAAAATTTTAATTAAGTGGTGAAATTCATACAATACTTTGAGTTTCAAATTTTAAAGGTGAATAAGAAAAGAAATAAAATGCAAAAATTTCGCACGGGTTTGCTAGTATATACATATTATATTTGTTACTTATCAATATTCAAAGAATACGCATATCGTACTAATTAAAACTATGTTTATTTACAGATGATATGAAATCTTTATGCGTAAATGGAAAAGAACTTAATCGAACGTAACGTACTTAAACCAGAACAAAAACAAACTTAAGAAACTGACTTGTTGCCAGATTCACAAACCAATATTACAATTTTAAGTATAATAATAAAATACAGAACGTGGGTTCATAACATTCTTCCACCTTTTGTCTTGAAAGATATATATTTGAAAGACAAAACTTATTAACATAACCACAAAGTTTACTTTAAAGGAGAAACAGTGAGTTTTGAAATTATATCAAACTTAAATTTTAACATAGGAAACGAAAAATAAGTACTTTACAAATCCAGTTTTTTGGGTTTGACAATAGGTCTACCCTTTCTAGAAAATTTAATTTCGTCTGCCATTTTGTCACTGTCAATAGCACACTTTGGTTGTTCAGCAACTTCAGGTAAGGACTCTTCATTTTTTGTGGGCATGATAATATCCTTCGAAGAAATTTCCAAGGGATATAATCTCTGAAGTGGTCGTATAATTTCACCCTTTGCTACCTTTAATCGAGCTACTCGCTGTTTTCCATCTTTTCCTACAAACAATTCTATGACCTTTCCTAAGGGCCAGTTTATTCTTTTAAGATTTTCTGATCCCACAAGTACTATATCTCCAATTTGAATTTTATCTTTAAGTCTCTTGACATCAGAATTTCTTACTAATTCTGAAATATACTCTCTCTGGAAGCGTCTCCTGAAATGCTCTCTTACCCTTTGAACATAACGTAATCTTTTCTTTGATGATTTCCATCAGTTATATCCAAATCAATTGTATTGAGCTCTAAAGGATTTCATACATCATGTAAGAAATGAGCAGGGGTTAATGGCAATGGCTCATTTGGATCTTCAGATACATATGTTAGTGGACATTTATTGATAGTGTCCTCACAGTCACATAGAACTGTTTGCATTTCTTCGAAACTTAAGCATGCCTTTCCAAGATTTCTTTTTAATAGATCTTTTATTAAGCGAATTATTCGCTCCCACCATCCTCCGTACCATGGTGCGCTTGGTGGGATGAAGTTCCATTTGATTTTTCTCATTCCACATTCAGCTTGAATTGCTTCCCAGTCTAAATTCTCAAAACATCTGGAAGTTCCAACAAAATTAGTTCCATTGTCGGTATACATAATAGAAATTCTACCTCTGCGCGCAAAGAATCGACGTAAGGCTTGCATAAATGCTTCAGTTGATAAGGAACTAATTAGTTCTAAATGTACAGCACGAAATACAGCACACGTAAATAAAACTATCCACGTTTTAATACCTTCTCGAAGAAAAATAGGACCAGCCAAATCTGTACCGGTTACTTGAAAGACTGCTACTCTGTTTATTCTATTCGCTGGAAGTGGAGCTGGTTCTGTGACTATGGCTTTGACTGAATGTCTCTTACAAGGTATGCACCGAGAAATAACTTCTCTAATTACTCTTCGACCACGAGGAATCCAAAATCTTTCTCTTATATGAGATAAAACAGTTTGGACCCCAGCATGATTTAAGCTTTTGTGTATGTATTCGATGTAACGCCTGACTATCAAGTGATCTGGTAAAACAATCGGGTACTTAAAATCATCATTATCTTCTCCAAGTATGAGTCGAGTCTTCACTTTCAATAAACCATTTTCTTCATAAAACTTCATTGTTCCTTCATATCTTTTCCTATTTTCAGTACACCATTCACGTTGAATTATTTTTGTAAGGACAACTTCAGCTTCATTAATTTCTTCGGTACTTAAATTGATTGATATATTCATTTCTTTATTCTTAGAAAGTCGGCAAAATCTTAATATCCAGGCCATCATACGTAGCAGCTTAGGATATTCAGAAAAATACAAAAGTCTTTGGCTAAAATTTTCAGCATCTTGAATGTTCGCTGCACTTATTACAACTTTCCTTCTTTCAGTTAGTGCTTCTTCTGGAAAAGTTATGCATTCATTTGGCCATAATTCGGTAGAATTCTTCAGCCACGAGGGTCCTTCTCTGGTGGAAAGATAAAGATCGATCAGCAATCAAAGAATACCGACATACCCGTGTTGTATTTGGAGTTACTTCAAGTCCATTTTTATTAAATGCTACTATTGATTATCATTTGCAATATCAACAATTCCAAACCATAGAATTACAAACAACAATGGAAATACTTAAGAAAGGATTTTATGTCGACAATTTAATCACAAGTGTCCAAAATGAAGATGAATATATGAAATTGCAGGTTCAATCTAAAGAAGTTATGAAAATCGGTGGTTTTGATTTACGCTGCTGGACATGCACAGATGAGAATCAGGAAGATCATTCAGTTCTTGGCTTAAAGTGGAATACGGAGTCTGACGAGCTTAAGTGTCATTTTCCCAAAGCAATAGAAAATTTAGAAGATGTAGGTACTAAAAGAAAATTACTTTCAATAGTTAACAGTGTTTATGACCCAATTGGTTTTACGTTACCTGCCATGCTGTTTCCTAAGTTACTCCTGCAAGAGGCTTGGAAGAGAAAAATAAGTTGGGATGAACCGCTTCCCAATGATCTCCAGTCACAATATAAAAACTGGGTGAAACATTTTCATTGTATACAACAATGTTCTATTCCAAGAAGAATGTTTTATGGATCTAAAGAAGATGCCACTCTACACTTGTTTTCAGATGCATCAGGTAATGCTTATGCTTGTTGTGCATATCTTCGTTGTAAAGAGAATTCAGAAGTATTTGTCAATTTAGTTTCTGCCAAGTCAAGAGTCTCACCAATTAATCGGCCAACTATTCCCCGATTAGAGTTGTTGGGGGCTTTACTGGCTGCTCGTTTAGCCAAAACTATAAAATCTGCAATGAATTTTCCTCTTAAAACTTTCTTTTGGACTGATTCTATGGTAGCATTAGCCTGGATTTTGAAAAAGGAACCCTGGAATAATTTTGTTGGAAACAGAGTAAAGGAAATTAGAGAACTAACAGACACGGAAAGTTGGAGATACGTTCCAGGAGATCAGAACCCTGCTGACCTCCCATCTCGATCATGTACTTGTAAGGAACTTGAGAAAAAAAACTGGTGGGAAGGACCCTCGTGGCTGAAGAATTCTACCTCTGCGCGCAAAGAATCGACGTAAGGCTTGCATAAATGCTTCAGTTGATAAGGAACTAATTAGTTCTAAATGTACAGCACGAAATACAGCACACGTAAATAAAACTATCCACGTTTTAATACCTTCTCGAAGAAAAATAGGACCAGCCAAATCTGTACCGGTTACTTGAAAGACTGCTACTCTGTTTATTCTATTCGCTGGAAGTGGAGCTGGTTCCACTTCTTCTATTATGCCTTCACTCTCCCAACGAAGAAAAATGTCATTGTATTCCTCAAAGTAATTTTCTTTAAGCAAGCGTTTAGTTGTTTGCATAAGTCTTAATGCTGCTTTATCATAGTTATTGAATAACTGAGGATGTCCTGCCAACCAGGGTAGTGAAATCTTCCTACCCTGGTCTTCATATATTCATCTTCATTTTGGACACTTGTGATTAAATTGTCGACATAAAATCCTTTCTTAAGTATTTCCATTGTTGTTTGTAATTCTATGGTTTGGAATTGTTGATATTGCAAATGATAATCAATAGTAGCATTTAATAAAAATGGACTTGAAGTAACTCCAAATACAACACGGGTATGTCGGTATTCTTTGATTGCTGATCGATCTTTATCTTTCCACCAGAGAAATCTTAACACATTTCTGTCTTCTGGACGAACACTAATTTGCAGAAATGCTTGTTTGATATCTGCTGTGACTCCTAAAGCATCTATTCTGAACTTGTTAAGAAATAGAGGAATTTGTTGAATTAGACTTGGTCCAGTACTTAGACAGTCATTTAATGATGCACCACCAGAAGTCTTTGATGAAGCGTCAAATACTAGACGAATTTTTGTAGTAACACTTGATAATTTAATCACTGGTCTGTGCGGTAAATAATATAAAGCTTCAGTAGTTTGAGCTGGTTCCACTTCTTCTATTATGCCTTCACTCTCCCAACGAAGAAAAATGTCATTGTATTCCTCAAAGTAATTTTCTTTAAGCAAGCGTTTAGTTGTTTGCATAAGTCTTAATGCTGCTTTATCATAGTTATTGAATAACTGAGGATGTCCTGCCAACCAGGGTAGTGAAATCTCATATCTATTTTTCTCATTGATCTTAACAGTCTCAGTAAAATGAAGAAGTGTTTCTTCGTCTAAAATTTTCCTAGCTTTTTCTTGAATGGGATCATTTATGCCCAATGTTTCTAAATCCCATAATTTTTCTAATTCGACACTTTGTAAACATAAAGAAACTGTATTCAATACTTCACGCTTTCGACCAAGTCCTAGTACAGTCCAACCTAGTTTAGTTTCGACTACTGATAATCCTCCTTTCAGCACTTCAATTCTTCCAGTTAGAAGTGAACCAATAATGTCTGCGCCGATGAGTAACCTAATTGGAGGTATATCATTGCCAACATCAGATAACCTAATCCCCTTTGATGAAAGTTGTGATATTAAATTTTTATCTTTTATTCTGGGCAAATTTGAACAAATCTTAGATTGATCTAAAAATGAAAGTTTGGTTGAATATTTTCCATCAGTACTTTCTATAACCACATTAAAACGCCCATGTTCTTTCAACGGTGTAGTACTGCCACCAAATAGTCCTTGGCATAAGGTTTCTGTCCCTACTGGAGTTAACTTAAGTTCTTGCACCAAACTCTTTTCTATATATGATCTATGAGATCCATCATCAAGCAGGGCTCTAACATTCAGGCACTTGTTCTTATGACGTAAGCGTACAATTAATGTTTTCAAATAAATTTCATGTAACGATGAAGCAAATAGTGTAGCAGAACTTTCCCCCTCTATTCTATTTTGATTGCTTCGCATATCAGTTGATTTTGTTTTCAAATCTGGACAAAGCAGTGGATAATGCCGTCTGCTGCATACAATGCATTTTACATTACTTCGACAGTTTTTCGCCAAATGATTAGGTTTTAGGCAAACTAGGCAACATTTTTTCTTTATAACTATTGATTTTCTTTCTTCATTGCTTAAAGTCGCAGCTCTGTTACAGTTTTGGCTGGAGTGATTATAATCACAGAAAATACAATTAAGCTTCTTATTAGGTGGTGAGGAGTTTATTAAAGCGGATGCTGTTGGCTCGTTCCTTGAAATTGGCGAATTATGCTCTTTCTTATTTTTCATGGCATTGCTAAAGGCACTTTCTGCTAAAACTCGATGCTCCTCACCCTCAACTTCATGCTGCAAAAATGACATTAAATTTTCTAATAATTTTTCTTTAGTCAAAGTTAAAAAATCCTCAACATTAGTTTCCCTATTAAGCCTATATCTATCCCAGGCTTTCAAAACTTCAGCAGGTAAGCAAGATTCTACTACCGGATAAAGCATAGCAGCATAATTTTGAGTAGTGACGCCAAGGATTTCTAATCCTCTTAAATATGATCCTAATTTATCATAAAGTTCCGATAATTTGACGGATGATCTATTACTTACTAAAGCTAAAAGATCACGTACATAAACTTCTATCAGAAGATCTGTTCTTCCAAATCTCGACTTAAGATGCTCAATAACTTTAATATAATTATCCTTGGAAGGTGGATAACTTTCTACAATATCTCTGGCTTTGGTTTTTGACTTCAATGAAGAAAGTAAATATTGAAATTTATCTTCTTCTCGTATGCTATCATCAACATGGATGCGGGAAAATTGTCCCCAAAAAGCAACCCATGTTCTAGGAACCAAATCATATTCTTTTAAATTTAGCTTAGGAAGTTTTAAATTAAGACCAGAAATCGAATTTGTACTAGAAACTTCATCGTGAGATGATTGTTCATTTTTTTCATATATAGTTTTGATTTCTATAAAACGATCTCTATATGATTCAATCTGATCATATTCATCATCATTTAATTCTAAAAGTTCGCTCAATTCAGAATCAATCTTAAATAAACGTTCTGACTTATCCAAAATCTTATTAAATATCACAGAAATTTGCTTACTTTCTATCGTCGTGTCAGCTATTAACTCATCGAACTGGTTACAAGCAGTCGTAAACTGACGTCGTAAATTTGTTCTTTCTCTTTTCAAATTATCCAAAACATTTGTATTCACACCATAATTATTTGTTTGGTTCGTATTTGCACCATCGTTATTCTTTTGATTCATTATAAATTTCAGTTACGTAAATGCAAACAAAAGAATATTTCAAAAGCAAAGAAAGTACTAGTTACTTATTTCAGTTATGAAAACAAACATATTCGAGTTAAATATCGCGGACGCCAAATGTTACTTATCAATATTCAAAGAATACGCATATCGTACTAATTAAAACTATGTTTATTTACAGATGATATGAAATATTTATACGTAAATGGAAAAGAACTTAATCAAACGTAACGTACTTAATCCAGAACAAAACTTAAACTTAAGAAACTGACTTGTTGCCAGATTCACAAACCAATATTACAATTTTAAGTATAATAATAAAATACAGAACGTGGGTTCATAACAATATTAATAAACTCTCATACAAATATTGGAATTTTTTGTAATGTGTAAAACTGGATAATAAAACAATAAATATTTTTCAAAATTGTTTAAATTTTCTTTCTTTCATCAAAAATATGTTATCTTAAAATAGATCAAGGAGATTTTTTAATTTATGTCTTTTCCTGTTTTTTGTTTTGTGGTATTACCTGCAACCAGAAAGTCTCCACTTTGCGCTATTTGCAGTTGGGTTGTTTGGAACACCCAAACATCTCTGAAAATGTGTTTATTTGTCTGTAACACTTAATACAACTTTTTTTTAAGGTTTTTTGCATTGGGGTAGCTTCCCTGAACGAAAACTATGAAAATTCTACTGTTTAATGCTTAGTTATTATCTCCATTATCAAAATATGAAATTTATGGCTTTTAGTCATTTGTAACACTTTAATCTGACATTTTGATGTTTTTTGCTTTGCTGTATTGTATCACCCGCAAACAAAAACTCTGCATTCCACATTAAACATTTTAAACAAGAATATAAACAAACAAAGTATTAAACCATTAAATAAATTAAAATAAACCTTAAGTTTACTTCATGCTGTCGTTAACATTTTCAGCTGGGCACCCAGCTCTCATCAGACGACAACTTCTGTTGTGGAGATCTTGAGTACTGATCTTGTGTAGTCTCGGCCATAAGGTGGCGCCACTGATGTTACATGCCTCCTGACTGGTAGCTATTTCTATTGCTTCAAGGTACATTGCATAATTGTTATCTTCGTAATCTGCAATTTTACTAGTTTTTTCAAAATTAATTATGATATCTTGATTATTAAAAGTTTTAGCTAATGCTGTATTTAATTTGCTGGTTTTTATGTCACTTTTATGCTCGTTTATTCTGGTTTTGATTTCTCTCTCCGATTAATCAAGATATCATATATCGGAGTCACCAAGAGAGAAATTAAAACCACAATAAACAACATAAAAACCGGCAAATTAAATACAGCGTTAGCTAAAACATTTACTAATCAAGATATCATAATTATTAAAAAAAAAAAACTAGTAAAATTGCAGATTACAAAGATTACAATTGCGCAATGTACTGGGAAGCAATAGAAATAGCTACCAATCAGGAGGCATGTAACGACAGCAGTGCAGTGGCACCCGACAGAGTAAGGCGCCACCTTATAGCCGAGACTACACAAGATCAGTATTCTAGATCTCCACAACAGAAGTCGTCGTCTGATGAGAGCTGGGCACCCAGCTGAAAATGTTAATGACAGCATGAAGTAAATTTAAGATTTATTTTAATTTATTTATTTAAAAACTCTGGATTTTGTGCTATTTAAAGTTCAGTTGTTTTGAACACCGAAATCCCCACTTTGAGAATGCAAGATGTGTATTTTTTAGGTGTTTGCAATACTTTAATGAGACATTTTTAGGGGTTTTTTCATTGGGGTATCCCTTCCAAAAAAAAATACTCTTAAAATCATGCTCTTTGAAAATGCGAGATGTATGTTTTTTTAGGTGCAGGGCCCGCTTTACGATTGTGGCGGCCCTAGGCAATTGATTTTTGGTGGCCCACTGTAGAAGATATTGCGTCAGGGCAGCTTATAGATTTCATGCGATGGCAGGTAAGTTTTCTGGGACTCTGATCCCCCTTCCCTCAGAGAAAAGAAATTACACTAGAAAAAAGCTTTTGATTATAAGTTACTATATTAACATTCAACTTATGTTAATAATATAAGTGAATATGAATTTAAATAACATTCTCATTTTTTTATAAAAATTGAGTTAAACTAGTCATATTTATGTATAAGAAAAAATAATCAAGTTGAACCAAAATTTAGCATTTTTGCCTAACCGTGCCAAGTGTTCGATTAGAAAAATGTCTTAAAATTTCTGCCTGTATTAGTCTCCATTCTGTACATGACATCAGATATTGACACACTACAAGCTGTTTGACGGAAATTTTGAATGAAAGCAATTATAATGGAATGAAAAAGAACATTTCTGCATAGCCAAAAAAAAAAAAAAAAAAAAAAAAAAAAAGGACAGACAGATGTACAAAAAGGCAGACAAATTAATTAAATTCCTAATTACTCTTTAGCATTGTTGGAAAATATTAAAAATGCTTAACACAAGCGAAAATACAATTCCTGCAATTTTCAATTCTAGTCCTCAATGTGTCTGAATATTTTTGTGTGGCCCTCTAAATCTTAATGCTAATCATACTACGTTCTATTAAAATCTATTTTTGGGGAATACGAATAATGTCAATTTCATTATGGATTTTTGCAAAATAAAGGTAGAATTAAAAAATGGTTTATAGAAATACTCTCATAGAATGCAATGTCCTTGAATTCTTTCGGATGTTGTCCCTGTGCACAAGTCAGCGGTGGTACTTACCCAATTTTTAATAAGGAACGTCCTATTGTGCACTTGAATAATGCGTATCAGTTTTAAGGAATTTTATGAACATTTATGGAGTTATAGCACAGACAAAAACACAAAGAAACAAAGCCGTAACAAGAAAAGAATTTCAGAAAAGGTCCAGGTATTTCGATAAACAAAATTTTAATAACTTTACTTTGCACAAAGCTTCATGAAATTGAAATATGTAATTTATAAGAACAAAAAATGCTTTATATAGAATATAGTATGACGAACATTAGATTTACAGGGCAACAAAAATAATTTTGTTACATTAAGAGCTATTAATAAAAATTTGCTGGAATTGCACTTTCGTTAACTTTTAACAATTTCTAAGTGATAATGTGTATCTGTCCACATTCTAGCTTCCATAAATATTTATAGAATTTCTTAAAGTTTTCCTTGCGAAAACTCTGAAAATACTGCTATTTGGTGTTTAGTTGTGTGGAATACCTAAATTCCCATTCTGAAATTTCGAGATTTATGTTTTTTTAGCTATTAGCAACATTTTGATGTTTCTAGCTTTGGAATATCACACAAAACCACAAACTCTGCAATTTGCACTATTTGCAGTTTAGCTGTTTGGAACACTGAAATCCTGTTAGAAATTTTCAATTTTTCCATGTTGTTTTCATTAAATACTGGTTTTTCACCCAAACTATTTTAGTCTACCTACTTAATTTTAAGGAGAAATTATATTTAACCCATTAGGCGCCAAAGCTCTCAATTTTTTTCGAATTTTTTTCTCTGCAAGTAATTAAGATAAATATATTTTTTCTTTTTTACATTAAATATTGAAACGCCTAGCTTCGTTGGTAATTTTTTCAAAAACTTTCTAATGTAACTTCTATTTCTTTTTTTCAATTATTCAAACAAAGATGTTTGTTTTTTGCAAAACATCAACAAAGAAACAAAATCAGCAAAAATAACTCATTCGATTGCAGGGGTTTAAAACAATGGATATGAAATAAAACAATTCTTTTCATAAATTATAACAAACAGGGATCAAGAAAAATATTTTAAAAGAGTTTTGCAGTTTTTCAACATCTGTTCTATCCAAATTAGATGTAAAATCTCCTATTTTGGAAACATATCGTATCTTCTAACAAAATATATATTTTTTAATTATTTTAACTGCATGTGATTAGAAATGCACATTGAAACCCAAAATATACGCAAATTCATAATTTTTCAATGGGATTCATATAGCGGCGTTTAATGGGTTAATTCTTAGGAGCAATTGTTTTGTTTACCTTTTTAAAATTAAACTTATAAATCATTAATTAATATTTAAACATAATTTATTATAATGACTTAAATGTAATTAAATAAAGCTACTTTTAATCTTTATTGGCATCCTTTAGAAACAGTTGAATTAGTTAAATAAACTGTTTGCAAAAAGGTTGTTTTTCTTTGTGAGTTTGTTTACATATACTAATAGAACGATGTCTTCCCTTCCTCATGGTGACATCATTCAGTGACAGTCGTATTCCGCTGTCATGGTGACTGATCTCACGATCACAATTGCACGTTTACACAGCTGATTTGTTGGCCGATGACCAGTGAAAATGTCTGGCTAATATCTAGACTATATTCGGATAATGGTATGCTTGGCTGGATTCCCGATCTTAGTATAAATAAGGGAAGAAGAGATTCACTCTCTTTTGTGTTTGTTTGTTGTAAAAGAACAACGTGGCACCAGTAGTGGTGTTTTTTTATCCTTTGGCCCTAGAGTATGATTATTGGATAATGGCAGCTGGAGAATCTTCAAATGACTGATGCTAATACTAGTTATAAATTGAAATGTTGGGAAGTATATCTTGTATTTATTGAAATTTTATTTTTCCGACTGAGTGAAAATAATGCCTGGACCGGGAGTCGAACCCCGGATCATTGACTTACAAGGTCAAGGCTCTAGCAATTGAGCTGTCCAGGCCGACACCCCGGTCAGCATTACTCACTCAGACAACCTTTAGGCAGAAACATCTCTGGTCTATCATGTAGATAGCTCGACAGAAATAAGCCGCAGGAAATGGAAAACACCATTAGATAATGGGAGAAAGAAATACAATTTTTATTAAAATCACACAATCAACTGTGGAAGAAAATCATATTTATTGAAATTTTATTTTTCCGACTGAGTGAAAATAATGCCTGGACCGGGAGTCGAACCCCGGATCATTGACTTACAAGGTCAAGGCTCTAGCAATTGAGCTATCCATTTTCCCGACTGAGTGAAAATAATGCCTGGACCGGGAGTCGAACCTCGGATCATTGACTTACAAGGTCAAGGCTCTAGCAATTGAGCTATCCACAGTCTGAAAAATAAAATTTCAATAAATATGATTTACTTCCACAGTTGATTGTGTGATTTTAATAAAAAAAAATAGTATATCTTGTTTTTATATTAATTTAGAGGATTTAACATCTACTTTAGAAAATGGTAGTGTTCTGGGTGGCTAATTGATTAAATAATTTAAAAGCACTTATCAAGTTTATTTTCAACAGAAAATGCTATTGGTTTAGTTACAATTTTTTTTTTTTTTTTTTTTTTTTTTTTTTTGGAAATGGTGCCTTTAATAACTTTACATTTTTTGACTTGTTGAAATAATTTTACTAGATTTGTTGAATTTATCTTTGATGTTAAGTTTAATAAATGTTGTTATTTTTGTTAACACTTTTGTGTTTATTGAATTGCCATTTAACACTATTTCAGGGGTGATTGTGACTCAAAGGTAAAAACCCTGAAATTTAGAGCCTCAAATTAAAAAACTCCCAAAATATCAAATAATACTCAAACTATTTAGGGCAGAAGCCCTCAATCTTTTTACATTTCATTCACATATCACCTGGATGACAAATGAACAACCAATGAAAACAAGAAATAACTTTATAGGAAATAATATATACACATGGGTTAGAGCAAAAACCCTGAAATCAGGGGTAAACCCTGAACACAAACACCCCTGCTATTTTAAGTTAATTTGTTATATTAATACAATATGTTTCCACTGAGCTAACTCTTTTATTAGAATAAAAGTCATATAATAAAATTAACCAAACTTAATTTTTACAAATCCCCAGTCTGTAAATGCGATATTTATGTTTTTAGGTGTTTGTAACATTTTTAGGTTTTTGTGTTGGGGTATCCCTTCCAAACAAAAGCTCTTCAAATATCCAGACGTACTATTTGAAATCCCTACTCTTTAAATGCGAGATTATGGTTTTTAAATGTTTCCTACAATTTAATGTGACAATTTTAGGTTTTTAGCATTGGGGTATCTCCCTTACGATGGGGTACATTTTCTTTAAAAAAAAAAAAAAAAAAAAAATCGAAGAAATTGCTTTCCGTTATATTCACATACAAACTTTGGTTGAAATACTCAGATACCTTATTTTACATTTCAGTACTTTTTTTTTTTTTTTTTTAAGAGGATTTTCACTTGACACTCTTTCACAGCCCCTGCTGGCAAATTATGTTTAAAACATTTAGCTATATTATTAAAAGCAATTAAAACTTACAATAAAATTGTTTACGAAAAACAAGAGCAAAAAGCATCTCAAATACTTGCACTCAAATGTTCCTCAGATCGTAGTATTGTTGGTTTTCGTCGTGTGTATCATTCGTTAAATTTCATGGCAGTCTTCTAATAAAAAAGTTCTCATTTTTGGTTATTTACTAAATTATTCTCTGATTGAACTTCATTACATACCTTTAACTACTAAATGATCATAAAGTTGAATGAAATAAATTCAGATTTTCAATTATGAAACTATAAGAACTGAAATCGACATAAAGTTGAAAGGAAGAAATACAACACAAATTTATTTGATTGTGAATATGAAACACACACACATCTTATGCACTCATACACATGTGATACCTAAGTGCTACACACTCATATGATATATATGTATGAGACAAACATATATTACCCATTATGCATGCGTGTTGTATTTATAAACACACTTATATATCCTGCAGAAAGAAGAGATATCTCATAAAAATAACAATACTATTGTAAAAATCACCCTGTCCAGTAAAAACTTTTCTTTCTTAGGCAGAAAAAAAAAAAAAAAAAGATTGATATCACAAATTTCCACTGCTATTAATTCCTGGGAACTTCACGCCTTGCTTAATGAAGATCTGCCAATAACTCTGCATATACCTTTCTAATAAATCTTAATTGCTTTCCACAACCCTTGTTAGCTGTGTCAGCTTTTTGGCTACATTATAAAGCCATAATTTAAAGTATTTTTACGATGGGGTATGTCTCTGTGTAGAAGTTTTAATTGATAAAAAATTTTTTAATAAACATTCATTAAAATATTACTCATGCATCTTGCGATAAAAATACTTTGAATTATAACTTTATAATGCAGCCAAAAAGCTAACCCAGCTAACAAAGGTTTTGGAAAGAGATAAGGCTTTAATTACAAAGTTATTGGTAGATATTCATTAAAGCAAGGCATGGAATTAATAGCAACGGAGAATTCTGATACCAGTCTTTCTTTTTTTTTTTTTTTGCTGGATGGGGCGACTTCTAATATAGTATTGTTTCTGTTGGTAGCGAACGATTCATTTTAATAAATAAAACAGATGCGCCTTTAATTGCGCATGCGCGTGAAAGAGAGCTCTCCAACTGCTCCCGGCGAGGCACGCAAGAGTTAAAAAAGGAATGTAGCTGTGTGCAACGGCCTTGGTGGCCATTATTACCTGTGTGGTTAAACAACTAAAAGTACAAAGATAATCTGCATTTAAATATGTTTAATTCTACTTATTTTGAATGTGTGTAATGTAAATCGTCTTATTTATCGTCTTTAATAAATGTCAGCTTTATATATTCAAGAACTTCGATTTAATGGAACTAATATTACAACAAATGGTAGCAGAGCGTGGTTGTGAAGGAAATTCTTGAAATCAAAATTGCTGAAATAATTACTCCAAAAGAAAAGAATGGAAAGAATAAATATACCGGAGTTAAACGGTAATAATTATTTTATATGGGCCATGAAAATAAAAGCGGCTCTATCAATTAAGAGACTGGATTCTGTAATTACAACGGTGAAACCAGAAGGACTGAATGCAGCGGAATCTCAAGAATGGGATCTGAAAAACTCCGATGCAGTCGCCTATATGAAGCTTTCTCTATCTGACGAACACGCTCTTCAATTTTCTAATGAAGAAAATGCCAAAATCTTATGGGAAAATATAAAGAACACTTTTACTGGGCAATTAGAGGATAGAAGAATAGACGCCGGAAATGAACTGAAAAACTTACTGATGAAACAGAATGAACCTGTAAATGATTGCATAGCACGTTCAAAAGGACTAGCTGTAAAATGTCAATCGTTAGGATTGGAAATTTCTACAAGAGAGCTGGTCTATCACACAGTAAGAGGACTATCGGGAAACTTTAGCAAAATCAGAGATGTGTTGAAAACACAAAGGGAAAAATCTATGGAGGAAGTTTTAGAAATTTTAAGAGAGGAAGAATCAAGCTTGAATCCGCATAATGAACAAAATAAACCCGAAGCGTTCTTCGTGAAAAAGGACAAGAACAAAAAACTTTGTTATATCTGTAGAAGGAGTAATCATCTTGCCAAGGACTGTTTTTATAAAAACAATTCACAAAAAACATTTAACTCTTATGGCTATAAAGGACATAAAAATAGAAAAAACAATTCTCGCTTTGATAAGAAAGAAGAAAAAAATAATTCTGTTTTTAGTGCTTCTACTATTGATTCATTGTGTGATAATGTTTTCGTTTTAGATTCCGGGGCGAGCGACCATATGGTAAAAAATAAAATTTGGTTTGATAAATTATTAAAACCAGAAAATAAAGACATCCTTTTAGCAGGTAAGGATGCAAAAATTAAGTGCCATGGCACCGGAAGCGTCAAAGCAAAAACCGTAAGTAAAAATCCTATTTATTTAACTATCAAAAATGTGTTATTTGTACCAGATCTTAGATATAATCTTTTGTCGGTTACCTCATTAATGGACAAGGGATGTAGTATAAAATCTACTAAAAATTCTGTACTAATTTTTGATAGTAATAATAAGTTGGTTACTAAAGCATATAGAAATAATAACAAACTTGAAATTAATTTAGAACCAATTACTAGTAAAGAATGTAATGTTGTGATGAATGATATTAATTATGAAACCTGGCATAGTAGATTATGCCATTTAAATCCTAACTATATGCTTAAAATGAGTGGTTATATAAACATAGATATCATAAATGATTTTAATTGTGAAATTTGTGATATAAGTAAGGTAACTAGAAAAAATCATCCACCTGTTAATACGGAACAAAGTTCCGAAATTCTAGAATTGATTCATATAGATTTGTGTGGACCTATTAATCCTGTGTCGTTAGGCGGTGCTAAATATTTTATGATTTTAGTGGATAATTTTTCTGGCATGTACTTTACTTATTTTTTGAAAAATAAAAGTGAGGTATATGAAACATTCTGTAACTTTAAGAGTAAGCATGAAAATTTAACTGGCAAAAGAATCAAAAGGCTCAGGTCAGATAACGGCCTGGAGTTTGTAAATGAAAAATTGGATAATTATCTAATTAATTCTGGTATTTCACATGAAAAAACGGTTCCTTATAATAGCGAATCGAATAATAAAGCGGAACGTGGAAACAGAGTATTACTAGAAAGAACTAGGACTATATTATACGAAAGTCAGTTACCATTATATTTTTGGGCAGAAGGTATAAACTTTAGTACACGAGTTTCTAATGTAACACCACGTAAAGGGAAAAATAAAATACCCCTAGAAATTTGGACCAGTAAAAAACCTAAATTAAATTACTTAAGAAAATTTGGTTGTGTAGCATATTTTCATATCCCTAAAGTATTGAGAAATAAATTTGAAATTCCAGGGAAGAGAGGAATTTTTCTAGGGTATAGCCGTGAACGTAGGGCGTATAGAATTTATGATCTAGAAAGTAAAAAAGTAATTGAGGAAAGATCGGTCAAATTCAACGAATCATTAAAAGGCAGTTCATTTTTTGAGAAAAATAATAATGTCTGGGATATTCAATCATTCTATGATACATCCCCAAATGAAATCGAAACTGAAACAACAGAGAACAAAATTCCGCATGAGCATTCCTCTCATGAAAAAACAAAAGAAAGTAGCATGTTGAAACCCTCTATGTCTGCGGTTGAAGAGGGGAACGCTAATGAAACAGGGGTGAAGCAAATTCACGAGAGCCGATTTGAAGCCGGAAGTAATTTGGAATTACGAAGGAGCGAAAGAATAAAAAATAAACAGATAGTGAGTAATTTTACGGAAAGTGTCCCAAATAATTATTTAGAAGCAAAAACTGATATTAATTTTTAATAAAATCACACAATCAACTGTGGAAGGAAATCATATGTATTGAAATTTAATTTTTCCGACTGAGTGAAAATAATGCCTGGACCGGGACTCGAACCCCGGATCTTTGACTTACAAGGTCAAGGCTCTACCAATTGAGCTATCCAGGCCGACATCCCGGTCAGCATTATTCACTCAGACAACCTTTTAGGCAGAAACAATCTGGTCTATCATTTAGATAGCTCAACAGAAATAAGCCGCAGGAAATGGAAAACACCATTAAACAATGGGAGAAAGAAATACAATTTTTAATAAAATCACACAATCATCTCTTGTAAGTCAAAGATCCGGGGTTCGAGTCCCGGTCCAGGCATTATTTTCACTCAGTCGGAAAAATTAAATTTCAATACAAAAACTGATATTAATTGGCAAAATTGGGAAATTGCGATGCAAAATGAAATGGATTCATTAAATAAACATAATGTTTGGGAGATCGTTGATAAGCCAACTGACGCGAAATTAATAAAAAGCAAATGGGTTTATACTAAGAAAGAAAATGATTCAGGTAACATAATTTTTAAGGCAAGGTTATGTGCAGCGGGTCATAATCAAATTAAAAACGTCGATTATTCGGAATCTTTCTCACCTGTTCTGTGCATGGAAACATTCCGTTTGCTAATTGCTATTGCCGCTAAATTAAATTTAATTGTAAAATTCTTTGATGTTAAAACTGCGTATTTATACAGTAATTTAGAGGAAAATGTATACATGTTACCACCGCAGGGTTTTGAAGGGTCTATAGGTACAGGAAAAGTATGTAAATTAAAGAAAAGCATCTATGGCTTAAAACAAAGTGGAAGAAACTGGTATTTGAAAATAAAATTTGAATTAGAAAAATTAGGATTAGTACAAACAGCTTCAGATAATTGCATATTCATTAAAACTGATAATGATAAATTTCTTATTTTGAGCATCTATGTGGACGATTTCTGTATTTTCAGTAATAATCAAGAAATGTATGAAGATATAATCTCCAAAATTAGAGTAATATTTGAGTTACATGAAAATAATAAATCGAAATTTCTAGGTATAGAAATATTACAAAATAATAATGGTATCTATTTGTCACAAACACAATACATTGAGTCATTACTAGCTAAACACAATCTAAATGATTGTAAAACAGTAAAAACCCCAATTGTTAAAGGAGAAGATAAAAACTTACCACTTACAAATGAAATTATTGATGTAAACATGTATCAGGAAATTATAGGTGAACTATTATATTTATCTAATAGAACGCGTCCAGACATAGCTTTTGCAATTACTTATTTGTCACAATTTAATCATAAGCCTGAAAAGAGGCATTTTTTACTCGCAAAAAGGGTTTTAAGATATTTAAAGGGAACTAAAGATAAAAAATTATTCTATAGTACACAATTTGGGTATTTAAATGCAAGTTCAGATGCAAGTTGGGGGAACGCAGAAAATGGAAAATCATTTTCTGGTGGTGTAATTTTGTTGGGTAATTCATTAATATTATTGGAAAATAAAGTTCAATTTGAACATTGCAGTGGTCTGAGTGTGTGGAAGACTTCAAAAACAACACAGATTTAAAAAACGAACTTATTTTAATTAATCATAATTAAAGTTACATTAAAATAAAACTATCTTCATATCCAGCAAACTCTGCTGTAAAAAGAAACATAACAAAAAAACAAAGTGCCAACCAGTTGACAGGCAAGAGAAAGACTTGCCCAAAACACTCTACATTTATATTCTTTACCTGTAAACAATTTACATTTTGACTGATGCCAATAAAAAAAAACATTTACAAAAAAAATTCATTCCAGTTGTCTCCACTCTCACAAAACAGATCAGCCCTGTAGCAGTGATCACTGTGATTTAGTCACTTTACAATATATATATATTGTTTACATTTTGAAATTCACTTGCAGTTGCTGTGGAGCAGTGAAAACAAGGCCTGTGCCATATTTTTAAATACTATTGAGTATGTTAACTCTTATTATATTAAACATATAAAAGTATTCCATTAACATTACTTTATATAAATGAAAAACTAAAAGTTAGTTTAAACAAATATGGCTCCCAAGAAATGCCCCCCTTTTTCAATGCTCCCCAGCAACAGCGAAACTATAAAGCAAATACTAAAAACAAACTCATTTCAATACAAAAAAATTTTAACTTTGGCAAAAAGAAAACTGTCAATCTAGTCAGTGCAGGGTCAGAAGCGGTTCTCAAGAACTTACTGGCCGTGCAATGACCAAAAATGACAAAAAGTGTATTTAATCTAAGTCTGAAAAATTCTCCTACAAAAATTCATTAAGTATTTCTTAACTAAAGGTTTTGTGAAAATATCTGCTAAATTTAACTTGCTTTTTACATATTTTAATTCAAAAAAATTATCGGAAACCAAATTTCTCAAAAAATGATATTTAATGTGTATATGTTTAGTACGACTATTTTCAAAAGGTGAATTTGAAAAAGATATTGCTGCTTGATTATCACAATATAATAGACATTTTTCTAAGTTTATATTTAAGTTATTATCTAATAAAACATTTTTTAACCATACTAATTCCTTTGCTGCTTCAGTTAAACTAACATATTCAGCTTCCATTGTGGACAAGCTGACACACTGTTGTTTAAAAGTTTTCCAAGATATGGGTGTTTCATCTAAAAAAACTATATACCCTCCCATTGAAACTCTATCATCTCTATTACTGGCAAAATCAGAATCTGAAAAACAGCTTAAACTTAACTCTTTAATTTTTGATAATTCTAATTTATAATTCCGTGTCTTTTTAAGATAGCCTAACAACTTTAACAAATTATGCCAATGTTTCATTCCAGGATTTGATTGGAACTGGGAAAGTAAGTTTACTGCATACATAATATCTGGTCTCGTTCGACCAGCGATAAACGATAAACAGCCTATTAAATTTCTATAGGGAATTTGCTGCATTTCATCAGCTTCTGCTTTATTACATGGAGAATCTAATTTAGACAAAATTTCTCCCCTAGATATTGGTAAAGAGCTTATGGGAAACTTGTATTTTTCATACAATTCACAGACTTTATCAATATATGAATTTTGATGAATAAAAAGTTTATCACCAATCTCTTCAAACTCAATACCCAAAAGTTTTTTAGTCCTCCCCAAAATTTTAAGATCAAAATGTTTTTGCAGCAAACCAACTATAAGTTCCAAATCATTTTCTGTTTTTCCAAAAATTACTAAATCATCTACATACAATAATAAAACAATATTACATTGAAAGACATAAACACAATTGCACCAATTTAATTTCTGAAAATTCAATTTTATTAAGGCATTGTCCATTTCCTGATACCACTGGCGACTACTCTGATGAAGCCCATATAGAGCCCTCTTCAACTTGCAAACTTTATCTTTATCTTGAACAAAACCCTCTGGTTGCTTCATATAAATAACTTCATTTAGATTTGCATACAAATATGCATTATTAACATCTACCTGTACATTATACCATTTAAAAAAACATAGAAAAATAGAAAAAAACAATCTTATTATAGAAAAATTAACAACTGGACTAAAAACTTCTTCATAACTTTCACCTTTTATTTGGTCAAAACCTTGTGCTACTAAACGAGCTTTATATCTAATTACTTCATTTTTCTCATTCCTTTTAAGGGTATAAACCCACCTGTTACCTAAAATTTTTACATCATTTGGTGGTTCGACAAGTTCCCAAACATTGCGGTCATATATGACCTGCATTTCTTGTTTCATTGCCTCTTCCCACTTAAACGATTCAGGTGAGTTTATTGCCTCTCTAAAGGATTTAGGAATTTTTATTTCTACCAAATTTGCTTCGTTTAATTCAAAATCTGAAATTTTTCCCTGTATTAAATTCTTTCCCGAGAAATCAAACATTTTTTCATCACATTTAATTTTATTTTTTTCACAAAAATTTTTAACTTCATTTAAAGATCTTAAACGCGTTTTACTTCCCTCAATTCCATAATAAATATCTGTTCTATTACCAGTTGTTCTAGGTACCGCTTTTCTTACCCAAGAGATAGATGAGCAATCTGCTAAACCTGATCCCTCATGACATTCAGTTTCATCTGTCTGTGACTCTAAACTTTTAGTCAAGTCATCCAATACAGGACTAATGTCTTCATTGTCAAAATAGTCTGGTACAGAAAAAGAAAAATTAGGACATTTAATTACCTTTTGATTATTTATTACATCTATTGCTCTTTTAGTTTCATTAAATCTTACATTAATAGTCTCTATTAGTTTCTGTTCGTCTATTAACCATATTCTATACCCTTTTGTTCTTTGAGCATAACCTAACATAATCCCCAGTTTGGCTCGCATATCAAGCTTTTTCCTGGTTTGTTTAGGCACACCCACATAAGCTAAACATCCAAAAGGTTTCAAGTGTGAAACTGAAGGTTTTCTACCCATATAAAGTTCAAAAGGAGTCTTATTGTTTTTATGGCATAATCTATTCCAGACATAAGTAAAGCATTTAAGGGCTTCTCCCCAAAATTTCTGTGAAACTCCACTAGCATTTAATAAAGCTTTAACTCCATCAAGAGCAGTCAAATTAAACCGTTCACTGACCCCGTTCATCTCAGGACTATATGGATTAGTTTTTTCATGTGTAATCCCCTGTTTCTCAAGGAAATTTTCAAATTCTTTATTACAGAATTCCATCCCATTATCCGTTCTAATTGACACAATCTTTCGATTAAGCAACCTTTCTGCCCGCCTGGAAAATTTAAGAAAACTCTCAAATACATCAGACTTATTTCTCATAATATAAACGGTTACTTTACGAGAGAAATCATCTGTTATTGTCAAAAAGAACCTATTTCCACCCTGAGACAACACTGGCAAAGGGCCACAAACATCAAGATGCAACAATTCTAAAGGAACTTTAGAACGTATTTCACCAATTGATTTAAAAGATACACGTTTAGATTTAGCTAACTTACATGGTATACAATCTTCTAATGTTCTATTTAAACCAGGAAGTCCTTTAACACTATTGTTCTTACTTGTATCTATAATATAATTATCATTAATATGGCAAAATCTATCATGCCACAAGCTAATATTTTGTGACATTTCAACCTGATTTGCACCAAGATCACTTGGACTGTGCATTTCATTTTCTTTCAATACATACTTAAATGGCTTAAAAAAATATAAATCATTTTTTCTAACTGCATAGAACAGCTCATTGCAATTTTTATCATAAACATTAATTATACCTTTACTTCCAACAAAATTAATTCCTTGTTTTTCTAATTTAACTCCAGACAAAAGATTTCTTCTTAACTGTGGGTTATACAAAACATTTTTTAAAGTTACTTTATTTAAATTATTTTTACATTTGACTAAAAATTCAATAGTTCCCTTTCCCTGAATTGAACTTCCTTTCTCTTCAACAGCTAACGACATCTGCACATTTTCTACTGGTTCAAAATCTAAATATAACCTTTTATTGTTACAGAAGTGTGCAGTCGCAGCAGTGTCGAACACCCAAGTTATACTATCACTGTTTACAACTGAGGAATTTGCCTCAGGAGAAAGCTCAGTCAAACTACATTCAGAGAAAGAAAAGTTATATTTATCTATTTCAACATTATTAACTTCAGAAAATTTATTGGAATGAGCAGTTCTATTTACACAATTAGATTTCAAATGGCCATACTGACCACATTTAAAACAAGGACCAATAACTTTCTTTTTCAAAAAAGCACCTCCAAATTTAGAAACATTAGATTCATTTTTATAATTTTTTGCATTAGTTACATTTTTACAATCACCAGTATAAGAATCTTTAAATTTACTAGATTTTTTGGAACCACTAGAACAATTACTATTTTTAACATTAGTACGACCATAATTATTGAAATTTGATTTTTTAACATAACATGAATTACCTGATTTTACAGTTTCACAACTAAAGACTTCTCCAACATTTAATCCACCAGCAGAAATCTTCAAACGATTCTCTTCTAACAGTAGCTCATTTTCTATCTTGTCTGGCACAAATTCTTCATCTGGCCATCTGTATATTGACTGTACTATAGCTTGAAACTGTTCAGGCAAACTTCTTATCATCTGATATCCTATGTATAGTGTCTGCAACTCATGACCAGCTTCACGCAATTTTTCTGCAGCTTGTTTTACTCTACATAAAAAAAGTCCCAAATTTTCACCTTGTTGACATCTTGTACTAAAGAAATCATCCAATAGTTGAATTATTCTTGCACGTGTGGAAGGCTCAAAATGCTTGTTAAGAATATTCCAAGCTTTAGCTCCATCAGTTGTACACGAAATTAATGGTTTAAATTCAGTACTCAGTGACTGGTATATCAAAGTAAAAGCTCTATCTTTTCTTAACTGTAAGTCACTTCTTTCCTTCCATGTCAACTGTTCAGAAACTGGAAGCACGGCTTTTGCAGCTGTAGCACCTTTATCTGAAGTGGGATCCTCTTCATGTGTAAGTACAACTCCTTTATCAGATGTGGCACCTTTGCTCTGAATAAGTTCTGCAAGTTCAGGTTTCTCTATAAAACACCAGGCTCCATGATGCATTAAAAGAACTTTCATTTCTACTTTCCATATTTCCCAATTGCCAGCAGTCAACAGAAATGGAGTTTCAGAATTCATCTTCTTTTAATTCCGGTTTGCACTATTCAAATACACTTTCCAAAAACAAAAGTCCACTCTAAAAATAGTCCTTGAAAAAACACAGGTACATAGCCAACAGAAATCCATCTTCACTTCCACCACATAAGCCTAATTAGGTTAGAGGGGCCTGGGCCCATAACCACTATTGGAAAATAAAGTTCAATTTGAACATTGCAGTGGTCTGAGTGTGTGGAAGACTTCAAAAACAACACAGATTTAAAAAACGAACTTATTTTAATTAATCATAATTAAAGTTACATTAAAATAAAACTATCTTCATATCCAGCAAACTCTGCTGTAAAAAGAAACATAACAAAAAAACAAAGTGCCAACCAGTTGACAGGCAAGAGAAAGACTTGCCCAAAACACTCTACATTTATATTCTTTACCTGTAAACAATTTACATTTTGACTGATGCCAATAAAAAAAAACATTTACAAAAAAAATTCATTCCAGTTGTCTCCACTCTCACAAAACAGATCAGCCCTGTAGCAGTGATCACTGTGATTTAGTCACTTTACAATATATATATATTGTTTACATTTTGAAATTCACTTGCAGTTGCTGTGGAGCAGTGAAAACAAGGCCTGTGCCATATTTTTAAATACTATTGAGTATGTTAACTCTTATTATATTAAACATATAAAAGTATTCCATTAACATTACTTTATATAAATGAAAAACTAAAAGTTAGTTTAAACAAATATGGCTCCCAAGAAATATCATGAAAGTGTCATAAACAAAAAAGTGTAAGTTTATCAACTTGTGAAGCCGAGTTGTTTGCTATTTCAGAAATCTCTAAGGACATAACATGGATAATAAATTTATTATCGGAATTAAACTTTAAAAATTTTATAAATAATACTGTGTCACTGAGTTCAGATAGTCAAGCAGCCATACAATGGGCTAATTGTACAAGATCATCCAACAAGTCCAGACACATAAATCTTAGGTTACATTTTGTAAAGGACTTGATCAGAGACAAAATAATTGATCTATATTATACTCCAAGTGAAGCCCTAATATCAGATTTCTTGACAAAAGCTGTAAACGAAGAAAAACTATTATATTCAATGGAAAATATTTCTTTAATTTCTTAATTTTATATATTTTTATTTTTATGTGTTCATCCTGTATTATGTTATATTTGTATTTATATTTTTTATTTTTGTGTAGATTAAAATGCGTCGCTCGCAGGGGGTGTGTGTTGGAGTAGCGAACGATTCATTTTAATAAATAAAACAGATGCGCCTTTAATTGCGCATGCGCGTGAAAGAGAGCTCTCCAACTGCTCCCGGCGAGGCACGCCAGAGTTAAAAAAGGAATGTAGCTGTGTGCAACGGCCTTGGTGGCCATTATTACCTGTGTGGTTAAACAACTAAAAGTACAAAGATAATCTGCATTTAAATATGTTTAATTCTACTTATTTTGAATGTGTGTAATGTAAATCGTCTTGTTTATCGTCTTTAATAAATGTCAGCTTTATATATTCAAGAACTTCGATTTAATGGAACTAATATTACAACAGTTTCTTATAAGATAAGTACTGTTTTCACACGAAATTTTTTTCTCTTACAGGTATTCCCTTTACAGGCTTTTCCCTTACAGGTATTTTTTTATGAATTCACAATCACCCCTGTTATAACACCCTCACTTTTTGCATTGGGGATCGATTAAAAATTTTGATATTGTTTCAGTGACTATGTCTCAGTGAAGTTCACTGACGACCTAACTACGAGACCCATGTAGTTCAGGAAAAGTGTGGCATTTCAAACATACAAAGCATACTTGAAAAGTCAATAAAAATATTGAATGTGTTTCAACAAGGTGGCTACAGAAATTCAGAAAAACAATTCCCTGATTTTTCCATGACTAATTTTGACATATTTCCGTATATTGTCGTCCTATTGTATACATTCCATAATTTTGTGTATACCTGTTACTCTTGCGTATCATGCTCGCTAAACCACTGCAATTCAAAAAACCACACTGATGTGCAAAAATCTCTCTTTTTTTTTTTTTTTTTCTCTTTGTTTACTTACAAAAAGGAAAATAAAATGAAAAATTCAAAATGTTGGAGAAAATAACAAAATTATAAAAATATGACTCGTTTTAATTGCACAACATAACTTCAAGACATAAAATTATTCCTTAAGTTGTTGCACTTTTTTTTTTTAATGTCAACTTGGTGAGATTCAACAAGAAAGCGGCCAGTCCTGTGCAATCATGGTTAAGATAACACCTGTTTGGCGATCTTTCAGTCATGCTTGCTGGGAAAGAATGAAAATTTCCACGATTTTTGGCTGTTTTTACAAAATTCCCTGATTCTTTTCCTGATATTTCCAGATTGGTAAAATAGCCTGATTTTTCCATGATTTCCCTGATTGTCGCCACCCTGTTCAAAAGACTCCTTTTCTTCAGCAGATGCAGAGAATTGTCATTGCATAAACAGATGATGATGTGGAGGGGTCCTTATCCTGTATTCACAAAATCTTAGCTGAAAAATATGAGGAAAGACATGTGTTTGAGCGTAGATTCACTGCTTTCATGTTTCCTCCCCTGTTCTGGGTGGTTTGGCTGTTTGCCAAATGGAGGTGAAATTTTCTCTCTGAGATCTTTTTTTTTGTTAGTTAGTTTTTGTCTGTCCTGAACCATGAGGTGCATTTTTCTTGAACCTGAAAATTATTATAAAAAATCTTTCTCCATTTCTGGTGAAACATATGTATTATTACATGAATAACTTGAAGAATTTAATTATAAATTGTGAATTCAAATTTAAATATTCTGCAAATAGTATTACTTATATTTGTGTTTAATTTGTGAAATAAACAAGTATGCTCTCCCATCACGTCAATTGATTGTATTCCTGAAACAGAACATTTGAATTCAAGATTTACAAAGTATGAAATGACTTTTATTACAATATTCTGCAATTTTTTCAACATGTTTTCCTTATTCCCAAAATTCAAGAACACATTAAGTACTTTTTCCACCTATTCAACAAAACGTAAAAAAGCACAAGTTTCCACATTATTTTGTCCAACACCTGTACATTGGAAAAAGAGGATATCAATAATTTGTGAAACTCCGTGAAGAAATCGCAATGTTTCTGGGCGATAAAAATTAATTTTAACAAATGTTTGCTAACTCTGAATTTTTATTGGATGCTCATGTATTTAGCAGAAAGACATAAAATCTTAATGAAATGAATTTATACTCAAAGATATGAGAAAGATACATTTGAAGAGCCTGACAAAATTCAAAGATTCATCAAAAAAAAAAAAACTAGATTTATTATTACGAAAAAAAAAAAAAATATATAGGTTTGAAACGTTTCAAACATTTATATAATAGAAAAATAAAGCATACGTACCTAGCAGCACAATCACTAATATCTTAAAAAATTTAAACGTTTTGAAGAAAAAAAAAACTTTAATTATTATTTAATGAAGAAATGAAAAATTGCCAAGATAAGAAATGCATTCAGATTTCTCTCAGGAAGACTTTTCTATCATCATATTATCCAAAGCCACAAAAAAATTTATAAACTTATCTACAACATATCAGTAAAATTAAACTTTTGTTGTAGTAAATTCACATAATTCTTGTTGTCTGTTCAACAAAGTTTCACAGTTCTCTTTAGGGAAGTTTTAAAGATATTTACTTTCTTTTATATCTTCAAACCTTTGTGAAGTTGGATTTTTGGAAATGGTTGGAATAAAAACCAAATGTAGAAATAAACTGCAATTACACAGGTTTACATCTGAAATTTTGAATTGATCATTTTGGCTAATCTTTGTGTTTTTTTTTTTTTTTTTTTTTTGGTGTGATGAAACAAAACTGAATCCATTTTAGAGATTTTTCCCAGTACAGGATGTCTACCGACACAGTTTCTTCCGTGACTTTTTTCACCAATATTAACTTTTATAGTTTGTTTCCTTAATTAATCAGGGTATCATACTAGAACCTACATAAATAAAGAAATTGTGTCAGTAGACACCCTGTATTGACAAAAGTCTCTACATAATAGAAAACAATTGGCTTTATTTTCAGTTTCAGCATACCAAAAAACATGTCTCAACTAAAATTACACTGCGCTGCAAAAAAAAAAAAAAATAAATAAAAAAAAAAAAAATAAATAAATAAATAAAATAAAATAAATAAAAAAATAAATCGACCCCTGATGCCATTCTTGCTGATTCTTATGTAAAATGACCCCCTGATTCCGAATAGGACTACCCTTTTGCCCAGTCACCCACCGTTTTCTAGAAACACCACCTCCTCCCCCAATTTTTATCCCTGTTCGGTCATTTTATGGCCCTGAATTTGATTTGAAGAATGAAAAAGAATTATTTTAACACTTAAAAACAAAAATATATAATGTTTAATAAATAACATTAATAATAGATTAAAAAAATACAAGAAATGTAATAAATAATTTCAGTGGCAAATCTCGCTCCAAATTTTCCCCTTGCAGCAAATGTTCATGTTTTAGAATTTTCCGACTCTGTAGCCCCTCAGAAGATATTTAACAGTTAAAATAATTCTTACCCCTAAAAATCAAATTGACAGCCATAAAATGACCGAAAAATGATAAAAATGGGGGAGGGGGGTGTCCCTAAAAAACGGTGGGTGATAGGGCAAAATGAATATCCTATTCGGATTCAGGAGGTCACTTTACATAAGAATTTGCCAAAATGGTGTTATCATGCTGAGCAGTGTTATCAAATCAAATTTTGCCAGCATTATTTTTGTAGACTTGTATTATTGAACTCTAAAAATAACTGCAATCGATTTGGACCTCATTTACTCTTATAGTCAGCAATAGAAAACAAGTGCACTCTTCAGACAGACCTGATTAGAAATATTTTTGTTAAAAATTATATTGCCGTTGACGGATATACTCAGTCACCGAGATGTTCTTTTTCCCAGCAATACACTTATAATTCAAAATTATATACTTATGAATTTGAAGATCTTAAATAACTATAAGGTTTTTAATCATTTGCATAGTTACATTTTTACTCTCAAAATGAAATAAGCATTATTTTTTTTTACATGGAAAAAATAGTGCTGTGAAAACGATATCTCATACCTGCCAACTTCTTGCGGTAAGAATCAAGAAGATGGAGCTCAAAAAACAGGAAGATTTCATTAAAATCAAGATTTTCTCTCTATAGTAGGTATAGCAGAAATAATTATTTTATTAAGAAAAATCGTAGACATCGATTGTAAGATAAGCCAATAAGCTTAGTTTTGAACATTTAAAACCTGGGGAACAAATAATACAGTAAACATTATGCAAATTTATGTTTGACTTCTTTAGGAAAGTAAACTCTATTGTATATGCATATATTGCTTCTTAACAGCACTCATTTTTAAAAGGAATATTCTTCAAGTTAAATAAAAATATACTAATATTTTATTCAAGATAGCAAGTATAAAATTCACACACACGCACACACAAATGTTCTCATAAGCAAACTCGGGAGAATTGCCAGATTTGTATACACTCCCAGTTTTATCAGGAATTAGCATTGTAAAAGCCATTATTGCAAGGTATGATTAATATTTTGGAACAAATTTTCTTCGATGAAAATTTACATATAAAGTGAAAAAAGATTTTCATGTATAATTTATAAATATATTTAGATGTTTTCTCTTTTTGGAAAGCAAAAAAGATGAAATACATGAAAAATATGAAAAACAAGAAGATTTTATTTTCTGGCAGGAAGCAAGAAGAAAACATAAAAATAGGGAAGTCTTCTTGGAAATCAAGAAGACTTGGCAGCTATGATATCTTGCCCTTTTTCAAATGCGGTCAGAGAGTTAAAAAAATATTCTTTTTAAACAGAAACATGTTCCATTCGTTGCTATGGTATTTAGTAGTTCAATATATAAAAATTAATTTAATACGGTTCAGAGAAGCAAATGAGAGAAGTGGGAACTATTAAAAGATTGTGGCAAGTAGAAGAGAAAACTTCTTGCATGCTAGGAGGAAATAACTGTGCATAATTGAATGTGCCCAGAGTTGCCTTGGAAATTTGTATAAAAAAGGATCAGTTTCCCTCACACTTGTCAAGCGGATGCGACAGCCATTCTTTCCAAATTGTCCATTTTTCTGTAGGCTGTCTAATTTGACATGAAAAGAAAAATATTAAAATTTATATTGATTTTTTGGGAGGATGGAGGTTGGGGATCAAGTATATTTAAAATTTTTCAATGATTGGAAGAGGTAGTGGGTCGTTAAAGATTTTGTTTCTAACAAGTGGGTCGCAATGAATGTATAAAAAGTTTGGGTACCCCTGTGTTAATACATTTTAATTAATAACTTTCTTCCTAGTTAAAAATTTCAAAATCCGGCTTTGAACTGCAAACGGAGACGTTACAGACTGTCTGTGTGCCAAATGTCATGTCTGTAAGTGCGGTAGATATTTCTGGAGACAGCTGACAGATAGAAAGATGCCATTTCACTTTTATTAATAAAATACTTAGAAAACAAAAATAAGATTAAGGTTTTATTTAATTAAGTTAACATACAAAGGTTCCTAACCAAAAGTCTCTCAATTAAAAATGCTAATTTTTTTCCCCCATCAGTTATGTGTGTAACAGCCATTTTTTAAATGAGTTTAGCCATTTTCATATGAAAATAGGGAGTGACTGTTAAAGGATTAAAAGTTCTAAGATTGATTACGGGTCATTTTTGTATCCAGTCCATTACTGTTAAATCAAATAGAATGCTCATGAAAGCTAGAAGATAGTAATCATTTAGAGTTTCATACATAAAGTAGAAATATGGAAGCATTCATTTGATACTTAAACAAAATTTAAAGCTCACATTTAATAATGATTTACAAACATCACACTACCTTTGAACATTGAGGCCATTTCTTGTATTCATAATTAAGATTTAATACTTGAACAGCTGCACTGTAGATTTCCTTTGTTTTATGAAGAATCCCATTTCATTATGTTGGCCTAAAACAACAGCTGCACGTTTTTGAATTTTTTGGACTTTTTATATAAGAGGACAAGTAGAATAAAACACAAGTAGAAACTCCAGCATTTTGATTTGTAATAATAAAAAAAAAAAAAAAAAAAAAAAAATTACAAAGAATGAAACTGGAAACTATAAGTTTGATATTATCCTATGGAAAAAAAAAAAAAAAAAAAAAAAAAAAATCTTAAAAGAAAAAAAAAAAGATTTAATTTACAAAATATTTTTAAAACAGCACACAGCTTAGATTCTGTTTCCCCAAAGAGGTAAGTTAAAATACGCATCGTTCAATAAAGTAAAATACATCTAAAAACAGTCTCATTTATTAAAATTGAACATTCACGCCATAAATAAAGCTGGTTTCCAATGTCACTCAATTAAAACTTACAAATAAAATAAATAAAACAGAGAATATACAGGACCCTAACAGACACAACACACTTAATTGAATCAAGAACGAGCCCTCAAGAATTGTAGTAAGGCATCTCATCTGTGATGAACGGGTGGTGTAGGGCCTCCGATGCTGTTATTCTCGTGAGGGGATTCGGGTCGAGCAGCCTGTTGACGAGGTCGAAGGCACTTTCTGGAAATGTCTTGGAGAGTGTGTGGCATGTATCACAACGGATCTTAGGCTCGTTCTCTTTGGTCTGGGAGTGAATGTAACAGGGCTGCTCCTGCTGAATGAGAAGGCACAGCGCTTGCAAGAAACGGGCAGGGTTCAGCTGCCTACGCATCTCGGATATGGATTCGGTGGTTTCTGGCAAATTCATTGTTATTATTTTTCCTACAAAGAATAAGTAAGCATTAGAAAAACAAAACAAAAATAGCATTAACTCCCAACTATTTTTCGCAATAGAAAATATTTATATGAAGATGATTTTAATTTTAAATATTTATGGTACGCCATTTCTTTAATTTATTATTTTTCCTAGGTTTAACAATCATTTGGCTCAGTTTTTAAATAACAATACGCATATAACAATTTTTTTCTGTTTTTTTCAGAAAACCTAAATTTTTGATCAATAAATTTTATTATTTTTTCTTCTTTGCCTTGGATTTTTGACCAGTTTGAGACCAGTTTTATGATTAAATTATTTTTAATACATCATTCGAAAGATATTTTAAAGTTCTTGTATATTATCAAAAGCGGAATTCGAGATTTCACCTGATTTACACGTTTTGAGGTGTCCTGAATCGGTTTTCTTTTGTATCTCAGCTATTTATTAAAATAATTTCATAAGTAATACATCATTTGAAAGCTTTGTTGATTTGGAATTGAACAGTAGATTACAGAAATTTCCACCGCCAGATGGCACTGTAATATTTAAAATTCTAATTATCATTAAACTATTTTTAATGTTAATGCGTCATTCGAAAGATATTTTAAAGTACTTTTATATTATCGAAAGTGGGATTAGAGATTTCCCCTGATTTACACGTTTTAAGGTGTCCTCTGAGATTAAAATAATTTCATAAGTAATACATCATTTGAAAGCTTTGTTGATTTGGAATTGAACAGCAGATTACAGAAATTTCTACCGCCAGATGGCACTGTAATATTTTAAATTTTCAATATTTCAAATTCTAATCTATAATATTAAAACACAAGGGTATTTCTTTAAGACCAAAATCGCCCGATTTGAGCATGCGCGAGAAAATTTCGAACCAATTAGGATCGGGAATATCCCTTCCCCTTTATGCAGTGCAATATGAACATCGATCATAGAGCTGGAGCAGACGACGCCAGCAGACGCCTGATTAACAAAGCTCAATAATAAAAACAATTCACACGATACATTCATTGATTCATACTTTACAAGTAAGTATATTAAAAACAAAGCAATTCGCGAATACTTGGCTATCATCGTATGCATGTTCATTTCACCGAAAATTTTCTTACGCAGGATAATATTTCTAGAGTTTTTGTGGCGCCATCTCTTTTCAAAGAAACATACCATACAATATTCCTAATATTTTTTTTTTTCAATTTCTTAAAAGAAAAAAAAATCTTTTAAAAGTAATAAATTGTCGGAGTTTATTGTTCTTTAAAAGTTAACTTTTATCTGTTGAAAACTTTGTTTAGAAAAAATGAAGATAGATGTTTAAAATCAAAGGAGGTTTTATTTTATTTATTTATTTTTTTTTTTTTAATCTAATTTTAAATTGATCTCTTATATTTTTTTTTCTGTACTATATTACTGAAAAAAATAATTTAAAAAGAATAACCTTAAAAATATTGATATTTTATACGAGTAAAAATCTGCATAGAATAATTTATTATTAAAAATTTAATGAGCAAATTAACTTGCTAAAGTATTAAATGCATTCTTATTTATTCGAGCCCTGTGTAGCATGATCTAAGTGCAAATAAATTGTAATTATAGAATATAAAGAAAACAAAAACAGTATTAAAATTTATTTTAAATTAAATTATTTTCCCTTATAAATTTATGATTTTAAAAATAATTTTTGAAAAATTATGAGTTTTTTTTTTTTTTTTTTTTTTTTTCTTTTCGACAGATTACAGATGGCGCCACTGTCATATTGTAACTGAATATTATCGATGCGAACAAATTAAAATAATATATATGAAAAATATTGAATATTGATGTGTGCTTTCTTTCTCCATTCTTACCATAATTTATAAATTCTGTCTCTCTTTTAATTACTTGAAACATTCTTTTGGTCACATTTAGAGTAAAATTAGAAACAAATCTTCAGATTTTATTTTTATTATACCAAGTACGCTTAAATTTTGTATATTGTAATTTCATGAAATTTATTCACCCTTCCCTTCCAACCAAAAAATAATTCATTACAGCAATGGATTTTAAACTAGTTAAGAGCAATGTGGAATATTAAAATAGGGATGTTTAAAACTTTATACCTTGAAGATTTAAGATGCACATGATCCGTCAAATTTTGACGGGTATTAACTAGTTATCATTAAATTATTTTTAATGCATCGCTCAAAAGATATTTTAAAGTACTTTTATATTATCGAAAGTCGAATTCGAGATTTTCCCTGATCTACATGTTTTAAGGTGCCCTCAGAGATTAAAATAATTTCATAAGTAATACATCATTTGAAAGCTTTGTTGATTTGAAAATGAACAGCAGATTACAGAAATTTCTACCACCAGATGGCACTGTAATATTTTAAAATTTCAATATTTCAAATTCTAATGAGCAAGGAATGTGTTGTAAGTTCCAAAACAGGGATAAGGAGCCACAGGCATCACCGAGTGGGACTTTGCTAAAGTCAGAAATTTGAAAGATTATAAAATGGCGAGCGAACAGGCTGTTTCAGACATTGAAACGGGAAGAGTGCGCCGCAGGCGTTACCGAGCAGGAATTTACTGCGATTAAATTTTTCAATAAAGCTATTTTCACTATATGTCAATAAGCTGTTTTAAGACGTAAAACGGAAAAAAGGCGCCGCATACGCCACCGAGCGAAAGTTTTGTAAAGACGGATTTTTCAAGGATCGCGAACCAGCTGGTCGCAGAAGGCGGCTAGTAGTATAATAAGACACATGCTAGAAACAATTATATTCAAATGATAATAAGAAATCAATGATATAGGATTTTTTTCATCACATTTCTTACTTTTTAGATGCTATAATAACAGGCATTAGAATAATTCTGATTTTAAATTTTAAAATAATAATAAACATTTTATAATTTTTTTCCCCCCCCCCCAAAAAAGGACATTACAAACATATATATACGTTAAATGGAAAATAAAATATATAAGTACAAAAAGCCAATATCTTTATTTAAAGAGGCTGGCTTTTTTGCAGCCCTTGAAACATATCTATGTAAGGAAAGTAATGTAATCATGATGAAAATTCAACTTTAAGATTTTGGTGTTTCTATATGTTTTGAGGTCCCCTGAGTTCATTTTTGCTATTTTTACTGTATGTAAGTGAACACGATAGCATCTAAACCCTTTGTTCAAATGAGCTGAAAGTTGGTGTGTAAGTTGTATGTCACTGTAGTACAAACCCTATTGATTCTGGGGAATGTAACACTTAGAGTACAAAGACACCAAGAAATGTGCTCAAATTTTTTAAAGTGTGATAGTGTCTAAATGCCTGATCCAATTGAGTTGAAAATTTATATAAATGATATAGGTCAATGTTACACAAACTGAAAAATTTTTGTTAAATTAATAGATATTACCACTAATAGATTTTTACAGGGACGCAACAAAAAATTCTTTATCATTATGTTGTATGGGCTCAAATTATTTGAAGTGCAATCAGGGTTCATACTCAAATATGGGAAAAAAATTCCCTGAGTTTTCTCTGAGTTCCTAGACAATTTTCAAGAAAATATTAGCGACATATTACAAGAAACGCGCCTCTAGACAGGACAAAATACAGCTACTTTCACTGAATGATGTCGTATTACTATCGATCATAATAGAAATTCAGGTAGAAATCATTATTTACATGCGTATTTTCACAATGCTTAATCATTTAAATTTTGATACGAAGCTAAACAAGAAAAACATAACTTGAGAGAAAAAAAAACATTTGTTTTTCCAGGTTCTATAACTGATTTTCCCTGAGTTTTAATGAAAATATTTTATTTTCTCTGAGTTTTCCCTGACTTTTTTTAAGAAATTCCAAATTCCCTGAGTATTCCCTGTTTTCCAGGTTTTCCCTGAGGAGTATGAACCCTGTGCATTAGTGTCAAATTAAAGAACAATACTCAAGCCCCCTATTATAATTTTCTGTTTTATTTACACTTTTGTTTATTTATAGAACCATTAATTAATGTTCTGAAAGTGAATGGAGTCACTCCAGATTTTTTTTTTCTAACTAGTGTCTGACATGTGTGACTATTTCATAATGCAAATTAGCAAAATTTCCAGATTATTTTTTTACAAGATGATCTCTAATAGGACTGGATTATTTATCAATATATCCCCAAGTATCGATATTTTTTTAATATCGCGATAACAGTATTTAAGTTCTTGCTCTACCAATATATCCCTCTAACGATATTTCCTAGTGCGCACAGTGTGATCGATCCATATGCCGATAAACAGCATCCAACGCCAACCACCATATCTTCAAATTCCGCTTCCCCGCCTCACCATACCACCCCGTAAACACCCAACAAACAGACCGCCGAATATCTTATACAAATACACCTTCACTTCCTCCTATTTACTCACTGACTAAACTCGAAAAAATAACCCCAACTGCAAACGATCCGAACACACTTTCTCTTCCTTATTCCTGCGATCAGTCCCTTTGCTTCATTTGTGCGAACTCTCAAATCGAAACCACTACTTAAAAAGTATGACCTTGAACGATAACATATAAAATGTTTCATTCCTCATTCATCAAGTTATCGCAGTAGTATATTATTTCCCAGCTTCTCACATTCGATATCCCCACACCAATAATATCAAAGCTGCTCATCGCTCACAGGTGAAAAGTGAAAACACTGCAAACAGTATATCGCGTTTAGTTCATCGCAGTAGTATATTATTTCTCAGCTTCTTACATTCGATAATATCCCCACACCAATAATATCGAAGCTGCTCATCGCTCGCAGGTGAAAAGTGAAAACACTGCAAGCAGTATATCGCGTTTAGTTCTTGCTATCGGTTCGTTGATATATTGTTCGGAATTGCATGGATTGTTCGAAATATCGTCAAGTGTTTTTAAGAAGAATTAACTGAAATTCAAAGAATTAACTGAAATTGTATTACTTATGAAATTATTTCAAATGATGTATTACTTATGAAATTATTTCAAAGAATTAACTGAAATTGATTCTTATTTTTTAAAAATTGGATTTATTATTCTATCTTCTGCATATATAAGAAGAAAATATAAGATTTGGAAAAACGTTTTTCCGGTTTTCGATGAATTTACACGTTTTGAGATTTCCTTGCATTTTAATTAACTGAAATTGTCTACTCATTTTTAAAAAGTGGATTTATTACTAGTTTCTGCGTACATAAGAAAGAAGATACGAAATAAATTTCGATTTCCGTTTTTGATATATTTACACGTTTTGGGATTTCCTTGCATTTCAATTAAGTGAAACTGATTACTTATTTTTTAAAAAGTTGATTTATTATTATATCTTCTGCATATACAAGAAGAGAGTATAAGATTTGGATAAATTTTGATTTCCAGTTTTCGATGAATTTACACGTTTTGAGACTTCCTTGCTTTTCAATTAACTGAAACTGACTACTTATTATTTAAAATGTGGATTTATTACTGGCTTCTGCATGCATAAGAAGAAAGTAGAAGACATGGGGAAAATTTCGATTTCTGGTTTTTGATGAATTTACACGTTTTGAGATTTCCTTGCATTTCAGTTAACTGAAATTGACTACTTATTCTTAAAAAAGTGGATCTATTATTTTACCTGCTGCATATATAAGAAGAAAGTATAAGATTCAGAAAAAATTTAGATTTCCAGTTTTCGATGATGTTACAAGTTTTGAGATTCCTTGAACTCTAATTGACCATTTTTAAGATTTCCTTTCTTTTTTCTTTTCTCTCTTTTTTTTTTTTAGTTCGAACGCTCTATTTCATGGACGACTCGTGCCTATCGGCCAACAGGGGTCGCTGCTGTGCTTCAATTTAATTCCGTTTATGAGAAGGCAGTTGTTTTGCTTTGCTTTGCAAAAAGTGATTGATCTTCAACCACTGGGCAGTACTAGTATATAAATATAATACAATTTCCAAATGTTATAAAAACATTACAAAATATGAATTCAATATATATATCTTAAAAAAAAAAAAAAAAATCATGATATGGTAAGTAGATAAAAAATAAAATAAAAATGGCAGGTAATTGACCTTTAGAATACCTATGAGTTATAGGGTCTCAAATTAATATTACTCTACAACCGAGAAAGTTTATTCGGTGGCAATTCTATAGAAAGTTTATAAACAGTATTTCTACTGTGCATTTCTTATTCACTGAAATTAATTTAATTACAACCATATCGCGATCAATGACTGACAGGACTATTAGTAAATGAACTTTCTTTATACTCAGGGATGGGAATTAGGCGCAAAACTCATACTAATATTTCATATATAAGTGAATCATTGATATATATATAGAGAGATAGATAGATAAGTTACGACTTCTGCGTAAAATTTTATTAATCATCTACATTCTAAGTACAACTTCATTTTTCTTAAGCTTATATTTTTATTATAATTATGTATCTTGATGATATACTTTGTGTAAATAAAACACATATCACCCATTAGCTCTCTTAAAATGTGATTTTGAAATAATTAAATCTTAAAATAGAAAGAATGGAGGACAAACTATTCAGAAATATACTTAAAAGTAATGGTATAAATTAAAAGAAACACAAAAAATTGTAATGCTATTTATGCATTTTCTTTCTTTTTTTTTTTTCTTTTTAATAAAAAAGATTTGGAAGTAATATACCAGAAAATATAAATATACATATAGAAAACACTCCCCACTTGTATACATTAAAATTGGTGTTCATTTGTCTTTAAAAAGTAGCAAATATCTATTTTCCTTCTCTTGAAATAAATATCGCAATATATCACCAATATCGATATTAACTTGATGATACATCGCAATATTTAATTTCTGATATCGTCCAGCTCTAATCTCTAACAGTGGTTTTCTATACTTTGTTACCAATGCCTAGAGATGTAAGGCGAGAATATTCTCAGAGAATGAGAATATTCCTGAAGTTTCAAATTTGGAGAATAATCGAGAATATTCTCTTTTAGTAAAATATTTCATAAAAATATTTCATGTTTATGACTTAATGGCCCTCTTCACTCACAGTCGCCAGAAGCCCGAGCCAATGTTATTCTATGGGGAAATTTTCTTTACAAATAACTAATTAACTAATACATATTTTTAAATTTTATTTTCACATTCAGAAAATTCCCAGCTGTTAAATGGACGGACCTTTTTTAAAAATGTATTTTTTTAATTTTTAATATTTTATTTTGAAATTGCAAAATGAAAAAATTTCACATAGTGAAAATTCGTATTTTGCAGCTTCAAAATAAAACATAGAAAAATAAAAAAATGATTTTTTAAAGAAGGTGCGCCCATTTAACATCTGGGAATTTTCAGAATGTGAAAACAGAATTTAAAAATATGCATTCGTTAATAAGTTATTTGTAAAGAAAAATTTCCCATAGGAAAACATTAGCTTCGGCTTCCGGTGGCGTTGAGTGAAGAGGGCCCTTAAATTATCAAACTCATTTGTAATCCATCCATTTGACATGCATAACTAGAACATAAAGACTTTATTTCACAATATTCGCTTTACAATTAATAATTTTAAATCTGAGAATATTCTCTGATAAGTTCTGCAAACCATTTTTTCTAAACATTCAGTACATATTCAAGACGAAAAGTATTCAACAGCAAATGATGAATAATTATTCATATTAAAATACAAATTTAAATTTTTTAATGCCTAAAGTTTCGTATTGGTAACTATACCATCATTAAGATCTGAATTTAGAGAGACTATATAAACTTTTTTTCATATATAAAAATTTTCAAATGGAAATAATAATAATAATAATAATAATAAAGCAAATGCATTCACTTTAGAAATGAAATTCACATAAATCCTATTTATGTAACCCTTATTTTATGTACAAAGCATATGTTTATTACAGATGTATCGAATATTCGGCCTTTTTGACCATACTGCCAAATATTCAGTTTGGCTGAATATAAAATTATTTGGCTACTGTTCAGCTAGCTGAATATATAAAAATTCAACTTTAAAAATTTTAAATTATTTGAAAAAATTCTTACATAACTATAGTTATTATTAAATTAAGATTATTCAGAGTAAATAAGAAATAACTTATATTTAAATGAAAACAAATTGTTTAACATAATTTCTGAAGTAATATTAAAGAAAATTAATTATTAATTGCATTAATCATAACAACTGATAATATCTAGCAAAAATTGTCTTTTGTAGTAACAGTATAAGCGGACATCCATTAATTATGTGAGATGTTAAGGGGGGGAAGGGGGGTGGTCGAGCCGAATCTCACCCAATCTCACGTGGGGGAGAGATGGAGTCTCGGCAAATATCACTTAACTTTTCCCCCGCAAAAAACAGTGTAAAATTGCCAGAAAATTGAGTTAAATTCAAGTAAAACATGTTTCTTGACTTAGATATGGCAAAATTTGACACGATAATATTTATCGTGGCTATCTGAAAGCTGTGAAGCAGCACAGTAACCTTTCAATTGTTTTAGGGCACCACCGGCCAGCCACACGCGCAACTCGACGAATGTTGCAGCGTATGAGCTGAGTGGACATGGTTCCAACCTGCTTTGTTTACGCCCATAAATATTTCGTTACACAACGACTTAGATTAGTTTCTATTTAAGTATTTTATTGTTCACTTTTATTACTGTGATTCTAGACTATGATCTATGCAATCTTAAAAATTAGTCAACTAGTCTTCAATAAAAATAAATAAAGCAAATTGTGTTTTTTGAAATAAATCCAACGCATTTACAGTAAAAGTACGAATTTTGAAAAATTACGTGAGATTAGTGAAGGGGGGAAGGGGTTGAGCCAAATCTCATGAAATCTCACCAGGGGAGAGGGGGGTGCCAAAAAAACGTCAAAACTGCCTCACATAATTAATGGACTCCCCCTAATGAAATAGTCTTTAAAATTGAACTAACAATGAGTATTGCCATCTAGGAAATTTCAACAGATCATAAGATCACATAACACTTTTTCAAGATAAAAATGACACAAGTCATAAAAGAGCAATTTTGAGTTTGTCATTGCAAAATCTGTATGAAGTATCCCAGCATGCATAAAAAGCGATATCTTACTATTTAATCTATATCTTACAATATCTATATCTATATCTTAATCTATATCTTACTAAATCTATATCTTACAATTTATCCACAGTTGTGTCAGCTTTAATGTAAGCTAGCCAATCCTTTAATGCAAGTGCACCAAAACCTGACACATTTAGAAATAATTTCCAATTTATGCTTTTTTTTTTTTTTTTTTTTTTTTTTTTTTAAACTAAAAAATATGTAAATGACTATAGTTATTGTTATTTTCAAGATGATTTTTCTCAAATGCTGCATTTTTGAATTATGTCATATATATATATATATATATATATATATATATATATACACACATACATAATTGCCAAAATTTTAATTTATTCCGGAGTATTTTTAGCCCCATCTCTATTTCACACCACTTTATTTTTAGAGTATTTTTCGGCAATGTATAACTACAATATAATAAGAAAAATTAACTCTTTAAAAAAGAATTGGTATGGAATAAAGGTGAGGCTAAAAATGTTACGGAATAAATTAAAATGTTGGCAACTCTATTATACTTATTTGAATAGGTGCGACAAGATATTGTTATTAAGGAAATTTTATGTGTTCAAGTAATATTTTCTAACATTTTCTTACATTTAAATAAACCACTGTATCTGAAAATTTATATATATTTTTAAAAAAAGGGATTGACAGTATATTCAGACAGCCGAATAGTTACTGTTCGGTATTTGGCCAAAACTGCTATTCAGTGCATTCCTAATGTTTATTATTTATTATATTTAAGATTTTTAATTAATCAATAATTTGATGGCATTTGCATGAAAATTAATTTGTTTGAAAAAAACCTCTGAATCAAAAGTTTAATAGTTTAAAAAATAAAAATGCCTGAAAGTTAGCAAATTTAAATTATATACTTTAAAAGTTTATAATAAATGTTAAATTTAAATTAAAATAACAAATAACTTAATAATGAAATTTAATTTAATTTTGTAACCAAAGTGAACAGTCACAGTCTCATTTTCTGATAAGAGATCAATTAAGCTAGCTTCTTCAATAATAGACAACTTATTTAATTCTTTATCATCAATAGTACCTACATTGTACAGACTCAACTGTTTTAGTTTTTTATTTGGCTTTTAATTTAATATTGTCTACATACATCAATTTGCCACTTTTTTCCACCAATACACTATTTCTTTTTCATTTGTAAACAATGCCATTTGTTTACTCTTTAAATAGCTGTTGGATAAATTCATTTTTATAACATGTTCTTTACACCTCAAGATTAGAGACAATATTAAAAAGCCAAGGCAAAAGGTAAGTAAATGTGACATTTTGCACACAACACATCATGTTACTGTACCTTTTTTTCCCCCTTTCTTTTAAATTTCATCAAAACTTTCTTAAATTTGATTACCTGCAATTTTCAGTTATCCAATACAATTTTTATAATTTCTGAAGCACTCTTAAAAACAAGAAATAATGCAACATTTAAAAAAAATCTTATCTATCATTAATACTTAGAATTTTAGGAAAGCTCTATGCTTGAATAGTATTCCCGTGTCCTGTTAAAAAATTGACTCATAAACGATATAGGGAAATTAATATGCTCTACTAGGAACCTACCTAAAGATCCAGCAGCTTCTTTCATTTCTTTCGTCCCCACTAGAAACGCTATTTCTGCCAAAGCAGTGATGTCGTCATCTGCTCGGAAAAAAGGATATTTTTTGCTAAGGATGGACAGGAGGATCACACCGGCAGACCACATGTCAATTGCTATTAAATATATATAGATTAAATTATTATTATTATTTTTCCACAAATAAACACACATATAACAATAAGAGAAAATTACAATACATATTGTAGACCACTAGTGATGTAAAATACCTGGGTATTTATTAAAAATCTAGTACACTTTGATCAATGTGAATCCTTGAGGAAATATGGGCAAAAACAAAATGTCAATAGAATTGGCATAGAAAAAAAAAAAAAAAAAAAAAAGCTAGAAAAGAGACAAAATGGGCAGAGAGAGGGAGGGGAGGGGGGTTGTTAAAAAAAAAAAAAAAAAGACAGAAAGCTAGAAAAGATAGCCACTCTAAAATCTGCTAGCTTTCTCCCTTTATGGTTTCCATCCATTAAACACGTTTGTTAAAACAGTGGATTACAAAAACTAATCACAAACCTGTTGTTTGATTTTTGTGCTTCAGGAGTACCTCAGGTGCTCTGAAACCAGGAGTTCCACCTCTGGGTGCTTCTTCAGGATCCCTAGTTATTAAAAAAGACAAAAGTCACACACTTTTATTGGAAATGTTTATTATAACAAAGGGTAAAAACATCTATAAACACCCGAGAGTTCACAGAAATATATTATAGCTTAGAAATATTAATAATTATACTTCTTATATACAATTTTTTTTATTAAAATCACACAATCAACTGATTGGTAGAAAATCATATTTATTGAAATTTTATTTTTCCGACTGAGTGAAAATAATGCCTGGACCGGGAGTTGAACCCCGGATCTTTGACTTACAAGGTCAAGGCTCTACCAATTAAGCTATCCAGGCCGACAACCGGTCAGCATTACTCACTCAGACAACCTTTAGACAGAAACATCTGGTCTATCATGCAGATAGCTCGACAGATTTACCTGCTTTCTGTCGAGCTATCTACATGATAGACCAGATGTTTCTGCCTGAAGGTTGTCACAGCGAGTAATGCCGACCGGTTGTCGGCCTGGATAACTCAATTGAGCCTTGACCTTGTAAGTCAAAGATCCGGGGTTCGACTGCCGGTCCAGGCATTATTTTCACTCACAAGGAGAGATCACGACATGGAAAATTCAAATCGGGATGGAATTGTGCACGATTGTAGTACACTATGAGGGTAACAACATATTAAAGCAGTAGGACCCACTATCCACAAAATTTCGAGAAAAAAGCATTTAAAGTTTCAGTAATCTTTAAATACAAGTTATTTCGTAAGCGAGTAGGCGCCCCAGTGGTTTGATCTTAAAGCGCGAGTCTGCTAGCCAAACGACTTGGGTTCGAGGCTACCTCGAGAAAACTTTTTTTTTTTTTTTTCTTCTTTAACTTTTTATGTAATCTAAACTTTTTATTTATTTTTACTTTATTTTACAATTCAATTCAATATTTGAAAATTTTAATAAATTATTTAATTTTCTTGAGTATAAAATAACTTTTTCTATTTTAAATATTTATAACTTAAAAATACAATAAATTTCTATAACTTAAAAAATAAAGTTTAGTTTTACAAAACCCTAAATAAGAAACATAAAGAAAAACAGACAAATATTTAAATAATTAAAAAATAAGCAAGCTGTAAACAAAGTGCAAAATAGTTAGCAGGTGTTACTTAAATCTTGGTTTGAGCTTCCTGATTTTGTTTGAATGTGTATAAATTACATAAACGCTTCTGGCTTGTTAATAATAAAGGGCAGGTGGTATTTTATTTTGTGCAAGGAAGGATAAAAAAAAAGGAAGTCGTCATCGAAAAAGAAACGATGTTCATTAACATTTAAAATCTACATTTAAAGATAACATTTCTTTACCAGTAATAATTTAATACCATCGTAATCCTATACTATAATTTTTCAAGAAACTGTATTGATTGGAGAAGTAATTATTTAATTTGGATAGTAATTATATATGCAATTAAAATGATCATTTCTCTGTATTATTATTATTATTTTTTTTTTAAACAAAATGTACTATTGTTTCAAGTATACCTAAAATTAAAAAAATATATATTCCGATAAATAATCAAAAACAGTTTCTAGAGTTTTACCTTATTTTACAGTTAAAATAAAACTAAAATTTATTTTTTAAGTTATAGAAATTTATTGTATTTTTAAGTTATAAGTATTACAAATAGAAAAATTTATTTATTTTATATTCAAAAAAATTAAATAATATTTTATTAAAATTTTCAAATTTTGAATTGAATTATAAAATAAAGTAAAAATAGATAAAAAGTTTAGATTACATAAAAAGTTAAAGAAGAGAAAAAAAAAAAAAAAAAAAGTCTTGAGGTAGCCTCGAACTCAAGTCGTCTGACTAGCAGACTCACGCTTTAGGATCACACCACTGGGGCGCTTGCTCGCCTGCGAAATAACTTGTATTTAAAGATTACTGAAACTTTAAATGCTTTTTTCTCGAAATTTTGTGGATAGTGGGTCCTACTGCTTTAATATGTTGTTACCGTCATAGTATACTACAATCCTACGGAGTTTCGTCCCGATCTGAATTTTCCATGTTGTGACCTCTCCTTGTCAGCCGGAAAAATAAAATTTCAATAAATATGATATACTTCTTATAGTTTAGTAGTCTTCTAAATACCTAAGAGCTTTCTTTTTCAGAAAAAAAAGGGGGGAGTCAAATTACATTGTAGAATTTTAAAGTAAAATTTTTACAATAGTTTTATTAAGAAAAAAATACACCAGAGGATTGGTGTCGAAAACTCACAACAGTTGTTTTGGGTTGAAATAAAATCATGGCCCCCTTGACAGGCAAAAAAAAAAAAAAAAAAAAAAAAGGCAAACAAATGTACACTTGCCTACTTTGTTCCCCTGAAGAAGAGTTGTAATTCGATCCAAAACAACTGTTGTGAGTTCATGGTATTAATATAATTTTTTTATTAATAGCTTTATTGGGTATGGAGGGTCAAAATCTAAAGATTTTCAAGGACAGAAAATATTAAATTGACATACAAAGATTCCAGTTGAGAAATACCTACTTACTTTTCATTCTGCATCACTCCTTCGAATGAATACAAGCACAATTACAACTACAACCCAACAGGATTGGAAAAATAATTACTTCATTTTCCCATTAGTATATTGTTGTTGTATTAATTTTGCCATTAGTATGTACAGTCGGGGAAAAAAAAAACGCAGCACTCGACGTAATTTCGTTGCTAATAGATGTAGAAAAATGTAATAGGTATCATTCGACTGGAAATTGAGAGTAGTTTCAGAAAATGAACTGAAATTGTGAATTGGGGGTCGTCTACATATTAAAACGCGCACCAACTTTGATTTTTTCAATAGTAATGCCCCATTTTTATTTTATATTTGAATTCTTGGTATCGCGACAACTCGAAAAAGTATATTAGTTGTATATTTTACTTATTTTTTCACAGAGTTATAAGCGTTCAAAGTTTGAATGTGCTAATGTTAAATTCATATTTCAAACTTTTATTAATATCTTCACAAAAAATAACTTGATCGATATAATTGTTTTTTTACAAGATACAGTGAAGAAACCCAAACATAATCCATCATTTCTTTTGATTCTGAAAAATATTTTTAATTTTGAAAAATATTAATAAATTCATATTCATACAAATTATGAATTATGATCTATATTAATTTTTGCATAAAATGAATCCTAATGCTGAAAAATATGGGTGTGTAAATTTGCAGCTAATTCCAGTTACTAGTTTTCGAGATATAAATAAATCTTTTTTTTGAAGTGGTTTAGGGGACCGTCTCTTATAAAGTTTTGCTTGCGATAACGAATCAAATCTTAAAAAATAACAAAGAAAATTAAACAAAATATGCTCATTTTTTATTTACGGATCAAACAACAACGTCAAACGCAAAGAAATGAAATTAAAATGATGATTTTTAGACATTAGCATCAAGAATTCCTGTTTTCTAAAGAAAGCCTTCATCGTTCTTCAAAACAAAACAATACATAATAGAAAAGTAAATACGACATTGAGTATTGTGTTAAACCCCTTATTTTATGTTGACAAAAATATGCAGAAGTGGTATTTACTTCATCGAATACTGGTGATAAATTTTGAATCTTTTAAATGAACACTAGAAGACAAAAAATAACGAAATAGGCGGGGTTTACTGTTTTAAATAGAAAAATAGGTTAAATGTAAAAATTGCCTATTAAAAAAAACGAATGGAATTGGAATGCAAGACAGACTTGTAAAATTGTTTCTTAACTACTGTCATAGTTAAAAGCTTAATCATTTGCTTCATATATTGCTTTATTTTTATTTATTTATTTATTTTGTAAGGGGTGGGGGGGGAGGGTATAATTTTAAGGATACTTTAGTCTTTAAAAGTTTATTAATATATTTTTAAAAATATACTTTTACTTTTATAAATTGATTTTAACACTTTTTGCAACCGCAGGATTTTGATTTTTTCACAGTAAGATCCGCCTACGGCGGTAGTCTCCCAATTAAAAATATTTCAGAACAAAATTTCTGTATTCACAATTATATTACAAATGGATATACATTATAATCATATTCTTTCTAATCAATATTTCTATCCATAGTATATTTTATTGCAAAAATATGAACACTGGGTACATACTTAAGAAATAAGTAACACACAAATTACGAAAGAAACGCCCACTGAGAGAGTTACAGATTTTCAAATAGCGTGAATCTACGTCAGCAGTCGGGAAAGGGTTAATTAAGAAATTATATTTTCATAGAAATTATAAAACGAATCGTACAGCTCCAAACAGTTCAACTGACCCAAAACTGGTAAGTGTGATTAAAATTGTTTAATATTTACTTCATGAAACCTTACAATAATTTATTAGAAAAGATTTAGTTTATGCGTTGTTGTATATATATATATGTATATTATTTCATTTCGTATATTATGTTACACCTACAAAAAAAAAAAAAAAAAAAAAAAAAGTTAAGCTTTATTGGTGATCAGTACAGCCATAATAGACACTTTTATTTGAAAAATATTGCACTTTCTTCAATGAGTACAGTCTGGAAAAATCGCGAGTGTAATGTATTAAATAGACCTAAAATTATCTAAAAAAGTACTGAAAGTATATACAAATCAATGAAACTGAATTGAGGATTATTAAAAAACAGGGAGAGTTCAATTTTTTTAAATTAATTTTTATAATTCTTTTTTTCCTGAAAGATTTCCGGTGTAAAACATTAAAATTTTGTCTATATTTTAAAGGATCTTAATTTTATTTTTCTACATTTACAGATAACCCCCTAACACATTTTTGATTATAACTCTATAAATTCTCAAGATAAAGTATACAAACAGTATACTTTTCCGCACTGCCAGACTCTCAGAAATTCGAATATGAAGTCAAAATTGGGTGTTGCCATTGAAAAAAATCAAAGTTGGCGCTCATTTCAATATGTAGATGACCCCTAATTCAAAATTCAACAGTATTTTCAAAAAGTGCATTTAATTTCCTGTTGAATGGTGTCTATTAAATTTTTTTGCGTCAATTAATAATGAAATTACAGCGAGTGCTGCGATTTTTTTTTCCCCGACTGTACATAATAGTTACCAGTTTGATACTGTTTATTTATTTAGTCAAGGAGGCAGGGAACAAACGTCACACTCATAAGGGAAGTATGAATCAATGCTTAAATTAGACAGTGAGATCAATATCATAGGGTAGGGTAGAGTGCAAATTTTGTGTAACAATCCCCCCATGCAGCAAGATAGAATCTTTGAAGTTTTTGTTACTTCTATCAAACCCAACGAAACAGATTTGGGGAGCAAGGAAACGGGGAACAATGTCAGAGTATTTGGCTTAACGTTTTACATGCCACATTTAGATCCAGATGTAATTTAAATTAGTTTTTTACATATTTTGACTTCTAGTGCTTTAGTTTAAAGAATTCTATCATTAAAATGTGTAATTTATATATATATATATATATAACTTAAGATTATTATATTCAATATTATTATATTTAATATTATTAGTTTAATGTTAATATATTTTAATTTAATTTAATTTTAATAATGTTAGCTATTTTAAACATGGCAGCCCATTTTTAGAAGCATTTGCTTATTTTCCTAAATTATGTGAATTTTTAAACTGTGGGGTAAAAGGTAAAATAGGTCATTTTTATAATTTTCTGTACATTTCCCCTTTTATGATTGAACTTAATTTCTATTTCAAAAAATCAAGTCATCTTTCTATTATATCTGATAATTTTTTCAAGTCAGTATTCATGATATTTAATTTTTAAATGAATTTTTAATTACATGTTCCATTTATGGAACATTGGCGTGAGGTTAAGTAAAGAAGGTCTTCATTTCAGTTTCCTTCTCAATCAAATTTTATTTTTATTTTTAAACTGAAAAAAAACTTTATTTTTTTAACATTAAATTTAATGGGGAAATAATTTTTTATAACATTTACATACCTGCCAACCTAAAACAGGTGAAAATAGGAAGATCAATTATATAGTATAGTAAAATAATAATACACTGTTTCGTAAAATTAAAGTATATAAGCAACATATGAACATAATGTATTATGTTAATTTTTCCTCTTATGATAATTAAAATACTTATGTAATTTTCTACTCAAAGTAAGTACTTCTGAAGTATCTTTTATTAGTCTAATTTAATGACACAATACTTTGAACTTGAGGAGCAAAAATCTGGAGTGACTCCATTCGACTTTCCGAACATTGAGTAATTAATGGTTCTGTAGATAAAGTAAAGTAAGAGGAGTCGTTAATCAACACTCTTCAGAGGCATTAGTCAAATTATTGTATGCAATTTTATTTTTGGAATAAAAATTTATCACTCATTCACAAATACTTTTTTCCCCCAAAATACTCAGTTTTTGGGTGTAGATACTTAAAATATATTTACGTACCCACTGGGTATTTACCCACTCCAAATCACTAATAATAGTCTACCAGGGTAAAATTTGAAACAAAGTTATCTATCTATCTATATTTTTTTTTTCTCTTTTCCAATGAGAAAGAAAGAAAGAAAAAAAATTACATATATTTTTTTTCTCTAAATAAATATTTTATTATTTTGCTATTTCAAAAAAGGTTAAAGATTCAAATTAAGTAAAACAGATTTGTAATGCATATAGTGCATATACTTATTTAAAATTATGAATGTGGACAAAATAAATTTCTCGCTTCTCCATTCATGTTGTATAATAAGCGAGTCCCATTAAATCAGTGTTGCTCACATTTTGCCATGTCCCAACTGACAGCCTTTTAAGTGTCCCTATTTATTGTGAAAAATCATGAAAAAAATTTGTAAAAGTTACAAAAATCATGTAAAATCCTATAAAATTTTATACAAAAGTATCCCAAAACGTCCCCATGAACTTACCATTTGTTCCAGGGTCACGGTAGCCCGGACGTTAGAATGCCGAGCTGGTAAATGGAAGATTGCAGGTTCAATACTCGAGCCGGTCAAAGACCACCATGTACATTTATGGTAGCTGGTGCACGCAAAATTTGTCATAGCCGCAATGCCCACCATGGAGGATCAAAATTATGATGGCATGTCCTCAGATCATTCTTAGAAGTGTGTCCTAGACCAGTGGTCAGCTTCATTTTTGAACGAAGCCAAATGTTAACAATACAACGAATAAAATATCTTTTGGGAGCCAAAAATTTTTAACCTAATTTATATTGGCTCATTCATTCTTATTAACATAATTAAAGTATTCCTAAGTCGACATTTGCTAAAATCTCAAGGGGCGAAAAATCTGTGTGTGGCTCGCGAGCTGCAGGTTGCCGATCACTGTCCTAGACCATCGTCAATTACCCATAGTGCAGTACTAGAGCAAAGTTAAACCCAACCAACCAACTATAATCCACCGCTACATCCTAAAGAAAACTGGTAAAAGTCCCTACCCGCAGGGACAAATCCTTACAGTTAGTAACACTGCATAAAATCAATGTATCCTTATATCGGTATTTTAGATGAATGATATATCGATTTAAGAACTTTTAACATCTAGCACTAATCTGCAGAGTTCATGTCTCTAAAAATAAATATCGTGTAATAGAAACTTATGAGAACAAATGATGAGGAACTGAGCACAGTCTACCTATGCCAACTAATTTCACTTTTTTCATTTAAAAAAAAAAAATAAATAAAAAATAAACTGCATAAATTTTATTTGTGAGCATTTTTTCATTAAAAAATGTTGTGCAGTGTGTGTGTGTGGGGAGGGGGGGGGGTTATGGTTAGCAATTTTTCCACATGGTTTGTCAGAATCCATTGTTTGGAGAAATTTTATTTCCTTGATTTTATTAATTTCCCAACAATTTCTGTTTTTCAGGTTACTGTATCCCTGATTAATCCAATATTTACCTTCCTAAACAAATTTTGCACACTGACGGCTTCTTGAAGCATCCACACTCTTTCATCTTCTTGGACGACTCTCTCTTGCCAGAATGAATCTTCCCCGATAATAGGCCGTTGGTGGCACAGGGAGCTTCCTCATTCAGTTTGCGTTTCTTGGACACGTTCTCCTGCAATTAAGATTATTTAAAACTGTTATATTATACAGGAGGATTCATAATTCCCACCAAGGGCTTCAGATGGCTGTAGTAAATAACTAAGCAAAAAAGAACTTTGCCCTAAATACTAATAAATAATAATGATGGTGAAATAAATACTATATAATATAATAATAATAAATAATAACAAGTTTTTTTTTTTTGCTTTTTTAAACAGAAATCGATAGTAGGTTGGCAGTACACATCCAATTGAAAACAGTAAATGAATTAAAATGGCATTCATGGATCAACAAAGAGTGCTTCGTGGGTCATAATTTGCTAAATCAGAATCACTGGTAGACCATTAGCAAAATTTTCTATATCTATCTCAGCAAAACAAATTTTATCAGTGATTCTGGAATGACAAACCAAGTCTGGCATCACAAAAGAAGTATTAGTAATACATAAAATCTGTAAAATTTGCATCTACAAAGAAATTAAAACTATACAGTAATTAGAATAATCAAGAGACAGTATAAATTATATTTGTCTATTTGTCAAGGATGCCACTCAAAAAAAAAAAAAAAAAAAAAAAAAACTGCAATTCAAAAAACTATAGTGATGGGCAAAAATATTTAAACCTTTTATTTATTTATTTTTTTCCTTTGTTCACTTATAAAAATGAAAATAAAATGTAAAATTCAAAATTTTGGAGAAATTAACAAAATTAGAAAAATATGACTCAATTTAATTGCACAACATATTAACATCGAGATATAAATTATTCCTCAAGTTGTTGCACTATTTTTTATTTTTTATTTTTATGTTAATTTGGTGAGATTCAACAAGAAAGTAGCCAGTCCTGTGCAATCATGGTTAAAATAGCATCTGTTTGGTGATCTTTCAGTCATGTTTGATGGGCAAAAATGAAAATTTCCATGATTTTTTGGGTATTTTTACAAAATTTCCTGATTTTTCCAGATTGATAAAATACCCTGATTTTTCCTGATTGTGGCCACCCTGTAATATATACAGTATAATACTATAATTTATTAATTAATAAAATAGTTACTCTGCAGTTTTATGCAATACAAAAAAAAAAAAAAAAAAAAAAAACCCACAAATACAAAATAACTATTTAAAAAGTTCCTAAATAAACCATGCATATTGGAAACAAATCTCCAAATGTAATATTTTTGTAAGATTAATAGAATAAGAGTTTTCGGATGCATGTTTTCACTCAAAGTCAATATTTCTGAAGTACTAGTCTAATTAGTTAATTTAGAGACACAATATCAATTGGTAATAAATTATTAAATATCTACTACACTGCACATCTGTTGTCACCAGTGTTGTTTACATCATGGCATAAAAACTGGCAGAATTTTTATTTGGTGACATAGAATTTTAGTAATAAAGTCAGTATATATAATCAATAATTTGACATAATTCAAAACGAAATAATTACAGATGTAAGGCATACTGAGCACTTTTCCCTCTGTGGAGGAGTTCAACACATATATTCCTTTTTAAATTATTTCTTTAAAAATCTAAATAATTAGTTATTACATTTTTCACGGGGAAGATTGCCTTTTCAAATTATCTCAAATTATGTACTTGTTTTGTTTAAAATAATTTGCATTTCAGTTCATAAAAGAAAAGATTCATTTCAATAATATATTAATTTGTTAGTTAATTCCCTCTTTTATAATTTTTTTTTTTTTTTTTTTCATTTCTAAAGTGTAATAAAATAATCTTTTAGAAATAAAATATAAACTTAAAATCATGCATTAATTAATCTTATAAGAACTGTTCTCGTGTTTCAGAAATAAATCATTCATTTAGATTATATTATACTTCTCAATAATTCTGATGCAATCGTCTATTAAAATATCAAAAATTGCACAATGTATTTTTAATTACTCTACATTTCCTGTCATAATCTTGCCCCGCTGTCCTTACGACACCTGTGGCCTTGGCATTATCGAGGTCACTATAAGCAGGGTTAACAGTCTTTCCAAAATTCAAAATTTCCTATTTGATTTACATAAAAACAAAGAAATTGGTTTCTAGCGACTAGCTGGCAAGAATCCCGCTGGGCTACCATTATTTGGCAGATTAAGTGAATGCCGGTCGTAGAACCTCGCGTCATTCACCTCATATCAACCGTCTCTGAAATATGTAATGAAAAACCCTCCTCTCATACCCCAAATTTGCATAAATATCTGACTTTTTTTTCTTCATTATTACTTATTTTACTATAATAATTAATGATATATTGTAGATTTAATAAAGTTGAGTTCCCAAACACTTTTTTAGCTGCCCTTCCATTGCTGGTGCCCTCTTCAAGATAGACAATGACTGCAACATGGACATTTTATACACAAAAAGAGCCATAGACATTGCCAAGGCTGTGATCCACGCTTTTGGCAATATTTAGTTTTTATCTCCCTTTTTTTGTTATTCTTTTTTTTTTTTCTATTTTTATCACTTCTGCATTTTGTTATACATGACAACAACAACAACAACAATAAAGTTGAGTTCAGCACCTCTACTGTTGACTTTTTCATCATTCTGTTGTGTTTAGGATATTTATGTTTAACGAACATAAACTATGACATGGAAAATTAGACTATTGTTGGGAAAAGCAGAACATCGACGGTCTCCTCCTTTCTTTGCAGTCAGCCAAGAGAATCATGGATGATATCATAATCCTCTCAGAAACAGAGTCCCAAAATTTAGAGAATTTAAAGCTGGTCCTACAAACAGCTTTGGAATATAGGTTAGAACTGAATCTCAAAAAATGTAAAATGATAAAATTCAATCCTCATTGCACAAATCTAAAGATGTACAGTGAAAATAACATTACAATTTTGCTCTTTTCAAAGGTGGTCAGAGGGTTAAGTTAATGTTAAAGGTAAGTGACATTTATTTTGTTTAATTTTAAATAAAATAATTTATTCCTTTATCCTACAAAATTATCTTGGGGTTATTAATTACAAACTTATTGGGTTTGAGTAACAATTAAACATTTTTATCTACAAAATATTTTTAAATACAACAGTAAAATGTTATTTATTTTTTTTTTTTAAATAAATCTTCTTTTGAAAAAACCCATTCTCTCCCCCCCCCCACAAAAAAAAAAAAAAAAAACTAGGGTTTTTTTCAGGTGAAAAACACAATCCGGGAAGAGGGGGAGGGGAGGGGAGGGGAATGGCTATCAAATTGGGCAGCAAATCTGACAACCCTGATGTCAACCACATTATTTTTATTTCTTGTTTTAAATACAGTATCAGAAATTAAAAAACATTTGAAAAAAAAAAAAAAAGATACTTAGAAAAAGGAACACAACTGTCCTAGCAATTTTAATAATCAAACATCAAAATAAAGTTATTATACTCACAGAATCCACAAGATGTTTAAAAGAAGTTCCTAACGTTAAAACTTGTTCTTGATTCTTGGAGGAAGCCCTGTTTTTGTTGAATCTGCCAGCAGAGTCGGATAAAGGCTGCCTCAACATGGAGAACTTAGACGATTCGATGTCACTCATTCTTTGAGCAAGACCAAAATCAACCAAAGTGTACCTTTCAAAAAAAAAAAAAAAAAAAAAAATTATTACATGGAACAAGTAGCAAAATAAATTATACATAAGAAAATTCATGTAATGAAGAACTGTTCTCATCAGGGCTGCCAACAACTACACATTTGGTGTAGTAACTACACTTTAGCCTGCTTCTACTACACTCTACACATCGTATACTTAAAGCTACACTTTTCCTTTCCCCACCATCATCTTGTTTACAACGAGCGAACTACGATTTCACACTGTATTTCCAAATCGCTGTTATGAATGAAGTAGCTTGAAAACTTCGGAGGTTGATAGGTTGTTTCATTTCCTCCTCATAAACTGTGACGATAGTGTGACTGTGTACGCATGGTGATTGGATGTTTGGAGAAGTCCTTTTCTATCGTTAGAGCTTGTCTAATCTGTTTACTTTCGTTTTTCGGTGTTGTGCGTTTGTTGTTGGCTAGACTTGCTTTTCTGTATTTATTTATTCTTATTTTTTGCTTAAGAGTGTACAAATTTATTTAGTTTTTTAGTTAATAGTATTTTTAGTTAAAATGTGCGATGATGATGATAATACAAAGAAGAAAAAAAAATTCCTGATCAAAAATCTCTATCGGAGTATTCTGCTACAATCTGTAGATTGCAAATTCTGTAGATTCTGTGGCCGTGTTTGCATTCTGTAGATTCATCCCATGAGGCATATTGTGCAATATGTAATAGCAATTTTCGCGTAAATCATCGTGGACTTTATGATTGTTCGCGTCATATTGCAACAAGCTGACACAAGCGTTTAAGTAAAATAAAAGCAACGATAAAGCCTTTGCCATCCAGTTTTTATGTGAAAAGTGATGCAGCATCAAAGACTACCAAAACAGAAATGCTCTTTACATCATTTCTAAGTGACATAATGTTCCAATTTCTACAGCAAATCATGCTGGAAATTTATTTAGAGCTATGTTCCCGGATTCAAAAATCGCCAGACAGTGTCCTAGCGGTAGAACAAAGACGGCGGCCCTATTGAAATGCATTGCAAAAATATCCTGTTCTGATATCGTTGGCGATTTGAAACATTTGCCGTTTTCGATGGCAACTGATGAAAGCACTGATCAAAATGCTGTTAAACTGTATCTAATTGTTGTTAGGTATTTCGATAATTTCCAGAAAAAATTTTGTGTGCAATGTTATTTTTAAAAGAATGCAGTGATATTTTGTATGTTTGATTGTTAAAGTCAATAAATTTTAGAAAGTAAGTCTTAATGTAAACAAAAGATTTTATGCTTATTTATTTTAAGCATTTTCTTATTTTTTAGCGGCTACACTTTGTACCTTAAAACTACACTTTTTCTTGTTTGTTAACTACACTTTAGCGCTCCCAGAGGTTGGCAGCCCTGTCTCATGCACTGGTGAAATTACTTATCATGCAAAAATCCTGAAAATTGTTATTTGTACACAGAATGAATGGTTCGAGGAAACTTAAAGTTGTCTTATTAATAACAGCCATATGATACATCATTAATAAGTCATATTAGGAAAGTTTATAAATACATTTTAAGGCAAATTAAATATTCAAAATAAGAAATTTCTATTAAAACAATGCAGTTGAATTTAATATGAAATTCAGAGACACCCCATGAAATTCATATTTATTGAAATTTTATTTTTCCGACTGAGTGAAAATAATGCCTAGACCGGGAGTCAAAGATCTGGGGTTCGACTCCCGGTCCAGGCATTATTTTCACTCACAAGGAGAGGTCACGACATGGAAAATTCAGATCGGGACGAAATTCCACAGGATTGTAGTATACTATGAGGGTAACAACATATTAAAGCAGTAGGACCCACTATTCACAAAATTTCGAGAAAAAAGCATTTAAAGTTTCAGTAATCTTTAAATACAAGTTATTTCGCAAGCGAGCAAGCGCCCCAGTAGTGTGATCTTAAAGCGCAAGTCTGCTAGCCAGACGACTTGGGTTCGTGGCTACCTCGAGACTACTTTTTTTTTTTTTTTTAACTTTTTATGCAATCTAAACTTTTTATTTATTTTTACTTTATTTTATAATTCAATTCAAAATTTGAAAATTTTAATAAAATATTATTTAATTTTTTTGTATATAAAATAAATAAATTTTTCTGTTTTTAATATTTATAACTTACAATAAATTTCTATAGCTTAAAAAATAAATTTTAGTTTTATTTTAACTATAAAATAAGGTAAAACTAAAGAAACTGTTTTTGATTACTTATCGAAATATTTTATTTTATTTTAGGTATGCTTGAAATAATACTAAATTTTGTTTTTTAAATTAAAAAAAATAATAATAATACAGAGAAATGATCCTTTTAATTGCATATATAATTACTATCCGAATTAAATAATTAATTCTCCAATCAATACAGTTTCTTGAAAAATTATAGTATAGGATTACAATGCTGTTAAATTATTACAGGTAAAGAAATGTTATCTTTAAATGTAGATTTTAAATGTTAATGAACATCATTTCTTTTTCGATAACAACTTCCTTTTTTTTTTATCCTTCCTTGCACAAAATAAAATTCCACCTGTCCTTTATTATTAACAAGCTAGAAGCGTTTACGTAATTTATACACATTCAAACAAAATCAGGAAGCTCAAACCAAGATTTAAGTAACACCTGCTAACTATTTTACACTTTGTTTACAGCTTGCTTATTTTTTAATTATTTAAATATTTGTCTGTTTTTCTTTATGTTTCTTATTTAGGGTTTTGTAACACTAAACTTTATTTTTTAAGTTATAGAAATTTATTGTATTTTTAAGTTATAAATATTAAAAATACAAAAAGTTATTTTATACTCAAGAAAATTAAATAATAATGTATTAAAATTTTCAGATTTTGAATTGAATTGTAAAATGAAGTAAAAATAAATAAAGAGTTTAGATTACATAAAAAGTTAAAGAAAAAAAAAAAAAAGTAGCCTCGAGGTAGCCTCGAACCCAAGTCGTCCGGCTAGCAGATTCGCGCTTTAGGATCACACCACTGGGGCGCTTGCTCACTTGCGAAATAACTTGTATTTAAAGATTACTGAAACTTTAAATGCTTTTTTCTCGAAATTTTGTGGATAGTGGGTCCTACTGCTTTAATATGTTGTTACCCTCATAGTATACTACAATCCTGTGCAATTTCGTCCCGATTTGAATTTTCCATGTCGTGACCTCTCCTTGTCAGTCGGAAAAATAAAATTTCAATAAATATGAATTTCTTCCACAGTTGATTGTGTGATTTTAATAAAAATTGTAGCCCATGAAAAGTTTCACCCCTGCTCATGCCAGTAAGAGTAAAACTTTTAAATTAAACAGTAAGTTTTTTTTAAAAAAAAAAAAAAAGGTATAAAACAACCACACAATTTCCATTACCTACTCAGACCTATCAACCTTCCAAAACATAAAATGCTACTCGTAACAGAAAAAAGCATACTAACAAAGCAGTGTAAAAAAAAAAAAAAAAAAACATGATAAAAACAAAACATGTAATTAATAGCATATATATATAATTGTACTTACGTTTTCAGGGTTATAAAATTAAAAAAAAGTTTTTTTTTTTTTTTTTTTTTTTTTAAATACCTTTCAGCAAAATCTTGAAACTATTCAGTATAAATTCTAAAGAAAATTTCATTATATTAAGTTCTACATTTTGAAAGGGAAACATAACATTGATATTGTAAGCAATGCATTAAAACAAAGAAAATAATAAAAATCACATAAACAAAGACAAAGCTAACTTTTATTGAACCCAATGTAAGTAGCAGATAAAAAACTCAATTGAAAATTTCAGATTGTCTAACTCTAACATTTTCTGATAAGACAAGATCCCCCCCCCCCCCCCCTGCTGATAAAGGAGAGAGAAGAAAGGTTTTGTAAAACCCACCTGGTTTCCCAGGATATCGGCTGTTTTTTTTTTTTTTTAAAGATCGCTAAATTGTAGTGTAGAGAGAAAAGTTGGAAACATTTAATACACTTATAAAAATGATACATTTATTCAAGATAGATATATTCATCAGTGTAAAATAAAATAGACAAACTAATAAATTTTAAAAATCATATTTTTTAATGGTCAAATTGTATTTTCATATTAAAGCTTAATTATCGTACTAAATATGATAAAATCATAACCGTTGCCAGGTCTGCTTACTATTAAATGTATTTTGGGGGGGATAAAGTGATCAGAAGAAAGAAAATTCACCTAACAAAACAGACACCTAAAACTTTTCTCGCAAGAGAAAGTTAATACACATGTTAAGACTTATAAAACAGAGTTTACATAGCAAGTTAAAAATAATTAAAAAATCGGAAAAGCCATTTTTTGAAACACCTATTTCTGAGATCTAAAACTGACCTACCTAATCAGGGTGACTCTTAATTTTCCTGTGATAATAAACACGTAATACATGTGAAAGGATATCTAAAATGCATTAATGTAACAATTTTTAAGGAAATATCATGAGATACCAACTTTTACCAAAACTTGGCGTATTCAATTGTTGACCAGAAAAATTTTACTTACAAAAGGATATCTAAAAATTGTTTAATATGGCAAGTTTTGAAAAAAAAAAAAAAAAAAAAGCTGCTTTTAAAGAAACACACTTGTAAGACCTGAAATTGAGGTATTTATACAGGATGCCTATCAATGAATTAACCAACTAATTCACAAGAAAGGACATCTAATATTGTGTTTATATAGCAATTTTGAAGAAAATTGTTAGAGCCGTTTTTGAGATATAGACTTACAGTCAGTCCCACTTCCAGTTTTCCAATTTTCACCAAATGTTAGAAAAATCATCTGTACACCAGATCTGTCTCAATTCTGAAATTTTTTTGTTCAATCTTAGTTTCGGAGATATGATAGTTAGAAGATTTGTTTGGCTGGTGTTGCCATCTTTCACCAGTTTCTGGAGCTAAAAGTCGTACTTCCACCCTATGAGGCGCTCCTAAATAACAGAAGACACACCCCTCATGCCTTAAAAATCCGGTTAGTTCCACTACCGGGGCTCGGAATTTCCGAGTGACATACGACAACAACAACAACAAGATTTCCTTCCCCTCCCACACACATAGACCAATTGACAAAAAACAATTTTTTCGACCCAGGAGACCTTAAAACATGCAAATCTGGTAAAAACTCGAAATTGAATTTTTGGACCGAATACAATACTTCCATCACCTATGGTAGTTGGGTAATGGAAGCAAAAACAGGGTTGCTATGGTTTAATCCAAGCCCTTAAAACATGTAAATCAGGTAAAAACTCGAAATCGAATTTTTGGACTGAATACAATACTTCCATTACCTATGATAATCGGGTAATGGGAGCAAAACCAGGGTTGCTATGGTTTAAACCAATTAGTTTCAACCACAGTTTAAATAATAAAATGTTTAAATTCAGATATTCAAAATAGAGAGGATGAAAAATCACTGAATTTGTCATTTAATGCAACTGTCATAAAGCATTTACATACCTGCCAACTTCTTGTGGTAAGAATCAAGAAGATTTGAGCTCAAAAAACAGGAAGATTTTGTTAAAATCAAGGAGATTCTCTCTCTATAGTAGGTATAGCAGAAATAATTATTTTATTAAGGAAAATCATAGTCATCGGTTCTAAGATAAGCCAATAAGCTTAGTTTTGAACATTTAAAACCTGAGGAATAAATAATACAGTAAACATGATGTGATTTTATGTTTGACTTCTTTAAAAATGTAAACTCTATCGTATATACATTGTGAAATATCTACATATATTGCTTCTTAGCATCACTAATTTGTTAAAGGATATTCTTAAAATCAAATAAAAATATATTAATATTTTATACAAGATATTGATATTATATTATTTTATACAAGATAGCAAGCATACAATTCACAAAAAAAGTTTCTTCTCATAAGCAAACACAGAAGGATCGTCCTATTTGTAGATTGGTATACTCTCAGTTTTATCAGTAACAAAAAAAAACAAAAAAAAAACATGAATGATAAAGAATTTTACTTCTTTATAACTTTTTAAGTCTAATAAAACAAGTTTAAAATGAATACTGACGTTTACTTTGTGATGGGAGAAAGATTGGGTAACAAATGGCTACTGTAGAGCATTTAATTGCTAATCGCTAGTTGGAAATAAAAGGGGGGGGGGATAATTACATGAGCGAGTAATATTGAATAATTATATTTCTTTACACATTCTAGAATCTCACAAAGTAAGTTTAAAGTGAATACTAACATTTATGTTGTGGATGAGAAAAGATTAGGAACCAGAAGGCTTCCGTGAAGCGTTAGATTTCCAATAGCTAATTGATTTTTTTTTCAGTAACAAATGATATTCATAACTTTTTAAAAAATAGAAAAAATCGAGTTGTATCGGAAACCGATACAAAACTTCTGCCAAAAAAGGAAAAGTTGACAGCTATGTAGGTGCATCAAACTTTAATTTGTCTTAAATGTGTATGCATACTTTTTCTCAGCTTCGTTGTACAAAAAGTTGTTGGGCTTGATGTCCCTGTGAATGATACCAAGCGAGTGTATCTTGGATAAGGCAATGAACAGGTTCTTCATGTAGTCGCGCGTATCGTCCACAGACATCACACGAACATAGTCCTGCAATTCAAGAAAACTCATTTAATACAAATTGCAAAAAATAATCACATTAATAAAAAACACAAATAAAGTATTTATAATTTTATATGCTAACAACCTCAAGCGATGATCAATTTCAAAGACCAAGAATTTGATTTTACTTCCCAACAATTTCCAATTCCAATTTACCCCAAAAAATAATTTACATTGGGGGGTTACGACCTTATTCGCCTCTATAACTGCATGTCAACAGAGATGGTGCCTGAAATTTCCCATTGACAAACAATTTTCCAATAAAGAAATTGTGTCTTTGTGTCATATAAGTACATACCTGCCAACATTTGAAAATGACAATTAGTAGCACACCAATTTTAAAAATAGATTGGATGGTTGATTGGTTCATTTTTACCATGTGACACACGAATCCTGAATAAATAAAAGTATGTATATTACTGTATTTTCTTTCGTACAATCCGCGGGGTACTATTTTCAGCTCTGATGAAAAATTTTCCACAGATAATATGTACTGCCGGATGCTAGAAATCCGGCTTTATTTGCCACCAAAATCCGGCCACATTATGTTTAATGTCCCCCCCCCCCCCCCAGATTAAACATTTTTAAAAAAACTATTAATTTACCTAAATAATTTACATTAGTGTTCATATATAATGAGAAACTAAGAAACAAACATGATTTATGAAACCAGGTATAAAATAATTTTATTCAAAATGCAGAATTCCTGTTTTTACACTATATTCAACCAGCCATTAAAATTCAGCAAAAATACTACCTATTAAATAAATATTTTTTGTTATGTTTAATTATGTGTATAATTTTAAAAAATATAAATTATAATGATTGCAACAAACTCTAATCTTAGCATTGGGATAATTGTTTTAAAAATGTTAAAATATAAATATTAAACACATTCAACAGTTTCTGTAGGCATTAGCTCATGGATTGGTAGGGGGGGGGGGAGAGGTAAAAATAAAAAAAGAGTGAGAAATATTGAACAACTCTACTTCCTTATAGGTTCTAGCATCTAATAAAGTAAGTTTAAAAAGAACATTGACATTTATGTTGTGGATGGAAAAAGATTAGTAATCCCAAGGCTTTCATGAGGCGTTTGTTTGCCGATCGTTAGGGGGCGGGTGGGGAGCGAGGAGGGCACAAAACAAAATACACAAATGAGAAATATTTAACAATTCTATCTCTTTATACATTCTAGAAGCTAATAAAGCAAGTTTAAAATGAAAATTGACATTTATGGCATGGATGGAAAAAGATTGAAAATCGCAAGGCAAAACGTCAGAAATGTTGCAGTTTTGGTGCTAGATAAAAATTCGTAATTTTGAGCCGATTTTCGTAGCGTCGTAGTTTACGGCCCAAATTCGTAGCAATTACGAATTATTCGTAGCAGTTGGCAGGTCTGTAAGTATAATACACATCAAGGCTAAGAAAAAGCTAGTTTTAAAAGAAAAACAAACACAGCCATCATTTTTCAGTATTCTAGAAAGAAGACCATTTTGATAAAAATAAATTTTCCCAAATTGCTACTTGTGAAATGCATTAAACTTAGAATGTTGAATATGTTTTAGGGCGGTAGGTGTGCAATGAAAAGAAAACAATGTTTTTTATAAACCTTTTTTTTACGAATTTTAACCATTAACAAAACTTAGTACAATTGTTATTTAATAAGGGAAAAATATAATGGTGGTTAAGTATTTCTGAAGGACCATGAAAGAAAGAGAAAAGTGCATTTTTTTTTTTTTTAATTGAGTCCAATTGAATTTTGAATAGTTATCATTTACTAATTTAAAAAATAAGTTAATACTGTTCATTTAGATTACATGGGGGGTACTAGAGGGAAAAAATAATATTAATATTTTTTTCACATTTTCTCTCTTTTTTTTTTATGGCACAAATGAATTTTATTTTATTCTTCATAATTATTCTTCAAACGATCACAGTATTCATTTTCATTAAAATGAAATTTTCTGGAATGAGATTAGCAAAAATACGAAAAAGCTGAAACTGTATGCAAAGGCAAGACATTGAAATGAAATACTAGCATTTTGATTTCAAAATATATTATTATACAGTAATAGATATTTATTTTAATCTTCAGTGTATAAAAAAAGAACAAATACATATCAGAAGCATAAAAAAAGCTGAAAAATCTCATCTCTGTATTATGCATTACTTAATTAAATTCATAAAATTGTTTAAAAAAAAAAAAAAAAAAAAAAAAAAACAGAATTGTTAAAAAAACCGAAGTTTTCTTCTTCTTCTACTTTTTATTTTTTTTATCTTACCTATTTCTGCAGCAGAGAAATTATTATTATTTTTTGGGTCAAATTTTCGAAACACAGCTTTTATTATATTTACACGTTTTGAGATACCTTGAATCCAAATATCCTGTTTTTAGCAGTTGGTCTGTGTATCTGTGTGTTATTATCATATCTCAAAAACAAATAATAGGAGAAAGTCCACACTTGATATTTTAAATGTGTATCATATCACACACTCTCTCCGTCCTTTTTACAGGACACTTTTAAAGTTGAGAAATTTTCAAATTTATTGCTACCACTATTTTTTATAAAATAATCTCTACGCTATGCAATCACGATACATTACTATAAATATATCGCAAATATTTTTGCATGAATTTAGTGGTGGCAAAAAAGGCGGAATTTTCTTACCTCTGAGAATGTCCTGAAAAAAGGGCGGAGAGTACGACACTTGATATAGAGATGCTACACTAAACTTTTTGTTGAGATCAGCAAATGGTTCGTGTACAGGGACATTCAAGAGAATTCAAATACATTAAGTCTATGGAGAAAATTGTGGTAAGTGTAGTGTAACATCTATAGGCTGACTTAAACAAAACAGAATGAATGAAATTTATTGTATGCATAAAAGTATGTTTTGTGTAGATTGTTGTATGGAAATCATTCACTATTCATTTACAGTGTTTCCCAAAGTATTTGGATATATTGTGGCTGTACTTGAAAATTGCTGGATTTGTAATTCCCTTTGTGTTAGATGCTTTTCAAATAACACTAAGAACACAATATTTTTTATAGTGCATATTGATTACAGACAATATACAAAGCTATCCAAAACTAAGCTAAACCGCTAAATGTTCTTTTACGTTAAATGTCATTGATGGTAAAGGTGGAAATTAAGAAATTTGGTTGGTGGCCACTGGCCACTAGCCTTCATTTTTTTTAGTGGCCACTTTTAAAAAGTTAGTGGCCACTAGTTAGTGGCCACTGGCCACTCGCTGATAAAAGTAAAAGTAAAATAAAATTTTCTTTTCTTTAATTTTTTCAATGTTCAGTCTCGACAAATCATTAAGAAAATAATTAAGGTAGTCAACTTTTTTGAAACTCATCCACAATAATACATTTCTGATAAATTTTAATAAATGAAATAGGAATAGATTTACATAATTTATACTATGAATGTAAGAAAATACTATTCAATACAAAATTCATATGTTTAAAATGCTCTTTTGATTATATTATTTTATAACAGAAAAATTCTGATATTATTGCCCCTTCACTATCCTGAATGGTGTCGATTTTCTACTTTTTCAAAAAAAAAAAAAAAAAAAAAAAATCTTTGATTTATGAAAATATATTAGTATATGTAAATAAAAAAAATATTTTTACTTTCTTCTATATGTAATATAGAGAAAGTATTGGATTCGTAAAAATTTTCGACCTCGGGTTTTTGATGAATTTACACGTTTTGAGAGCTGTAGAACACGATTTGACCATTTTTAGAAAATGTCTGTCTGTCTGTCTGTCTGTCTGTCTGTGTGTGTGTGTGTGTGTGTGTGTGTGTGACAAAATTTTGTGGCAACTGTATCTCAAGAACTACTGCACAGAATTTCATACAAATTGGTATGTAGTTGTACCTTGACATAAATTAGTGCCTATCAACTTTTGGTAAAAATTGTCTTACAGGTTGCGTTGCCATCCCGCTTTTTCTAAATTTTTAACATGGTGATATAGGACAAAATTTTGTATAAATGTGCATAAAGAGAATTATTTTTTAGTAATCATTATGAAATTTACAAGAATTATTTAAAATAGAGATAGTCAACAGGGAAAAAAATTTTGTATGCGTAGGAGCCTCGCCACCCCCCGTGGGGGGGAAGTCCCCCCTCGAGGGGAGTAAATTTTCAAGATGGGTATCTTTCGAAAGGTCTCGTCAACACCTTTAAAACGAATGGTTGAACTATAAATCTGTGATAATTTAAAACAAAGTTATCGATTTTTTTTACTTTTAACAAAAAAAAACTTAGAAAAAAATCATTTTTTTTTTTTTTTTTAATGAAATTTAACCAGACTTGGTATTTAGTTGGCCCCTGACATAAACTGAGGCTGAATAGATTTGGGGATCAATCGCTCAACAGGTGGCGCTGTGATCGTATTTTTTCTAAATTTTTAACATGGCAGTATAGGAAAAAATTTCGTATAAATGTACATAATGAGAGTTATTCTTAACCTGTGATTGTGAAATTAATATGAATTATTGATAATAGTAGTAGTTAATTAGGGAAAAAATTTGGGGCATCGCTTCCCCCCCCCCCGGGGGGGTGTAAATTTTCAAGATCGGTATCTTTCGAAAGGTCTCGTCAATACCTTTAAAACGAATGGTTGAACTATAAATATGTGGTAATTTAAAACAAAGTTATCGATTTTTTTTACTTTTAACAAAAAAAAAAAATGAAAAAAAATCTTTTTTTTTTTTTTTTTTATTGTTACTGCGTGAATTTGTATAGGAAAATATAGAAGAAAGTCTTGTGGTGGCCACAACATACTAGTTTTAATAATACTTTTTTATTTTGCAAGTTTCTTTTTCCTTTTTTTTTTCAATGTTACAAATGAATTATAAATTAATTTTTCCTTAATAATAATGAATTTTGCAATTATAATCCCCCTCTCTAACTATACTGCCATGTTAAAAATTTACATAAAATGCGATCACAGCGCTACCTGCTGGGCTATTGATCCCCAAATCTAATCAGCACAATGCCCCGCCAGGGTCCAACTATATACCAAGTTTGGTTGAATTTCATTCATTGGTTCGTGAGATACGGTGAAAACACTAAACCACAGACACACACACACAGACAGACAGACATTTTTTAAAAACTATCAATTCGTGTTCAGGACACCCCAAAACGTGTAGATCCGTCAAAAAACGGAGGTCGAAAATTTTCGCGAATCCAATACTTTTTCTATATTACATATAGAAGAAAGTAAAAAATAGTAGTTCATATGCAATAACAAATATTAAATAATATGTAGTAAATAAATAAAATATTCAATAAATTATGCATTCTTCTGATTAAGAACTAAACATATACATACTTATATACTTTTTTTTTTTTTTTTTTTTTAATAATAACAGAAAACGCACTTACCTTTTTCCGAAAAAAGATGTTATTTTTACAGAATTATCTGTAGCTCTACGTTTACTACCACTACGGTTGCTTTGTGATTCAGGATTTTCTTTAAATCTCTTCATATTAAAGCAATAAATCCAAAATTTATATTACTATATAAAGCTTGTTTTAAAGATTGAAATTTCGAGAAACCACGCGTATGACTGAATGCGATACGGCCGTTTGGGAATGGATAGAAATGCCAAGTTTGAAAAGAAAGTGGTATAAAATAACAAAGAAAATGCGTTGAATGACATTTTTAATTTTTCTGCGAACGTAATACAATCGGAGTTTCAGCCGATTGATTATCTCACAAGCTTCCTTTTTGTCTCTGTCTCCCGAAAGTCGGCCGAAACTCTCATTTTGACATTTTTTAAAAATTAAAATCTAATACTTTTATAGAAAAATGGAAAAAAAAGCCATACGTTTTTTTAGCATATGAATAAGACTACCTGCCAATATCCAGTGTTTACTGTTAAAATTGACTTCCGAAAATGTCTGCAAGTGGCGATGTTAGATTTGAGAAAGCCTGAATTCGAGGCGCACGGCGCATTTATTGCGAAAACGCCGCCGCACGATCCAAGTTTGCATTGGAATGGGGTATTCTATAAAGAATGGGTAGAAGAATTTTAAGTGTTTACTATTAAAATTGACTTCCGAAATATGTTTGTAAGTGGCGAGGTTAGATTTTAGAACAGCCTGAATTCTTTGCGCGGCGCGTTTACCGCGAAAAAGCCGCCGCGCGATCCAAGTTTGCCGTGGAATGGGGTATATTTTATAAAGAATGGGTAGAAGAGAAGTGGCCACTGCAGTGGCGACCAAAGGCAATTTCTTTAGTCGCCACTTTTAAAAATCTAGTCGCCATGTGGCGAGTGGCGACCGCTAATTTCCAGCTTTAATTGATGGAAGTGCTTTTCTATGTTTTACTATGTCGACGAACACTGCTCAGGAAGCAAAATTAATTTTTCATACACATACTATAAACAAAGGTGACCAAATGTCCTCGAATATTGACCTATGTCCTCAACAATTTGAAAATCATTTGAGGACAAATAGCCTCGCATTTACAAATTTGTCCTCAAATGTCCTGAAATTAAAGCATAATTTAGCTCTGTTCTCGAATGGCAGGGGTGGCACCAGCTAGGGGGCCAGGGGGGGGGGGGGGACCCCCCCATCGGGGCACACTCCTAAAATCTCTCGGGAGGGAAAATACAAAATTTTCAGTTCTTCTACTTTTGGCAGCATTTTTCTTTCCTTGTACAAACTTGGAGCATTCCAGTTTTTCCATTCTGTATTCAATAGAAGAAAGTATTGCATTCGTAAAAATTTTCAGCTTCCAGTTTTCCATGAATATACACGTTTTGAGAGATCCAGAACACGTTTTGACCACAATATTTTTAGAAAATGTCTGTCTGTGGCACGACGATCTCCAAAACCACGAGGAGTGCTAACAAATGGAATGGTACAAATATTAACAGTATTGCAGTTTTTGATAAATACTTATATAATAAACTCTCTTTATGTAGTGCCCCCCTGTCGGGGAATTTCTGGTGCCACTACTGTCGAATGGCCCTTCAATTTGAGGACACTGCGATTGTTTGTCATCAAATTGGGTTTAAAAAATTTGGTCGTCTTAACTAAAAACAAAGTATTTTTTGAATTTTCAAATCTGGTTTTTTATATAACATTTTGAAGTGCCCTCATTGCGAAAGTCCAATTTTTAGCAGCAGTCGATCTGTATGTATATCTGTCATCAGCATAACCTAAAAACAAGGGACTGCAAGAAATTCAAATTTGGTCTGAAGTCCATATTAGGTTGCCACTTAAAAATTTCATCAAGATTGGTAAGTTTAGAGGCAAATTAATAACAGATTTGATTTTTTTTTTTAAAATAATTTTATGCTATATAATTGAACTGGGGGAGTGAGGGGACAGTATCGTCCCTCACTCAGAATTACATGTCAAATAAAACTGTTCCAAACCTATTTTAGATTATTTTAAAAGTACATAAACTTTATTATCTTACATTATTTATCTTAAGACTTGATATACAATCTATCTTTTTGGTATAGGAATGCAGGGTTAGAAAAAGTCATGTGAGTGACACACCAGATTATTTCTTGTGTGTGTATGTGGAATTAGATAATTTTATTTTCTCAGAGGCCGCTTTAATTTTAATGAGTTTCTGTTTTAAATCAATATTTTTTCCTTCAAATACATTGAAAATAGAAGTTTTATTATTTTAATAAATGATAATTTCATTTATTAACAATTAACATATAACAGAAACAAATTAAACCATGCCTTTTTTTTCTCTCAAAATCTTAATTATTTATTAATTCTGTTTAAAAAAATATTTACTCTTAATCGATTCTATTAATTTTAACACTAGCAATATTTCTTTCCTTTAAAAATTTGCTGCTCTGTGTAACTGCCCAGTTTGGCTAATAGTATAAAAAAAGTAAAAAACTTTTTTTTTTTTTTTTTAATAACTATTTTTAAATCTATTCCTTCTACACATTCCCTATGTTATATTTTATTCATGAACGCAAGAAGGTAGTCGGTAGTTTTATTCATATACAAGAAAACAAATTTGAGCCTTACGATCCTGGATTGATTTAGAAAAAAAAATTGACAAATGTGTGTTTTTGATCAGTAAAACTGTTTAATATTTAAATTCACTCCTTTCTGCATTATTTCCAAAATTATTTTTATTCGTGAATACGATAAATCTGCTAGGATTTTAACCAAAGGGCCAGCACAATGAAAAACTGACGTGGCCCAATGACTAAAACAACACAGAGGGCAACTGTCTAGGGTGCCTGGAACAAAAAAGACTTGGATAAAAAATAAGTGAGACAATCTAAACCTTCAAAAAAGAAAAAAAAAAAAGAGCCTTTTCTCACTTTCATTTTCTAGGGGTCCACAATTTCTGTCTCCAAGCTCTGAAACAGCCTACTGGTCTGAAACAAAAGCAGCCTGCGCTAAACAGAATAAGTGAGAAAAAACAGTAAGTGAATTCAAATAATAAGAGACAGTGGGACACACACTTTGATTTCATTAGGGCCCATAATTTCTGTCATCGGTATTGATTTCAGCATTTATCGAGAAAAAATGCTTAAAATATTATTCTTTCCTTACTATACTACCTAAAGCCTACTATTTTAAGTATTAAAATTTAGAAGATTGGAAGAAAAAATTAAATGTAACTGATTTTTAAAAAAAGAATTCCAATGACATATTGTTTTACGAAAATGCCTGCTTTCTTTTGTGAGGAAAGTAGTTTGCAAAGGAACAGATAGGTTCTAGTCGATGAACAGCCAATTTATTCAATGTATCTTTTCAAAACATTTCAACAAAACTGATTTCACAAATATTCTTAAAACTGTCTAATAGAACTGTTCATTTAACGATCATTCTTGAAGCAGTTTAATAAAGCTGTCTCGTGTAACACAAAAGTCACTATCCAGTGAATATTCTGTAAACAGTTGAAGAAGACAGTCACTTGTTTTGAAAGAATAAAAGAAACAGTGTTAAATATTCCTCTGAGAAGGAATTTCACTGATTCAAAAACTAAATCAATTGCATGGAACAAAGTCTCAGGCAAGCATTCAAAATAGCACATGAACACAATCTGACTGTGATCTTTACTCTATCTGTTACAGTAGAATCTCGATCCATTGTTTTTCACAGGGTGCGTAAAAAAAAAAACACGATGAAAGCTGGAAACGACAAATACGGGTTAAAATCAAGACAAATGCAATGTTTATGAATTATTAAACACAATGTATACAGTATACTAATAATAAAAACCAATTTCTTACTTTCAAATTGTCAAAGTAATAAATAGATGTTGTAGAACATTACGTAAAATTTATTTTTAAAAATCAGTAATTTTATGTTGGGTTTTTCATTCATTTCGTAAATTAAACAGGAATTTTTCCAGATTTACAACATTTTTCTGATTCTTATCTGTAATTTCATGTGCTTATATAAAAGTTCATGCATTTTCAAATGCCATTTTCCTTTTTTGAAATCACACATTTGACATTTCTTCTATACTTTAGGATACCGCATGTCACAACGTCTTACTGATGCAAATTATCACTAAATTTTGTACCAGACTCATCTTCTGCTGCACAAAATCCACTCTTCATCTGCATTATCACCATCGTCGTCATCATCATTTTCTTGCCCTTCTGTTTGGTGGTGTTTATCATTTTTTCACGCGTAACCACATTTCACGAAACAATTTTCTGGAGAGGTTACTTCCTGCCATGCTGAAATTACGAAACGAATAGATGATCCGGAGACATGAACCATCAATGGAAATGGATAAAAAAGTTATTTTAGGATGAAAGTAGTAATTCCACTCTCCATGCCACATAGAACCATTTGACCTTCAGGAAAAATTATTTACAAGGTCAGGAGAAAAATTTTACAATGATGAATGCAGGAAATCGACTTTTTGAAGCACGATACATGCGGGCTTCGTTAACATTATTTAAATACAATTGGTGCAGGGACCATGGAAATAAAACAATCACTGCGGGAACGATAGATCGGGGTTTCACTGTATATATATATATATCTTTTAATGGGTAAAGTTTGGCAATCATCCATTTGTAGAATCTAATGGAACGTTCTAGAACTTGGCTTCTATTGAAGGGAGAGCTTTGAAACTTTGGGAATCTGAAACTACCATATTTCGTCAAATTTTATAGACAAAGGCCATTTTTATGAAAGTGAATGAACTGTCCCTTTGTTTCCAATTTCACTGTAAATCTACTTTTATTGCAACAGCACATTTAAGACAGGAAAGATGTCTAATTTATTGCGAAAATATGTTCCTGGTGAAATGTAAAGATTGAATTGTGAATTCAGTTTTAAACATCTCACTTTCTTTCATGCGCACAACCAACAAGGGACATCAAAGGGACAAGAGGCATCAGTCGTTTTAGAGTTCAAACCTTTTCCTCCTGACTGTTGAAATTAAAGATTTTTAACCATTTTTGTGCATTTTACAAAGTATTATGAACTTTTTGCCACCTGGAAAATTTTGAAATATTATTTTTGTGGGGCCCATATTGTCTGATTCCTGTGGGCCCACTTGCCATTGGGCAAGTTGGCAACCTAGTCAGTCCGCCACTGGTTGTATGAACCGAGAAAGACTTAAAACAGGAAAGACTAACCTGTGATGATGCTGCTGGGGACCCAGGGAAATTTGTTAAAGATTTCAGAGGCACCACTGAGGTTTCATATAAAAGCTTATAATTCTATTTAATACTTGTACAATACATTGAATTCTATTAGATTTACAAATTTTTATTCATGAATTCATCAACCGTGAATATTCATTTTAAGGTTGCTGTGTACCCGCCATCTTGAATATTCAAGGTTCCATGTTAACCTATGGGGAAATTTTGTCCCTTAATAATTAATTAAAAAACCAATAGATTTGCAAAATATTTGTCAGTGTTGTAGAGGACAACTTTTCACACCTTTCTACAGTTTTATTTTTTTGAAGAAATGATTTTTAACATATTTAAATTAAATTTATTCTGGGCGAATTTGCATATGTTTTACTTTAAACATCGATAACTTTAGTTCAATTAGGAAAATTTAAAAAGAAAAACTCTTCAGAGATGTAAAAATTTTTTTTGTTTAGTGTCATACCACTTTTATGTATTTAATTTTTTGTAAAACGGCCAAAAAAAAAAAAAAAAAAAAAAAAAAAAAAAAATATTGCGATCTTCTTTTATTTTCAATCTCTGTAGTGGGGGAAAATGATGGATCGTGATAAATTACTTCCTGTGTCGCTAACTTTTATTTGTGTACCCTTCGGCTATAAATGACAATTGGAAGAGGACGTAAGCACTTTTCACTCGTATTTCTTGTAGAAAAAGATGTTTCTCCAGATATAGTGTAATAATTCATATTACGTATTTGTACTATAAGCAGAATAATGTGTTTTGTTCAAAGGCGTAAACAGAGAAAAATAGTTTTTCACACATCTTTTATATTAAAAAATTAATAATAATAATACATCCATTAAATTCTATTTTTGAAATGCAAAATGCGAATTTATAAAATCAATTTCAGGATCTTTCGTAATTCGTCCTCTAAAGTTAAAGGGGAGGGGTGTGTCAAGTCAAAGCGTGATTTTTAACACGTCTATTCTCTCTAAGAAGTTTTTTTTTTTTTTTTTTTTTTTTTTAATGATATGCATAATAATTTTCGTTTAAAATGTAACAAATGCTATTACAGAATTAAAATTTATAAATTTCAAGAATTTTCTAAATTAAGATACAGTGAAACCTCTCAAGTTGGACACTCCTCTAAGTTGGACGCTTTTTCTCGGAACGGAATGTATCCATTAACATTATGTCTAACCCCTATAAGTTGGACACCTCTCTAAGTTGGACAGTTTTTCTTGGAACCGTAGGTGTCCAGAGGTTTTACTGTAATAGGAGAGGTTTTACTGTAGAGAGGTTTTACTGTAATAGGATATGGAGCAAGAACTTTTCATATAAGCTTTTAGATGTCAAGAAAAATAAATAAAAGAAAAAGAAAGAAAGAAATATATATATATATATGGGTAATTCCATTTAAAATCAACAAATTTTCAAAAAAGTTGTTGCATGACAATTTTTGATTTTGATGACAATTTGCATGTGCTTTCCCCATACCTTTTTGACCACAAAAATATATTTTTTTTATTTAAAAAAAAATTACCCTTTGATATGAAGGCTATTTTTGTCGTTGCCAACAGCAAAAATTAGATATTTTGATGCTTTGCTTTATGAACTATAACTTTTTTCCTATCAAAGCTATCAAACTCAACTATAGCTCATTGGAAAGCTAAAAAAACGATCTTTTTCCATATGGTATCAATAAATTTGAGATTTAAAAACAAAGGTTATTTTTTCAAGGTCAAAGTTTGCGATGCAAAATTAATTTTTTGCCACTTTTGAAAATTAAAAAACCTATGAAGGGCTTGGAATAACAAACCCTCTTTTTTTTCTTATATACATATATAAGGTTGCTTATTGTATTAAAAAGTTTGGCTTGTTACTCTGCCCCCTTCACAAGATACGACCCCCCAAAGTTGCAAATTTTCTAAAAAATCCAATTTTCAATGCTAAAAAAATGCATGTGGGGGGCAAGGTAAATTTTTTTTTACTTGTGTGATTTTAAGTACTTCATACCATCTTTCAAACAAAAAAAAAATTACTTTGTTATTCAAAGGCGTTTGGCAGCTATAAGGGTCTGAATTTTCAAATAATCACACTAAAACCATCCAATTTTTTCATGTACTTTTTTTTGGAAACATGTCATTTATTATTATTTTTTATTATTTGATGGACTTAGATTGACCTCACAAATAAGAATATATCATATTCCTACTTTTCCTCATTTATAGTAATCTATTTGCCAGTTAAAAGCAAGAATAGACAGATTTCAACTTGTCCAGCCTTGCTCCCACATGTATAGAACAGTTCCCTTTAGGCAAACAGTACCTACCTGTGGTAGGAACTGTGCCAATGACAAGGCTGCTTGAATATTATTGGATACAATTTGACCAATAATATATCCTGATTTGAAAGTAGGGTTATCTAAATTTGCCGATCTTAGACCAAAATTTTGTGTGTTAGCTGGAGCATCTGGTACACATTCAGTGTGCGTTTGTTTGTACCATCAAAATGTAAAACTTATGCTATCAGCGATTAAAAGTGATCATAGCTACAAAGATCTGCTGCAGATTATGGTCTGTGATACTGAAAATGAGAATTGTATGTTTTCGGAATGTACTGCATGTCCAGGTGTGGATGCCATTTTATCACTGATTTCTCCAAGTAACAGCACCCAAATTGACTTGGAAAATGATGAATTTGAGGATTTGCAAGTTTCATATAAGCAGTGGATGTCCACAGACAGATGTGAACTGACATCATGTGTGCTACCTTTACAAGAATTCTTGGTTAAGTGTTGTGAAAAACTTGAGCATCTAAAGAGCCACCATTTCATTGCCAGTAAACAAGCAGCATTTCTAAAATCAAAGAAAGAAGATCTGGATAAGGGGGAATTTTTGATACTTGGAGATTTTTCAGAGAATTTCTCTTGTGTTGTTCAAGACGAGGTGCAGACCTATCACTGGTCAGGTGTGCAATGTACGCTTCATCCTTTTGTTGTCTACTGGGAAAAAGATGGAGAAATTCAAACTCAAAGTTTTTGCTTTGTAAGCGACTGCCTTGACCACAACAAAACTACATTCTACGCCTTTCAAATGATCCTTGTTAAAAAACTGAAGGCAGATCATGCTTTAATTTCAAAATTATTCTATTTTTCAGATGGATCTGCCGCACAGTACAAAAACAGGAAAAACTTCATTAACTTGAGCCATCATGAACAAGACTTTGGGATAAAAGCAGAGTGGCATTTTTTTGCTACATCCCACGGGAAAGGCCCTTGCGATGGGATTGGAGGAACAATGAAGAGGCTAGTGCGAAAGGCTAGTTTGCAACGACCGGTCAGTAATCAAATCTTGAATCCATTAGATGTCTTTGAATACTGTACTGAACATATTAATAGTGTAACGTTTTTCTATGTTTCCTGTGATGATGTTAATGCAGTAGGAAAAGTTCTTGAGGAAAGATATAAAACAGCACTATCATTACCCCAAACTCGGTCTTTCCACAGCTACATTCCACTCAACAGAAATATCATTCATGCCAGACGTACATCATTTTCTTTAGATTTTACAACCTTTCATGTCATCAAAGACGAACCTATCAACCTTAGATTATCCACACCAACAACCCGACCAAAGTTGTCTGATTATGTTTGTTGCGTATATGACTGGTGGCTAGGAGAAGTGATGGAAATAAAAGTATTTGATGTCGAAGAAGAATACAGGATCCACTTTTTTCATCCTAAAGGACCTGGAACATCGTTTAAAAAATCAAGTCATGATAACCAAACTTGGGTTCGGTTTCAAGATATTTTGAAAATCCTGACTGCGTCAGAACTATGGTCAGCACAGGGAAGAGGTCATAATATCACACCTGTGATGAGTGAACATTTGTCAACTCTTCTCTATGAGACAATAAACCACTGAACAAAAAAGTTTTGCATGTTTTGAGAGGTAAGTTAAATTCTATATACCAAGATGTTAGAAACCTTAAATTAGCTTACCAAAGTTTAAATGTGTTCTTTGACAACTCTTCTTAGTCTTTTTAGTTGTTTTCACCATTTAAAACTAACAATTAAGTAAAAAATAACTTTTCACTAACACCTAAGATTAAGAAGTATGAAAATAATTGCGTTGTTTCAGTATAATTATTTGAAAATTTAGACCCTTATAGCTGCCAAACGCCTTTGAATAACAAAGTAGCTTTTTTTTTGTTTGAAAGATGGTAAGAAGTACTTAAAATCACACAAGTAAAAAAAAATCTACCTTGCCCCCCACATGCATTTTTTTAGCATTGAAAATTGGATTTTTTAGAAAATTTGCAACTTTGGGGGGTCGTATCTTGTGAAGGGGGCAGAGTAACAAGCCAAACTTTTTAATACAATAAGCAACCTTATATATGTATATAAGAAAAAAAAGAGGGCTTGTTATTCCAAGCCCTTCATAGGTTTTTTAATTTTCAAAAGTGGCAAAAAATTAATTTTGCATCACAAACTTTGACCTTGAAAAAATAACCTTTGTTTTTAAATCTCAAATTTATTGATACCATATGGAAAAAGATCTTTTTTTTAGCTTTCCAATGAGCTATAGTTGAGCTTGATAGCTTTTATAGAAAAAAAGTTATAGTTCATAACGCAAAGCATCAAAATATCCAATTTTCGCTGTTGGCAACGACAAAAATAGCCTACATATCGAAGGGTAAATTTTTTTTAAATAAAAAAAATATATTTTTGTGGTCTAAAAGGTATGGGGAAAGCATGTGCAAATTGTCATCAAAATCAAAAATGGTGTTGCACACCCCATTTGTTGATTTAAAATGGAATGACTCTATATATTTTAATATTACAGGCATGAATACCTAAATTACCGATTTCAGAGTTTTAAACAAATTATTCCTTCTTTCCCTTCACCCCGAATCTCGAAAGAAGATAAGGAATAAAGCGTCTTTTTCATATATTCATTTCCATCTCCAGGGAAAAAAGATATATGTATATATATATATACATATACAGTTCTATATAAATGTTCATATGATTCTTATTTTAAAAAGTAACTCATGAATATTTAACAATAAAAATCCTAATTTTATTTATATATTTTTCTTTTTTTTCATTTTCCAAAGGAGTTAGGAGATGTTTTGGTGTTAGGATTAAGGTCAATAAATTTCACGGCTAATTTAGGTTCCTAGGCGTAATTGATACCACCCTACCATGTTTGTACGGGGTACCAGACTGTATTTACGCGATTTTTGGAGAAAACCAAGGAAAACTCCGAACGGCTATATCGTAGAGCGTGACCTGGTATCGAACCCAGTACTTCTCTTTTACAAGTTTTGAGCGCAAAACTGCTGGGCCACTGGTGAGGCGGGTAGTGGCAGAAATGGGAAGGTGGGGGGTAAAACTTGTTTTCATGTAATCCATCATATGTCAAAAGGAAAAAAGAAATAAAACACATACTATATACATAGGATCATTTCATTAAAATGTATTAAATACGAATTTCCAACACTTTAAATTGCTCCCCCACCCTATAAATAAATAAATGAATAAAAAATCACTAGAGTAGAAAAACAAGATATTTAATATGTCTTTTCATAAATCAAAGGAGAAAATATACCCATAAAACTTTGATTTTTATATGTAACTATACATACCTAAGAATCATATTTAAGATTAAAACCCTTCCCCCTCTATCAGGGAAAGAGGGGGCATAACATGTTTTACAGTATCACTTTCAAAAGTCTGTAGTGATTTTGTTGAAACTGGATATGAAATGGCAATATTATTTATCGAGCATTTTCGAACTATCATTTTGTAACAGAACTGTCTTTGAATCAGTTTCCACTGCAACGCTAGATTCTTACAAACACATTAAAATGAAAAAAATAAATAAATAAAAATAAATAAATTAAATCAAATCAAATAATAGTTTTTAAATGATAACTTTGACAATATATATTACACACTTTTATGATATAAAGGTCAAAATAATTTCAGCAATGCTAGAAAAAGTGATCCCACGTTTCGAACCTGTGTTTTCTTAGCATAAGTGCTCATAAACTAAGCTCCCCAGTGCTTACCTAATCTACACTAATCGCTCTCACAAGAGACTGAATTTTCCCTTCTGTTTCTGTGAATAGAGACGCAGTCTTTTGAATGAAATTTATTTTGTCTTATTTAACTCCATGTCCATTATTAATTTCCGACCAAAAAGGAGATGTGTCAGACATTGTAACTCCAAAACGAATAGGCCGCTCTCAGAGTGATATTTTTATTAGAAAGCTTGTTACTGGTGTATTTCTTAACTATGTGTAATGAAAATCTGTTCGACAAATATATATTTTAATATAATTAAAATGTGTGTGTGTGTGTGTTTTTTCTTTTCTTTTTCGGGGCATTTAGTACTGATATTTGAAAATTTGCAAGCAATTTCCAACTCATGTTGAGTGATAAATCAAACGGTTTTTAGATAGAAGTAATAAAATTAAATAAAGCATACCAATAGTATTACAAATTTTTATTTAGTATTTCTGCTAAAAATAAAATTTTTAGTGTGAGTCTGCTTCACAATGAACAAAGAAGAAAAAATAGTTTTTCTAAAGTATGCGTAGTTTTAATTACATTGAAAAGGATAAATAACAGTATAATTATAAATAATATATTAGAATGGTATTCTGATTTCTAATGTACTGTCATTTGATTTAAATAAATATAATCTACTTAAATGAAGAGAGGTGTCTGCGTGTGTGTATCTCTGTGAGCATGTGTGTGTGCGCGCGTTGTGGTGCTCGCACAACTGATCGCAGTTACAAAACTCGGCAAATGGATAGCCGGGATTCTGCAAATGTACACCTCATCGAGATTTTTTTCGAATTCTGAATTTGAATTTTGAAAAAAAAAAATTTCTACCGATCTTATGTATTCATATTTCGGTTTCATTTCCTAAAATTTACTCTTACATTTCAATCGTCTGTGTATCTTAACGACTTTTAAGTGTTTTTAATTTATTAATTTTCTTTTTAATTTTATTTTAAGGCTATAAACTCTTTATTTTTTATTTATTTAATTCATTCATACATGTGAAAGCGATTTATTATTATTATTATTTATACATTATATTTACTGAAATCAAATGGCAATACAGTAGAAAAAACTAAACATATTAAATTTTAAATAAGATATATATACATATATTTATAACAGTTATGTTTATGTATAATTTTTTTAATATAATTAATTGTAGTAAAATTATAAATTTACTCTATTTGAATTTTTATAATTCTACAGTGAGGGCAAAAAAACTGAGTGATTGGGTCTTGCTAATACATGGTACAAAAATGAAAAGGCTGGGATATATCCATCTGCAAAATCGTAGTTCTTGAACAATAGCAGCTCCATCTGTCGTCCAATAAATAACTAAACTAAAATTTCGGGAAATGTCGCTGCGTTAGGCAGTGAGACCTGATTGTATAGTCTTGAGCCGACATAACACGAGAGAGAAAGATGCTGCCAAACGCAGCGGGTACGCGAACTAATGCTAAAGGGATTCATTTTAATGGGATTTATTGTATATTTTTATGTATATAAAGTGTTAAAAAAAACAGTGTTCAATTTTGAGAATTCATTTAAATACAGTGACCAGCAAATCTAGCAAAACCTGCTAGTAAATAAATAAATAAAAAACATTTCGCTTTCAATTAAATGAATTAAATAAATATTGTAAAATACGTTGCTGTGATACACATATGATTGCAATGCAAGAAAAAAAAAATATTTCGCATTTACGTGAATGAATTAAATAAATAAATAAATAAACAGTCTAAAATGCGTTGTATTATACGCAGACGACTAAAGTGAAAGAATAAATTTTAGAAAATGAATCAGAAAAGCCAATGGATAAAATCGGAAAAAATCTAATAATAATAAAAAAAAAAAAAAGTCGATGAAGTACACACCTGCAATGCCCCAACAACCACTCTGCTAAGTTGCGTAGCTCTGAGATTAGTAGTCTGAGCTCCAGAGCGCAGACAGAGAGACACACACTCACTCACACACTTCTCTTTATTTATATAATAATAGTTAGTTATAGAGCGACTAAGGCGCCCGTTGAAAAATCATCACTTCATTTTATTCATTTCTCACTTCAAATAATTCGTTTGCTAGCAAGCTCGTGCGAAATTTTCGCACTTTATTTATCTCTTCGTTACTTTTAAAATTTAAAATTATTATTATTATTTTTATAGACGTCATTTTTTCATATGCATGAGCAAATTTAATATTTTATTTATTTGTTTATGTATTATTATTATTTATTTTTTTTTTTTTTTTTTCACGTGAAAGCATATTTCATTTTATGCTGAAAAAAAAAGGCAACAGTTAAAAATTTAAATGCCTATTTTAAAACTATTTCTATATTTATATTTTTGTTAATTTTAAAATATCTAATCAAAAATTTGTTACAAATAAGGTACCAAATGAGAGGAGCGATTTTTCTGAATTAAACAGCTTATCGATTTAGATTTTTTAAAATTACATAAAGTATGAAAATTAGGTGGCGGTTCAAACACAGATAGTGTCCAAGGAAATCTCTTAGCCTTGACAGAGTCAGTCAGTAAGTGATGAGCGTAAGTATATATGCTGATAGAACATGTGCAAAAATTAATTTGGAGTACTAATAAATTGCAAAAAATACTGTTATATTTAAAAAAGAAAAGAAAAAAGAAAAAGAAAGAAATTTATACAATAACTTAAAAAGTAAAGATTTATTTTATGAGAAATATAAACTAACCACATAATATGCGACGACAACACTAATTATACATATTACTAATTTCAGTAAAACTATTTGCATTTTACAAGTGATTCAAATTTATGATTGTATATAGAACATTATTAAAAGTAGAAAAATAAATTTGTAGGAAGAAATGACAATGAATAATGTTGTAAATAAAATTTAAATTATAAGAAAAAAAGAAAAAAAAATGGAAAAGAATTTATATATATATATATAATCAGAAATACACTGTCTACCTTACAGTATTTGGATACTTTCAAATTTAGACGTTTTGTCAAATATCTGGGAAAATTCTTTAGGAATTATCTCGAAACTTTAAGAGTATAAAGAATATATACAAAATATTCTAATGTTCTAAAATAATGCCTTATATACTTCAGTTATTATTCAGTTCAGTTATTCTTTATATATAAACTAATGCCTACCTTATATGTTATACCTCATACATTTTAGCAAAAATTTTGTCCTGAAGAGGAAAAGAGGACTAGTAAAAATTAAACAAAAATCACAATGTTTTGTGTCACCCTGTAAAAAATAATGTTTCAAATGCATTTTAGCTACAGTATACGATCCTTCTAATTATCTGTATAAAATTTTATGAGGCTGCCATATATTTTCATGGCGATAAGAGTTTCTTTAAATAAATATTAAAAAAAAAAACTTTCTATCATAACACGTAGGGTGTCAGACCCAGCGCAAAGCCATTTTTAGGAAACTTGGCATACAAAATTAGACCTAGTGTATTGCAACCAGAATGTAAAAATGTTACATATTTTACAAAATATGAGCATTTTTAGTAAATAATTTTAACTTCGTATGCGCAAGCTTTAAAAAAAATTTCAATTGCATAATTTAGCAGCCAAAAACAGTGAGCTACTTACATGAAAACTCCAAAGAGATATCGTGAAAAAAAAAAAAAAAAAAAAAAAAAAAATATATATATATATATTTTATATATATATATATATATATATATATATTATATATATATATTTGTTTATTTATAAACTCTCCATCTCTTATAATAAACCTATTGAATATTTCAATCAATGGAAATTTTTAGTGATTTCAAAACTTAAAGATGAATTAATTCAACAAAAATCAAATCTCACACATTACAATAAATCAAATCTCTTTAAATCTATCAAAGAATTGCAACAAAACTTTGTTATTACTTATGTAGATAAATCTCCTAATAATTATGCTATAATATGTAAACATTATTATCTTTCTTTACTCAGTTCATCTATATCTAATAGTACTAACTTTCATCTTACAAATCATGATCTTAAAATCAATAACCGCAAAATTCACTGCTTTTATAAATTGCTAAAGCTACCATATAATAATTTTAAATATCCTTATATTGTACTTATCCCTAAATTTCACAAAAATCCTATTAAATTTAGAACTGTCACTGTAGGGTGTAATACTTACAACAATAACGCTAACAAAATTCTCCTTGATATTCTCAAACAAATCTATGACTTAATCAGTAGATCAAAAAACTTCTTTTGCCTTAAAAATAGTTATCAACTTAAAGCCAATGTCTTATCTATGAATAATGTGACTGATATCATGACTTATGATTTTGCTGACCTGTTTAATAATATTAATTTAACGGATCTTCATCATATCATCTTTAACCTTTTTGAAAAATTTAAAAGTCAAATCTCTTTACCAAAATGCTTTTCGGCAGCATCATTTAAGACACTTTTAAATTTTATTATTCATAACAATTACATTCTACACTGTAATAAGATCTATATTCAAAAGGTCGGTATTCCACAAGGAGGATGCAGCTCGAGTATGTTAGCTGACTTATACCTTTACCATTATGAACAGGGATTATGTATTAAAAATGTCTATTTTTACCGATACATTGATGACATTACAATTTTTTATGTCAATAATTTTTCCCCTAATTTATTTAAATTTGAATATCCTTCTCACCTTACCTTAACTCATAATCTTCTCAACAATAACTGTATAAATTTCTTGGATTTAAAAATCAAACTTGATGGTAGTCAAATTTATACTGATCTGTATGACAAAAGACAAGATTTCAGTTTCAAAGTAAATTTATTTACTCACTTTACTTCTTGTCTTCATATCTTTGTTTACAGAAATATCCTACTCAATCACCTCTTTCGTATACATAATCTTTGTTCTGTTAGGTTTAAAAACAAAAATATCTCTCACATAATTAATGTTGCTACAAAAATGGGTTATCCTAAAAAATTTATTTATTCACTTGTTTATCATAAAGAGTCTTTGTCTAACACAAAAAAAAAAAAAAAAAAAAAAAAAACTACTAAGGTTTAATTAAAAAAAAAAAAAAAAAAAAAAAAACTGGTGGATGGGTGGGCAGATGTTTGATTAAGGAGGTAGGGTGGTGTTGTTTGGCTGGTTGGTTGGGTGGGTTTGTTGCTGAATAAAATTAATTTAAAAAAAAAAAAAAGTGTAGGGGGGATTACTCATAGTTACATGCTTATATTTCTGGTTGATACTATGTATTTTGAAATCTTTTATCCTTAAATTTAATTTTGTACATCTGGCTACTTGAGGCTTCCATTGTTAAGTTTGAACAATCAATCTATATGCATAACAAAAATAAGATCTTATATTATTTGGAAAAAAAAAAAAAATCTTTTAAATTATAATTTTAATTATTAATGACTGCCCTATAATGCTTATCCTTATATGTGTACTCTTTGGCATTATTGCTTGTAATTGTGTCTGATTAAAACTTAACATTTAATACTATGATTTCAAGATTATTTAGTTTTGGGTTAATCACAAAAGTTCAATTCTTCTAATTACTTAAATGGCGCTAAAAATTATCTTAATCTTGCAGTCAATACTTCTAATTACCTTAATCTTTCAGTCACTACATCTTAATTTCCCTTATTGCATTGGATTCTTCTCCTGAAATAATTTTACTGACTTAATGTTATTATAGCTCACCGATAGATGGCGCTTGCACTCTGTCTTATGATTTTATTCTTCTGTCTTTAACTTTAATGATATATTATTAATGAATATGGTACGATTTAATTCAACTCTACTAGTTTTAAAATTAATTAGATATAAAATCTATTTTAACATTATCATTTAATTTTAACTCTGTGTAATTTATCTTTAATGAAAATGCTCTGAAGTTTCTTCGATTAATCGATATCTGTCGAGATTTTATTTTACTTCAATTTAAGTTTTGGCATCATCCTTTTCTCCTGTTAGAGTTAATTGTTATACATGTGGTTGCTTTGCTTCATTCATGTGTTCACTTTGGTTTCCATTAAGATTAAATTTAATCTTTTTTTAATCTTTGTTTTAATTTAATATTTCAATTATTTCTAATTCTTTTTGGTTTTGCTGCATCGATCGGGGTGTGAAACGATATTAATTGCTATGATTAGCAATATCGTTGTACGAAATCGTTGCGGCTCTTTAAGCTTTATGAAGCATGCACCCCTTGATAAGTATGTTTCTACGTTTAAGCATTTACATCCAAATATTTCTGTGATTTATTATTTATTAATCGTTTTCACTCTCATAAGCTTAATGGTCATTTTTATTATCATTCTGGTAGGCGTAAGTATTTTAAGTTACTATCCTAACTCATTGGTTCTTAATCTACATTGCAACTTTTTGTGTAATTCTTTCCTCTGTGTTAAATTCAGTTCTATATTTTAGTGTGCTGTTATTGTCTTAGTTCTATTAATAGCTGAATTTTATGATTTAAGCTTATCACGATATCTATTATTTATATATATATATATATATGAGAGAGATAGAATGAATAGAATTTCAGTCCCCCCCCCCACCAATACATAATAATAAAAAGAAAAAAAAAAAAAAAAGAAGGAAGAAAGAAAGGTGATAAGGGGTTTAATCAATATTTATTTATACTCAGCAAATACTGTATTGTCATTGGACCCTGACTGAATAAAAATAAAAATTTGAATAAAATCCCCCTCATAATATATAGCTTATATTTTGAGAGGAACTAAAATTCTGTTTATTCCGTCGCTCACAACCTGATTGCTCTTTCATATAAGTAGTTCAATAGGTTTGGCTATTAAATAACACCGATGAAATTTTTCAAAAACTTCTGCATGCGTAGTTACAAATAATTTAGTAAAAATGCTCATGTGTGGTAAGATATTTAGCATTTTTGCATTCTATTTGCTGCATGTTGTGTCTAATGTAGTGAATAAAGTTTCCTAAAAATGGCTTTGCGTTGGGTCTAATACCCTACGTGTTACAATTAAAAATGTGCCCTTCCCCCTTTTTTTCCCCCAATTTTTCAAAGAAACTGTTATACTTCTATGAATATAAATGGCAGACTCATAAAAATTTATACAGGTAATTAAAAGCATCTGCATAATCACATACTACAGTGAAAACGCATTTCAAGCCTTACTTTTACAGGGTGATCTAAAAAAACATTTGCTGAAATATATGAGGTTTTCTCGTACACAAACCATTTGCTTGAACTCAACGAAAAGTTTAGTGTAGCATCCCTATATGATACACATTTAGAATACCAAGTTCGAACTTTCTGCTATAATTTGTATTTGAGATATGCTGATAATAGACAGACACACAGGCCAACCGCTAAAAACATTATTTTTGGATTCAGGTGACCTCAAGACGTCTAAATATAACAAAAACTCATTTCGAAAATTTGACCCCCCCCCCCCCGAAAAAAAAAACTTTCTCTACCTTACGAGTAATAAAAAGTAAAAAAAAAAAAACGGGCGAGGGGGGGGGGGGAAGAAGGCTTTTAGGCATGCTTTATAGGGATATATAATGATCGATATTTTGGAAAGTCTTCCAGTCACATAAAATATTTCCCCCCTCTCTCTCTCCGTTTTTTTTTTTTTTTTTTTTTTTTTTAATATCAATTTTATTATTTTTGAATTCTGATGTTTAATACGCATTTTAATATACAAAAACTTATAAATGAATAAATAAATAAATAAAAAATTATGATAAGCAAAGCTTCTCTCAGTAAAGATTTTACATATGTAGTTTTGGGGCAAACTGAATCAATTGATGCTAAGATGTAGCCATAAGGAAAATCTCAGGAGGTGAGTAATGGAGATGTCCTCTTTCAGACAATATTCATAAAGTCAGCATTTTTTTTTTTTTTTTCCCTCCCGCAATCAATTATCTCATATATCAAGTTTAGTGCATTTATGCGCTATAGAAGCTCAGATATTCCCTTCCCAAGGTAAAATTGCAATATTACAGCATCACTTGACTGTGAATGTACAACAAATTAATTAAACATTCTTTTTTATAATGGACATTTTTTAATAAAGTTTGGTGTATTTATACGCGACAGAAACTAAGAAATTGTTTTCCGTGAACGGAGAAAATTGCAGCATAGCACACCACTTGTCAGCTGATATGCACCCAAAGTGAATCGACATATTTTTTCATAGCCTTTTATATCTTATATTTTGAGCAGTAATACACCATAAATTCTGACATATAGCTTTCCCATAAATGGGCACACAGCACATAAAAACACACATGTAAGTAGCCTAGTAGCGCCACCTGTGGGATAATATGTACCAAAAGTTAATAGATAGCAATTTATGTCAAAGTTCAACGAAATATAAGTTTCAACAAAGGAATAATAAACGTCTTGAACGACAAATTAAATAATAAACTAATAATTACTAATACTACTATTAATAGTAATATTTCATTTGGTGTTTAAGACGTTTATTATTCCTGTGTTTATCTAGCGCTAAGTTCTCTGTCAATGTTAAATATAAAGTTTTAGCAGGGTTGGCCAATTTTTGCCGAAGTGGAAAAAACCATGGTAAAAACCGCGGAAAAAACCGCCCCGGCAAAAATAGTTTTTGCCACAATTTTTGCCAGTGGCAAAAATTACCAGTATTTCAAACAGGGTTTTAAGGATTTTAATTACACGATTTTAATGTTTAAATCATAATTTTAACAAATTAAAACCAGAGATTTAATTACACTCTTGATCAGCTGATTCTTATGTAAATCATTAAAATAATGCATTCTAAAATTTCTTTAAAATGAAATTTTTAACATCAACAATTAACATATTTTTTTTCATTTTTAAAAATATTTAAATTACCTATCTAAAAAATATACTTCAATAATTAATTACTAGAATATTTGTGTTTTTCAATGTATTGCATATTTTTGTTTACAGTGGGGAAAAGTCAAATATTGAGTCAATTATTGACTCAGCTGTTCTATAATTTGCCAGTCAGTCATTGATCATGCATTTTTTGGAATTGAAATGGGAATTTCAAGTAAACTCTCTCTCTCTCTCTCTCTCTCAATATGTCTTACTTAAGATTTTTTTTACTTCAATAAAATAAAAATATAATTTTGTAGTTTTATTTTTATGGTTATGTTCAGGGACTGACAAAGTTTCAATATCTTAGAAGCCAGAAATAGCGAATTATTTCTATGACAATACTCGCAGCAAAACTTAATAATATTTCATAATTGTATAATTAATGCAGGTCATTCACATATTATTTTACATTGAATAAATGAACTATTCAGTTAAAAATGTGAAGGAAATTTTTAAGAAAATAACTATTTTTTATTTATAAAGATAAAAACAAACTATTGGGGGGGGGGGAACTAATCCACAGAAATAAATATTATTTTTACCTTTAATATAATCATCAAATATACTGAGAGTGCTTAAGTTTTGGCTTTAAAATACTATTTGTATATTAATTTTTCAGGAGAGAATTTCTTTAAAGAGAATCCATTTGATAAATATCATACTATTTAAACTTTCTCGTAAATTCGAACATAGTTTGCTTTAGATAGTGTTTATGATGCTTGAATCTTGTTTAACACAAAGATGTTGACATGGAAGGTACCAGTAGAGTAGTAAGAAGATTTATGAAATATGGGAATTTATCTTTCATGGAAAAACATCTTTCAAAAACAGAAATAATTGTTAATTTTTTCAGAAAACTTTAAACTCATACTATTCATTCAATACATCAGCTTTTATACCAAGACAAGAAGGTGGGAGGAAAAACAAAATTATACATAAAAAATATTGTAAATGCATGAAATTTTTTTTGTCAGTCTGCCGTAACTGGTCACCAATGGATATTTATAGTCATCCTGGCACCTGGAATTTGTCGGACACTGGTTATATATTATTATTATTAATTTATTAATTATAATTACTTTTTAAATTAAAAAATCTTCAAAAAATTTTTTCATTGAGGTGCCAAAGTGTAAAGGGTGAAAATTGAAAGGGATTGTGTTGTTCTAATTTTATTTTTCCACTTTTCCTAATTTTTTCCATTTTTGCCAATTTTTTCCATTTTTGCCGCTTTTTGCCTGGTTTTTTCCACTTTTTGCCGCTGTCCTGGCAAAAATGCATTTTTGCCGGCAAAAACCCAACCCTGAGTTTTAGAAAATTCTGTGCAGGTTAAAATGATTAAGAATTAATAACTTTTCACAAACACTGGCGCAAAGGATCAGCGATTTGAAAGAGAGATGTCACGTTCGAACCCACACGTGCATCGGCTTAGCCATTGGGAATGTTCCGTGGTTTTCTAAGAAACTCGTCTAAATACAGACTAGAAACACTCGAGGGAAAAAAAAATCCTTGGAGGGTATTTTTTCATGTATTGATGCTGCAGGTACACAAAAAGGATTGCAATTCTTTAATTGCTACCAGTTTGGGGAATAAAATACTACCATTGTTTCAAAAGATTTATAAACTGCTTACTGTTGAATATTCTTAAAAATATTGTTTCTTCATCAATTCAGCTAATTAAAAAACAATAAAATAATTTAACTCTTTTTTTCCTTTTTATTATACATAAAAATTATTTGTGGGGGGAGGAATTAATACACAATTGGTGTTGACACATGGAAGTAAACCGACGGCATCTTTTAGAATATCAAATAAATTTTATTCATTACTTAAAAAAAAAAAATCTCGTTTTTCGATTAACACGTTAATTGCCACGATAATATCAGAAAAATTTTCACATGGGCCATGGTAACTTTATTAGATAATTTAGTTAAAAATGCGTCAGGCACATATGACTGACATGGCGATTAACGTGTTAATAATTACTCGGCGTATATCATATTCCTTTTAGGGTTATTTCCTAGTTAAAAATGCGTGTTAAAAATGCGTCAGACACATATGACTGACATGGCGATTAACGTGTTATAGTAAAATCCATATTTCCATTGCATACCAACCTTTTACAATATGCAAGCAGAATTATTTATACATGATTATTTGAATTTTGCAATAGCACAGCTGCTTAGAAATATTTAATTCTGTTCATATTCTGAGAAGTAAAAAAAAAAAGAGGAAGAAAGAAGATACTCCAAATCTTCAAAATATAACCAACAGTACATAGCCCTGACGAAATACTCTGGTAAGGAACTTCTTTTGTAAACGTCTCGAGAAACTAGTTCTTTCAGGTTTGAATTAGTAGTAATAAGAGAAGGGGGGAACTGTCAAACTGTCGCAAACTAGACTGTATGCTCATTTCTCCTTCTTTGAAGTGAAGTGATGATTAGGAATGACTTTTTTTTCTCACTACACAGCAACCTTAAGTACACTGGAGTGCAAAGGTTGATATATTTTTATTTACCAACTATGTGAAAAATACCAGAGCTGGGAATCGAGGCGCCCGGGTTCGATTCCCAGCTCTGGTATTTTCACATAGTTGGTAAATAAAAATATATCAACCTTTGCACTCCAATGTACTTAAAATATCTATTAGATTTGTTCAATATTCAGGGAACAATTCTTATGGTTTTTGATAGAATTTTTACAAATTTGAAATCCTTAAATTTTTTTCAGTTTGCATTTTTTCATGAATTCCTGATTTTTCAAATGCTAAAACTTCTACAGATAGTTAAGAAAAGACTTTCCTTTTTTTTTTTTTTTTTTTTTTTTTCATGTTTAATAGAAACTAGTTAAAAAGAGATGCATTTTGCAATATCTTTCAAAGAACAAATATTAAAAATAAAAATATAGCAATTTTCTCTAATTTTTACACAGACATGCATTTTTTTCCTAAAAACTAATTCATAAATTTCAAAATCCATCCTAAATCTTTAAGTAGGGTCTATTAAACATTCAAAAATATATATTAAGTCTTTTTTATACTGTGGAAGATTTAACATTTTAGAGAAAAAAACTCTAAAAATTGTTGCCTGAAAATATGTTTTATTGAGCAAAGCTAATACAGTTCAATTTATAAATATTAAATTGAAATATAAAGTTCATTTGCAGGCTTATAAAAGCTTATGGTGGATTTGAAATGTATTTTGTGTTTGATGAATCTTTTTTATTTGAAATTAAGTAAGACAGATTTTGCATTCAATATATCATGTAATGAGAGACACTATTACGAAGATGGGCAGGACAGATGTATTGAAAAAGCACTTACCGAGAATCTCTGATGAGGGAAATAAGGCATCACAATAACGACATGGCCTTTATTCATGAGGCAGAACTCAATGCCAATCACATTGTTCGTTCCCCTGAAAAGGAAGAGAAAAATAAATTATAAAATATTTTACATTCCACATTTAGACAGAGGAAAAACACAAGAATGCTACTGCATACAAGCCTTGCTGAACCAAAAAATTTACGTGGAAACACACAAGCACAGGTTAAAAAGGCAACAATGGTTAAAAGGCATGAGGAAGAATTCCCATTAGAGTGCAAGACTGTGGAATTTTTAGAGTTGATTTCTTTAGAAATCAACTTACTGCAATCACTTAGTTTATCTATATATATAACTAGAAGGCTTTGCCTGCTTCACTGAGCACTATTTAAACGAGCTGTCAAAATCCTGTATCATTATTAATAACCTAAGTTAAAGTTCCCACTGTGTTCGGAAGAGGTATTTCCTGCTTGCAACGAGAGGAGTCTGGGTACCGACTGCCTTCGGCAGCAGCTTACCCACTTTTTACTTCTGCTTCCCCAGCAGGTAAGTTTGAATTCTTGCAAAATCCTACAGATCCCATAGATTTCCCAACAAAAATTGAACGATAAAAGGGGGATCTCGATTTTGCTCCTACATAACCCCCCCCCCCCCCCCCCCCCCAAAAAAAAAAAAAAAAAAAAAAATCAAAAATCACAAAAAAAAAAAAAAAAAAATGTGTCTAATATTCTAAAGCAGGCACATGGCTTTTCAATACCTTTATACCATTTTTAGTAGACCTCTACTCAAAAATCCAGAATTTCTGAAATTTCCCCCCAAAAAACAATTTTTCCCCTCCCTCCAGTAAGAATCAAGAATTCTAAAATTGTACATAATGTTTTATTTACACTCAAATCTAGTCTCCTCACATGCAATTTCTTCATTGTAAAGTAACTTAGGGCCGAGTTATACTTACAAAAGTTTGTTTGCTTCCTGCTCCCCCCCCCAGGGGTAAAAAAGGGGGGGGGGATTTAAATAAATCCCGTTACTTTAGGGGTCAGATACATGTAAATAATCCAAGCACCAATCTTTGTGACTGCAGCTCTCATAAATTTCCCAGGTCAAATTTAGTGCTAAAATGAGTATCTCGAATTTGCACTTCGTAACACATATCCCCCCAAAAATCAAAAACGTGTTTTGGAAATGTCCTAAAAAAGATGCATGGCTGTTTTCAACATCTTTGTTCCATTTTTGGCAGAGAGAGTTTTACTCAAAAATCCATAATTTGAAAATTTTCCTGCCAAAAATTGATTCCCTCCTCCCTCCCCTTAATAATCAAAATTTCCCAAATCACAGATATTTTATTTGTACTCATCATGTCTCCTCACGTGCAATTTCTTCACTGTGAAGTAATTTGGAGCCGAGTTATGCTTACGCCTTCTGTCTCCCCCCCAAGGGAGGAGCGGGGGTAAATTCGACAAATTCTGTTACTTTAGGTGTTGGATACATATAAAAAATCCAAGCACCAAAATTCGTGACCGCAGCTCCCATAGATTTCTCAGGACAAATTTAGTGCTAAAAGGGATGCCCAGATTTTGTCCCCCCCCCACCAAAAAAATAAATAAATAAATAAATTGAAAACCACAAAAAAAAAAAAAAAAAAAAAAAAAAAAACTGTATTTTTGGAAACATCCTAAGCTTTTTTCAACACCTTTGTTACGAATTTGGTAGAGTTCTACTCAAAAATCCATAATTAGCGAAATTTCCCACCAAAAAATGATTTTTCCCCTCCCTCTCCTTAAAAATCGAAAAATCCTAAATCGCAGATGTGATGTCACTTTTTCTACTAGCTCTTGACTAGAGGCTACATTTAATCCAAAACAAAAGATATTAAAAATAGTGATAGTATGAAAATAGTGATGAGTGAACCCTAGGTCTTGACTTGATCATACATGGGTACTTACCAAGCTTAAGATAGATTCAAATTTTTATTTTATTTCAACTGACTGCACATCTAAAGTTTTAGGTTGATTTCTTTAGAAATCGACCTATTGCAATCACTTCATTTATCTATCTATATATATATTCTATCAATCTATAATGAAAATTTTGTCATCACGATAACTCCTGAAATAGAACCAAATTTGGACAGTGAACTGATCTTATAAATATCTTGGATGAGTTCGTTAACAAAGTTGCTCCGACTTTTTGTTTTCAAGTGGTAGCCACTTGAAAATTTCAAACCGACATTGTAAAAAGCATATTTAAAGCAAGATTTGCTGGAATTTTGTTGTAAATACAGGCCACATAAGGGTCTCAATGAAGTTTATTAATGAGGTTTATCCGCCATTTTTAATAAAGTGGCAGATATTTTAAGTTAAGTGGGACCACTTGAAATCAGGCTACCACTTGAAAATTTAAAATCACAATAACTTCTGAAATAATACTCCAAATCGAACCAAATTTGGATAGTGTCTTAACTTATCTTATAACTTAGATGAATTTATTAACCAAGTTGCTCCGCCATTTTGTTTTCAAGTGGAGACCACTTGAAAATTTCAAATTGTAAAAAGCGTATTCCGATTTTTTTTTTATTTTGATGTAAATACAGACCATATACAGGGTTCCCCTTTGAGCCTTTGAGAAGGGCGTCGTGCCCTGCCTGCCCTTTAAATTTTTATGAGCACCCTAAGTGCCCTTTAAAGTACAAAAATGCGCCCTCCTTGCCCAAAAAACGCACCCTTTATGCCCGAAAATCGTGCCCTTCTTGCTCCCAAATTTAACCACCACGACCCAAAATAGCGCATTTTTTCTCCTTTTTAAATATTCTTAGTGCTTTTTTAATACAAATTTTCTTTATACAAGCTTTTTCACTTTTCTGTGTGTTCTACTTACTGCAAAAGCGAGTTGACACTTAGCAGGTGTATAAACTATTTATCAGCGTAAACATAGTTGCGGCGGAACTTCTTTAAATGACCCTGCAGCCTGCTGGCTAGGGTGGGGTGGGGTGAGGAACAGACAAATAAGTGCCTCTCCAGTGTTAGCAAAAAAAGAAGGGGGAAAATATGGAAGATATTGCTCTTTTCTCGTATTCCAATAATCCTTTTGCTTCATAAATCATGTTTTTTTTTTTTTTTTTTCTTTTAATCTTTAAAATCACGTTAACAAAAATAACAAATCTAATTACTTTTATGATCCAGCTGCAGAACCACAAAAATCATCGTTAAGTTCAATCTCATAAATAAGTTAAAAAAAAAAAAAAAAAAAAAAAAAAACATTGACTCAAGAAAGAGAAGTGTTTGTTTACATTAGATGAAAAACCACAATCAATTAGAATCAAAAGCTGAAAGAAGGGGGAATGAAAAGGAAATCTAGACTGTGCAGTGCTTTGATTTTTATTTACACTATAACCACAGACAAGGATATTCTATTTGTCTGTGACAGTAACAAAAGTTCATTTATTTTAATGATAAAAATTATAAATAAATAAAATAAAAACTTCCTGTCGTAAAATAATTATTTGATAATGGATTTAAAGCTAATAAACTTCTAACGGTGATGTTGCGGTGTACACATTAAGGGCCCTCTTCACTCACCACCACCGGAAGCCGAAGCTGATGTTATTCTATGGGAAAATTTTCTTTACAAATAACCTATTAACTAATACATATTTTTAAATTCTGTTTTCACATTCTGAAAATTCCCAGCTGTTCAATGGACGGACTTTTTTTTAAAAAGTTATTTTAAATTTTTTATATTTTATTTTGAAACTGCAAAATACGAATTTTTAATATGTGAATTTTTTTCATTTTGCAATTTCAAAATAAAATATTAAAATTACAAAAGATACATTTTTTAAAAAAGGTCCGTCAATTTAACAGTTGAGAATTTTCTGAATGTGAAAACAGAATTTAAAAATATGTATTAGCTAATAAGTTATTTGTAAAGAAAATTTCCCCATAGAATGACATTGGCTCGGGCTTCCGGCGACGGTAAGTGAAGAGGGCCGTCAAGGCTGGTCGACTACGCGGAAGTCCTAGACCTGGAAGATATGCCTTTCGTTAAAGACTTCTTAAGATGTTTTAATCCGTATTCGCGCATTTCGGAGTCAAAGACGGAAACTCCAAAGTTTCACAGGCGAAGTGTCTACCATTGTAGAAAGAAAAAGAATATTTTTCATGACTTTTATTGGGATAATTGAATATATAACTCAGTTTTTACAGTGTGGGGCCATTCTAAGAAAATTACAGATATGAAATGGATATTTTACCAAGAATTGGCACAAAAATTTCACTCCAAAACTGACTCGTCACGAAAATCATACGAATTAATTGCGCATTTAGAAATAAGCCAAACCAAAACATTTAACTTTTAAGAAATCAGGCACCAAAAAGCAAAGACTTCCGACTTAAGAATAAATATTTTTGTATTTCTGGAAAATTTTGAAATTCATGTAAAAATGCTCTTGCATTTCGGTAATTAGTCACAAAATTATTTCAAATATCACAAATCATTAAAAACTAATTACATCGATTAGCGTAAAATTAAAGCCTATCTATCTTAGGTATTGCTATTAAACATAAATTTTGATGATTAACGGCAAAATGATTACACACATTCCAATTGTTGGAGAAAGGATTACTAATATATATTAATTCAATAAATTACCTTACATAAATCCTTACTATGGTCGAGCTTCATATATATATATTTCGGTCACCTAACGGTGCCATCATCAGTTCACTCGGCAAAAAATGATTCTAAGGATGCTAAGACTGGACGGTTTGTTTACTTGTTTCTTTCTTGACCTCTTCACTTCTCTTGTCTTCTTTAAACAGCTGTTGCCACTCGGGAGGAATTATGCTATGTTCGATATCATTGACATTGTTATTATTGGTTAGTATTTCGATAGATTCTCTTTTGAGGGCATAATGGTGAGAGTTGTACGGGGCTATTTTTTGAAAGTTAATAGAATCAATGTTAATTGGGTTAGTATTGTTAGTTCTTGAGAAAGCTGTGGAATGTCTATTGTATTTTAAGTCGGTAATATGTTCTGAAATACGGTCTTTTATTTTTCTCTTAGTCATTCCTATATATGAGGCTTTATTTTTATTTTTATTTTGGTATTGGAAGTCTATTTTATAAATGCCGGCTGTATGTTTAAAATCTATTGAGTCTTTTTCATTTCGAATACGCTGGTAAATATTTTTGTTCGGTTTTATTGGAATGTTTATATTGTTTTTGGCGGCTTCATTTTTAATTTTTATGGCGGCTCCTTTGCAGTATGGGATTGCGGGGGTGAAGAGTTTTTTAGATTTTTGGGCATTCGGAATATTGTTAAGAGCTTTAATACGTTTTTTATAGAATTTATCTACTATGGAGGGATTGTAATTGGCTTTCTTGGCGATATCTTTAATTATTTTTATTTCGGAGTTTAGATATTTTTTGTTTGAGCATATTAGAATAGCGCGATTAACGTAGGATCGAATGGCGGCATATTTGTAAGTGAGGGGTGTGTGACATTTATTATTTATGATTTCGTTATTACTAGTGGGTTTTCGGAAAACGGTGGTGTCTATGGAGTTATTTTTGTTTTTGATAATGGTTACGTCTAGGAAATTTAAGGAATGGTTAGTTTCAATTTCGTGTGTTAGTTTGATGTTCGGATCGGTATCATTAAGTTTTTCAAGAATGCTTCCAGGATTTATTGTAGGAGGGGTGACGGAAAAGATATCATCAACATAGCGAGTCCAGATTTTACATTTGCTGATCAAGTTATTTACAGAGTTTTCGAACATTCGCATTTTAAGTTCGGCGATGACCCCTGATATGGGGGACCCCATAGGCACGCCTTGGGTTTGTTGGTAATAGCAACCATTGAAAAAGAGGTATGAGTGGTTAAGTAAAAGATTATTTGCACGAATTAAGGTGTCACTAATATTATTGTCGCCAAAATGATTTATTATAAGTTCGTTGATTTTGGGGTTAATTTCAGAGATATTGATTGAAGGATATAAGTCTTTAACATCAAAACTGTTGAGTGTGTCGTTGTATGAAATATTAATGTCGCGGATTTTTTGAATAAAGGATTCGGTTGAGTTTATTGATAAGTTTGAGGGGGAAGGAGAGTTTTATAGATATCTTTCATGTAACGTTCTAAACAGTATGTCGGGCCTTCGGATTTATTAACAATAGGGCGCAGTGTAGGAGGGTTTTTGTGATCTTTATATTTGCCAAAAAGACGGGGAATAATTGGGGCATGGTTATTATATATAGGGGGGGTGTTATTAGGCCATGTTCCAGTTTTTATGATGGATTTAGTTTTATCTATTAGTTTATTTAGGGGGGAGTGTGTGAGTTTAATTGCGTTAAGTTTTTTGATGGAGTCTTGCATCATTTGATTATATTGTGTACGGTCCATTATAGTAAGAAGATTGGTTTTATCTGACATTAGGCACGTTATGTTTTTATTGTTTTTGAGATCTTGAAGGCATTTAATATCAAGGTAGTCGGAAATTTTACTTGTGTTTTTTAAAGAATTTATGGCGGTATTACGAATGTTGGGGCGGTTTTGTGGTGGAATATGTCCTATCGCGGTTTCAATGTGGGCAATGGCGTCATTAATATTTACATTGTCATTTAAGATAAATTTGGGTCCTAATTTTAAGATTTCATCTTGATGGCTATTGAGTTTTGTGTTAGATATATTTAAATATGGGTGCGTTTGGGGAGGTTGTATATTTTTTAGTGACGGTTTTTCTTTTGAAATCCAGAACTTCAACTTTTTCTTATGCCGTTGAATAATTTTTGAGGTGTCGATATTTACGAATAAGTTGATTTTACTAATAAAGATTTCACATTTGGCTTGAGGGTATTTTGATTTGATTTTTTCTAGCATTGTATTGTAGGTTTGTTTAAGTCTATATATATAAATTGATTTCTGTTTTATGCATTTCTTTAGTATATTCATTTCAAAATCCCTGGCTTCTTGTTTATAGTGGTAATTGATGTACTTTGATTTAATTTTGATGAATTTTGGAGTTAATTTAAAATGAAGCCAGTCTCTAAGGAATTCCCTATGAAGCGTTTCGCGATTAAGTTTGATAGCGGATTTTTTGAAGTATCGAAAATCATTTGTTTCTTCCATTAACGTGATTCATAAAGCAAAGAGGGGATTAAGCAAAGCGCGTGAAGACAAGAGCATTCAACAGAGAAGCAATAAGCTCAACAATAAATAGCAGGTAAAGGGGAACGAGAAAAGTATAAGCTAAAATTTCTAAAATTAAAGTTTAAAAGTAAACACTAAAAAGTTAAAAGCTGAAGACAGCAAAAAGATTAAAATTATCATTAAAAACTTAATAAAGGATAAAATATTAAAAATTAGTGTATCAAAAGAAATTATTTGATATCATAGCATACCAAGATGAACGAAATCCAGTTGAAGCACCTTTATTTTCATCATATAAAAATTGTTCAAATTTTGAACGTGCTAGTCCGGTATTGACTCTAAATACATTCCAATTGTTGGAGAAAGGATTACTAATATATATTAATTCAATAAATTACCTTACATAAATCCTTACTATGGTCGAGCTTCATATATATATTTCGGTCACCTAACGGTGACCGAAACTAAAAAATATACAACCTCCCCAAACGCACCCATATTTAAATATATCTAACACAAAACTCAATAGCCATCAAGATGAAATCTTAAAATTAGGACCCAAATTTATCTTAAATGACAATGTAAATATTAATGACGCCATTGCCCACATTGAAACCGCGATAGGACATATTCCACCACAAAACCGCCCCAACATTCGTAATACCGCCATAAATTCTTTAAAAAACACAAATAAAATTTCCGACTACCTTGATATTAAATGCCTTCAAGATCTCAAAAACAATAAAAACATAACGTGCCTAATGTCAGATAAAACCAATCTTCTTACTATAATGGACCGTACACAATATAATCAAATGATGCAAGACTCCATCAAAAAACTTAACGCAATTAAACTCACACACTCCCCCCTAAATAAACTAATAGATAAAACTAAATCCATCATAAGAACTGGAACATGGCCTAATAACACCCCCCCTATATATAATAACCATGCCCCAATTATTCCCCGTCTTTTTGGCAAATATAAAGATCACAAAAACCCTCCTACACTGCGCCCTATTGTTAATAAATCCGAAGGCCCGACATACTGTTTAGAACGTTACATGAAAGATATCTATAAAACTCTCCTTCCCCCCTCAAACTTATCAATAAACTCAACCGAATCCTTTATTCAAAAAATCCGCGACATTAATATTTCATACAACGACACACTCAACAGTTTTGATGTTAAAGACTTATATCCTTCAATCAATATCTCTGAAATTAACCCCAAAATCAACGAACTTATAATAAATCATTTTGGCGACAATAATATTAGTGACACCTTAATTCGTGCAAATAATCTTTTACTTAACCACTCATACTTCTTTTTCAATGGTTGCTATTACCAACAAACCCAAGGCGTGCCTATGGGGTCCCCCATATCAGGGGTCATCGCCGAACTTAAAATGCGAATGTTCGAAAACTCTGTAAATAACTTGATCAGCAAATGTAAAATCTGGACTCGCTATGTTGATTATATCTTTTCCGTCACCCCTCCTACAATAAATCCTGGAAGCATTCTTGAAAAACTTAATGATACCGATCCGAACATCAAACTAACACACGAAATTGAAACTAACCATTCCTTAAATTTCCTAGACGTAACCATTATCAAAAACAAAAATAACTCCATAGACACCACCGTTTTCCGAAAACCCACTAGTAATAACGAAATCATAAATAATAAATGTCACACACCCCTCACTTACAAATATGCCGCCATTCGATCCTACGTTAATCGCGCTATTCTAATATGCTCAAACAAAAAATATCTAAACTCCGAAATAAAAATAATTAAAGATATCGCCAAGAAAGCCAATTACAATCCCTCCATAGTAGATAAATTCTATAAAAAACGTATTAAAGCTCTTAACAATATTCCGAATGCCCAAAAATCTAAAAAACTCTTCACCCCCGCAATCCCATACTGCAAAGGAGCCGCCATAAAAATTAAAAATGAAGCCGCCAAAAACAATATAAACATTCCAATAAAACCGAACAAAAATATTTACCAGCGTATTCGAAATGAAAAAGACTCAATAGATTTTAAACATACAGCCGGCATTTTTAAAATAGACTTCCAATACCAAAATAAAAATAAAAATAAAGCCTTATATATAGGAATGACTAAGAGAAAAATAAAAGACCGTATTTCAGAACATATTACCGACTTAAAATACAATAGACATTCCACAGCTTTCTCAAGAACTAACAATACTAACCCAATTAACATTGATTCTATTAACTTTCAAAAAATAGCCCCGTACAACTCTCACCATTATGCCCTCAAAAGAGAATCTATCGAAATACTAACCAATAATAACAATGTCAATGATATCGAACATAGCATAATTCCTCCCGAGTGGCAACAGCTGTTTAAAGAAGACAAGAGAAGTGAAGAGGTCAAGAAAGAAACAAGTAAACAAACCGTCCAGTCTTAGCATCCTTAGAATCATTTTTTGCCGAGTGAACTGATGATGGCACCGTTAGGTGCCCGAAATATATATATGAAGCTCGACCATAGTAAGGATTTATGTAAGGTAATTTATTGAATTAATATGATTACACACTTCCGCTATCGGCTAAAAAAAAAAATATTGTGAATTTAGAAATTCAGCTTTTTATAACATCGCGGATTTTATTAACATCGGAATAATAAAGTATTTCATAAATAGTTGCAATTAAACGTAAATTTTCGAAAGTTAGCGGTGAAATCGAAATGATCCTGTATTTCCGAAATCAGCTGCAAAATTACTGCATATTTTGAGATTAAACTATAAAAACAACTTAAATTTTATCGATTAATGACGGAATAGATAATTATTTGGAAATTCAGCTTTGAAAACAATGTGATTTTAATCTTAGCAACAAAATATTAGAGTATTTCGATTCTTAGTTTCCTTTTTACTTTCTTCTATATTTAATAGAAGAAAGTACTGGATTCGTAAAAATTTTCGACTTCCGGTTTTCGACGGATTTACACGTTTTGAGAGGCCTAGAACATGATTTGACCATTTTAGACAATGTGTGTATGTGTGTTAAAAATTTTGTGGCAACTGTATCTCTGGAACTACAGCTCAGAATTGTATATAAATTTATATGTCGATACACCTTGACCTAAATTAGTGCCTATCAACTTTTGGTGAAAATCGCTCAACAGGTGGCGCTGCTATATAGCGATTTCCGCAATTTAAAGGATGCTATATCTCAGGTTCTATTGCAAACTTGATTTTTAAGAAGGTCTTTATGAGACATTATGCTGATTCAATGTAAATGCTTATCAGCCAACAGGTGGCGCTGCTATACATCAATTTCTGCAATTTATGGGAAGACTATATTTCAGGAACTACTGCACAAAATTGCATATAAATTTATATGTAGATGCACCTTGACATAAATTAGTATCTATCAACTTTTAGTGTCAACCACTCAACAGGTAGCGCTGCTGCACAGTGTTTTCTGCAATTTAAGGAAAGGCTATATCTCAGGTTCTATTGTGTATAATCAAATAAAACTTGATATGTGCGAAGGCCATTATGCTGATTCAAGTTGGATGCTTATAAACCAATAGATGGCGCTACTATACTGGAAATTTCCTCGATAATAGGAAGGCTATATCTGTTTGTATGGCATATAACTGTACAAAATGTGATATGTGAGATACCCATTATAAAAGCATATTTTTAAGATGTTATTTATAGACAATGAAACTTTCTTTGGATATTTAGTGTTAGCTTTCTCTAAGATGTAAATCATTTGCATTCATCATGTTAGATAATTTTAATAAATAATAGTTTTAATAAATTATTTGCCCTTAGTGAATTTGTATAGGAAAATATAGAAGAAAGTCTTGTGGTGACCACAACATACTATTATTATTTTTTTTCCCCCACAAAATAAATATATTAACCTGTGATACTCTTCGATGGTTAGATAATACAGAGTTCAAAATTTTCAGGAGCGACCTCTGATTTTCATGCTAGTTATTTTGTTTTTATAGAAACTTCTCATTTTGAGTGTTAAATTTGCTTTATATGTATAAGAACTTTATAAATATAACTTAATACAGGTACAAATAAGTACTTTTAATAATAACCTATATAAGTATTCCTCCATTATTCATTCTATAGCCAAGTAACAGTTTCCAGGGATTTTGCATGTTGGGTAGTTTCATCCCTAATAGTTGAAGGAGCTACATTTTTAGAAATCAAATTTCAAAAGAATATTTCATTTACCATTATTGAAATTCAGCAAACAAAGTGAGTAAATTCCAGGGATCTATTAAATTTACCAACTGATTGTAACATTAGAAATTAGCAATAATGCCTAAAAAATTGGAAACTATTAAAAAAAAAATATCATTAATTAATTAAATCGAACATTTTATCACTACTATTTGATTAGAATGTTTAATATTTTTCTTTAATAATCACTAAAAAAGGTCTTTGGTTTTTATCTTAAGAAATTTGCGAAAATCTTATTAAAGATAATTTTTATTATAGTTCTTTACTTTCATTTCAACATTTATAAGATTTTCAAGAGCTTTTTACATATTTTTCAGGAAGCAATTTTAATACTTTTTATTAGGTTTAATAGAACTATAGTTAAAGATAAAAGAAAGTGAAAAAAATAAATTTATTTAATTTTTGCTGACTAATTTGTACATTTAGTGAAAATTTGCTACATTTTCCGAGGGGGGGGGGCGAAAATTGCTGATTGCTTGACAACTGCATTTATAAATATAATTGTTTGTAATTTTGGAGGCTATTTTTTTCGAAGCGATATGCCCTTTTTATAAAATGTGCCCTTTTTCATTCTCCACAAATGTGCCCTCTTTTTATAGCGCCACCCTGCCCCTTTTTCCTTGGTAGCAGCACCCTGCCTTTTTTCAAACCTAGGGGGAACTCTGCATATAAGGATCTCAATGAAGTTTATTAGTAAACTATATCTGCCATTTTTAATAAAGTGGCAGATATCTTAAGTTAAGCGGGACCACTTGAAATCAGGCTTCCACTTGAAAACATAAAATCACGATAACTTCTGAAATAATACTCCAAATCGAACCAAATTTGGACAGTGATATTATCATATAATTATCTTGAATGTTTTCACTGGGCAACTTGTCCCGACATCTTGTTTCTAAGTTCCAGCCACTTGAAATCACACCTGCCACTTGAAAATATGCCATCACGATAACTTTTAAAATAATAAACTGATTCAAATAAAAGTTGGATAGTGAACTTATGGTTCAAATATCTAGGATAAGTTCACTTGGCGACTTGATCCGCAATTTTATGTCCAAGTGGCTGCCACTTGAAAATTTGTCAATATGGTAACTTTAGTAATACAGAATCAATTCACATCAAATTTGGGTAGTGGATTTATCCTTCATATATCTTAGATAAGTTCGCTGGGCATCTCACTCCACTTTTTTTTCCAAGTGGTACCACCTGAAAATATCTTATGATGATAATTTTTGAAATACTGATTTCATTTGAAGTAGAACTGGTCAAGGAACTTATACAAGTATACTGGATGATTTTGCTGGGCAAGTTGTTTTGCCATTTTGTTTCCAAGTTGCAACCACTTAGACTGATATTTGAAAATTTGCCATAAAATTAACTTTTGAAACACGGCACTGATTTAAACCACAGTTGGACAGTGAACCTATGCTTCAAATATCTTGGATATGTTTGCTGGGCAACTTGTTCCACTGTATTGTTTCCAACTGGCAGCCACTGGAAAATTTGTTATCACGGTAACTTTAGAAATACTTAATCAATTCAAATCAAAGTTGAAAAATGGATTTATCATTCAAACAAAAAAAATCTAGAAAGTTCACGTAACTCGTGAACCAATCACGTTATTGCGTCCATCTTTGGTATATCGATAATAAGTATTTTCTCGCCAAAAGTCGCCAAATCCATTACCTGCGTTGCTGGATCTTTTTAATGTGTTTTTAAGGAAAAATTAGGCTATTTTAATGCTAAAACAAGCTAGAAATGCAGAAAACTAACATATTATCAACTTACTAAGCCTCTTGGAAAGAATTTCTACAAAAAAAAATTATTTTCAAATTTGAAACGATATTTTAGATGAGGAACTTTCTCTGCCATTTTGATCGAAGTGCCAGCCACCTAATTTTTCAACACGATGACTTTTGAGATTTTGAATTAATTCGAATTATATGTGTACAGTAGACTTATCTCACAAATACATTTCATATATTTGTCAACTTAACTCACCATTTTGTTTCCAAGCGCCAGCCACTTGAAAAATTTAAATTCACATAAAAAGGTATTTATGAACCGATTTGCTTAAAAATCCATATGTGAATAGCCTAAATCAATATTTCTACCAAGTGCATTAATAATTTGTAGCCACCATTTTGAAACAAAATGACGGCTACTTGATAAGGAAAAAGAAATCAACCTACCCTTCCGAATAAGCCGGAAGGACTTGTTTTTTTGGTAAAAATGTGCTTTACGGTCCTTCTTGGCGATTTTTTGGCGATTTTTTTCCGAACTCGCCGAGTCTGCGCGGTGTTTTTTTTCTCTCACGTCCTTTCCAAAATGGCGGACAGGAAGCACGGTTTCCCAGTTTTTATAACTGTTCCAAGAAGGCCGATTTACGCAATTTAAAGCGATTATGTAAACATAAAGCGTCAGAAATATCTTACAAATACTTGAGTAAAGAAAAATACAAATTTAGCGTCAGAAATATCTTACAAATACTTGAGTAAAGAAAAATACAAATTTTTCCGGACTGGAAGCACGGTTTTCATACCCATCCTTTCGAAAAGGGCCGATTTACGTACTTTAAAGCAATTATGTAAACATAAAGCGTCAGAAATATCTTACAAATACTTGAGTAAAGAAAAATACAAATTTTTAACAATTGTTATCAATTAAATCTAAGAAATATTACAAAACAAAAACAGCACAAGTAACTTAATATACATAAATAAGCATTTAAATAAAAAAGAAAGTTTATTTACTTACCCGTTTTATAATTTCCGTAAAAAGTAGCATTTTCCTCGAAAAAAAGAAATATCCCCTCTGCATATAACGATATAATCATGTACACCAACCACTCTAAACACTAATCCAAAGCTTTTTTTTAGTATAAACATTCAATAGTACAAAACCAATAAACGCTACTCAAAAGCTTTTTTTTTAAGATACTCAATCTAAATATTCAATTTTACAAAACCAACAAATGACAATTTTACCTAAGTAAGAAAAGCGGCACACTGAAAAACGAAACTCTTGGAAAAACGAAGAAAATAATCTCTGGAGATTTCGATTTTATCATGTACACCAACCACATCAACACAATTGCAAACCGTACTCAAACGTATTTCTTATGATATTCAACACAAATAATCAATTTAAAATAAATCGCAATTTCACAGAAGAAAAACAACAAACAACGTGTGCGTCCCTTGCCTGACACATGATGCAATGAAACGGCCTACTGTTGCCAAAATTCAAAAAACAAAAGAAACAAATCGAAATACCAGACTCTTTCTGAAAGGACCAAAAAAAAAAAAAACAGAGAATACAACAATAACCTTAAATATAACCCAGATAAGCACAGTGCATTTAACGTCACACTACTACTGCGTTATGGGCGATAATCTTGGAGATTCGCAAGTAATGTTGCATTTAACATCGCACTAGCACTACCCTTCGGCGACAATCTCGGAGATACGCCAGTAAGGTAAGGTGACCATATTTTCAAACACTGATTTGAGGACAAATTACCGTTTGTCCCCAAATCGAAGTAAATGTCGAGGACCTTGAAAACTCTATTTGGGGACTTTTTCGAGGACACGATAGACCAATATCTATATGCATTATTAATAAAAAGAACTCTGATTTATACATTACAAAATGCTTTCAATCACTTTTTTCTATGAAAAATTGCTGAGCCTAAGGTAAGTTTATGCAAATTAAACTATCCCAGCATTATTAAAATAATCAAGTCTATAGAACCCATTTACACTTTATTATGATCAGGCCCTGACTAACGGCAGGGCATACGGGGCAAATGGCCTGGGCCCCCCTTCTGGAAGGGGCCCCCCTACAGACGTATGCAGAAATTCTGCAACCTAAAAAGCTCTTTTGCCACTGCAAGGGGGGCCCCCAGAATAGGCTTGCCCCGGGGCTCCAGGTACCCTAAGTCGGGCCCTGATTATGATGATAGGAGAAAACACAAAATAGCACCATTTCATTTTAATCTTTAGAATCCCCACTCCCTGAAATGCAGAAGTTATTCCCGATTATATAACTAAAGAAATAATTTCATTAAGCAAATTTTATTTTTCACTTAACATAAATCGGGCAAGATAGAATTTATATACTGATTAGTAGTGCATGATTCTTTCTCTGCTCATGAAGTATGAGGGTCTTTATTTCAAAGTTCCGTTGATTTTCAAGATAATCCAATTATTAGAATGTGATTTTGATTGGATTGGAATAGATGGGTTTTACGTCTCATTAGTACTGTACAATGGGCAATTGGCGACAGTCTAGCACTTACCCCCACAGGTAGTCCGGAGACATGCCATCACAATTTTGATCCTCCACGGAATGGACTGCATACTTGCCAACCAATTTTAATAAAAAAAGGGAAGATTTTTGTTGAAAAACCAGAAGATTTCATAAAAAAAGGGAAGACTTTTTTTTTTTTTTTTTCTCTTTGACGTATTAAACAATACAGTTTTACAATTTTAATATTTAGAAGCAATCTATAAAAACGTTTTACCATAGATTGATTATACTAAATATATAAAAGTTTTAAATGAAGTTATTCCTCTTCAACATATAATTATCTACAAAACAGAATCTGTAAGAAATTTATTTAACAATAGACAAAAAAACTTAGTTAAGTTAAAGTATAACTAATTTTTTAAATAAATATAGAATATGATTTTTGTGTATGTACATTAATCATACATATAAGAAATAGTAGCAGTAGCTAATTATCAGTTTCAAACGTGCATAAAACCAACTGAGTATTAATATTCTTAAATTGATTTGGGAAAAATTTTCCTGCCTGAAAAAATTATTCTTCATTTTTTTCCCATGTTTACACATTTGGTATAAATATGACATATAAATATTTAATTTAATTGAGGAAAAATAAACAGATTCATTAAATTCAGCAATAAAGACCTAAAAATAATTACATATGTGAGAAATATTGAGCACTTCCATTGCTTTATTGTTTCTAGAACTGATCACAATCCGGGGAAAGGATGGGGGGGGGGGGAGGATACAAAAATAATTACAGAGTAAGAAATATTTAAACTCTTTCAACTCTACTTCTAGAATCTAATGTAATAACTTTAAAATTAATATCATTATTTATGTTGCAGATGGATAAAAATTAGGAAAGAAAAAACTTCTGCAGAACATTTGATTGCTGATCACTAATTGTAGATAAATAAAGGGGAGGGGGCAAAAAATAATTACATCAACAAGAAATATTTAACAATTCTATTTCATTAAATGTTCTAGAATCTCATAAAGCAAGTTTGAAATGAATATTGACATTTATGTTATGGATGGAAAAAGATTGGGAATCAGGAGTTTTTGTAGAACATTTGGGTTTCTTTTTAAAACGAACGATATTCGCGATTTTTTTAAAAACGGAAGATTTCATCATTTGTCCGGAAGACCGGAAGATACGTTAAAAAACCGGAAGTCTTCCGGGAAAACCAGAAAAGTTGGCAAGTATGGGACTGTGATTTTGAAAAAATACACGCAAATATTTAAATTTCGGGACATTTAGCGTCCCCGAGTAGTCAAAGAATTTTTGGGGACAAAAAATAGAAAAGGCCAAAATTCGAGGACAATCCTCGAATTTCGCGGACGTATGGTCACCTTACAGTAAGGTAGCATTTAACTTCGCACTAGCACTGCGCTTCGGCAACAATCTCGGAGATACGCCAGTAAGGTAGCATTTAACTTCGCACTAGCACTGCGCTTCGGCGACAATCTCGGAGATACGCCAGTAAGGTAGCATTTAACTTCGCACTAGCACTGTGCTTCGGTGACTTTTCGCAGGAATGAGTAATATGCACGTTTGTACGGTCCGCGTATATGAAACCAAAAAAGAAAAAAAACACTGGATACCACACCCGCATTGTGCATGAATGTATAAAACCTACGAAATTTTGTTTTGCAGCAATCAATAAAATTAAAAAAATCCCTTTATTTTGCTTCGTTACTCATGTCATAAAGCTTTTACGCCGGAGGGCCCTCCGCGTCCTCGGTGCCTCCCGCTTGTCGTGGACTGCGTCCACTGCAAGCGGGAGGCACCGAGGACGCGGAGGGCCCTCCGGCGTAAAAGCTTTATGACATGAGTAACGAAGCAAAATAAAGGGATTTTTTTAATTTTACTGATTGCTGCAAAACAAAATTTACTGCTTCATAAAGCTTTTTCGCCGCGTCCACTGCAAGCGGGAGGCACCGAGGACGCGGAGGGCCCTCCGGCGAAAAAGCTTTATGACATGAGTAACGAAGCATTCGTTTTGCAGGGAACAGTAATATGCACGTCTGTACGCTCCGCGTACATGAACCCCCCTCCCCCCCAAAAAAAAGCACTGCCCCCCACAAAAAAACATTGCCCCTTTCCAAAAAATCACTGCTCCCCCCCAAAAAAACACTGCGCCCCCTCCAAAAAAACACACTGCCCCCCACAAAAAAAAAAAAAAAAAAAATCACTGCCCCCTCCCACCCCCCCCCCAAAAAACACTGCTCCCTCTCAAAAAAAAAAAACACTGCCCCTGCCACAAAAAAAAAACACTGCCCCCCCCCACAAAAAAAAAAAATTTCACTTCCCCCCCCCACAAAAAAAAAAACCCACATACAAAAAAAAAAAAAAAACCAAAAAAAAAAACAACCTGCCCCCCCACACACACATACAAAAAAAAAAAAAAAAAAAAAAAAAAAAAAATTCACTCACCCCCCCCCCTCCCAAAAAAAAAAAAAAAAATCACTGCCCCCCCCCCCACACACACAAAAAAAAATTCACTCCCCCCTCCAGAAAAGAAAAAATAAATCACTGCCTCCCCCCCACACACACACAAAAAAAATCACTGCCTTAAAAGCACATTTTATCCAAATGATGTCCTCCGGACGAAATGTCGTTTTGCAGCGACCAGTAATATGCACGTATGTACGCGGAGCGTACATGAAAACCACAAACAAAACATCACTCTATACCTCACCCGCATTCTGCATGAATCTCTTAAACATACGAAATTTCGTTTCGCATCGATCAGTAAAGCGTACATAAAAACCAAAGAAATATCACTAAATACGTCTCACACAAACTCCATGAATCTTTAAAACGTAGGAAATTTCGTTTCGCATCGATCAGTAACCCGTATATAAAAACCAAAAAAAAAAATATTACTAAACACGTCTCACACAAACTCCATGAGTCTTTAAAATGCACAAAATTCGTTTGGCAACAATAACGTACGCGAAAATCATAGTCTCAAAACATCATGGGGAGGTTACCACATTTCAAACATCGATCGTTCAGCGGCGCATAAACACCGTGGTTACTAAGGTTGGCATCTTTATCCGCGAGTCGCCAAGAAGGACCGTAAAGCACATTCCAACCGTTTTTTTTTTTTTTTTTCTTTTTGTAATGGAAATTAACCACTACTATAAATTTATGCTTCTTTATCATTAATTTTAACACACATTATTACATTCTGGAGACAGATTTTTTTCTTTTAAAAAAGGGGGGAAGGAAGAGCATTTATTTATTGATTGTTACATTTTTCAGTTTTTAATCTTCTAAGATAGGTAAAGCTATAACCACTTACTAATAGATTATTTCATGATTTTTCTAATAAAAAAATACGGAATGTACTGTGGGTTACATTATTGAGAAATAGAATGGAAAATTTAGATCTCAAACAGATATACATATAAAAACTAAAGAAAGGGATAAGTAAAGCAGTCAAACTACTTAGGTACCCAATTTCAAATTTTGCAAAAGGGATCCTACACAAAAGCTGTATCGTTTTTTTTTTTTAATGATTTAAATCAAGGGTGATTGCTGGGAGTCAATCCAGACAAAAATTGGAGCCTTTTTGCTCACCCTTCACAAAATTCAAATTTATAAAATGACCCCTTCACAAAATGAATATTCATTAAACAATCTTTTCACAAAATTTCATTTTAAAATAATAATTTTGTAAAAAAAAAAAAAAAAAAAAAAAACATGTTTTCAGCATATTTTTAGAGTGCCCTTACTTGGTTCAATGAAACACTATTAACTTGATAAACATATATATATATATATATATATACAATGACAGTTAAAAATGAAATGTTTTGCATAATTAATTTACTAAAAAAATAAAATAAATAAAGAGAGAAATTAAAGAAATAAATGAAATTTCACAAAAATATTTTTTTTCCATTTTTGTGAACGATAATTTTTCGCAATAAAAGAAAAAACAGACACAAAAATTTATGTTTTCCATATACAAATATAAGAATATTTGAAAATAAATTATTCAAGAACATGTTAAAAAAAAAAAAAAAATATTTAGAAATAAAAAATCTCAAAATATCTTTTAAAAAATGAAATCTGAAGAATCTCATTCCAGCAAAAATGCTGTACAAAAATTAAAACCTGGATCGATTTCTGGATAGCGACTCCAAAGTAAACACTCTGAAAATTCATGTATCAAATAAAACAAAATCTGGAATGGAATATTAAATGACACTCAAATTATGTAGACCAGAAGACCTCAATTTTTTTGTATCAGCCGATCAACAAAAATATATGTCTTGTTCATCTATCACCTGGATGACAAATGAGTAACCAATGAAACTAAAATTGCATGAAATATAGAAATGCAGATATATTAAATTAAAACCCTCTGAAATGGGTTCTATTAAATTTATTTTATTCAATTCATTTCAATCTAATTTTATTAAATGTGTTTAAATATATTTTGTCATGAAAGAATGATGATTAACAAACGCAACTGTACCATTTTAAGAAATGAAGAAACGAGAATCTCACCCTATTTCTTTTAAACATAGCAATTCGCTGGCAATACGGGATGGTTTACTTGTAGGTATCAGGTACTTCAAGGCAAATTCTTGTTTCTTAGCACTATGTTTTGTCACTGCTCTAAAAACTTTACTGAATGTCCCTAAAAAGATAAATTATAAAATTTAATTTTTAGCAAACATTATTATCCGCAAACATACAATATTACAGAAAACTGCAATTTATAGAATATTACAAAATAAGTGTCTGAAAACACTATCTAATTTCAGATGGATTACCTTCACCAACTTTATCTTTGACATCAAATATGTCTCCAACTTGAGGAACAAACTGTAACATTTTAGATATTTCATTGCTATCATTGTCTGTAAATATTTAAAAAGAGATTAATTTTAATTTTATATAAAAATCAATGAAAATAAGATACAAACTTAACAAGAGTATCGTCAATGGTTCTTAACAGATACATGCACGCAAAGCAAAACATTTCCAAAGAAAAATATTAAGATTTTTAATATTATTTAAACATTTCGCAAAATAAACATAAAATTCTTACTTTTAGACATAATTGTTACTTTAAGGAGAATTTTAAGAAACTAAATAGAAATTAGCGTATACTTAAGGCAGTATATCACAATTTTTTTCATTAAATATGAACATATCAAAATAATTTACTAAACAAACACATTAAAAACAAACAAAAGTTTTCCCACCAAAGATTTTTTGTTGCCATTTTTAATATACCTAAAATTGTCTTTATTTACTGAAAACCATAGACCTAGTGGATGGGACACTTTTCAGTGGCTGGTTAGTTGGGTTTTACATCACACTAGTGCTGCGCAGATGGGCAATTGGCGACGGTCTGGGACTCACCCCTAGAGGCTGTCCGGAGACTTGCCATCGCAGTTTTGATCCTCCATGGAAGGGAGCAGGGAGACTTTTTAGTGGCAAGATCACTTATAAAAAATGTCACGTGACTACTTGAACTACAGGAAGCATAGAATAATAATAATATTATATAACATATTCAATAATATATCAAATAACTATTATCTACACAGGAAGTTAGTTAATAACTAACTAACACAGGAAGCCAAAGGCCAAAACTGGTTGCCATTTCTACACGTTCTTCTGGCATTTCCTCGTAATCAGATATTTATTTTTTACCTGTAACTGTGCTTCCTATTGTTTATTTTGGTGATTTCTTTTTAAATTCTGTTTATGTTTATGGAGGATCTGAAATGGCCGATGTAATTTTAGAACAAACATGTGAAACTCCTGGATGTACGAACTCGGCAAAATTAAGATGTCCTACTTGCATCAAATATGGAATTAATGGTTCATTTTTTTGTTCACAGGTAAAAAGGCAAATGGTTTTATAAAATTTTATTTTTTTTCTCAAATTTTCATCTAATCACGTGTTTGCGCTTGAAACGATGTTGCTTTATATTATACATTTGTTATTTATTTATTCGAAGATATGCAAATTTTAAATACCCTTTTGTGTAACTTAAAAATGTTTTACGATTATCTTAAATCTCAAGTAGTTAATAATTTTGATATGGTACCTGTGATTTCTATAGTTATTTTAAATGATATAATGTTTTATATTATTTCTTTTCGAATATATGCGCTTTTTGTCAACACCTTTTTGGTTAGACTATATTTGAGGGTGCCCCTTGATTCTCGCCAAGTTGTGATTGCGGTAAATATATTTTTACCACTAAGGTTAGCCAATTTATATGTATAGGTTATATCAGGGCTCACAACTAGTCTATATATTTAGTATCGAGTCAAAAAAGTCTATATTTTCAAAAATTAGTCTATATTTTTAAGAACTTCCATATTAAAAAATATTTTTCCAGCAGATATGCATATAAAATTGAAGGAAATACGCATATAAAATTTTCAGCTGTCATTTTTACATCTCCCCTCTTTATATAACTTCACTTATAATTTCCATCAATATTATCAAATAAATTGTTATTGGTATTATTTTGGTGGAACAACTTCAGTATAACCCCACAACGATATTTGGCGATTATGGTTAAATCATAAATCTAAAAATAATAAAATCATAATCTAAATCATAAATCCGAAATAAACAACATAGGCTGCCATATTATATCGCAAACAGTCCAAACGACATCGTTATCGTTCAAAACGGCACCAAAGAAAAATCGCCAAATTCAGCTGTGGGGTTATGCTGAAGTTATACCATTTTCGTAATTTGTAATGAATATTTTGCTAATGTATATCCTTCTCTTATATTAAACGAGTCAATCACTGGACTTGTTTTATATATACAGTCGGTAACAAAAGTCTCCGAACACTAGCGAAAATTCCTATATAAAAAAAAGTACACTTAATACAGTTTTGTTAAATAAATCCTTGTCGAATCCTGTTCTTAGTCAGTCTAAAAACAGGATTCGATAAGGATTTATTTAATAAAACCTTATTAAGTGTTCATTTTTAATATAGGAATTTTTGCTAGTGTTCGGAGACTTTTGTTACCGACTGTACAGAGTGTTTCAAAACTCATGGGCAAAAATATAAGGGGTGGTAGAAAACATTTAAACAAACCATTTTCACCACACAATGCATGGGTGGAGAGCAAGCGGTGACTGCCAGAGGGTACTGTAATGGAAAGTATATAGAGCATGTTTTCTTAAGCATCGTCATTTCTACAGTGGGTTTCAGCAGGCATGGCAACATACAGTAATCAGGAAAAGGCAAACATGCATTTTACGTATGGTCTGGAAGCCGCAAGACTGTTGTGGTATTATTCGGTCTGGCACATGTCTTCTCGGGAAGCGCTGCCTGTACAGTCTTGTGGCTTCCAGAGCATTCTTATTCGCCAGACCATACATAAAATGCATGTCTGCCTTTTCCTGATTACTCTATGTCACCCTGCCTGCTGAAATCCATGGCAGAAATGATGATGTGTAAGAAAACGCATCGTCAGTGCTCTTTATATTTTTCATTACAGCGCCCTTTAGCAGTCACTGCTTTCTCTCCACCCATGCATTGTATGGGGAAAATGGTTTGTTTAGATCTTTTCTACCACCCCTTAAATTTTTGCCCATGAGTTTTGAAACACCCTGTTATATGTGAGGTATAAGTACTTCAACTTTTCGCACTTCCCGAGAAAACACTACCACTTAGCCTCTCATTTATTAGTTGATGCAGAATGGCAACAGATGTTACCTGAAACAAAAGTTACGAGAAGAAGCGGGAGTTCTTCGCTAGATGTCAAATGGATCAGACGTGATCAGACCTATGCTGTTTGAGCATAAATGCTCAGAACTTTAAGTTGTTCTCACTAGTTATGAAAATTAGCGCAGACGGTGCTGAGAAGTTAATGTTATTTTCTAAACCGTTCTAACTGATGCATTGTATATATTAAGTGTAAATTTGTGTTCGTCATTAAATAGATTAGTCATTAGTGTGTAATAGAATTCCAGCGTAATTCTTATAGTAAATCATCGTTTTTCATTTTATTCTTGTGAAGTTAATGGCAAAAATAGTATTAGTAACATTTATTTCACATTCTCTATTCTGTGTGAATAGTACTTACATATATATATCTTGGGAACGGCTCCAAAGATTTTGATGAAAATTTTGGATTAGGGGATTTTTATGTCAGAAAAATGATTGAGCTTATCCTCATCTTCAAGAAAATTCACATTCACTGTTAACTTCTTATCGGCTAGTTGTAACAACAGCAGAAATTGGGTTGACTCGGAAATGAATATAACGATTTTGATGGAAGTTTGGGGTTATGTGTTTTTAAAGAACTAAATCGATTGAACATATCCTCATCTTTAGGGAAATTTGCACTCATTACTAACCCATTAGCTGCCGATAGAAAATTATGATGGGATTTAGGTTTACTAGGCAATGAAATGACAATTTTAATGAAAACTTAGATTTAAGTGTTTTTTGAGATGCCAAATCTATCAGACTTTACCGCATCTTTACCAAAATTAGCCTTCAGTGTTAACTCCTTTCTGTCCATTGCAAAATATGGTAGAAACTTGGTTTTCTCAGAAACAAACAGTTTTAATAAAAACATAGGAAGAATTTTTTTTTTTTTAACGAGAAACTTATCCGACATATCCTCATCTCGAGGAAAGTTAGCCAGGGTTCGCACTAAGGAAAAAAATGAATGGGTTTCTCAGACTGTAACAAAAAAATTAAGTGGGATTTTCAAAATTTAAGTGAGATTTTTTTAATTTAAGTCAGTAATTACATTTTACGGAAAAAAAGTATTTTCAAGAAATATGCAAATTACAGACATGTGATTGCTGAAATTAGAAATTAGTTGAAAATTTTTCACTAATATGATTGATTGGATGATTAGCTGAATATTGATAATGTGACTTTCAATAAACTGATGACATAAACATTTATATATATAGTTTTTATCAACATTAAGCATTTTCAGGATTTTTTCATTAGCGTAAAAAAAATTCTTCAATATACCTGCAATAACTTTTATATCCACATAAAATCTTATTAAAATTTCACACCAAGAGAAAAACAAATTTTTCAAACAAATATAGAATATGATTTTTATGTATGTACATTAATCATTCATATAAAAGTAAAGTAGCAGTAGCTAATTAATAGTTTCAAATGTGCATAAAACCAACTGAGTATTAATTTTCTTAAATTGATTTGGAAAAAATTTTCTTACCTGAAAAATCTATTCTTCATTTCCCCCATGTTTACAAATTGGGTACGGGTAATTCCATTTTAAATCAACAAATTTTCAAAAAAGTTGTTGCATGACAATTTTTGATTTTGATGACAATTTGCATGTGCTTTCCCCATACCTTTTTGACCACAAAAATATATTTTTTTTATTTAAAAAAAAATTACCCTTTGATATGAAGGCTATTTTTGTCGTTGCCAACAGCAAAAATTAGATATTTTGATGCTTTGCTTTATGAGCTATAACTTTTTTCCTATCAAAGCTATCAAACTCAACTATAGCTCATTGGAAAGCTAAAAAAAAGATCTTTTTCCATATGGTATCAATAAATTTGAGATTTAAAAACAAAGGTTATTTTTTCAAGGTCAAAGTTTGCGATGCAAAATTAATTTTTTGCCACTTTTGAAAATTAAAAAACCTATGAAGGGCTTGGAATAACAAGCCCTCTTTTTTTTCTTATATACATATATAAGGTTGCTTATTGTATTAAAAAGTTTGGCTTGTTACTCTGCCCCCTTCACAAGATACGACCCCCCCCAAAGTTGCAAATTTTCTAAAACCAATTTTCAATGCTAAAAAAATGCATGTGGGGGGCAAGGTAAATTTTTTTTTACTTGTGTGATTTTACGTACTTCATACCATCTTTCAAACAAAAACTTTGTTATTCAAAGGCGTTTGGCAGCTATAAGGGTCTGAATTTTCAAATAATCACACGAAAACCATCCAATTTTTTCATGTACTTTTTTTTTGGAAACATGTCATTTATTATTATTTTTTTTTGGGGTAATTCTTATTTGGCAATAGTTCTTGCCAAAAGCACATATGTGATAATTATGAAAAATTAATAGAAGACCTTAAAGAGAGAATGAAAACTGCTGAGTGTCTGCAGGATAAAGTAAACATTTTAAGTTTGTTGCCTGTAACTTGGAGCTATGCAAAAATTCAAGCAGAATTTGAAGTCAGCCAGTATTTAATTCGAAAAACTAAAGATTTAGTTAAAACACAAGGAGTTTTACCAAAACTGGAACCTAAGAAGCCAAGCAATATTCTTGGTTCTAGTACAATAAAAGCTATAGAGGATTTTTATCAGAGAGATGCCTGTAGTCGCATGATGCCTGGAAAAAAGGACTGTATTTCTGTGAGAGGAATGAATGGGGAAAAGTCAAACCTTCAAAAAAGGCTCATTTTATGTGACTTGAAGGAACTTTACATACATTTTAAAGAAAATTATCCTGATTTGAAAGTAGGGTTATTTAAATTTGCCGATCTTAGACCAAAATTTTGTGTGTTAGCTGGAGCATCTGGTACACATTCAGTGTGCGTTTGTTTGTACCATCAAAATGTAAAACTTATGCTATCAGCGATTAAAAGTGATCATAGCTACAAAGATCTGCTGCAGATTATGGTCTGTGATACTGAAAATGAGAATTGTATGTTTTCGGAATGTACTGCATGTCCAGGTGTGGATGCCATTTTATCACTGATTTCTCCAAGTAACAGCACCTAAATTGACTTGGAAAATGATAAATTTGAGGATTTGCAAGTTTCATATAAGCAGTGGATGTCCACAGACAGATGTGAACTGACATCATGTGTGCTACCTTTACAAGAATTCTTGGTTAAGTGTTGTGAAAAACTTGAGCATCTAAAGAGCCACCATTTCATTGCCAGTAAACAAGCAGCATTTCTAAAATCAAAGAAAGAAGATCTGGATAAGGGGGAATTTTTGATACTTGGAGATTTTTCAGAGAATTTCTCTTGTGTTGTTCAAGACGAGGTGCAGACCTATCACTGGTCAGGTGTGCAATGTACACTTCATCCTTTTGTTGTCTACTGGGAAAAAGATGGAGAAATTCAAACTCAAAGTTTTTGCTTTGTAAGCGACTGCCTTGACCACAACACAACTACATTCTATGCCTTTCAAATGATCCTTGTTAAAAAACTGAAGGCAGATCATGCTTTAATTTCAAAATTATTCTATTATTCAGATGGATCTGCCACACAGTACAAAAACAGGAAAAACTTCATTAACTTGAGCCATCATGAACAAGACTTTGGGATAAAAGCAGAGTGGCATTTTTTTGCTACATCCCACGGGAAAGGCCCTTGCGATGGGATTGGAGGAACAGTGAAGAGGCTAGTGCGAAAGGCTAGTTTGCAACGACCAGTCAGTAATCAAATCTTGAATCCATTAGATGTCTTTGAATACTGCACTGAACATATTAATAGTGTAACGTTTTTATATGTTTCCTGTGATGATGTTAATGCAGTAGGAAAAGTTCTTGAGGAAAGATATAAAACAGCACTATCATTACCCCAAACTCGGTCTTTCCACAGCTACATTCCACTCAACAGAAATATCATTCATGCCAGACGTACATCATTTTCTTTAGATTTTACAACCTTTCATTTCATCAAAGACGAACCTATCAACCTTAGATTATCCACACCAACAACCCGACCAAAGTTGTCCGATTATGTTTGTTGCGTATATGATGGTGACTGGTGGCTAGGAGAAGTGGTGGAAATAAAGGTATTTGATGTCGAAGAAGAATACAGGATCCACTTTTTTCATCCTAAAGGACCTGGAACATCGTTTAAAAAATCAAGTCATGATAACCAAACTTGGGTTCGGTTTCAAGATATTTTGAAAATCCTGACTGCGTCAGAACTATGGTCAGCACAGGGAAGAGGTCATAATATCACACCTGTGATGAGTGAACATTTGTCAACTCTTCTCTATGAGACAATAAACCACTGAACAAAAAAGTTTTGCATGTTTTGAGAGTTAAGTTAAATTCTATATACCAAGATGTTAGAAACCTTAAATTAGCTTATCAAAGTTTAAATGTGTTCTTTGACAACTCTTCTTAGTCTTTTTAGTTGTTTTCACCATTTAAAACTAACAATTAAGTAAAAAATAACTTTTCACTAACACCTAAGATTAAGAAGTATGAAAATAATTGCGTTGTTTCAGTATAATTATTTGAAAATTTAGACCCTTATAGCTGCCAAACGCCTTTGAATAACAAAGTAACTTTTTTTTTGTTTGAAAGACGGTAAGAAGTACTTAAAATCACACAAGTAAAAAAAAATCTACCTTGCCCCCCACATGCATTTTTTTAGCATTGAAAATTGGATTTTTTAGAAAATTTGCAACTTTGGGGGGTCGTATCTTGTGAAGGGGGCAGAGTAACAAGCCAAACTTTTTAATACAATAAGCAACCTTATATATGTATATAAGAAAAAAAAGAGGGCTTGTTATTCCAAGCCCTTCATAGGTTTTTTTAATTTTCAAAAGTGGCAAAAAATTAATTTTGCATCACAAACTTTGACCTTGAAAAAATAACCTTTGTTTTTAAATCTCAAATTTATTGATACCATATGGAAAAAGATCTTTTTTTTAGCTTTCCAATGAGCTATAGTTGAGCTTCATAGCTTTTATAGAAAAAAAGTTATAGTTCATAACGCAAAGCATCAAAATATCCAATTTTCGCTGTTGGCAACGACAAAAATAGCCTACATATCGAAGGGTAAATTTTTTTTAAATAAAAAAAATATATTTTTGTGGTCTAAAAGGTATGGGGAAAGCATGTGCAAATTGTCATCAAAATCAAAAATGGTGTTGCACACCCCATTTGTTGATTTAAAATGGAATGACTCGTACTATAGATATGACACCCCATAAAGATTTAATTTAATTGAGAAAAAATAAATAGATTCATTAAGTTCAGCACTAAATGTCTGAAAATAATTACATATGTCAGAAACATTGAGCACTTCTATTGCTTTATTGTTTCTGGAATTGATCATCAATCGCATTCCGGAGATGGGGAGGGGGGGGGGTTAAAAAAATAATTACAGAGTAAGAAATATAAACTCTTTCAATTCTACTTCTAGAATCTAACAAAGCAAGTTTAAAATGAATATTATTCATATAATTTATGTTTCAGATGGGTAAAGATTGGGAAACAAGACTTCTGCACAACATTTGATTGCTGATTGCTTGATGGAGATAAATAAAGGGGGAGGTGGGCAAAAAATAATTACCTGAGCAGGAAATGTTTAACAATTGTATTTCTTTACAGGTTCTAAAATCTCACAAAGCAAGTTTGAAATGGATATTGACATTTATGTTGTGGATGGAGAAAGATTAGGAATCGGAAGTTTTTGTAGAACATTTGATCGCCGATTGTTCCATTTTTTTTTTATTTTTTTAAGAACGATGTCTGTGATTTTTTTAAAAACGGAAAAAATAAATTTGCGGAGTTCAATGAATTAGATTTTTTTTTAAAATGCAGAAAAGCGCGCATATGAAAGTTTTTTATGTGAGATTTTTTATATATATATATATATACTGCGCGAACCCTGGTTAGCGTTCATTGCCGTGTTAACCCTCACTTCATCATAGCAAAATATGACTGGAATTTGGTTTTCTTGGAAATTGCTTGAACAATTTTGATAATTATTTAAGGTTAGGTGGGTTTTTTATGTGACAATTCAAACTGAATTTTCTTCATCTTCAGGAAATTTAACGTTTACACTTTACCTGTTGCAAAATTACAACAGAAAGTTTCTAGGAAATGGCTCTCTCTAATGGTTTTGATAAAAACTAGCTTTAAGGGTTTTTTTGAGATGAGGCATCCGTTTTATTTTTCCTCATCTTCGTAGTGTTGATTGTTAACCTTTCATTTTGCATAAAGTAATATATGACAGAGATGTGGTTTTCTTAAAAATTGTTTGAAGAATTTTGATAAAAATTCAGATTTAGGGTTTTATAGTTCACTGGTAATCCGCACACTACCTAGAAGAAATATAGCATAAACTTTTTCTTGGAAATCGTAGAGTGATTTTGAAAAAAAAAAATTAGACTTTTTTTACAGATAAAAAACGGTCTCACTTACCTTATTTTTCTTAAAAATTAGCTGTCACAACCCTAGAATAATGTATAGTAGAAATCTTAACTTCTAGGAAACTACTTGAATGATTTTGGTAGGAAATTATAGTTAGTGATTTCATATGATGATTCGATTTTAACTTTCCTTATTTCCAGAAAAATTAGCTTTCAGTGGTAACTTGCTCTGTGCCCTGGGCAAACAAATAATATAACTATCTTTAAACAAATCACTGTATCTACACAACGAATGATTTTCACAATGAGACCATGTGAACTCGGTCATCCAGTTACTAAAACAAATAAAAAGGGAGAATGCAAGAGGGTGGTTGTGAGGTGGGCATTTTCTCTCGCCTTTTTTAAATATATGTTCAAAAATTAGTTAAGTATTTTGTGTATAACAAATTTTGTTACATAAAAATCTTAATTTATGTATTATCGTTACAGTTATTTTGTCTATTAAGAATATAAATTTCCAATTTTTGTCTATAAAGTCTATATGAGATAAAAACTTGTTGTGAGGCCTGTTATATGTATATAGTGTTATAGGTTATTAAGAAAAATGCGCCAAACAATTTCGCCAAGGGAGCACCCTCAAATATATTTTTACCACATTTTTATTATGTTAATTAAAAGTGATTTTTCTTGCAAGAAATAGCCATTTAATCTTGCTGTGTGGGGTCATTTCGTGTCAAATCTACATCAATACAATTTAGAGCAATTTTTGACAACTCACTGATTCTGACGAAACTTAATATATCATAAATGTTAGCATAGTTATAAGTAAAAACACATTAAAAAAAAAAATCCAATATTTCATTAAAAAGTTATTAATTATGTAAATTTTTCTTAAAAATTGCTCGACTTTTATGCAGTAAAACTCCATTTTGTAGTAGGAGTAACCGGGGTAATTTTTAGACATGAAACTTTGGGGTAATTCTTAGACGCACTTGGTGTTTAAAAGCTATTAACTTTTATTTGATTTTGTATTAAGGAACTTGAAAGTGATTCTAAAGGTGGAACTAGGTTGTTTATTTATCCTTAAAGTAAGGTACTATTATGTATTAAAACATTTTAAGATGATTATAGATATGGAAGCAGTTGCTATTAGAGATGAGACGGGCTCAAATCTTATGCAAGTCTTCGGGCTCCGGGCGGGCTCGGATTCAAGCTAAAAGTTCCGTTTCTTTTATTCTTCACTAACTGGAAAATGTAAAAAAAAAAAAGAAATTTTATTCATTTTGAGAGCACTTTTAGTAATTCCATAATAGTCATGATAGGTTATAATCACAAAATAATCTTGCAAACCTTAGTAGCTTTGACTTTCCTTTTTCTAAATAGAACTTTTTTTTTCAACGGGATGCATATTATGTCATAGTGTTATTCAGTAATCTTTCCTCCTTCGTTATATTGGGCCTCCTTATGTCACTCATTCGGATAAATTTTTTGTCCCCGATAGGCGCGTTATAAACAATGGGCTGCACTATAAATATATACATGTATACAGAGACACAGACATTATAAATTGTTATAATAACATTTATAGTTATTTAAATTGAGGATTGATAATAAGAAAATTAATTTGAAAAGGAAAACGGTATTTAATTTTACAATTGTGTATGCGTTGCATAGCGTACCAATTTCAATATCGGGCTCAGGCGAGCTCAGTTAAAAAATGTTTCGGGCTTGGATTGCCGAAATAGAGCCCAAACTCACCTCTAGTTGCTATAACAATTGATGATTATATGAATAAAAGAAAAAGAAGGGGAAAATGTTTCCTTAAAGAAAAAGAATAACACTTCAAACAAAAATGTTTTACCAGAAGAATCTTGGTGTTCTTCAGATGTTTTCACAGCGATGTATCCTCTGATATCAGTTTAATAGGCAATTCTGATGCTACCTACCATTAATATTAAAAAATATGTCTTACCAAAAAGTCTGCATCAATTGAAGCCACACTTAACAAATGTAATAAATAAGATTGCTAGTGATCAACTTTTTGCTGTTTATTATGAAACTCCATATTATATTGGGAAAGTATTGGAGGTCTTTAAAGAAAATGAAAAAATTGAGCATCTGGAATTGAAATTTTTGATATGGTATGAAGACAATAACTTTTGATGACCTTCAGTACCAGATTTTGAGAAAGTTCCTGAATCTAAATTGTATGGTCCATTTAAGACAGATTATGTTTACCCCTTTAAAATTTTAAGCAATGATTAGATTGCTGACGTTTCTAGAACCCTGAAGAAGTTCCATAAGGATGTTTTTGTGAATGAACTAAGAAATATTAATTGAAATTATTTGTGTTTCAAATTGAAATGGATAATAACTTCATACTTGCCAAATTTTCCGGTCTTCCGGAAAGATGATGAAATCTTCCTTTTTTAAAAAAGTCGCGGATATCGTTTGTTTTACCCAAATGTTCTACGAAAACTCCCGATTCTCAATCTTTGTCCATCCATAACATAAATGTCAATATTCATTTCAAACTTGCTTTATGAGATTCTAGAACATTTAAAATTTAAAGAAATAGAATTGTTAAATATTTCTTGCTGATGAAATTATTTTTTGCCCCCCCCCCCCCCCCCTTTTTATTTATCTCCAACTAGTGATCAGCAATCTAATGTTCTGCAGAAGTCTTTTGTTTCTTAATCTTTATCCATCTGCAACATAAATGATAATATTAATTTTAAAGTTCTTACATTAGATTCTAGAAGTAGAGTTGAAAGAGTTTAATATTTCTTAATCTGTAATTATTTTTGTACTCTCCCCCCCCCCCCCCCATTCCCAGGATTGTGATCAGCAATGATCAATTCGAGAAACAATAAAGCAATGGAAGTGCTCAATATTTCTCACATACATAATTATTTTTAGATCTTTATTGCTGAATTTCATGAATCTGTTTATTTTTCCTCAATTAAATTAAATATTTGTATGTCATATTTATACCAAATGTGTAAACATGGGAAAAAAATGAAGAATAATTTTTTCAGGTAGGAAAAATTTTCCCAAATCAATTTAAGAAAATTAATACTCAGTTGAAACTCGAATAAACGACTACGTCAGAAACGCCAAAGAAAAATATTGGAAATGCATACAGCTGTTTCGACAGCTTTAAGCGTGCCGTCTTCAGTGCAAAAAGGAACTGAAGGAACCTTTTTGCACTGAAGACGGCACGCTTAAAGCTGTCGAAACAGCTGTATGCATTTCCAATATTTTTCTTTGGCGTTTCTGATGATAGTCGTTTATTCGAGTTTTAATATTCCAACGCCAAGTCTCCTGTTATTAATATTCAGTTGGTTTTATGCAGGTTTGAAACTGATAATTAGCTACTGCTACTTTCTTTTATTTATATGTATGATTAATGTACATACACAAAAATCAAATTCTATATTTGTTTAAAAAATTAGTTATACTTTAACTTAACTATGTTTTTTTGTCTATTGTTAAATAATTTTCTTACAGATTCTGTTTTGTAGATATTTATATTTTGAAGAGAAATAACTTTATTTAAAACTTTTATATATTTAGTATAATCAATGTATAGTAAAACGTTTTTATAGATATCTTCTAAATATTAAAATTGTAAAACTGTATTGTTTAATACGTCAAAGAGAAAAAAAAAAAAAAAAAAATCCCTTTTTTTATGAAATCTTCTGGTTTTTCAACAAAAATCTTCCCTTTTTTTATTGAAATTGGTTGGCAGTATCTAACTTCATGTTAATAAAGTCTGTTTTTTGAGTTAATTTACTTTTTAATTCTTCTGCTTTATCGCCACAACTGACCTGGTATCTAGTACATCCAGATTTAACAATTAAACTACGTCTTTAGTTAATGCCATGTTTTCCTAGATTTTTATAAAATATTATAAAGTATGAATTCAAACATGTAACTTTTTTTTTATGTGTGCACATTAAATTGCCAATTATTTTAACCTATTTGAAGTATACAATATAACCAAATATTGACTGACTAGTACTGTTTGTAAAAATCTTATTTTATATTCATAAAATATAGAAATCCAGTGTCTAATAATTACCCCATGCATTTCTAAGAATTACCCTAGTTTCTGGGGTAATTCTTAGACACGTTTTATTTTTTCTTTATTTACAAAGACATTAATTGTGTGTTCTGATGAGATATCTATAATATTAAAACACAAGGGTATTTCTTTAAGACCAAAATCGCCCGATTTGAGCATGCGCGAGAAAATTTCGAACCAATTAGGATTGGGAATATCCCTTTCCCTTTATGCAGTGCAATATGAACATCGATCATAGAGCTGGAGCAGACGCCTGATTAACAAAGCTCAATAATAAAAACAATTCACACGATATATTCATTGATTCATACTTTACAAGGAAGTATATTAAAAACAAAGCAATTCGCGAATACTTGGCTATCATCGTAAACATGTTCATTTCACCGAAAATTTTCTTACGCAGGATAATAGTATTTCTAGAGTTTTTGTGGCGCCATCTCTTTTCAAAGAAACATACCATACAATATTCCTAATATTATTTTTTTTCCCAATTTCTTAAAAGAAAAAAAAAAATCTTTTAAAAGTAATAAATTGTCAGAGTTTATTGTTCTTTGAAAGTTAACTTTTATCAGTTGAAAACTTTGTTTAGAAAAAATGAAGATAGATGTTTAAAATCAAAGGAGGTTTTATTTTATTTTATTTATTTATTTATGTTTTAATCTAATTTTAAATCGATCTCTTATATTTTTTTTCTGTACTATATTACAGAAAAAAATAATTTAAAAAGAATAACCTTAAAAATATTGATATTTTATACGAGTAAAAATCTGCATAGAATAATTTATTAAAAATTTAATGAGCAAATTAACTTGCTAAAGTATTAAATGCATTCTTATTTATTCGAGCCCTATGTAGAATGATCTAAGGGAAAATAAATTGTAATTATAGAATATAAAGAAAACAAAAACAGTATTAAAATTTATTTTAAATTAAATTATTTTGCCTTATAAATTTATGATTTTAAAAATAATTTTTTAAAAAATTATGAGTTTTTTTTTTTTTTTTTTTTTTTTTAATCGACAGATTACAGATGGCGCGCCACTGTCATATTGTAACTGAATATTATCGATGCGAACAAATTGAAATAATATGTATGAAAAATATTGAATATTGATGTGTGCTTTCTTTCTCCATTCTTACCATAATTTATAAATTCTGTCTCTCTTTTAATTACTTGAAACATTCTTTTGGTCACATTTAGAGTAAAATTAGAAAAAAAATCTTCGGATTTTATTTTTATTATACGAAGTACGCTTACATTTTGTATATTGTAATTTCATGAAATTTATTCACCCTTCCCTTCCAACCAAAAAATAATTCATTACAGCAATGGATTTTAAACTGGTTAAGAGCAATGCGGAATATTAAAATAGGGATGTTTAAAACTTTATACCATGAAGATTTAAGATGCACATGATCCGTCAAATTGTGACGGGTATTAACTAGTTTCATATAATATTACTAATATAAAAATATAAAATTTTAACTATATCCAAAGAAACACTTTTTATAACAAAAGTTTGCTTTTTGTCTAAAAATTACCCTGGTTACCCCTACATTAAAAATGCTGCACATTTATTAACATTAACATATAATTGTTAACTTTAAATAAATTATTTAAAGTTTATTATACTGCATTTGGTTAGTTTAATATTGCCTTAAAATTAAAAAAAAAAAAATCTTAAAAGTAAATCTTAAATATTAAAAATAAATTTCAATATTAGTTTTTTAAAAAATATTGAGTTAATTTAAAAAACAAATCATAAATAATGTTTTTTTTTTTTTTTTACCTACCTTTTATTTAAGCTGAACACAATTTTATATTTCCATTTTAACCTTTTTGAGATTAGAAGAGATTCATAAATTCTATAATCATTTTCATTTTTCAGTTGGTAGAATAGGGTAGAATATTACCTGAGTTATCGGTTTGATAAAAGATACCTAAGAATAATATGAGCATTGGTTATTTGGGGAATATCAGCTGTAAATGGGTTGTAAAAGGGCCGCCGAGTGCTAAAATGTGTTTAAAAGGGCTGCCGGGTGGAGCGCCCTGCCAAATTACCCTAGAGTCAGCTCTAACAAGGGAGATATGAATCGGTAAAATTGCTATTGAAACCAAACCAATCTTAAATTACAGAGTATGGTCGAAAACATAGGGTAGAGTGCAAATTTGCTGCAACAACACCCATGGGGGTGAAATATGACTCCTAATAGTTTTAGTTATTTCTATAAAATCCAACAAAACATGCGTTATTTTAAGAACGAGTGGTTTTGGGGTAACGTGCTTGTCTTGTGATGTGGAGATCCTGAGATCGAGCCCCTCCCCCAATTTCACCATAGACTTATATGGTATTTAATTACACCTTACACGAGGTGGGGAAATCATAAGAGGGAGTGAACAGCCTTAAGCAGATGATCTGATTTTGTCACTTGTTACCTATAAAAATAAATTATTCATAGTTTAGCATGGGTTTAAGTGTACATGAAAGGAATTGGAATTGTTATAAGTAAGTTTATTCTCTGATTTTGATATTATCTGATTCTTAGGGTTATGACTGCATGATTAATAACATTGCATTTGCTGATTTTCATTTCTTCTATTCTTTGAAAAAGACTAAAATATTTTTTGTTGAATACCTGTGTGTGCATGCTTCTACATTATATACCTCTAAATATTACAAGTTATCTTGTTTAACTTTAAAAACTATCAATGTCAATATTTTTATTACATTTGTCATTGGTAAAAAAAAAAAAAATCTATTTTTTTTTATGAGTTTTATTTTTTTCATTTCATTTATCTGTTTTAGGACTGCTTTAAAGGCAATTGGAATGAACATAAACAGGTTCATAAAAAAGCAAGTATGTAAATATAATTCAAATTTTTCTACTAGCTTTATTTTGACAATTGACGGGATGTGTTTCTCTTGTTTTCTTTCAGAAGAAGTCAACAAGCCTTATAACCCTTGGCCAGATTATCACTTCACAGGAAAGCTTAGACCCTTTCCATTGGTAAGACTTTTTTCTATACTTTTCTTTACACAAGTTTTCTGTACTATTGAAGCCTCATTAACTGATTTATTTTTAACAGAAATTAATTAAAAAAAAGCAAAAGGCTTAACAACTTTTTGGTCAGATATGTTTTAATACTTTTTTTCTTTTATGATGGCTCCGTACGACCATTAGTACTTTTTGTTGTCCTTCATAGCAGTGTTTCTCAACCTTTTCACTCTTATGAAACCCTTGGGACCAGAGATATTTTTAACTCCTCCACAAGCGTATTTTACACATTAAAATCTGAAAATACTCCTTAAAATTTTAACCATGAGTATTTTCACGCTTTGTATTTTTAGGTTAAATTTAGTGTACTTTATTTAATGTGTCTGAAAAAGTTTATATTCTTTCTACAATTCAATGCTCTGCATGCTTTTTTTTTTTTTAATATCAATTAACATCTTCTCTTACAATGGATAAAAAGTTTTTATAATTAAAATTATTTTGAGTAAAACTGTAAACATTTGCATCAATAATAGAATTTCTCAGATTCACATATGGCCTTTTCATCTTTCAATGTTCATTGTAATTATAAACTGAGTCACATTATGATCCTATTCTGAGCTCTGATATTATATTGTACAAATTATGTTGAAAGGAATATTATTACAGCCGGCCAGTCCATATAATATAACTTGAACTCAAAATTAAAACTTACAACATCAGTTCATATACAAATATTTTATTTTTGAACTTATTAAGAAAGAAGTAAAATTCAGCATGATTTCACGAAAGAACAACTCTTATCTCTTCCTCTCTTTTTACTCTTAATAATGCCAAAATCACTCCTTCAAAAATGATCAAGGGGTATTTTCACTCCTAGTAAAAAATACTAGCAGTATCTCTGCTTGGGACAGTTTTCAAGTTCTAGAAAACTACAGCACCCATGTAACAATATTTTTTTCATAATACTTTTATTAACCTCTTACCTGCCATCGAAAACTTTAAAAATTTGCTTCCCAATGCCACTGTTCTCTCTAAACTCTAAAATGAGTAAATCTTTTGAAAACGTAAAGATCACTATTGCATTGTTAAATCGTGTCTGTAGTTTCATTGGTAGCAGTACAATACAAAGAATTGTAATTTGGGGGCAGTTAAGTGGTTAACAATCATTTCTCTTTATTCTGAAAAAAAAAAAAGTTTCAATTTATTGTGTCTCTTTCATTTTCTTGGCTTATGCAGTAAAAACATGGAATATGTCCGTTTTGTACAGAAATGTACGATGAACATGCTGAAATAAACTGTTTGTATGTCAAAGCAATATTTTAAGTGATATCGAATGCTGAAATTGGGCAAAACATTTCAGTTATTAGAGTTTTATAGACTTAAATTTATCCTATTTTACTAAGATATACATCAGCTATAGAGTGATTTCCTCAAGTTAAAGGAAGTCTATATTTTAGGTTCTATTGCGAATAATCTAACAAAACTTGGTATCTGAGAAGGCCATTATGATTTATGAGACATTGTGTTGATTCAATTTGGGTGCAATTGGGAGAAAAAGGAAAACAAACAAACAAAAAAAAAAAAAAAAAAACAGTTCAATGAAGCAGATTTCAAAAGCAACAGCCACTTGCCAGTATCAGTTCTTTATTTTGGAATTTGACAAATGTAAACAGGGCATATCTGGATTTGAAGTTATTTTACCCTAAAAAAGAAGAGTAAAATTAGCACTTGGATACATTTACATATAAATAAAATATTTATAAATAAATGTATGAGATCTCCAGAGTTTTTTTTTTTTTTTTTCCCTTCTTCGTAAGTGTGTTTGCAATGCTGATAGGACAAACTAAAGGAGGACAAACTAAACCAACCTATTATATACATCATAAAAATAACAATGGAGACCTAAAATTTATAACCATACTCTTAGAAACTTCGTATTAAATATGTACAGAGGCTGTTCGCACATTTTTTTTAGACGAATTTGATGGAGTGTTCTGAAACAATTTCACTCATATTTTGTGTTTTATTTGTTCAGCTTGATAGCCCTTGTTCTTAACTATCATTCTACATCGTAATTTCTATGATAATAATGCTTTTTATAATATCGGAAGAGGTATATTTTTCTACTCCTTGAACGGCTTTCCAAAGTCCACAAAGCGTTGTAGGTCGGTGTTTGGATAATGTTGATTTTAAGAGTCGAAAAACACAAAAATCCAATGGTGATACATCAGGAGATTTAGCAGGAATATCAATGAAGGGTATGGTTTTAATTTCCGTTTTTTGTTCCATTTTTTTTCTAGAAAAGCAATTGCGGATTGTGATGTGTGGCTGCTTGTTTTGTCTTGATACAGTTCAACGGATTGGTAGCATTGTGGATAAAGATTTGGATTTTCATTTTTAAAAATTGGAATTAAAATATGTTCTTGATAGTATTTACAGCTGATTTTGACATTTTTGTCACCTTATTTTTGCTTTTATCTTGCGCTTGTATGAAAAACCAGTGACAATCATAAATCCTTTAGAAAAACTTTCTTTTGATTCTTTGAACCATGTAGCAAAAATTTTTTTACCCTCTTTTGTGATAATAAATTGATCTTTTTTTATTGCAACTGCTTAAATAGACCCAAGATTCATCTATTGTTGCAACATTTTTCTCCTGATAAATGCTTTTCATAAAGATTTCAGTAAAAACTCTCTTCGGAAAGAGCGGAAACGTATCCTTCCATCCACTGCCTTTTTAAAAGCGCCTTTTTGCATGTAAACAAAAATTCTAAATATCAGAAGATAAATAAAACTTCCAAAAATATAACTGTTGTGAAAATAAAATTCTCCATGCAAACTATTTTTTCTTACTGCAAAATAAAATCATCTAAAAAATGTGCGAAAACAGCCTCTGTTTAGGTATCGCATTCTTTAAAAAACATTTCATATTAAATTTAAACATTTGGACTCTATTATGTTTAACATTTGTGTTTACTTTAATTTTGTCATGTTCATATGTTGTTGTTCATTCTCTTTTTAGACTCCTAAAAGGGAGGTACCTGAATCTATTATGCGACCGGATTATGCTGATCATCCACAAGGTAAGTTAGAAGGGACATCACTGCAGTTTTAAATATATTAAGTAGAGGTCAAATACAGAGTGTCTCAAAATTGCAGAGAGGTAATTTCTTGAAATAACAATTTAAAAAGTGAAACAATCATTATAAATAATAGTAACCATATGGCATAGCTGCTAAGTGCTTCTTTTTTAATCGGAGTTTCTAAGATTTTTCAAGCTTGACATTTCTTTATTTGTTATTTTCACTTTTATCCATAGCTGCCAACTTTTCTGTTTTTGGCAGAAGTTTTTCGATTTTTAAGTTCATCTTCTGGCTTTCCATATTAAATTGATTTCTTCCATTTTTTTAAAAAGTCGCGAATATCGTTCGTTACTGAAAAGAAGAAAAAAAAAAAAACTAACGGAGCCTTCTGATTCCCAATTTTTTCCCATCCACAACATAAATGTTAATATTCATTTTAGACTTGTGAGATTCTGGAACGTATAAAGAAATATAAGTATTTAATATTACTCGCTCATATAATTATTTTTTATCCACCCCCCCCCTCTTTTCTTATTTCCAACTCGCGATTAGCAGTTAAATGCTTTGCGGAAGACATTTGTTACCCAGTCTTTCTCCCTTTGCAAAATGAATGTCAGTATTTATTTTAAACTTGCTTTATTAGACTTAAAAGCCTATAAAGAAATAAAATTACTTCTCAATCATGTATTTTTTTTATCCTCCTCCACCCCATACCCCCCCTCATTGATTTAAAGAAATCTATATTAAGGTTCTGTAAATGTAGATTATATATGGAATTCTTATTTAAAATTTTCATATCATAATAATTGCTCCAATTTTTTAAGTCTCTTGCTCCTAAATTTTTAGTCATGAGGTTGGCAGCTCTGATATGGAATCAGATATAATCAGTATATAAGTGTGTTATAACACACTTATGTTCTGATTATATATAGAAAGTTATATATTATACATTTTAAAGATTATATATTACATAATTCTGATTATATATTCTGATATATATATACAAAGAAATTTAGTATAGATTTTACAGAACAAAATATGCTGTCTCAAAAATGTATAGACTTTTTAAATATTTTGTATCTAAATTCAAATTTTGAATCCATTTCTTTGAATTATCTTGAAAATCGTAATAGACATGCTTAAAACTAGTGTTTGGAGAATGTATAGCTGTAATGAACTTTGCTCTGTTTGTTGCTTTAATTTCTAAATAGTCAAAAACTGAAGATCATGAACATACACCTCATCTGCGTACTTCCCAAAGGTTTTCAATTGGATTTAGGTCTGGACTTAGTTTAGACTTTAGTCTGGAACTAGTTTAGACCACTGCACTTTAGAATGTAGAAAACGGGGAAAAAAGGCTAGAAATTCATAAAAAAAAAATGGGAAAAAATAAAAGAGTACAAAATTCATAGAAAAAAGCATGGGATGAAAACGAAAAAAACTCACAATGTTAAGTGTGGAAAAAAAAAAAAAAGTTAACACCAGAAAGAATATAAGGACAAAATTGACTAAAAAAAGACATCAAAGAGCAGGAATGGGCGGGTTGGGGCATTAAAGCTATTGTTGAGGGTTTAATTGCGTCTCGCCTAGTAGGTACAAGACTCGGTGGTGGCACGGTTGAGTGGGAGGGAGCCACCGCACTTTAGAATGTAGAAAACGAGGAAAAAAAGTTAGAAATTCATAGAAAAAAGCATGGGATGAAAATGAAAAAAGACTCGCAATGTTAAGTGTGGAAAAAAAAAAGAAAAAATGCTAACAGGACAAAATTGATTAGAAAAAGACATTGAAGAGCAAGAATAGGTGGGTTGGGGCATTAAAGCTATAGTCGAGGGTTTAATAGTCTCGCCTAGTATTAGACCTAGTTATAGGACTGGCTAATCTATAACAGGACGATGCTTTGATTCACCCCTCCAACTCAACAAAAGTTTGGTTATACAGAATCAAGTTATTGTTACAGACTTAAATCCAATCTAAAACCTTGACAGAGTACTTGAAGGAGAGGTGTGCACCCATGTCTTCAGAAATTAAAACAAAAATGAGAGAAAGTCGGTGCTCATTACAGTCTCCAGGCATTAATTCTTAGCATGTCTGATAGAATGATTGAAAGGAATGGATCCAAAATTTGAATTTAAATACCACATGCTTGATAAGGTCTTTATATATTTGAGATGGCATATATATATTATATATATATATATATAAAATATAATTTTTTTTTTTTTTTTTACAAAAATTCTGCAAAACTTATACTAAATTTCTTTGTTGTAATATGCTTATATTCTGGTTCTATATGCTTATTATTTATTTATTTATTTATGATTATTGCTTTATTTTTTAAATGGTTATTTCAAAAAATCATTTATCTCTATAATTTTGAGATGCACTGTAGGAACAATACATATTTATGAGGCTATTTAAATAACTTTTACAATTTTAATGAAATTATAATACTGCTACTTCAAATTGCTAATCAACTCAAGGGTGAATCGAACTCGGGCCTTCCGCTTAATGCGTGGATGCTCTTCTACTGCGCCATGCTGGCTGATGAACAGCTTAGCACTTCTCACATAATAACCATTAGCAAGGTCACCGGTGACCTTGCCAACAGTTAGCCTTTTATAAAATTATTCCATATTTTCAGTATTATTTGTAATAAGTGCCTCTATTTGGTTCAGTAAATCATTCTTAACTCGATATTAAACCTTCTATTGCATGATTGGCTATTGCATGCAAAGTGGAATGTTTTACAGGATATTTTCCCCTCAAAAAATTAAAACTTGGTCAGAACCCTATTATATAGGTCTATATACGGCATTCTGCTGCTAAAACAGGCATCCAGTTTGGTTTGGAGAACTCAGAAGATAATTCTTGATTTTCTTTGAGCAGATCTTCATTGCAGTCTGGTGTTTTAGATATTTATAATGAAAGTTCACTTTGAAGCCTGTGTCGTTATTATTATTGTTCCTTTTAAACATTAAATTTTAAGTCCAAGTTGGTTTTCTAGACACCCATTTCTATTCGATGAAAGTTCTTTTTGACTCAATATTATATCTGTTTATTTTTTTAGGTGTATCCCTGTGTGAAACAACCCTTAAAGGTACAACAAGCATAAAAATTTTAGACGAAGAAGAGATAAAAGGTGTTAAATTAGCGTCAAAGGTAAATGGCATCCTCTCTTTCTCTTGTGCAGCTATCCTTGTATATCTCTCTACAGAAAGCTAATCGTTAGTGTATGTGTCCTTTATAGACTCAAAAGCTACTGAATTGATATGCGCGCAATTTTTTGCAAAATTCTGTGTATTCCTTGTGAGATTTAAACATTTTAAAATGTTCAATCTGAAAACTGAACTGACAAAAAAATGCAATTGAAAATTTTCCAATTATATTTATTATGTATGTCAAAATTTCTTTTTGGCCCTGTGTAAACCTTATTGCTAATTAATAATAATAAAGACCATCTTCTGTCAGGAGCAATTCTGGTTAGACCGCTTCAAAACAGAGACTTTTGGTAGCCTTTTTTCTTAGAAATACTATGTATTTTTATTTATTTATTTTTTTAATTAATCAGCATAAATGTTACATCATTAGAATGATCTTCCAAAATTGAACATTTTTTGTTCTTACACTTTTCCCTTAATCTCAATATGTAAAAAGATTTCAACGAAAGTTTATAACTACCATTGCAATTTTGAAATACCCATGGAGGATAAATTTAAAATGTAATATAAAATTCAATCATAAAAATGATGGGTTAACAGTTACTACATCATTTTCTTGCAATCATGATAATGTACTTATCTGATATAAACAAACAGTTGATTGTGACGTCATATTTATCAAATTAGTTAAAATAAATAAGGTACCTAAGGTTACTTCATTACAAATAGGGTGCCTTTCATTCGGTACCTTATTTGTAACGAATTTTTGATTAGATATTTTAGAATTGATTAAAATATGAAAATAATTTCAAAATTGGACATTTAAATTTATGATTGTTGCCAAAAAAATTTACCAGTTATTTTTATATGTGTGTATATATACAGTATTTTGGCATATCTCTATCTTTATTATTATGAAAAGCAAATTTGCAATGATGATGTTCGATTTTATCGTTACATCGATGATATTATTGTATTTTATCTCAACAAGAACTCACAAAATGGCTTTTCCTTCAATTATCCACCTAATTTAAAGCTAACTCAAAATACTCTGACTAATCAATCAATTAAATTTTTGGATCTCAAAATAATCATCGATGGTAATAAACTTTACACAGATATCTATGACAAACGGCAAGATTTTAGTTTTAATGTAAACTTATTTACACATTTTAATTCATGTCTGCATCTTTCAGTATTTAGAAACATCATCATTAACCATTTATTTCGAATTAATAATTTATGCTCTGCAAAGTTTAAAAACAAGAATATTAATAAACTGATCACAGCCACTGCTAAAATGGGTTTTCCTAAAAACTTTGTATTTTCTATTTTATATCCTTAACCATGTCTCTGTCAGTACAAAAAAAAAAAAAACTGTGTACATTTTGTGTATTTCAACAAAAAAATTATAAAATAATAAAAGACAATAAAAAAGGTGGCAGTTGGGTGGGATTGTGAAATTAAATTTATAAAAAAAAAAAAAGTAGAAGGCTTGTTGCATTTGCTTTGTATTACTATGCAAACTTTCTTTTTCCAATAAAATTTCAGATTCTTCCTTTTTGAGTTGTCAACTATATTTAATGTTCTAATTATACTGTCAAACACAATGTGATCAATCGGTGAATTTAATTGTTGCTACGTGGTTTCATTGGTGTTCATCTGCTTTGAAATTTTGCTTTTTTAAATCCATATGGTTCCTGTTCTGGTTATGGCAGGCTGGGGGAGTGTTGTCGGCGTAAAACTATTGTAACCCCACAGGCAAGTCACAAGTCTTGCCGCCTGCCTCCTTCTTCCTATCTTGTGTTTCTTGGGTTGTTTTTTCATTAATTTTGATAAGTTTATGGTTTTAAGTTAAGATTTGTTGTTTTACTTTATTGATTCGTTTGTTTTGCAGGCTGTTAATTAATAGATCTGGTTTCTTTACATTAGTGTATTTTATCCACTGATAAAAGTTTTTTTAATCTTATTGGTCATTGGTGTTTCGGTGATCTTCTATCTGTTGCTTGGGTTCTACTATGCTTAATAGATCATCTTTATTATATATATATTTATATATTTTTATTTATTTATTTATTTATTTTTTTTTTTATTTTATTTTTTTTTTTTTTTTTGAGGGAGGAGGGGGTTGGGCATAAGATGAAATAATGTTTTCACGCGAAAATTTAAAAATTAAAAAATATCAAATTTGCCCATGGATATAAAAAACACTTATTAAAACGAATCGAAGAAGGAAGCAAAATAAGTACTGAGTTATATTACGATAAATACAATATATAATATGATACGTTATATTAATTAGACCTATCGTCCAGGTTTAGTAGGTATTTTCGTTAAAAGAAATAGTTTGTTCATTCGGTGCAACTTGCACGTTAGTCCCGTCAGGTGCAACTCACACATTAGTCCTCTTTAAATATAGCGTCCAGCGAAGCTGGCAAAGCTTTCGTTGATTCACTACCTTAACTGATTTCACATTCCGTCATTTTTAACGGGGTTATATACTAGTCATAATATAATAATACATAAAATATTTTTTTTTTCTTTTGTTTATTTCAAAAAGTCTATGTAAATAATTCTCTAATTTGGGCTAGTTAAAAATAAATTTTGTCAAAATGATATGATAGTGATGCAATTAATAAAATGTATGAGGATAAATAAATATTTATACATGGGCTGTGTTTAAGTTCAATGTTCTATTTCGAAAAATGTACAGTGGAGCACCTTTTATACGTTTTTCAACTTCAGTCCCAAATCATTCCATGGAATGTTAAAATATTTTGTTTATACGACACAAGTGAATTCTTAATTTCACTTACACGTTTTTTTTTTCCCTTGTAGAATCCCAAGTTTGAGTTTCATTCCATTATTTAAAAAAAAATATGTATATATGCTTTCTATGTTTTATTCTTATCTTTTTCGACTATTTTTTCTTAGAACTGTAGTACATACAAAGTGCAATCTGCATCGAAAGCTTGGGAGAAAGGGGGGGGGGGAGGTTATAGAAATTTTCAGAAATAAGCAGTTGGGGACTGGTTTGTTCAATACAGTGATGTTACTGATACCATGAACTGATATCAGTAGCGGGATTTCTAAAAGTGACCATTTGTAGATCTCCCACTCTCACTTTTAATTGATTCCAGGGATGGGGTGTGAAAGGAAAAAAACCCACAACTATTTTGTAAACTTTATTACTCACTTCCTTTGTGTGACTTGAATAGGATACTATAAGGTTTTCTTATTCTTATCGTGTTTATCTGACATTACGGTTGGAGAGACGAGTTTTTTTTTTTTTTTTTCCCCTTTTAATCGTTTGCAAAAATGTCATCTTCATTTAGAGAACAAAGGCTTTGTCTTGTTAAAATCGAGATCTTGAGGAATTTTTCTGAATTTCTATATTTTTTATAATCATTTAATTTTTATCCTACCTTTTAAAAATATTTTGAATTTAATTAAAAATATATCTTAGTCGAATAAATGTAAAGGAAGTCATGCAAATGTATTCGACTTTTATTATTAATATGACATTTTATTGTGTATTAATTGTTAACACAAATTTTCAGTTGTACGTAAAAAATAAAAGTAGAGTTAGATCGTTCAAAATTGGTATATAGAGGTTTTCGATACTTACAAATCGATTGGGGATATTTTCGAATTTGTAAAATTATTAGGAGTGGCGGGAAGGGGGGGCTATGGGCAAAAACAAATAGAAATAGAGTTAGGCCGTTCAAAATTGGTACAGATAGGTTTTAGAGGCCTGCAAGTCGAATGGGGATATTTTCGACTGTGTAAAGTTATTAGGAGGGGCAGGAAGGGCGGAGGGGAGAGGGGGGGCAAAAAAATAAAAGTAGAGTTAGATCGTTCAAAACTGGTGCATAGAGGTTTTTGAAACTTACAAATTGATTGCGGATATTTTCGAGTTTGTAAAATTATTAGGATAGACGGGAGGGGGGGGGGCGAAGGGGAAAAATAATAGAAATAAGAGTTAGAGCATTTTGGGAATTTTTTCCGAAGACAATGATAACCCAGTGCAACATTTTTCCTAATCAGATTTTGTTTCTCTTTTTTTTTTTTTCATGTGATAAAAATTAATGCAATTCTGGGAATTCAGTAATTATAGTGATTCATTTAAAAATAGGGACCAGCGAAGTGGGCGTCACCTGCTAGTTTAAAATAAAGTTATTGATTTTTTTCATTTTTAACAATTTTTTTTTTTTTTTTGGTAATATTGACTAAAATTGACTTTTTTTTTATATTTGGTGTTATACTACTTCTCTAATATGGAAATCGTCTTCATTATCATGGAAGCTAAATTTTTTAAATAATAATTTTAATAAATTATTTCTAGTGAGTGAATTTGTATAGGAAAATACAGAAGAAAGTCATGTGGTGGCTACAACATACTAGTTTTAAATTTTGTTTTCACATTCAGAAAATTCCCAACTGTTAAACTGACAGACTTTTTTTAAAAACATATTTTTTTAAATTTTGTAATATTTTATTTTGAAATTACAAAATGAAAAATTTTACATATTGAAAATTCATATTTTACAGCTTCAAAATAAAATATAAAAAATTTAAAAAAATACGTTTTTAAAAAATAACAGTTGGGAATTTTCGGAATGTGAAAACGGAATTCAAAAATATCTATTAGTTAATAAGGTTATAAGTAAACAAAATTTCCAATTGGGCTTCCAGCGACGGTGAGTGATGGTCTTTCACCTTTGTTGGAAAATGTTAAAACCTGTTGTTTTTAATATTGCACGTGGTTTCTTAGAAAATTATAAGCGTTGTGCAGGAAGGTTTAAAGAAATTGATATCCTCATTCTGATCAGCAAAAAGAAAAATATATGAACTATATCCACGTGACTAGTTAGGAAAAGTAATTACATCACTTAAAATAAAATGTCTCGGTAGATTGATTTGAAACATAGAAAACTAGCATTTGTTCTAGGATTGCTAGCAAATGCTAATTTTCCTGAAAATAACTGTAAATGAGGTTGTTTTTGTTACCTCAAAAAAACCTTAACCCTAATTTTTTTTTAAACAGTTCCTAGAGCTGTATCCGAGCAAGCCAGAACCTATACATGACTAACTTGTTAATAATAAGGAAGATATAAATAAGTTGAAAGAGTAGTATAGTAATAATAGGTTAAACTCAATTTTACTTATTTCTATCAGAAAATTTTATCTTGAACTTAATTTTTCCTCCTTTATTATTTCATTGCATAGTACAGTAATTCATTGAAATAAATAAACTCCTTGCATCCATAAAAATAAGCATTTTGAAAATTTTTCACTAATAATGTAAAAAATTCTGTTATTTTATTTTATTTTATTTTATTTTATTTTATTTTATTTTTTTTTCTTTGAGGATGGAGGACTATAAGCTTCAATCTAGAGTTTTTGTAGACCAGTTTTGTGTAACACCAAAATAAATTAGAAATATCAATTTATTTGAATTTCATATTTGTATTTCATTTTGTACAGAATTTGCCCTATCGTTACAAATTCGGTACTCAATGAAAGGGGAGATTTTTCTGAATCCAGGGGTGCAAACAGTTTTTCGACATGACCATTAGATTTTTTTTAATTAACTAAAGTATGAAATTGAGGTGGCAGCACTTCATTTTAATTCATGTCAGTCATTTTAAAAAGTATGGCCCAGTTTTGCGGTCAAAAAATGAGATAAAAAAAGTAAAAATAAAAATTTTACAGATTGAAATTAATAGTCCTCCGTACTAAACTAAATCCTGTCTTTGACAAAATTTTTAATTATTTAAGAAATATGTGTAGTATAATTTTGCGTTCTTTTTCTAGTTAGCTCGGGAAGTGTTAGACACTGTCGCTGCTCATGTTGCTGTTGGAGTTACAACAGATGAATTAGACCGGATAGTTCATGAAGTACAGTATCAGTGTTTTACTTTCTATTTCATGCACAAGTTATTACAAGCATTAGAAGTACAGTCAACTCCCTCTGATCTACAGACCTATAATCTACAAATCCCTCTAATCTGCAATTGATTTTTTAATGTAAACAGAGATATTTACAGCTGATATTTCAAAAAAATTTGCAACACTTCTCCATTTTTCCTTTTTTTTTTTTTTTATTATTTATTATCCTGCAATTCATACAGGCTAGTGCTAAGTCAAGCCAAAGAATGTCAGGAAAGAAAGTATATAAAAATTTAAAACAAACTACTATTACATCAGTGTTTAACAAAATTAATAATAATCAAGGGTGAAAATTATTTCTCTACTTTAAAAATTATTTTCTTTTGTATTTTTTAAGTAAAATGTATGTTTACATTTTATTGGTACGTATTGTTTGAATATGCTTAAATTATTTACCATCCTATATGAATATGATTAGTTTTATTAATATTGAAGAAAGATTTCATTTTAAAATTTACTTGAGATCGTCTTTCCATTTTTATGTCGGTCTATTTATGAATTATTAATAATAACTGATTTTGTATCTGCGAAAGAAAATGTAAACAAAGACAATGACCTCTAATCTGCAAATTCCTGTAATCCGCACAACCTGTGATAGAGGGAGTTGACTGTATTAGATGCTAGTGGGTTCTGGGCCTAAGAGGAGGAGCCTATGTTTCGATATTTAAAAATATTTATCATCCACTTACAGGATTGGAAAAAAAAAAAAACAGCCCTGTGTTTTTTTTTTTTTTTTTTTTGGGGGGGGGGGAGGAGTTTTCTAGCAGTTTTTTTATTATTATTTTTTTATTTTTTATTATTGGGGGGGGGGGGATGGGGTATCTGTTTCAGTCAGATTTTTCAGAATATTTTCAAGTTTTATCATAGTTTTGAAGAATATTTTCTTTCTTTTCTTAACATTAAGCATATTATTAATATGTCAGTTCAAATATTGAATGTTAATTATTTATTGTTAATTATTAAGTCTTTTTATGGTTAAGTTATAAAGATTTTTTTTTTTTTTTTTAATTACACTTTGTACATTAAATGTTCTAAAATTCTATTTATCTGCTTTTAACAATAAAAAAACTGGATTTTAATAATTATTTAGTGTTGCTGTACTAAAATTTTCATATTCAATAGATTTTCATAAGATATTTTTAATTATTGTCCGTCTACATTACTTTAACAGTATTGCACCATTCAAGTTTTCAGAATTTTTTAAAAATTTGATTTTTATTTATTTATATTTTACATTCCTCAAATCCCACAGTTTCCTTTATAATGATAAACAACTCTGTTTTTTCTTGCTTTTATTTATTGTTTAGATAATTTTTTATTGTGTTTTAATAAGATAATTATAAATTATTTTTCATGGAGAATTTTTCAGGCCTTTGTTTTATAGCAATCTGAGCTTCTTGACGATTCTGAAAATTCTTTGTTCAGTTCTTTATACTGTATATAATATTTGTTTTATATTTATGTCTTTATTGTAAATTGGATAAAAAGTGCATTTTAAATAAAGAATTTTGAAAAAAACCACTTGGGTTTTTTCAAGTGGGTTTTATTGAAAAAAATTCCACTGTTTATCTTTTTGCAGATTTGATTATCAATGTTAATTTTTTAGATTTTATTTTTGGTTTAATCTGATTAATGTTCTAGTTATTTTATCCAATTTAATATTTTTTTTATATTCTTTAATTCTTTTTTTAAGTCATGGCAATATAAACATCTATATTATTGTCTTCTTTATGTCAAAATGTAGTCCACAATCCAGTCCTATATTATCAATTAATGTCTGCTCTAGTGAAAAACTCCTTAAACTTAAATTAGATAAAATTACCAAAATTTACTGCAAAGCTTGATGTAACAGGAACTTATTAAATAAACACAACATGTTTGAGAAACTAACTTAATCAAATCAAAAATGAAAGCTTAAATTATAACATCTATTCCATACAACAATGGAAATTCAAAAAATAACCACACTGCATTAACCGAATTGAACCAAAGGGAAATGTGAAACCGTGGAAATATTGACCAATAAGCAAGCTTACAATGATAATAAAAATATTCTTAATTTCAGTAGAAAACAGGAATTCACTTATCTTATATTTAAAAAGTCTTCTACAGTATACTAATAATATTGATATCTTTATAATTAAATCAGGGTTGCTACGGCACCTGGAAAACCTGAAAAACTCAGCTAATTCGAAAATATTAAAAAACAGGGAAAACTCAGGGAATTTTTAAAATTTATTGCAAAAACAGGGAAAATTCAGGGAATTTTGAAAGTTTTTGGAAAAACATAGGAAAATTTTTTCATAATCAAATATTTTTAAAAATTTTAATTCTTTATAATGAATAAATTACAGTTTTTTCTCCAACTATAATAAGTTAATAAAATTAATATACCCTAAATATGTTCAATTAACTTTTAAACGTTAGATTCTAATGCTGCAGGATTGTGTGTTATCTATTTTACTTCTAAAAGGACAGGGAAATCTCAGGGAATTTTTTTCTCCTGATTTGTGTAGCAACCCTGTAAATGTACATATTATGTGTATATTAATAATTAGAATATATGTCATTATGAAACAACAATTTCTTGTATAAATGGTTTGTATGAATCATGAATGTTGCAGAAAGGATAAAAATATTCTGGCATAAAAAAGTATTAATTTTATTTTTATAGTTTGCGTTCTTCACATTTTAAATGTTCAGAAATTCATTGATGAAAGGATTCCAAAAATGTAATTATTTTTTGGGATTTAGTGTCTACTTTCATCTTTGAATGTTTCACTAAAATCTGAAGAAGAAAAGTCATGATGTTTTCTAATTTGTACCTTTCTTTTCAGGCTTCTATAGAACGTAACTGTTATCCATCACCTTTAAATTATTATTGTTTTCCAAAGTCCTGTTGCACGTAAGTTGACAGTTTTCCCACTTGCTTTTTTTTTTTTTTTTTTTTTTTTTTTAATTCAGTGCTTAACCCTTTGTATCCCACCGGGACTTTAAAGTCTCATCCAAAAAATTCCTCAATATAGCTCAAATTTACTACAGAATTTCATTGGAACTTCAAAATCCCTATAGTTAAGCTATACTTTAAGCTAAATTTAATATGAGGTGTTTCTCATGCAGCAAAGAAATATAATAAAAAAGTTTCAAACTATTTTTCCAAAAATAAGGTAATTTGGGATATAAAGGGTTGAGTAAATTAACTGTTTGAAATATTTTTTATTTTTTAATGTTTATAATTTGTATTTTAATTAATTACAATAAAATATGTATTTCTTCCAAAATCTTGATACTTTTATTTATTGAAAAGTTATTATTTTAAATGGCATCAGTGGTTATATTTAACATAAACAAACACCTCTCAGTTGTTTTGTTAGCTATATTAATTCACACTCTGTTATTTCTCCTATTTATAAAAAATATTTATATATATTACCTTGTAGGGATGATATTTTTCAGCTGATTTCAGCTTTTTTGTACATTTAGCTTTCCAGCTGAAAAGCTGCAAAAATTTAAAAGAAATTAAATATTTGCAGCTTTTTTTATGTTTCTGATGTGCATTTGTTCTTTTTTTATACACTGAAGATTACTGTAATATAATAGATTTTGTCATCAAAATTCTAGTATTCCATTTCAACATTATCCTTTGCATACAGTTTCAGCTTTTTTTTTATTTTTACTAATCTCATCATTGACCTTGGAAATAAATTTATGACTAAATATGAGATTTATTGTTTTATGGATGGAAAAAATTGGGAATGAAAGGGTTAAGTGACCTCTCTACTTATCCTCCCTCGAAGCCAGAGCCAATGTTATTCTATGAAGAATTTCGCCCCTATTTTTAAATTTCGTTTTCACATTCAGAAAATTCACAACTATTAAATAATTTATTGCTTTCTAAAAGCTATTTATTTATTTATTTATTTATTTTTTAATATTTTATTTTGGGGCTGTAAAATGCGAATTTTTACACTGTGAAAGTTTTCATTTTTGAGATTAAAAGTGAAATCTTAAAAAAAAAATCAATTTTTTTAAACCGATAAACTTTTTAGCAGTTGTGAATTTTCTGAATGTGAAAACAAAATTTAAAAATATGTATTACTTAATAAGTTATAACGGGACAAAATTTTCCATAGAATAACATTGGCTTTGGCTTTTTTAGACAATAAGTAGAGAGTCCCCTTAATCTAAGTAAACAAGTACAAAAAGTTACATGGTTTGCATTAATCTTAACATTTTCCGATTGTACATAGTACTCATTGCATTGTTTAATTACTTTGAAACATTGTTGGAAAATGCTAAAAATGCTTAGCACAAGTGGAAATTTAATTCCAGCAATTTCCAGGTGTAGCCCTTAATGTGTCTTAAAATTTTAATGCAGCCCTGTAAATGTGAACACCACATATTTCATATTCTGTACAAAACATTATAAATTTTTGCAACAGAAAGTTACTTAAGTGTGATTTATAAAAAATTCTGTCCTGAAACACAATGTATTGGCATTTTTTGGGTGCGTCTGTACCCAAACCAGTTCTACAAAACCTCTTTAATTTTCTTTAAAATGCTATTGTAAATACAGAATATTCCATAGAGAAGTTAAGTAACACATACCCTTTGTAAAAAATTCTAAAAATATTTATGGATGCTGAAGGCAGGCAGATAAATCAATTCAAATCATACTAACTCTTAAACATTGTTAGAATACGTTAAATTGTTTAATAAAAAAGAAGGGTATTACTCAGTTGTGCTGAAGAAAGGGAGATACTACTCAATTGCGCTCAGAGCCTTCATTTTTAGAGACATAGATTGCGCCCAGATCCTATATCACCCCAAAAGTATAAACGCATAAATTGCGCTCAGAACCTATATTCCACACAAAAGAATAAATGCATCGATTGCGATCACGGGTTTTGGTCCTTTCTAAACTCCAAGTATAGAGCTACGTTATTAAAAAAGTTTTATTTGTGTAATATAAACATTTTTTAAATTGCTTGTTTCAAGTTATTGAAGCCTATTAACATTGCTCAGGAGATATCACGAAGGTAAATAAATGCATCTGGTACATTCTCCAGGAATGGAAGTGCAAAAAATAATCGTAATCATTGCGCTAATCTGATTTATTGTCTTGATAATTGATCAAAATCCTACTATTTTTAAACCAGTCCAAGCAGTAAAAGTTGATCTATGTATCGCTGCATAAAAATCTGCGATGATTGTCTTGAGTTGGAATATAAAACCTTTTTTCGTCTTTTTTTAAGTAACCATCTTGAATGCATGTTCATAGGACCTAGCAGTTTTATTTGGAAGAAGGAAAAAACAAATGTACACAAGTATTTTCATCTAAGTGAATGATAAAAATTTGGACATGAATCAAAAGTGCCATCTACGAATATTTCATGTGTTCTAGTAAATTCTTCAAACTCGTATCAGCAGAAAAACACAATGTTTTTACTTTTATCGTTCACTTGGAGCATCTTTTTTCCGTGGTACGTTGTTAGATCATAAAATAAAAGAGTTTTGTAAACTTCAGAAATATTTTTTGGAAGAGCAGATAAAAGTGATTTCCTACAAGACTGGTACATTTTCTGTCGTATGTATCTCATATCCTTTTTGCTTATATTTCAGAGATATCGAATTGGGTCTGCAGTAAAGAAGTAATGGACGTTACGTTGAATGTTAATGACGATGAACGTTATCAATAATTTTTCTTGTGGGTACAATTGATGCTTTAACAATAGGAGGATTAACGTAAGCACAATTGATGTGTTCCCAAAAAGAAAATGCAATTCCAGCTATTTTCTTTATATAGACTTTAATACATCTAAATATTTTTATGCAGCCCTATAACTCTTAATGCTAATTGTATTTATACACTATAGAAAGTATTCTTTTTTACGTATGAATAACATGGTTGCATTTTATTAACCCTCTGAGCGGCTGCTATGTGTTTTTCCATGTACTGAGCAGTAGTTTTCCCCTTAATACACTAATAATTTAAAAAAACATAATTGAAGCATTGACAAGGGAAAAGTCATAAAATGTAAATTGTATAAGGGACTCAAAAAACAGTTTGGATTGAACTAAATAACGCTAATGGCACGACTCCTTACTACTTTTTCTATGAAAAATCAGAAATATATTTTTTTACTTGCCTTTCCTGTGTCAGTGCCTCATTTAGTTCAGTCCAAACTGTTTTTGGGTCCCTTGTATTTTATGACTTACTAGCAGGCTTTGCCCGCTTTGCTGGTCATTGTATTGAAATAAAGTCTCAAAATACCATATCATTAATAATAATAATAATAATAATAATAATAATAATAAAATCATTGAAATCAGTCAAAATCTAAGTTAAAGTACTCAATACCTTCGATAGCGGTTTTCCCACTCGCCACACTTCACAAAATCCTTTTATAGTGCATGTTGCATACACATACCTAACCAATATATTAAAAAACGATATTCAAAGATTATTTGAAGCAAAATTATGCTTTAAAATGTGTTTTTTAGCCCTCCCCCCCTCCTCCCCGCTCTTAAAGGAAAGGAGGGGGGGATTTTGCAGAATGTCTTTATATTATGAGTTAGATACATATAACTGACCCACACATCGAAAATTTCCTTCATAAGATAATTTACTGCAGAATTACACATGAATACATGTTCCCCTTCCCCCACGCCAAACTGTTTTTGGGTCCCTTGTATTTTATGACTTATTACCTTTCTCATGTTAGTTCCTCAATTATATATTCTTAGCTTGCTTTTAAAGTATAAAAATCACATATAATAGTCATGAGGTTTATCTTGGCATCCATAATCACTTTTCTTAATTTCAAACTGAAATAACTATTGTTTTGGGACATATTCAAAAACATGCAGCGAAAACAACATTAAAATTTTGCCCATTTAGAAGACGCTTAGTGGGTTAAGATATGTGCAAAGTAAAGTTATTAAAATATGGTTTATAGAAATACCTCTCATAGAATGCAATGCTTTGGAATACTTTCGCATGTCCCTGTGCACAAATCAGTTGTGATATTTAGTCCATTTTCAATAGGGGACAACTTATAAATATCAGTTTAAAATTTTTTTTGTTAATATTTATGGGATTTTGAGTGTAGATAGATGGACAAACAGGCAGACCAAAATCATAAAAAAAGCTCTTGTCAACTTTGTTGAAAAGTGTTAAAAAGAATAAAAATAGCTTTAAAGTAAAAGAAAAAAGTTGCTTATGCGATATTTAGTTATTGATTAGAAATTCGTTTTCAAGTTACATTTTTATTCAAATAGTAGCTGTGTCTTATTTATTTATTTTCACTTGAATGGAAAAAAATCTGTTACATGAACATCCATTATTTAATTAAGAACCTCGTTAATGTGAATCTCAAAGGGGATGAAAAGTTTGTTCATGATATCAGTAACTAATCGTCATATAACTAAACTAATCTTCATTTTGATGGGAATTGTGGAAACACTTCATGTTAAAAGTAATTCTTGTTAACAGTGTTCGCGTTAATGAGGTTCGACTGTATTTAAATTCATTCATTATAGTAAAATATTTTTCTTTAATTGATTCAGATTCATCATGAGAAGAAATTGAAAAAAAAATGTTTGAGTTAACTATTTTTAAAAATATTGTTATGAAAGGCTCGTACCTCATTCTTCAGTTTGGTTCTTTCATATAGATAGATTATATCACCTGTGAATTTATTTGTTGTGTTAAGATAATAAAAACACTATCTGGCATATCGTTACAACTACAAAATGTTAGACAGGCACTTCTTTTAGCACACAAAGTGCATGTCCTATTGCTTTCAATCTTTTGGAATGAAAGATAATAAAAATAAAAATTCTTTCCATTTCATTTTTACACCAAGTAGGAATGCAAATATCAGAATGATATTTATTGGGCACATACATTATTAGTAGGAAGAAAACTTGATTAAATTTTCAAGAAATTTGAAATCAAACAGCAGTTGGATGTTATGTACAGGTAAAGCACTCCATGAAGCTTCAACATAATGCCACAGTTCATTGACTTTCAAGCACATTCTGTATCAAGGAAGATCCAGACAACTTGGGGCCATGCATTGTCCAGCTTAAATGTTGTGAAAAGTATAGGAGGCCTCAAATATAGGGCAGAGCAATGGGTTCATCAGAAATGTAATGGTCACTATTGAGAGTGCACGAACAAGAGGTGATTGAGATGTGTATCCAATGCGTCCCCATGCCATCGCTCCAGATGATGGGCCCGTGTGACAATATCAAATGTCAGCTGCTAGTGTGTATTCTGCACAATGCTGTCAAATGCAGATGCAGCAATCTTGATGCTATAAATTGGATTGTGATTCATCTGAAAAAATTACGCCATTCCTGAATCCAGGTTTGTCATTGATCACACGTTGAAGGCACCTCTGTCAGTGATGTAGCTATTAGGGTAACTGAAGTTTTGGTTATCGCATACTGACTCACCACCGACCTTCAGTGATGGTACACAATATTATCGATCACCTCTTATTTGCATTCCTGGCACTCTGAATAGCAACCATTAAAGTTCTGATGAGTTAAGGCCCGTCTCTCTTCCCTATATTCGAGGCCTCTGTAGTGCAGTATTTAAACAGGATAATGCAGTTGTCATTGATACAGAATGTGTTTTCCTGTTCATCTGACCAGAGCGTTCTCCTGATCTTGCACCAATGAAAATGACTGTTTAATTGTTGAAAAGCAACTAGCACACAACCAGTCTCCAGTAACTACAGTCGATGAACTGTGGCATTGTATTGAAGCTTCATGGAAGGCTGTACACCTGTGCGTAATATTCAACCACTGTTCGATTCAATGCCAACACTGTTACTGCTGCCAGAGGTTGCTGCTTCATGTGCTGATTTCTCAGGATATATTTTTCCAAATTTTCTGAAAATCTAATCAATTGTTCTTCCTACTAATAATGTATGTGCCCAATAAATATCATTCTGATATTTGCATTTCTTCTTGGTGTAGCGATTTTAATGACCAGTAGTGTGATTTTAAAAATTCTGTTTTCATTTTCAGAAAATTCAGATCTGTTAAATTATTTCTATTTCCAAAAATTGATTTTTTTTTTTTTTTTGGGGGGGGGGGGGGGATAATGCTTTATTTTTAAGCTACAAAATACGAATAAATAAGGAACTAAATACATTTTTTACACTTTCTATAGCTTCAATAAAAAATAAATAAAAAATAAAAATATATATATTTTGTAGTGAGTCGGTTCTCGTAGCAAATTTACCCATAGAATCGTGAGAATTATCATCATAGAATCACATGAGATTTAGGTGCTGGAAACTAGGGATTTGTGAGAGATAGAAGGAAATCTAAAAAATGGATTCTCATAATATGGGGGGAAAGTAAGTTATTGTTTGCCATGTAGCACCTTCCATTTATTAGTTAATTAAATGATTAGTTCAGGATAAAGCCTTTATATTGAAATGTGTAGCTTTCAAGAAAAGACTTTGTCCTCTTTGTTCAGTAAAAATGTACACCTGGAATATTTACATTTGAGAATTGCTTTTTTTTTTTTTTTTTTTTTTTTTTTTAATCAAGTTCTTTCTTTTTCTACTACACTTCACAAACTTCCAGTCTAGTGTGCTGTATCCCATTCAGTCATATTTCCTGAGTTTCTGAACTCAATATAATTTTTCATTAAAATTAAGATTGTTTCTTTTCAATAATGAAAGAATTTAAAAGAATGTAATCGAGAATCTTCATAGTGGTTGTAGACATTATATTCTGAGCAATATGAAAAATTTCTTTAACTGATTTTTAATGACTGTACACTAAAGATAAAAAGGGGGAGCTATAATATGTGGAAGTGACCACCAAAAAAATTTCTTAATTTTCCTTTTATAACGAGTCTCAATTGTTCGACCTCATGCTTGACAATGCAAAATATCAAGCATACTTATAGATAAATTACTTCTATTTAATATTCATGAAATATAATTAAAAGCCTCCCTTAAAAAATAGAGTTCCATTTCTCAAACTTAATGATTCTGCCTTCCACTAATCTACTGACTGTGCCTTAATTAATTCTTTAATAATTTATTTTCTAAATATTACAGTAATTTCAAATTCATTAACTTGTTCTCAATTCTAAAACCTATTTTTTTTTCCCAATGAAACAAATTGTTTTTTCATTATTAAATGCAATTCCAATGTAATTTTCAAGAGAAATCTAGTGACCTCTCCCCCCCCCCCCCTCTAACCAGGCTTTACAGCATACAACCCCTAAGCTATTCGGAGCAGTTAAGGTCACAAGACTGGTCACTCTGTCCGAGTGGAAAAGAAATTTTTATTTCACGTTTTTTTTTTTTTTTTTTGGTAAGGAGTTTGATGTTGGATCTATTTTATGTCTGGGCTATTTTGACGACTATCTCACTCTGGACTGAGGATTTTTCGGACTTTTCATAATTTTTTAAAAAATATTTTTAAGCTATGTATTTTAATGTATTTTTTATTAGAAACTTCAAACTGTTCTTATTCATAATGAAGGGACTATTTAAATATACCAAAAATTAATATTTAATAAGAAATTCTTGCAAAAAGCATGTTTATAGTTATGTTAAATTTTACACAGACATGAATAAAAATTTACTGAAATGCTGTACAAATATCTCAAAATAGTTCTTATCTGTAAATAAACATTATTTTGTGAAAGTTGCTTTTATGTGGTACATTTCAAAGCATGGAATTCCTCAAAGTAATTCTGATTCTTTTCATATGCTTACTTCTGTTTGATGTTGCCATCAGTATAGTATGGAACTATTTATCCGGAATCCAGTTAACCAGAATTGTATTTTCGATTGATTAACTGCCAAATATTCCATTCCACCCCCCCCCCCCCCCCCCAAAAAAAAAAAAAAAAAAAAAAAAAAAAAAGCTGTTATAGCATTGTTAACATATTGCCGATATTATTATTATTATTATTTTCTCTTTTAAAGCATTGTAATATTTTTATTAAAAGTGATATATTTATTATACTCTAGATCTTAGATCTTTTTTAATTTGATATGCTGTTTAAACCTACAGCTACATTGCAAACAACTAAACATAGCTGAATACAATAATTAGAATTTCTATTTTATTTATGAAATTAATAATTTAAATTTCAAATCAATTACATTTTCTAAAGGATAATTTTATTATTAATAATGCTTCTTTTTAATTTCAAAATTAAATTAATGATTTATAAATAAATAATATATATGACAGTTACTCAAACGAATGAATTAATATGTGTTTTAGAGTTTTTAGAACACCCTGTTTTTATATAGTTTTTATTTATTTTTATTCACTTCATTTTTAAAAATTAAAAGCTGTACCAAACTCTACTAATCCATTAAAGGCAATAAAATAACAATGATCTTTATCATACTTATTTTTTCCAATTGAATTTTTTTCCCACAGGTCTGTGAATGAGGTTATTTGCCACGGAATACCTGACCTGAGGCCCCTTGAAGACGGAGATATTCTAAATAGTAAGCATGTCCAATTTAAGTTGCATTTGGTCAATGTTGGATGTATAAACTGAAGAATGTGATCATGTACTACTAAGTCAAGCCTCGTTAACATGAATCTCAAAGGGGACAAAAAAATTGTTCATGTTATCAGTAGTTCATGATATCAGTAACTAATCTCCATTTTGACGGTGATTGTGAAAACAGTTCATGTTAAAAGTTATTTACGTTAACGAGGTTTGACTGTATAGCGAAAAATGTTGAGTAATTATGGTTTCAGCATGTTATAAAAATATTGTCTGAGAGTAAAAGAATATTTTTGTTGTTTAAATTTAAATACTTAAGGAAATTTAAATGATTTACATTAAAAATAATTAAAAGAAACGGCCGTACTTGAAGTTACTTGATGGAACTTTTACCTAACATGAACAGTATGCTAGTTTAACGTTTGATTACTGAAATATACTATATTTTTGCAGCTGATTTTTTAAAATGTAATTTTTGGATCCGAATTATTTGAAAACTTTTTTTTTTTAAATTGCCCAATTTTTGTGAAAAAAATTGTTTTAGGCTTGTCCTTTTTTTTTTTTTAATAATACTTTTGTTCTAATTTCACTAATTTTTGTGAAAAAGTTTGTTTTAAGATCATTGATTTCTATGATATATCTGCATTCTCACCAAAGAATTTCCTAAGTAGTCCCCCTAACTTTGAAGAATGTGTAAACTTCTCATAATATTAAAGCTTTTATACAAAATTCTCAGTCTTGTATTTAAATACGAATCCTGGGCATCCTATATCATCTTGTATCTCAGAGTTAGGAAACTCTAGAAGACACTATGCGAGAAGCGACATTAAAGACAGCAAGAAATAATAGGAGTGCAAAAATGGGTGCTAAAACAAACAATAAAAAAGTACAAAACATCACTGGATGGCTATCCACCAAACTCTAATGTGCATTATTCTGAAAACATAAAATTCACTCATTCAATATTGGTTTGCTCACCTAAAAACCAAGTAGTGCATCACTGGGTGTCTCAATCTAATTGACAAAATAATATGAAATTCAGTAATGGAGCGGTAATATTGTATGATACAAATTATATCACTTACCAAAGTTTTCATTAATTGATGTTTAACAATATGACTAGAAGCCATTTAGGGTATCTAAAAATAGTTTATAAGAAATTTACCTCAAAATATATTCCACTCTGCTTAATGAGCAGCAATCGTCTTTTTAACTATGAGGAAAAAATTCCAGATGTCACACCACTTTTAAAATATCATATAACAGACTGGCATAAACATCGTTGACTAAGAATTTTCTAATTTAAAATTTTGCAAGATATTTGAAATTTAAGATTTATTTAACATGGCAGAATAGGGCAAAATTTTGCATAAATGACATTATCCCATTTTGAGGGATATTTTCATCGTAAAGATGCCAGACCACTTTTGAAATATCATTTAGGATACTGGCATGAACATTCTTAACTATGAATTTTATAATTTAAAATTTTTGTAAGTTATTCAAAATTTACGATTTACTTAACATGGCAGAATAGGGCAAAATTTTGCATGGATGACCTTTTTGAGGAATATTTTCATCGTTAAGATGCCAGACCACTTTTGGGCAGTTCTCAAAAAGTGGGCACGGAACACATACCATAACTTTAAGCTTTAATTTAATAATAAGTATAAATGTAATTCTCATTGACTTCAATTTTTTTTTACTGGAATTCAAATTCTGTTCAAAGACAAGAATTGATACAATTTATTGTAAAAGATTTGTGTAAATATCTTAAAATTTTATTACTTTGGACTAAAAGGGTGAATTTTGGACATCCAGAATGATTCAAGATGTAGCAGCAGAAAAAGTTATAAATTATTTTCAGCTTATTTTAACAGAAAATAATGGGTAGACATAGGAAAGTGATGATTGTTTTATAATTTCTTTATCAGAAAATAATACTGGTTTAATGATTGTTCGAAAATAAACCAGACATTTACAGAAGGAAATATTTTGCATTTTGCTATGTCCAAAAGTAACGATCTAAACAATACTATTTTAACACAAACTGTATTAAGCCTAAGTAGTCTAAAGACTGTCATGAACTAATCTGCGCATGAGCAATGATGAACCGATCTGCGCATGAGCAGTGAATCCAAGACCCGGTGGTGTGAAATGAAAGAGAGGAGTCGGCCATGAGAGGCCGAAGTGTTGTACCAGCTCGTGAGCTGGAAAGAAATGAGAACATTTGTATTTTTTTTTATAATGCTTGGAGAACTCGTTGAAATTATTATTGATATTCCTATTAGCTTTACCTTTGTGGGATTTTCATGTTTTGTGTGTTCCAAGTGTATAAATAAATGTATTGTGCCTACAAAAAAGTTCTGATGTCATCCTGGTCTTACTTACATTACATCACTCTTATCTTTCTTTAAAATAATTTCTTAAATGTTTCTTTCTATATATTTATATGTTTTTATAAAATTTCTTTTCAATAAATACATTTTTCTGAAATAAGAAACTGCAATGTCCGAATCATATGAAATGGCAATATTTTTTTTTTTTTTTTTTCAGTAAATATATTAAATAAGAATGACCTGATATCTGATGATTTGATATCCTAAAATGTATAAAAACGTTTTAAATGAAAATATAAATAAACGAAGTAAAAACTTTAGAAATTATAGAAACTAAATGAGACATTTTACATGATTAATTAATTATAACGAAAATATTGAAATAAATTTTAATGAAACTAGAAAATTAGCTGATTATAACAATTATCAATATGCAATGTACCATGAATCAATAGAAATCGCAACTGATTTAGATGTGTGCAACGACAGCGGCGCAATGGCACCGAATGGAGTGTGGCGCCACCTAATGGGAAAAACCACCAAGGAACATAATTTCAAGAACTTTACGACAGATGAAGCCGCCGAGGAGAGTTGGGCACCCAACTGAAAAATTTACGACCAAAATATGAGGCAAGTGTCAAAAGGTTTATAATTAATTAATAGAAATTTAAACTATTAAATAAATTAGAAAACCTTAACATTACTTCGTGTTTTGTCGTTAACATTTTCAGCTGGGCGCCCAGCTCTCCTCAGAGGGATGACTTCTGTAGTGGAGGTCTTGAATGACGATCTTGCGTAGTTTCTGTCATAAGGTGGTGCTGCTGTCATTGCATACTTTGGTCATACTACCTTTAGCATAATTTTTTTTCTAAATAGCTAGTTGTTTTCTTTAAATAAAACATACTTAATGCATTACTTGTAGTTAATGTTTCATGTTCCCACATTTTGAGAATTGCCCTTTTAAAATATCATTTAGGATACTGGCATGAACATTCTCGACTATGAATTTTGTAATAAAATTTTTTTTTGAGTTATTCAAAATTTACGATTTACTTAACATGAAAGAATAGCATAAAATTTTGAGTGATATTTACATCATAAATATATCAGACCATTTTTAACATGACATTTATGGTACTTGTTTGAACATCATTGACTACAAATATTCTAATTTGAAAATTTTGTAAATTACTTAAAAATTTAAGATTTTATGAACATAGCAAAATTGGACGCTATTCCATATAAATTTGCATTTTGGGGATTGTTGCATTGGAAATAGTATAGAATTGCATGAAAACTAAGCTACGAAACTGGCTCCACCAAAATAAATTAATAGATTAGATTAGAATAAGGTAAATATATCGAATTGAACGGTGGGTATCCTGTTAGGTGGGGATTTCATTCTATTACTGTATTGAGTGAATGGTCAAATTCATTTCTTTTTGCAGGAATATAATATGTTCCATGCTAGAAATTTATAAAAACATACATATGATGGGGAACTGAGCAGAGTCCAGCTATGTCACCTAGTTTAATTTCAAACAGAAATAACTATTGTTTTTGGGACATTTTAAAAACCATGCTATGAAAACAACATTAAAATTTTGCCCATGTAGAAGACGCTCAATGGGTTAAATTCATTTATATGGGGACTTTTTTTTTTTTGAAAAAAGGACCGAAATTTTTGGAACCCATGGGTCGGAAGGATCCATTATTTTGAAAGTTTAGTGACATCACTGTAGTTTGGGTGTACAAACTACAGTGTACTTACTATCAGTGCTGAAACTTTTCCAAGAAACTCTTAAATGGGTGACATTCAATGTTATAAAATGATATATTGATTAAAATCCCCTTTTAGATTGCCTACGATAGCACTGTGGTTGAAAGTGCAAGATCGATGAAAGAAAGCTTAGAAAAATCACAACATATTGCCTGCATTGTCCCATTTTGGGTTTACTTTACTGCAGCAGTGAGTGAAAATTGTTAAGTAGTACAAATCGTAAATTTGTTCACATAAAAGAAATAAATCACTAAATGTCATGATTTTTTTTTTTTTTTTTTTTTTTAAGTTACATTAGTTTTATTTTATATGATTAATTGTAATTGCAACTTTGTCCTTACAAAGTTGTGAACACACCTAGTTGCTGAATACATTTAAATGGCTGTGTAATCAAATGTTACACTAACACCTACAGTGACCGGGATGAGAGAAACAAATACATGTGTGATAGAAAGTTAAAGGATAAAATTGTTCAAATAAGAAGTAAAATAATTAATGCTATTAAATTTAAGGGGAAGCTATTTGGAGAAATAAAATATATATATATGTAATACTTGCAGGGAAGAATTAAATTTGGCAAACAATAAGCATGCATCAGAATTTGCCAGCACAACTTGCATGTTTGACACTTATAATTGCTTACAAGTGTTACTTAATATATATATGTGCATAATAATTGAGCAGAGTTGAATGTTTTTTTCCTTTCTCACAGAGTGTTTTATTTGTGACTGATTCTTAAATGCTTCTGTTTCAGTCGACATCACAGTCTATCACAAAGGATTTCATGGGGATCTCAATGAGACGTTTCTAGTGGGGAATGTTGACGATGCTGGCAAGAAATTGGTTCGAGTCACCTATGAATGCCTGATGAAAGCCATTGAAATCGGTTGGTAAAGTTTATTCTTTCAGTCATTTTATATAATTATCCTCTATTTGACTTTATAATTTTGCTGCAAAATATTTACTGTGCGAGAACTACCGATCTCAGTTAAGAAATTTTATGTGCCCCAAAATGCATTCTAGAATAAGAGCAGTAACATCAGAAAAGAAATATTTTTAGAAAATTCTTAAGAAATTTTAAATTCTGTACAAAACTTTTTTTTAAAAAAGTGTTACTGCCGCCCTCTACTAAAAATCTGATTTTTTCTTAAAAAAAGAAAAAAAAGGGTTAGAAAATTATCTGATATTATTTGAAGAATATGTCCCTCTCTATACGGTTTAATGAATATCAATAATATGATCCATAAAAAAAAAAAAAAAAAACTAAGTGTTTCTACAATTCATTATCATTATTACAAAGCAAACAACAGCCATTACTTTCAAATATACAGAACTGAAATTTCATTTTAAAAATTCAATAATTAAATTTATCTTCAAATTTTTTTCTGAATTTTGTATTAGCCCTCTTACACTTGCATTGTAGCCTACAAAACTAAAACACTGTACCATCTCAATTTATGACTTTTTTTTTTTTTTTTTTTTTTTTTCAATTTCAATTAAACTTCTGGCTGTATAATTGAAGGCAATGGCTGTTGCAGAGTTTCCCCCAGACAGTTTCAAGAGGGTGTTGCACCTTGCCTCCTCTTAAGTTAGAAAAATAGTGCCCTTCTTGCCCCTAATCCAAAAAAAAAAATGCACCCTTCATAGCCCTTATTAATAAAAAAAATTAGTAAGAGAATCCGTAGAAATTTTAACAAGTTCCAATTTCTGCAATGGCAACGATGGGGCATTACTCAACTGCCAATGGCGAAGAGTCTATATAAGAGGGAAGAAACCAGAAACATCAGTTTCGAGCGACTTCACACACCAAGATGCCGGTGATCAAGCTGGGGCGCCCCAGAGGAAACTAGTTCGGCAATTTGAAAACATGAAGTAATAAAAGGTTGTATGTTTTATTAAAATTTTAATTAAAAAAAATTACACCACCCTTATTGCCTCTTTGTATTAGAGCACAAATTTCGGAGAGAACAAGCTACAAACTGAAGAATAATGATATACTGGAGATAAATATATACATATATAAGTAAAACTATTTTGTTCGACGTTTAGCACTTATTTATTTATTAGTAACAAGTAAAAGGAAAGAAAGTTAAAATGAAAAAATATATTTATTATACTATGCATACTTATAATAGAATTTTCAAATGAGTGTGGATTTTAAAAGTTAAATAGGGCCTTAAGAATACCAAGCTACCCTTAAGATCTTAAAATGTGCCTTTTTCTAGCTAGCCCTGCCTTTTTTAAACCAAGGGGTAACTGTGGCTGTTGTTTTGCAATACTGACAATGAATTGTAGAAACGCTTAATTTTTTTATGGGTTTTATTATTGCTTCTCATTAAATCATATAGAGAGGGCTGGATTTTCAAATGATAAGTGAATGTGTAGAAATATAAAGGCATACTTAATTCAAAAAAAATTCAGAAATTTTATCACTCGCAGGAAAATAAAAATACTTATTTGTATATTTAAAAAATTATAGTATACTTGTTTCATTTACTTATTCATTATTATTTATTTATATACGGTTGAACCTCATTAACATGAACATGCTTATCATGAATTACTTACTTATTATTTACTTAAAAATTATAGTATACATGTTTCATTTATTTATTCATTTATTTTTATTTATATACAGTTGATCCTTGTCAACGTGGACACTCTTTTCATGAATTACTTTTAACATGAAGTGTTTCCGCAATCCCCATCAAAAGGAAGATTAGTTTCTGAGTTACTGATAACATGAACAAATTTTTTATCTCCCTTGAGATTCACGTTAACAAGGTTCGACTGTATATATATTTTATTTTTTATTTGTAGGTTTCGGCAGGGATGATGTCCATTTTATCAGATGCAAATAAATTTTAAATAAATTTCATATAAATTTTCACGTGTGAAAAATATAGATTTGTTTTTATGTAAAAATGAATAACCCATACAGCACACTGGTTTATAGAAACGTCACATATACATCACAACATCTCATTTTCGTTAAATCTAAGTCCGTTCTAAATCGAAGATCTCTGAGATATCGCGATTGAATGTAATTGAGATGTACTTCCTGAGATAATTTAAGTATGCAAACTCTGATTTTATGCATGTGCAGAAATCTATCTGAGGTGTCATAGGCGTTACAATGCGATATCTCCAGGCATTTCCACCTTCCACAAATAAACAGAACATCTGTGGGGCATCACAATGTTGTCGTGTGATGTTCTTCATACATTTTAGAGATTAAGTGTGCTGAATGAAAAATAAATAAAATGTGTAAATATTTTGCCTATATTGGTAATAACTTGATATATTAAAATCAGAGCTATTATGAGTTTTTTTAACTAGTTGATCTGCGGATCAGGTGCCTCAGCATCGTATTTACATGACTCGTTACTCAGTAGATCATTTTTATTAATAAAATAATTAATATGTATGTATGATTAACTCATTACATAACCATATATGTTTTTGAGCCTCCTTCAACCCCTTGTTGTATTTGTCTATATCAGTCAGTGCTTATGTTCTGTTTGTCCCTGTACTCGAGTCATCATAATTATATGCCCTAATAAAAAGTATATGACTTTTAAAGTGACTATAAAAAGTATAATTTGAACCAAATTTGACTTCATTTGGATTACAGATTGTCATCAAAATCATTTGTAGGGTTCTGTAAAAAATTTATTTAATTTGTACATACCATTTTCAAGTATCTTATTTTTGTTATATTGTTTGTATGTTATTTTTGTTGTATTGAATGTACCACAAACGAGTTAAAATGCATTTAAAGAGAGATTTGTCCATAGGCTCTAATGTCATGAAATCCTTTTGTGTGTCCCTGTGAACAAGCCATAAAAATCGTATACACTAGTAAAAACTGTTAAACTTATTCTGTGTATTTCATGAATAATTGTTCAAAATTTTACATGATTTGGATGATTATGTGACACTGTCAGAACACTTTTGTGAGATCCTGTACATTTAATTATTCTGTCTAAGCATGTACATTTTTTCTATAAAAACATGAGTTTAAGCATGTCGATAATGTATGCTGATTTTATTTTGTTGAATGTAACCTTGTTGATGCATTTAAATGAAATTCTGTCCATAGGCCATAATAAGAAAAATTTTGGTGTGTCCCTGTACTCGATCCATAAACAATATAAACATCAAAAGTCATACAGCTATTTCTGTATGATGCCTGAACATGTGTACACATTGGCAAATTAATTGGAGGATTTTCGCCACCGCATTGCAATACATACAAATTCTGCTCATAGGCTGTAACGATAAGGAAAACTATGGTGTGTCCCTGTACACAAACTACAAATAGAATGAATGGTTGATCCAGATTTTAATTTTTTGGTTCCTTTTTTGTGAAAAGTGATATATTTTTGTGAAATTTTTATTTGTTTTTGTGAAAAAATAAAATATTGTATAACATCTTCCACTTTTCATTTAGTTGAGCCAAATGGAAGCATTCATTAAAAATAATACTGAAAACATGAGAACATTTTATAAAAGGATAATTTTTATATAACAAAATTTTGTGAAGAGTCCCTTTTTATGAATTTGAATTTTGTGATGTGTCCCTTTGTACGATGTGAAATTTTGTGAAGGGGCAGCTAAAGGGACCCAAATTTTGCCTGGATCGACCCCTGAGAATACATATCCAAAAATATATATGGCTGATTCTGTGAACATTTGTACCAATTTGCAAGTCAATAGAATGATTTTTTGCTGCTGTTGTGAGCCATACATACACACAGTTGGAAACCAAAGTCTTTTTGAGTCTCCACATGGAGGCCTCCACTGACATTTCGGCAACTATAACCATAGACTTTGAAAATCTGTACAGAGCAAAATATAGGCCATAAAAGTGGTACACTACTACTTTTTGATGTATAAATGTTGTTTTCCTGGAAATAAAAAAAAAATAATAATTTGTTTTTTAATTTACAATTTGAAATTTTCCCCCCATTTTTTTGGTAGAGACTGAAAACTTTAGCTACTAATTTTTTTGAATATATGTTAAGCGGTCTTGTAAATCAAAACACTACTCTGAAACAGTTAACCACAGCTCACATTTATTGTGCTTGCTACTTACTGTTGCTGTGGCTCTATTTCATTTTGTAAGATTAGTTTGACTAATTCAATTCAGTCTTAATTTAAAGTCAATTCAATTTCAGAAAAGCAACACTCTTTTTTTTTTGTGTGTGTGTGTGCTAAGTGTTTGGTACACATAATTCACAAGTAATATACAGGGCTGCTCAGAATCAGTCCACTCGGTTTGTAAGAAGTAACAGTGCAGGTAAAATTGAATACCACCTCTGAATACTCAAATGAGAGGTTGAGTAAGTTTTGTTGAATCAAACTGTTTTGAAATGTTGTTTGAAATACACAAAGAAGTATTGATCTCTTCTACTTAAACTGTAATAGTATTTATAGGGTAATGTTGAGTGAGAGAAAGAAGTGTGAGTATCAGACACTATTATTTTTTATTTCAAATTTGTAAGCTTTAAAAGTTGTTTTATGTAATTTCGTTTGACTTTCTTCCTGTTGTTCATAACGAATTCGTTTCTTTGATATAGAATTTTAAATTATAGGTTTTACAGGTATAAATGGATATTTTTGAAAACTGTACATTCTTTGGGCTTTTATTACATTTTGGAAAGTGATTTATTAGTGAGTTGTGTGCTAAACAATATCTAAAAATTCTTTTCCAGTGAAGCCTGGCGAGAAGTACCGGGAGATAGGAAATGTCATCCAGAAGCATGTTCAAGCCCATGGATTCTCTGTTGTCAGAAGCTACTGCGGACACGGAATTCACAGGTAGGAAGGACTTTTTTATTTTGCTCCATAGTCATCCCTCAGTCATTCCTTTTATGTAGAAAAGGAATATTGCATAATTCAAAACTACGCTTTTTATCTTGAGTGAAAGTTTAAATTATAATTATTTATTGTCTTGTGTCAGACCATCCAGCTTATTCCACCAATTGCTCAACATCAAAGGATTTATGAAAGACAAAGGAGTATGCTAGAAGAGAGATTTCCCCCCCCCCCCTAATCACCAATCAGAATCCCCTTCCGTGTTTCTCAAAAGCAACTTGCCAGATAAACGAACAGCTATCAGCAAGGTTTCCGTCTCAACAAAACCACCATCAGCAAAAGAATTTATGTAGAATAACTCCTTTGACATTGGGCTGCTGCAGGATGCATATAGTACTGTAAAGAGTTGTCTGTATGATTTTCCAGCATCCTGGGCAGTTTTCCCATCATGCAATGAAAATGCACACATTGCCTTAAGGTCAATGCACTACCTATACACTCTCACCTTTTCACCAGGGACAATTGCGTATTTATTACTCCAACCGCAAGGGAAAGCAAGGTGTTTATAGGCAGCACCTATGCAGCCCTGTCAGCTAACTTTGACCTTTGTCTAGAAGAATGGCAACATCTCATTACACACAAGGCACTCTTCATCTGCAGTTGCGACTTCAATGCAAACTCCCCTCTTTGGTGCTTGCCTCATGAGGATACCAGGAGCGGCCGCTTAATAGAACATATTATCATGCATAACTTATGTCTAGCAGGTATTGAAAATTCATCATCAACGTTCCAAAAACACGTAGCATCGGGCTGGCCAGACTTTACGCTGGTTAGCCCAGAAATCTTCAATAAGATTATTACTGGTCAGTACTAGATGTTTTCAATAACTCTGATCACAATTACATAACATACTTACTGAACACAACACCACAATTAATAATCCTCACTCGTTTCTCAACCCAAAGAGCCAAATTTACCAATCTCATTGTTTATAAAATACTTAAGAAAAGCTTAAAACACCATTTTCAATGCTTCCCAGTAAATGTCCCCCTTCTTCCCGACATGACAGCCGAGGACTTTTAGTAACCGGGGGCTTTTAGACTTCAGGATACTTACTGCTATGACTTTACCATTCGCAAAACTATAAGATTTATTTTTCTTGTTCACTATGATAAAAGGTAACAAGTTAAAAGAGTAGAAAAAACATGGAAAATTTACTATATCACTCTTACATAGCCCTCTTTCATATACAGTTCTTGTATAGATAATAAATATTCCATCCGATCTGTTTTAATTATGGCCTTTAATGATTTTACTATTGTATAAATAGAGTTTTTTAGATACAATTTTTCATTTGACTGTATTTTTTGAATTATTAATCATTCAAAGAAAATGTAATGGCTATTTTTGTAGTAAATATGAAGTAGTTTAATTTTATCTACTAAATTCCATAGTTTTAGGATATTTAAGAAAAATGAAGTTCCTTTTAAATGACCTTCACGATCAGAAAAATTTAGTATATTATTTAGTACTCATTAGTACATTGTTAAGGATACATATCCCTATGATTATACCAAGTTTTAAAGCTATGAGGGGGGGGTGTCTGTTCACCAAGTTTTAGTGTTCGTTGTGTGGATTGATGCTCAAAAATATCGCTTGCACCTACTTGCCTCAAAAATATTTCAAACACACAACATTTGCTATATCACTCTTATATAGACCCTTTTCACATATACATATATATTGTTATATACATATATATTTCGTATAAGTAGAAAATATTCAACCTGAACCATTTTAATTGCACACTTCAGATGACTTTAGTGTTTCAAAAAAGCATTTTTCAAGAAAATGCAATACTTCATTCTTCTACATTTTCTAAACTGTTGACCCTATAAAGGAAAAGTAAGCGACATTTTTGCAGCAAATTTCACGTTTCAAAAAAACATTTTTCAGGAAAATGTGATGTTTCATCCCCTATATTTTCTAAACTGTTGATCATATAAAGAAAATGCAACAAACATTTTTATAGAAAATTTCACGTAGATTAATTTTGTAATTGAATTTTTTTTCTAAATTCTATACTTTTCAAGATATTAAATTGAAAAGTGCCCCCTTTATATGCCCACTGCCCCCCCACTCACCGCTAATGGGTAGGGACTTTCCGTATGTTGTTCATTATACTTTCGACTATGACTGTACTCATTTTCGAAATCACATGAATTTTTCTGTTTCTCGATTTTTGGTCTTTGTTATTTCAATTATTAGTCAAAATGCCATTTGCCTCAAAGTTATTATTATTATTATTTTTTTTTTTTTTTAATCTTGCTACATTATCCTTACATAACCCCTTCATACATAATTATTACATAAGTTGAAAATATTTGACCAGAACCCTCTTAATTACAGTCTGTAGTTGATGTTACTACTACAAAAAAGCATTTTTCAAGAAAATGTGATGTTTCATCCCTATACAGGGTTCCCACAATCTTTTGAAAGTCCTTAAGAAGTACTTGAATTTCATTTTCTTTTTCAAAGGCCCTTGAAAGCACTTGAATTTCATGCAAAGTCCTTGAAAATCCTTGAATTTTCCACTTCAACAGACAGGCTTAGAGCAAACTCTGTCTAGGCTAAACTAACTCCAACGCACACTGTTGTCTAATATAATGATTTTGTCATAAAATTCTTATTTCATTGCATATAGTTTCAACTTATTTGTGATTTTTGCCAATCTCGTACCTGTTTGATGGACTGGTCATTAATTTTGAGCAGAAAGTGACCAGACCAGGACTCAAACCTAAAAACTTTGGAATAATCATAATGATTCCAAATCCTGAACTAATCGTTTTTTGACTCTTGTAAAAGTTAATTTGGTGAATCCATCAAAAATGTATTGTGAAAACAAGCAAAGTTATTCTAATTATAATGATGAAAGTACTTACTAAAGTTTTGTGTATATGCCTAGCATTCTGTGATTTTCCCCTATAGTCCTTTAAAAATTCCAAATGGGCCTTGAAAAGTACTTGCAAAGTCCTTGAATTTTTTTCTTTTTTAAGAGTGGAAACCCTGCTATATATTCTAAACTATTGATTATAGAAACAAAAAGTAATAGACATTTTTATAGGAAATTTGTAATTGATTAAAAAATTGAACAAAAAAAAGTAAAAATAAATAATAATAATAATTTTGTAATTGATTTTTTTTTCTTTAAGTTCTATAGTTTTCAAGATATTTAATAAAAACTGAAAAATGCCCCCCCCCCCTTTATTTTCTATTTTTCTTATTTTGACTGGACTATTAGTGCTGTGCTAAATGACATGCATTGTAAATTGTCTTTCCAAATTTGATTTCTTGTTACAAGCCAATTTTTCCTTGCAGAAGACATGTCAGAAAGCTATTTAATTAAAGATTTCACTAAAAAAGCAGGTTATCCTTACAAAATCTTTAAAAAACTAATTAAAACCAGATTAAAAGCTAGTAACTATATACCTAATTTTCAAAACCCCCCTTTAAAATTCACCTCTTCCATACCTTACGATTGCGGAGCATCGAATAAAATTAAAAATGTTGTAAATAAAATTGGCGTAAATATCCCTATAAAACCTAACCCAAATATTTTTCAATTAATACGTAATGATAAAGACCCCATCCCTCCTTTGGAAACCGCCGGAATTTACCAAATACCATTCGCAAATAATCAAGACAATAAACCAGGTTCATACATCGATGTAACGAAAAGAAAGATTAAAACCAGACTCAAAGAACATAAAAACAATATTAAAACAGGAAAAGTAAATACAGCTTTAGCTAAAACTTTCGTTGATGAAGGAATTAAAATAAATTTTGAAAAAACTAAAAAGATAGCGAATTACAATAATTATAATTACGCGATGTTTAGAGAAGCCATAGAAATAGCAACAACACCGGAGCAATGGCTCCTGACCGGATGTGGAATCAACTGATGAAGTCTATAAAAGACCACAACTCTAAGAGATCCAACACAGATGAAGATCGTTTGAAAAGAGCTGGGCACCAAGCCGAAAATATTAACGATGAAATATGAAGTATTTATTAAGGTTTTTATATTTAATTAATTATTAAGCTATTTCAGTTTTGAATAAACAAAAAAGTCTCAGTCCATTCAATTTTAAATTCATGATTTTGGTCTTCTGTGGAATTTCAATCGCACTGTACATGCTCGCTCTAATGTATTATTTTCTGGGAGAGCCATACTAAAGAGTCCAAAAAGCCGCATGTGGCTCCTAAGCTCCAATGGCCAACCACTGAGCTAGGTGAGTTCCGAACTTCTTCATGGTGATACAGTGACATTGCATGTCTATGCTGAAAGGGAAGGGACTGTCTAACATGATGGCTTACTGAGAAGACAAAACTCTTGACATTTTATTATTTCCATTTTTTGTGAAATTGCACACAGCCAGGTTGCTTTGAAAAAGACATCTAACATTTCCATGACCACAACCAGTCAGGAGTCCAACACTTCATCACAGCGTCGCCTACTTTTGTTTGTTTTGCTCCTGCATTGATCCAAGGATTGTATTGGAATAAAATTCATGCCCTATTCTGTGTTCTTGGCTTCACTCTTTAATATGAAGCTTGGCTTGATTCCAAGAGTCATTTTACATATTCTTACTTGACTTCTTTCTTCAATTTTCAGAGGGTTTCAAAGAGTAACTTTAATCGTAAAACTTTATTGATTGTTAAAATTTCCATGCTTTGTTTATGAGTGTATTATCTCATTGTATTTCTAGTATAAAATGGGTGTTTTTCTTTGGTATATGATTTGAGAATAAAACTAGTAAAATGTGCACTGTTTTTTTTTTTCTTTTAAAATAGGTTATTCCACACAACCCCAAGTGTTCCTCACTACGCAAGTAAGTTGCACTCATCTCTTATTGTTTCATCCATTGTGTAATTTATTAATCCATGTTTGTTTAAAACTATTAGCTTTTTAATACTTTTGAACAAAGTTGAAAGTTACCTGTCTGTCCACACTCCAACTTCCATAGATATTCATAGAATTGCTTCAGACAGATGTTATTCAAGTTCACTATTCAAAATAGTCTAAAAAAACTGATCGTGTGTACAGGGACAAACGAATTTCAAAGCATTGAATTCTAAATGAGGGATTTCTAAAAAGCTTATTTTAATAGCTTATATATTGCTCAATGCATAATGAAATTGGCATTTATTATACCCATGCACAGGGCCCGACTTAGCCAAACTGGGGCTGGGGGCAAAAACTTCTTTGCGGACACCCCCCCCCCCCTTTGCTTCACTACTTTATTAATGAAGAACCAAACTTTATGGAGGCATTTAAATTTTTCACCTCATTATAGATATAAGATATATAACAAGAAAATTGACTAGAATCTAAAATGGCTATAAAGTCCCCCCCCCCACCCTCCAATGGTCAGACGAAATATCGTTCCATCCATTTTATTTCTGATTGTTAACTTTGTCATCTAGCTGCAAAAAATTCATATCCTTACTGACATTAGGGCGGAATTCAGCTAAATTTTCGCAATTATGATACTCAATTAAGCCAGATTTTACACTATACTGATATTTTGTTTAAAAAAAAGTTCATTAAAGAAGTAAACGTAAAATAAACTTTCTATTCGATTTGGGGGGGGGGGGGCTCCCTCTGATGTGGGGGCCCAGGGCAACTGCTCTGTATGCCCCTGCCTTAGTCAGGCTCTGCCCATGCACAATAAACAGAATATGGAATAGTTAACATTAAGGTTTACAGGGCCATACAAGAATAATCAGATTATTAGGGACTGTAATTGGAAAATGCTAGCATTGCATTTTCAATAGTTTCAAGCACAATTAATACTTTACAACAATGTTTGATTGTAAGGCTGTGCCTTAGGAGGGGTTTAGGGGCCTCAAACACCCCCAAAATTTTGCAGATTTGTAGAATTTTTTTTAGTTTTATGTCATTTTAAACACTCAACATTATGATAATAAGAAAGCACCACAGAACTGGTGTTTTAAAGTAATTAGTATAAAACTTTGAATAAACACCATAAAATGCAGTAAACTCACAACAATTGTTTTGGATTGAAGAAACACACGACCCTTCATCAGGCGAACAAAGTAGGCATGAGTGCTGCAATCAGTGCTGGTTTGATTTTATCACTTGTGCCTACTTTTGAACCCACTCCGAAATTTTTTTCTGGCTTTGGTCTTGTTTAAGTGATTACAACTTCAGTGTTGGTTTATCTTTCTGTCTGTCCTTTTAGCTTCCATTATTTTTTATAAAATGCCTAGAAACGGGTCTATATCATTTAAGTTTGCTATTGCATGTCCTCTATTGAAAATAATATAAATTGTACGACTGGTATGTATAAATGACTTACAAAAGATTTCTAATGTGATTGTGGTTTGTGAGAAAAATTTGTTTAATGCGCACCTTTAATTTCTTTGCTCTGCACACAACATAATGAAATCAATGTACATTATTCAGATACCTAAAACTTTTTTTATTGTAAGATAAGCATCCTTTATTGACCTACAGGATTTTGCAAAGTTGTTCATATACATTATGGAATAGAATTGGAAATTGCTCAATGTGAATTTTTCAGTGCACTGTACGATGGGTAAAAATAATATACAGAGCTGCACAAACACAGTCTTTTTAATGCTTATTATTCAAAAATAAAACTATAAAGATGCTTTTTTTTAGTCTCCTTCCATGATACATAAACAAAAAATATATTTTTGTGGGTTTGCTGTTTTTGGAAAATATATAGGACTGCACAAAAGCAATCTATTGTATAATTTTCTTTAAAAGGGAAGTGATAATGATTTCTTTTTCTTTTTTCTTTCATAAAAATATGACGAAATGAGTGGGCAACTACAAAGTAAACGGTGCAGATGAGTACTATATATAATCCTACATATGCTCTATCCTGATGTTGAACTTGCCCCCGACACATTTTTCTCAGAGTATTCATTCTATCAAAATAGCATATGAGACTTTTCGTGGTGATTTTTCACACTCTTTAAAGTGAGGTTTGAACGAAGTTTATATGATTAAATAATAAAATTTCACACTGTTTCAACAACCCTGATTTTTCTTGAAATGACATTTTTTTTTTTTTTTTTTTTTTTTTTTTTTGAGTAGCATGTTGATTTACAAAACTGCTCAACTTATTTTCATGAAAGAAAGTTGGTATATGAAGTTTTTTATTGTCACGGATGAAAATCTACCAAAAAGTTTTTAAAACATTTTTATTTTAAAGTTATTTAAAAATTTCCTAAAATAGAATTTGACTGGAAAAGTGTGTCCAAGCATTCAAAATGTTTAAATGTAAAGATATTAGTTGAAAACTTCATAATAGCTTTCATTTTATAATATCAAGCTAATGCCAATAAAAGTAAAACATTTATTTCTTTATTTATTTCTTTATTTATTTTTATTTATTTTTTTTTTTTTTTTTACGTAAAAAGAATTTGAAAAAGAATTTCGAATAATAAAACTATAAAATAAAAATAAAACTTTATCAAAAGATATGTTCGCATTTTGTGAATCTGATATATCGTAATTTTAAAACAAATTAATAATAATAAAATAAATATATAAATTAATAAAAAATTTTGCACTGTAATTTTTTACATAAATACTTTCCTTGCATGCAAGTAATAAAATTGCATAAACTATCAAAAATTAAAATTGCTGATTCAGACATGTGGCATATATATTTATTGATTTTTATAATCGCCATGTTTTAGTAACATAACTTTAACAACAAACTTGTTTGTATTGTTACAAAGTTACCGAAAGAAAAAAAAATAAAATATGTTGTATTGTTGGAAATTTTACATTCAGGCCACATTTTCTTAATTTCTTCCATATTTTTCACAACTAGTGTTTCTTAATTTCCTACTGGCCAATCACCCACATTCTACATAATTCTATTGGCTGATCATCCTGAGATGATTGTGATCACTTTCCTATATATAAGAGCACTTCTTTCTCATTTTTTCGATACGCTAAATGCTACCGAAACAGCTGCCTGCTTTCCTGTTATTTCTATTTTGGCATTCCAGTCATCGTTGTTTGCCTTAATTTTATAATCCCACGCCAAGTCTTCCATTAATATACCCTCCCTCTGCTTCAATACATTTACCTTATCCTGATTAAAAAAAGATGAATCATAAATATTTCAACTTTAACAGTTGATATCTTGATTTATAAAAAAAATGACGTGTAACAACCACAAGACTTCCATTACGTACTATTACATGTATAATATACACTTTTTGGAGATAATGTGGCCAGAAAACATAATGGAAACCAGAACTTGCCTCACCACCAACTAAAGGGCAAAACTGGGAAAATTCATTAGTGGCCAGTGGCCGGTACTGTCAGTTTCATTAGTAGCCACTTTTTTAAGTTAGTAGCCACTTTTCATATGATAAGACTATTTCTTTCAGACTGCAAAAAGCATTATTACCATTTTGCGGTATAATCACCACAAGAAAAATATGAAAATAAGAAATACATATAAAATTAACACAGGGACACTGAAATTGTAATTTGTAATTACGCTCTTTTTAAAAATCCTAAATTGTACATCCTAAATTAAAATCTGCTTAGGGCTGTAATAATAATAGCAAAAGTTTTTATCTTTCAGATAATTCAGTAGTACGTTTTTTTTTTTTTTTTTTTTTTCAATTTATTTAAGTGAAATAAGCTGTTATCATTCACAGTTCATAAATGAATCAGCTGATTCATCATCATCACAACCTTTTACACGGTCATGTGTAAATACAGTTAGCAGTTTCATTATTGTTTCTTATTTTTAAAAACACACTTTTTTAAATGATTTTATTTCAATAGAGTTAAAATATTTTCTCTTAAAAAGTATAGATATGGAAACTTAGCTGCTTCATTAAAAATAATTTACTTAGCTGCCAAATTTGTAGCTTTAAAAATAGGGAGATTTCTACTTTAAAATGGAAAGGAAAAAGGAAGATTTCTACTCAAAAGAAAGCAAATACAAAAAATTTTGAAAAATACACATTTAAGCCAAATCAAATTTTGATACACACATTTGTCAAATATCTTAAATGGGTTAAATATACACTAAATACTATGGAGATGGAAAAAGATTGTGCTTTGCAGGACATTTGATCATTTAACTGCTAGCTGAAATAGAGCGCACATGTGTGTGTGTGTGGGGGGGGGGGGTACATCAATATACTTCTTTATAGGTTCTAGAATCTAATCAAGAAAGTTTAAAATGAATATTTACATTTTGTTATGGATGGAGAAAGATTGTAAATCATAAGGCTTCAGTGGAGCATGTGATTGCCAATCGTTGAAGGGTAGCAGGGGGGGGGGGGATTATATTAAACAATTCTACTTCTTTACAGATTCTAGAATCTAATAAAGTAAGTTAAAAATAGATATTTATATTTTTGCAGCAAATGGAGAATGACTAGAAATTATAAAGCTTTCTATAAGCTGTGTGATCACAGATCGTTAGGGGGAGGGAAAGGGGGGGGGGGGTTCAAAAAAATATGAGTGAGATATATTAAACAATTCTACTTCTTTATAGGTTGTAGAATATAATAAAGCAAGTTTAAAATGAACATTGACATTTATGCCATGGATGGAAAAAGATTGGAAATCACAAGGCTTCGATTGCCTATCGTCGCTCGATTTTTAGAATGTTTTAATGATCACAAAAAGTGGCGACTTTAGTGGCGATCGATGCATAATTTTTAATCGCCATCTTTTTTTATTTAGTCGCCATGTGGCCGGTGGCGACCGTTAATTTTGCCCTTTACCACCAACTGACCCAGGCGCTACCAACGGTGTTCACCACACTAGCCGATTTGCACCGGTCAGAAAACATAAAATGGACCTAAGAAATGAGACGCCTAACAATTTTCCTGTAAAAGAAAACTGAGCCATGTGTAAAAATATATAAAAGAGTTTAATCGTAAGTTTAAAAAAAATATCGATACAGCCACTTTATGAAACACCAGTTTACAAAATCTATAATTTACCCATCTAATCAGATTGCCTGTTCATTTTCCTGTAATAATCAAGTAATACATACGAAAGACTATCTAAAAAGTAGTTTTAGTAATCTTCAAAAAAATTGTTAAAACTGTTTTTGAGATATCGATGTTTGATTTCCCTCAAAACTTCCAAATTTATCTGTTGGATAGAAAACACCAAGGACATACAAAAGGATATCTAAAATAAAGTACAGTGGGTGTTTAAATTATTAGAAATTTTGACATTTTGACATTTTTTTGATTATCTAAAAAAATGCTAGACGAAATGGTTTGAAACTTCATACATGCAAAGAGTATTGAAAAACTCTATTTTTTTCCACTATCGATTTATTCCAGAGTTCAATTAGAGGACTAACCACAAATTAAAGAAGAGCGGAAATACTTTGGATCACCCTGTATCACAAAATGCTACAAATGGCTTGTAATTTTAATATATTATTGCATATACTATGTACAATATTTGTATGTTTTGGTGCAGGGATTGCACAATTATTCAGGCAGATGTATATTTTTTTTTTACAATGTTTTGCTTATAATTAGAACTAATTTCCATAAACTTTTACAAAATTTGCAAAAAAAATTGACACAACATGAGAGAAACTTTACTCTAAAACATAAAATTCACACTTGTAATATTCGTTGAGATATGAGCATTTTTAGCAAATATTATTTTACTGTGCTTGCGCAAAAGATAGAAAAGTTTTTATTCCATAGATTGAAAGCTAAATGTATTGAGTAACTTCTGTCAAAAGTTCATTTGAATAGGGTAAAAATGAAGCAAATTGTCAGCAAAAGAACGAGCTCGATTTTAGCTATTTTCGAGAGTTGAAATTTCATAAGGGGTTTTACACAAGCCGCATATTTAATTTGAAGATCTAATTATTTCAACCACATTGCAAAAGTTCTTTACCCCTTATAGGCTTGTAACTTTAATGTTTTTATTTGTTCACTAAAATTTGTGAGTTCATAAGGAGTTTTTCACAAAAAAGAACTTTTGCTACGTGAATGAAATAATTGGATCTTCAAATTAAATATGCGGCATGTGTAAAACCCCTTATGAAATTTCAACTCTGGAAAATAGCTAAAGTCGAGCTCGTTCTTTTGCTGACAATTTGCTTCATTTTTACCCTATTCAAATGAACTTTTGACAGATATTGTTTAATTTATATAGCTTTCAACGTATGCAATAAAATATTTTCTAAAAATGCTCATATCTCAAGGAATATTATGAATTTTATGTTTCAGAATAATGTTTCTCTAATGTTTTGTCAATTTTTCAGCAAGTTTTGTAAAATTTTATGAAAATTTGTTCTAGTTATTAACAAAAAACTTATAAAAAAAATTAGTAATTTTTGAAAAAAAATTATATCTGCCTAAATAATTGTACAATTCCTGCACTCAAACATACAAATATTGTACAGTCACCCAAAAAAAAAACGCCATCCCCCCACCTAATTTCGCCGTAAATTATCGTAGAAACATTTGACTGGTACCGATCGATTTGTAATAACGTCTAGTTTATAACGGTATAGTTAAATTTTGCCTAAGGGGTCGTCTACATATTAAAACTGGCATTAACTTCATTTTCTTCAATGGCAACCCCTATTTTTGACTTCATATTCAGATTTCTGAGATCAAGGCGGTTCGAAAAACATACCTATTTATACACCTTAAATCAATTTTAAATAGAGTTACACGTGAAAATGTATTAGGGGTCCGTCTATACATTTAGAAAATATAAATCACGATCTACCACCCAGTATACATTATTTATTAAGTTTCACACCGGAAAAAAATTTCAGAAATGTTAATTATAAAATAAAAAAAATGACTAATTCACAGAACTTTCTGAGTTAGTTTATGAATTAAAATATTTTTATTGGTTTCTATTGATAAAACATCAGATAGTTCACTTCATACGAAGAAAATTAAATAGCTTGAATAGATATTAAAATATCTATCAAAAGAAAAAAAAAAAGATGAATGGTTTTAAATTTGTTTGAAAATTCAAAATTATTTTAACTCAAGCTGCCGTATAATTGTCTGAAACGGAGGCACTCAACCTGGTTCCCACGGCCGTTTCACAGTGACAATGGGAGTTTGTTCTGATACTGCAGTACTTTCATTTTCTTTAATTGACTTTTTTAAAATATTAAAACAGATTTTTTTATTTTTATTTATTTTTTTTTTAATTAATTATTATTATTTTTTTTTCATGACATTATTAAAAACTTTTACATAAATCTCCACGAAATTCTTTTGCTTTTATATTTTATAATGTGTAACAAATTAATATGTAAAATAATAAATCCTACTACTTAATGGGATGTTCTAAAATTCTACACTTTAACACAGATACCGAAGTGGACGGTGGTTATAGAAAGGCTGACTACCCTTAATCTAAATCTTCAATTGAAAAGGTCAAAATATTACATAACTCTTTTTTTTTTAAGGAAAAAAGAAGAAGATAAGGAGGAGAAGGAAAGATCAAAACGAATATAAAGCATATTAAACGTTAATACCCTTTAAACACTGGAAAAAGGCGGGGTTTTGAATTGTGTGTCATTTGGGAGATGTAGAGTGCCAGAAAATTTCTTTATGTAATAAAACTTTTCATTTAAAGGGTATTTAAAGCAGCATTATATTTAATACATAGACTATTCAGAAAAAAAAATACCATTCATCTGGTTCATGAAAAATAAAGAACATTTTCTGGCATTGCTCTATGTATATACATTCTTGTCAACCTATCCCGGAAGATTACTGGTCCCGCCCCTTTCCGTACATTTTTTTCACATCAGTCTTTTTAGAGCTGTGTCAGCCATCGGTGGCTGACACTGATCTTTCCATTTAGGCTAAGTCAGCCGGCAGTGTAAAATATGATATAAAACTACAGAACTTACATAGTTTTAAGTAATTACTGACAATTTATTTAAAATTTACTTCGTGTTTTTTTTTTTTTTTAATAAGATTTTTATAGGATTATATCGTTAAGGCCTAATGGGGTTTATTGAAACTCGATAAACATAACACGCTTCTAAGCAGCACGTGTGGCCTGAATGGGATTTCCATAAGAATTCGCGTGGCGCTCAATGAGTTAATCGTAAATGTATTTGAAGTTAATTACTCTAAAAATTAAATTGTGTACACACAGGGGCGGGAACTAACAATGCTACGGGTTAGGTTGGCAAGTATGCATATATATTTTGCTTGATTTATAAAAATTTATAACACATTTTCTTCTTTTTTTTTAGTATTTTGTGTTTATATCTCTCATTAAAAATATATACAATATTCATATATAAACATTTCCATACAGTAATGTATATAAACATATTGATTAAAGAAGATTTGTTGATATTATATAATTATTCTTCTATCTGTATAGTATATTATCACAAATATATTTTGTAAATTTCGCAGCATCGAAAAACAGCAACATAGCTTCCATATCAAGGCTTAATGTAAATAGCCACGCCTTTTCACAAATTTTCCAAAACTTTATAATATAAAGCAAAATAATTTTGCATATTTGTAATTAAATCATTTAAGTTTTGTCTTCAATAATCGATGTAGTAAATACCATTGTGATTTATGCATACCAGCGTCACATATAGAGTCAAATAGGAATAATCTTGTCAAATCAGGAATCAAATTTGTCTTTTTTTTTTAAATAGTGTTTCAGCGAATCAGAGGCTTTTCTTTTGAAATTCTTTCACAATCCCTCGCCTACATTGTGATAACTTTACAAAAATATGCCAATTTGTATAATAAACATCGAAATATTGCTTAGGAAACAATAAAAATAACATAAAGGTAAATTAAAATAGTTTTCCGTCAAATTATATACAAGCATTTACTTATAGAGGATACAGATTATAACAAGTGACGGCCCCCTAACAGGAATAAAAAGTGAAATATCACTGTAACTCAAAAAATAATGTTAGGAACGAGCTGTAAATTTGGAAACCCATGTTTTTGATGATGCCCGTTCTATTCGTGCAAAAATTAACATAGGTCATAATTCATAATTTTTTCAAATATGAATTTATTAATAATTTTCATAATTCAAAAAATGTTTTTTTAGCAAAAATTTGCATGGAATATGTTTGGGTCACATCATTCTAACGAATAAAAAAAACAGAATTTAAATATCATAATTATTTCGGAAGATATGATTTAATGTTTGTCACATTCATTTAACATTAGCACCCCCAAACTTTGACAGCTTATAACTCTATGAAAAATTGAGCGAAATATATAAACTATACCATTTTCCGTGATGATTTGATCCAAAGAATTCAAATAAATTATAAAAAATGGGGGTTACCATTGAAAAAAATGAAGTTGATGTCAGTTTTAATATGTAGACGACCCCCTAAGTAAAATCTAACTATAACATTATAAACTAGACGTTATTACAAACTGATTGGTACCAGTCGCATGTTTCTACGATAATTTACGGCAAAATTAGGTCGGGGGTGGCGTTTTTTTTTTGGGTGACTGTACATAGTATGTGCAACAATGTATTAAAGTTACAAGCCATTTGTAACATTTTGTGGTACAGGGTGAGCCAAAGTATTTCTGCTCTTCTTTAATTTGTGGTTGGTCCACTAATTGAACTCTGGACTAAATGAATAGTATAAAATGTGAGTTTTTAAGTGTTCTTTGCATGTATGAAGCCCCAAGCCATTTTGTTCACTATTTTTTTAGAAAATCCAATAAACGTTAAAAAAAAAAAAAAAAAATCTAATAATTTGAATACCTACTGTAAATACAGCAAGTTTGAAAAAATCCATACAGCCATTTTTAAATGAATACATTTGTGAAATTTGAATGGGTGTACTTACACAGGATGTTCATTAATTTTTCAACTAATGCATACAAAAGGACATCTAATAGCAACTTTGAAGAAAATCTTTAGAGCCATTTTTGAGATACAGACTTTAGGTCACTTCCAGTTTTCCAATTTTTGCCAAAATCATCTGTACACCAGACCTGCTCAGTTCTGAAATTCTGCCATTCTATCTCTATTCGTTGAGGATATACGTTAGTCAGAAGGTTCCCCACACACGTATGCAAACATACACACTGAGCCGTTACCAAGAGATATTAAAACATATGAATCAGATGAAAACTCCATGTTGATGTTTTTGACTTAAAAACAATGCTTCATTACCTACAGTAATCTAGTAATGGAAGTAAAGAAAAAGAACTTACATCCAAGTTTTCAGATATTTTATGGAGTCCTAGATTTTATATTCTTCTGTTGAGGATTTGTTTTATATTATAGAAATATTTTCAGATATTTGTAGTAGAGTTCCCTGTCATTGATTTTCTTTCTGTGTTTCAGAGAATAAAGCTATCGGTGTCATGAAACCAGGACATTGTTTTACAATTGAACCCATGATATCGGAAGGTATGTGCTATTACCGATTCATTAATGATAACCACTCTTATATTAAGTTGTTCATTCTCTATAACAGTGTTGTTTCTTTCTTACATGTTTTATTTGTTTATTTTTATTGTGCATTATCTCTTATTTCGAAGATGTGAGCAGTTTCAGTTTGTAATTGTGACTGAATCCGGTGCCTAACTGCATTCCTGTTAGCACAGACATTATTTGGTTTCAAACATCTCTGTGCTTGTCATTATTTGAACCTTTTGAACCCATTAATGTAATCTATGGAAATGTATGTTTTGAATATCCACGTACATTTTGTGTTAGTTATTATATTTCATACGATATTACAGAAACATCTTTATACTTTCAGTCTGATAAAAATTTCTTACCCGTGTTAGGTAGTTGTTTTCACCCCTGTTAATATAGAATTGAATGGCCGTGATTTTATATGTACTGGACTTTCGATAAACTGTTGTTTTGAATAAATAATTAAGGGGTTTAAAGAAAAAACAGTTTTTTCTGTTTTTTAATTTCTAAAGGGAATTTTATATTGCTATCTTTATCTACTTGATTTAACCCTATAAGTGTTTAAGCTCGTCTTTTTCCGGCATGCATAGTCAAAATAAAAGGCGTTGCTAAATTTTGAGATATAGGTTGCTTTCTTCAAGAAAATAAGATTAATAAACATGTGTAGTATACAGTCTCATATTGATACTGTGCATAATATAATGGGGAAATTGCACATTTTTCATTTTGACTTGTAAATGATGGAGCATGAAAATACAAACATTTTGATACCATTTTTATGCATATTTGAAAACCGGATGCTTTAATAAATTAACTTTAAAAGACGTAGTTCTCATGTTGGCGGGAAAACGCTGCGTCACGTGATAAAACCTATCGTGACGTCACTATCCATGAAATGAACTGCCGGCTGAATTTCTCCCTCTTGTATTGTAAAGAAAAATCGTGCATTCAGCGAAATTTTGTATTCTTTCTTTTAAAAAAAATATTAAAACTATTTGAACTCATTAAACATCACTTCATTCTATAAATGACACCAAGTTTCAATGATATTTTTTTGTACTCGCCTGCTGTTATTAATCCAAATTAAACTATAATCGAAATAATAGTTGATGAATAGAATTTTCTTAAAGAATGTTTTTAGTATGCTATGCCAAAGATGTATCTTTTAAATACTTGTTTTGTTTCATTTTATTATGTTTTATAGATTTATTATTATTTTATTATTATTATAGACTGAGTACAGAAATAAAATATTGAGTAATAATGTTTAACTGAATAATATGCATATTTTCATTGCCTAAATAATCTAGAATAGTTTATGCTAAATTAACCTAAATTACTTTTATAATTATGAGATGCCAGTATAACTGTGTATATATATATATATAACTTTTTTAATACATTTCAATATTATAACTTAACAATATTTCTATTAAAATAGCAGCTGAAGATTGTGAATAATTAAAAACATTATAGTGGTGCAGTTTGAGAAATTGAAAAGTATTTAAGGAAAATTACATGTGCTTATCCATTCTAAATAAATAAATAAAATTAAAAGAAGGTCTCCGTACAAAAATATTAATATTATTTATAAATGTATATATATATATATAGAAACGCGTTTATTTATTTTTATAATGTAATTACTTTTTTATTTGGAAAAATTTAAAAATAGAAAGAAAAGATTAATAGAAATAGAAAGTAATAATAATAACAACATTTAGCAATAGGAAAGATATAAAATACTTTAAAATAAAATAAACACATGAAATATATGTTAAATGTAATAATACCTTATAAGTTATACATGATCTAGTTATAAATATGAATGGTATTAAATAATTAATTAAAAATTTGCAGTAAATTTCAGCAATCAAACGCAATATATACACTGGTGGACAATTGCTAAGGACGGATGACAATAACTAAGCTATTGTCATCCGTCCTTAGCAATTGTCCACCAGTGTATATATATTAAATTCATTTATCAATGAAGCCTTAATGTAAAATCCAAATATGTTTAGAATATATCAGGGGTCGATCCAGGTAAAAACTGGGACCCATTTGCTTCCCCTTCACGAAATCCAAATATCTAAAATGGGCCCCTTTAGAAAATACAAATCCATAAAATGGGTCTCTTCACAAAATTCAGATTCATAACAACAGACCTTTCTCAAGATTTATTTTTAAAAAGATGATGATTTTGTAAAAGTTTTCCACGTTAACAATATTATTTTTAATGAGTGTGTATACTTGGCTCAGTAATATGCTGTTAACTTGATAATGAACATTAGATAGAGTAACTTCTTAAGTGAAAGGTTTCGTGTGATAATTCTTTTTATCACAAAAAGAAATAAATTTTCACAAAATTATTTTGTTTTTCACAAAAAAAAAAAAAAAAAAAAAAAATTGTTTTTCACAAAAATGAGCCCCAAAAGTAAACCTGGAACAACCCTTGCATATACTATAACTGACGGTCTTCGCCTGCTTCGCTGGTCGCTAAATTTAATAAATTAACAAAAAAAAAAAACAAAAAAAAAGAAAAAAAAAACTTATTTCTTTTATATCATTCTATAAACAAAAAATAAATAAATAGATAATTAAAAAATAAATTCATTGAAATCGCTCTTAACATCGTTTTAATTATTCGCAGCCTGCGGCAACTTCTTTCACTCCAGTGTACCCTGCTTTTTTGGATCTGGGTTCTTATTGCCCGCAGCAATGTCTTTCGTGGGCACTTCAATTTGTGTACATATCAGGAGGCGAAAGCTGCTATTATTCAAAAACTAAGATTTTAAGGATAGCTGTATCTAAGCATCTATTAAATATACTTTAATTTTGGCACCATGTACTTTATTGCAATCACTTTTTCTGCTATATTACCATTTCATTTCGATTAGTACAATAAATAAATAAATAACAAAAGATTTTCCTTTCAAAGGCATTAAATAAATAATAAATAAGTTTTTATTAAATGTAAATTTTAATAAGACTAATCCTTTATGCGATATTAACATTTTCCCGATAAAAACATTTAATTATATTTTCCTTTTGAAATGAATTAATTAAATAAATAAATAGTTGTGTAACAGCCGTTGCTAATGTAAACAACGTAGAACAATATAATTCAAATAAATTTAAGAAAAATAAATGGATAAAATTGAAATATATATATATATAAATTACTTAAAAAATTATAAAAAGTAAACTTTTTTTTTTTTTTTATAAAATAAAATAAAAATAATAAATAAATAATGCAATTTGAAAATAACATTTTTTTTTTCGTTGCAAAAACATGAAGTAAATATTAAATACATAATTAATGACTGCTCTATAAAATAATCATATATAATTTATAAAATAACATAATTAAAAAATTCTGGTTAAAAAAAAAATAATAATAAAATAAATAATCAGTAAAATATATTTTTATGTACTATGAAATTTTAATGAATATTTTAATTATAATTAAATCTTTAAGCATACATTATGAAAAAAGAAATATTCTCACATACAAGCATCTAAAAAATTAGAGAAATGTAAAAAAAATACTACTAATATATTAAAGCAATGCTAAATTTATATTATGAAGACGTTTATAATTTTCAAAATATGAATACAGGACAAATCTAGATCGTTTAGCTTTAGCTACTCTTATATTTATGCGCTAATAAAATCGAGGTTTCTTCTCAAAAATGAAAATATGGAAAGAGCATCTATTTTCGGAACATTATCCGATTGCTCTTTTACAAATCCAAAATCGACATTATACAAATAAAAATAGAAATATATATATATAAGATATAGTATAGTTATGGAAGGTTTAAGTTATTTCTTACAAAAGGTAAAAATTTTAAGAATAAACTATAAAATACAGATTAGAATAGAGCGAACAAAAAGAAAAGCAAGCGGTAGAAGAGAGTAAACATTCACACTTCGTGTACTGTGACGTCAATCCCCTCACGGAGCGTTTTCGGATCACGTGGTTTTGTTTTGGTTTTTAGCGATTTTAAAACGTTAATTAAAAGTTAATTTGAAATAATTTTACGATTTTAATTGGATTTTTCGGATTCCCAAGATTGATTTTATCGATTACAATTAAAAGAAATTGTTTTTCCTTCCGTGTGCAACTTCCCCATTTTATGACTCATTAAACAGATGTATCGAAAATCGGCTAATGCTGAAAAGGTAATTTATCTGGGATTATTTCAAGTGCAGTAGTCAATGAGACAACTCCACCTGAAGTAATCTTAGGCAAATTATTAATTTCCTGAATCCGCAGCAAAAAAATTTTTTGGAATTCAGCAATTAGCATGATAAATTGTAATTTGTGTTATTTTATTTATTTTTATTATTATTATTATTATTTTTTTTTTTTTTCTATTTTTTTTTTTTTTTTTCAAACAACAAATAAATGATATTGTAATTTGGCAATTTGTCACATGTATGTTTTGTTACAATAGACTCCAAATGACAAATTGTAATTTTTTTATGTATTTATTATTATTATTATTATTTTTTTTTTTTTTTTTCAAACAGCAGTAAAATAATAGTAAGATATGAAAATAGTTTAGTGTCATTTGTTACTTTTTCCATAATTTGTAATCTCTATTTTTCATCGGATTTGCATTGATATCAGAAAGCCAAAATGACCTTCAAAAAAGCAAATTCTCACCTAAATGCAGAAAACTGCACAAATACCTGCTCCCGTTGTCCCGTCCTAATAATTTTACAACTTTGAAAGTATGCCCAGTTGATTTGTCATCCTTAAAAAAACTTAACCCTTATTTTAATCCTAACTCCATTAAATTTTTTAAAAATATATTCCTCCTCCCTCATCCTCAATTCGACCGCTATTCATTTTACAGCTTTGAAATTATGTGCAATCACCCTCCAATACCTAGAAACGCAATTTTTCTAGCCCTTAGCTCTATTTAAAAATTTAAATTTTTACTTTTCCTTACCCATATACGTGATAGTATTGTTTATGGGTCGAAATTTCAAAATTGATATTTCGTTAAAATCAAACATTTTAAGGTCCTGTAAATTAAAAAATTAGATTTGGAGCATTTGAAACTACACTATTCAGATGGAAGAAGGTGTTGATAGATAGAAAAAGTTCTCAAATAAAACTGTTTAAAAGGCACCAGAAATGTTCAAACACGGTACCTCTTATCTTCCACCGAACACTGTTGTAAAATAAGGTAAGCAGAAGTAGCATGAGTGTGCCACACTAGTATACTTTTTTATAACTTTTATTTTATATTACTGTTTGTGTCCAATATAAGTAATGCATTGGCTGAAAAGTAGTTCTGCTATGCTGCAGTTTTCTCGTTTATAAAAAGACGACATCTTAACTTTATAATGTATAAGTGCACTAAATTTGACATAAGAAAAAACTGTTTAGAAAAAAAGAAAAAGAAAATTAGCATAAGCAACATGGATTTTTCTAACCTGTAGTTGCATTTAAAAAAATTTAATTTCTACCCCTATCACCACAATAACATTGGAGCTTCCAAAATAAGTGCAATTGGGGGAAGGGGGGGAATTCCTGCTTTTGCAGAACAAGTAGCACGATTATTCTAGCTCCGTAGAGTGCTGTGGCCTTCAGGTGCCAGGTTCAGACATAGATGTTTGTAGCAGTTGGGGGGTCATAAAAATTTTAATACATTTTATTTTAAAAAAAACTATTTTAATGGGGGATGTATCAAAGTTAATATTTTTTAAAAGCTTATTATAATAAATGCATGAAAAAAATTAGAAATTATTTCAGAATTTGAAACCATTTCACTTAAGTTATGAAAAGAAATAATTATTTATTTATTTTAACCCTTTCATTCCCAATTTTTTCCATACATAAAACAATAAATTTAGTCATAAATATATTTCAAAAGTAATATATATAAACATATTTTTTAAATCGAAGTCATAGCAGAGTACGAATTATTATAGCTAACAAAGCAACTGAGAGGTGTTTATTTATGTTTAATGTAACCACTGATGCCGTTAAAAATCATAACTTTTCAATAAATAAAAATATCAAAATTTTGGAAGTAATACCATATTGCAATGAATTACAAATTATAAACATTAAAAAATAAAATAAAAAAAATATTTCAAACAGTTAATTTACTTAAATTGCCCAAAGGAAACTGATTCCGATATTATTGTCAGAATAGAGTAAAATGTACTTTCATTGATCAGAAGGATAGTGAAATCATCAAAAACATATTTTTTTTTTGCCAGGAAAATGTATATAGATTTTAATATTGTTCGTTTTGAATCAGCAGAAGTGTTAAATGGTACAAAAGAAAATCTGAAATGTTATGATTCCCATTGGCATCACGGGGAATGAAAGGGTTAATACAATTAACATAATTTGTTGTATTTTGAATATGAAACTATTAAATTTATATTTTTTAAATTTTGAAATCTATATGTATGGGAAATGTTATGCTATTTTAAGCATAACATATACATTTTTAAAACACTTAAGGGGATACTTCACCTACCCTGTGTTATTCTGTGAAGAAATTTGTTTTGTAAATTACTCATTACCTAATGTATTATTATTATTTCAAATTTAGAAAATTCACAACCAATGAAATGTTTCTCTTTTTTTTTTTTTTTTTTTTTTTAATTAATTTTTTAGATTTTCAATATTTCATTTTAAAGTTATAAATGAAAAAAAAAAAAAATGTTTTTAGTTAATTTTCTCATATTTTAGAGCTTTAAAACTAAATATTAAAAATGAAATAATAATAATAATAATAATTTTTGAAAAAAGAGAAATATTTCATTGGTTGTGAATTTTCTAAATGTAAAAAGAGAATTTTAAAAAACTGCATTAGATAACGAGTCATTTACAAAACAAATTTCTCCATGGAATAACTTGGGGTTAGACTGCTAGTAACATTAAGTGAAATATCCCCTTAACGGCCCTCTTCACTTACCGTCGCCGGAAACCCGAGTCAATGTTATTCTATGGGGAAATTTTCTTTATAAATAACTTATTAACTAATACATATTTTTAAATTCTGTTTTCACATTCAGGCAATTCCCAACTGGTAAATCGACGGACCTTTTTCAAAAATGTATTTTTTTTTTTTTTTTTTTAATATTTTATTTTGAAATTGCAAAATGAAAAAAAATTCACATATTGAAAATTCGTATTTTGCAGCTTCAAAATAAAATATAAAAAAATAAAAAAATATTTTTTTGAAAAAGGTGCGTCGATTTGACAGCTGGGAATTTTCAGAATGGGAAAACAGAGAATTTAAAAATGTGTATTAGTTAATAAGTTATTTGTAAAGAAAAATTTCCCATAGAATAACATTAGTTTCGGCTTCCGGCGGCGGTGAGTGAAGCAGGCCCTTAAGAGAATGGTGTGTATTGAATAAATACATGAAATAATTTCAGTTTGTTATATATGTAACTATTATATATGCATTTTTAGCAGTGTTATTGAAAGGGGGGGAGTAATATTGAATTCCCCCTTGCAGAAATTTACCTCATTACAAAATGAGTTAACCTTTTATGAACAGGCATAAATTTTATAACTCTCAAAGCTCACTTATGGAATGTATTGCTCAGACAGACACACCTAATTCATAAACACATTCAGCTTTGTTATTTATTAAAAAAATATATACAGTCAAACCTCATTAATGGGAATCTCAAGAGGAATAAAAAAAAAAATCCCTTTTCGGCAAGCTTAAAGGCAAAGGTAGATTCCTTTAGGTAAATGTTACAATTGTAAAGAAATTTTACATATGCATTAATACTTAGCCAATGGCTTTGTTGCCACACATTGCATTATTTACGTTGCTATTCTGTTTTCAAGAAATTTAATTTTCAACTACAAAAGGGTTTTATTCCTTCTACTTAAAATTTTAGGCTAGATTTATTGGTTTGTAAATGTTTCAATTTTTATAAGTGGTAGCGGTTTTTGGATAGTTATTTCGTTGTAATTTTTATTGAATTATTGAAAGTTTTGTATTGTGTTTTGTGATTCTTATTGTCAGACTAGCAGGCTACGCCCGCTTCGCTGGTCACTATATTTAAATGAATTTTCGAAAGAATCGAATTAATATTTATTTTTTTACACCGCATTATAGACAAAAAAATGAAAAGAAACTGAAATTGCTCCAAACCTCGCTTCGAGTACCCGCTGTCTACGGCAGCTCTTTTCCGCCTGCATTGCATCAGGTCTGGGTTTTCCATGCCTGCAGGAAGATCTTTCCCTGGCACTTCAATCTGGATATTTATCGACGACAGTTGGGATCTGCTACTATTTAAGAACTACGATTTAAAGATGACTGTATCTCAGCATCTATTAAATATTTTAGTTTTGAACCATGTATATTACCCATGCTATTTACACTATATTACGATTTGATTCCGACCAATGTAATTAAAGAAAATAAAATAAAAAGTAGATTAAATACTATGTATAAAAACAAATAAATTTTAATCAATTGAATCCTTTTTACTATGTATATACTACCATTTTTCCCGATAAATACAGTAAATTAAAAAAAAAAAAAAAATGAATAAATAAAATTTTTTTTCTTTTAAAGGAATTAACTATAAATATGAAAAATAAGAAGTTGTTCTACTATAAAAAATTAAACATAACTGTTATAAATACGTTTTTAAATTTAAAACTAATTATACTTAATTTTTTCTACTGCATTACGATTTTATTTTCAATAAATATAAAAATAAATAAATAAATAAAAAATCGCCTTCAAATGAATAAATTAAATAAAAATAAGTTGCGTAATAGCCGTTGCTAAGAAACGCAGATGATTGAAGCAAAAGGATTAAATTTATGAAAAATGAAGCATTAAAAGCAATATTTAAAATCGAAAAAACATTAATTTAAAAAATTCAAATTCGAAATTCGAAAAAATCTCGATGAGGTGCACACCTGCACGGTCCCAGGTACCTATATGCCAAATTTGGAAGCTCTGCGATCAATAGTGTGAGCACCAGAGCGCAGACAGACACGCACAGATACACAGACACTTCTCTTTATTTATATAGATGAGTAAAAATTGTAAAGTGAAACTGTTTTGGTTCACATAAGCTGGAACATTAACATTAGTTAACCTTGAACCATTTGGCACCACTGAATTTCAATGTTAATTGTTATGAATTTAATAAATTGTATGATTTGGCGAGATTTTGGTGACAAAACTTGCGACTTAGCAATGAAATTTGTGATATGGCGGCAAAAATTCATAGTTGACGATGAAATTTTTGACTTGGCGACAAAATTTTGTGAACCTGGCGATGGAGAAAGGCAGCTTTGGTGTCATTATATTTTCTTTCCGCGTGAAAACATCATATCTCTTCACAGACCAATGTCTTGTTTCGACAAGATAAAAAGTCAAAGGAAGCTGTAACGTATTTCTCTCAATCGTAAATTTTAAATTCTTGCCTAAACCAACATTCTAAACTATTCACCACAAACGATATTTGTATTAAGATTGACGTATTATTTTAATTTTATATTTTTAAATGATTAATTAAAGCGTTTAACATGGTTTTTAATTAACACAACTTGATATGATGCAACTATTAATGTATGTAACGGAATTTTGCAATTCAATTTTCGGCAACTTCTTGTCGTCCAAAGGACCTGAAATTTTGCACACAACTTCATAATCAATGACAATACTAGATACAAGTGTTTCCAGGCTCTTTTCCCATCAGGTTCCAGGTGCAAACAAAAAATCTATACTTGTATAAAACTATCGTATGTGACACAGGATTTGGATGTATTTGGATGTATATTTGTATAATGTCGAGTGGCAATAATTATTTTTTTTTAATAAAGATTTAAAAGTATCAGGGGTGAAACTTTTCAGGGGCTACCCCTGAATTCAGGGTTTTTGAAAATTTTGCTGTCTCTGAATTTCATGTTAAATTATTTTTATTTCGCAGAAATTCCTCATTTTGAATGTTTAATTTGCCTTAAAATGTATTAAGAACTCTTCAAATATCACTTATTATAGGTAACCATGTGATATATCATTATTAAATGTCCCCTATCTGCATGCAAGTATTAGTTTTCAGGGTTTTTGCAGGTTAGGTAGTTTCATCCCTGAAGTATGTAATAGTTTTCTAAAAGCTTTATTAGTTCATTTTTCAATAAAAAAGTGTTCTTTATTTTTTTAAAATGGTATAATTTTATTTATCAAAATAAGGGAATTCGAGTAATGAAATACTCTAATTTAAATTTAAGTTTTCATGAAAATAAACTTCAACGGAAAATCCATTAAAATCGTACCTAGTTCATTTGTTAAAGGGATAATACCTAAATGTCCCCAAATTTATTACCTTTTCTACCATGCCAGTTTAATTCGTTTAGCATTGATTTACACGATTTTTTCCTTTTTCTTTTAATGATGACATTTATCTTTTACATTATAGCATCTATGTCATAAAGCTAAGTCTAAATCTGCTTAGCCCTAAGATATGTTGATTTTATTTACTTATTTTTTTATTAACTTTTATTTTATTTGTAATCACGGATAAAATTTTATTTAATTTTTCTCAGTACATTGTTGTAATTGTGATGTCATATTTTCTGTTAAATTAATTTTTTTTTTTTTTTTTTTTTTTTTTTTTAATCAGGTTATTATATAGTTTAAAAACATGATTAAAATTTTATTATATTTTCAGTGATTTTTTTTATTACCTTTTGCACGTGACATAAGTAGAGGTGTTAATTATTACGATTTGTCCGTAATTATTACGGATTTACGGCAATAATTACGGCATTACGGACAACATATAAAAATTACGGATTATATGCTTTTTAAAAAGTCGCGGATATCGTTCGTTAAAAAAAAAAAAAAAGAAACTCTACTAACAATCGACGATCAAGCGCACAATGGAAGCATTCCAATTCATAATCTTTCTCCATCCACAACATAAATGTCAATATTCATTTTAAACTTGCTTTATAAGATTCTAGAAACTATAAAGAAATAGAATTACACAATATTTCTTGCTGATGTAATTATTTCCCCCCCCCCTTCCCTTTTTCTTATCTCCAACCAGCCATAGTTGATTAAAAGCTCTGCAATAGCCTTTAGTTTCCCAGTTTTTCTCCATCAGCAACATAAATGTCAATATTCATTTTAAAATTGCTTTATTAGATTCTTGAACCTATAAAGAAGTAGAATTGTTTCATTTCTCATTTATCTAATTATTTATATTTTGACCGCCCCTCGCCGTTTCCCAGCTAGTGATCAGGGATTACTTGTAGAACCAAAAAAGTGATAGAAGTGCTCAATACTTCTCACATATGTAATTATTTTTAGGCTTTATTACTGAAGTTAATGAATCTATTTGTTTTTCCTTATTAAATTTAAAATACATACTATACTACCAAACAAAAGATATGTTAGGTTTTATGCAAGATACATAAAGCAAAAAAAAAAAAAAATGAGAGGGAGAAATCCAAATGTTTTTTCCCCCATCAAAGCAGGTTTAAAAAAAAAAAAAAAACTTTCATTTTGTAAGAAGATAAAGAAATACATATTTATTTACTTTTGTTTTAGAAATTTTTCTAATTTTTTAATTAATATATTATATATTTGCTTACAAAAACAGTGCAATTCATTATTATATGTGGGCTTTTGCATAAAAATTATTCCGTGACACGGTTCACTTCTTCACGTTGCATAAGTATATAACTCTGATTACTGATAGTTCTTATTGAAAATTGGCGCCTCTACATAAGCATCAGATTATAAATTTTTGCAATGAAAGCTATAGAAAATTTTCATCAGAAATGTCGAAAAATCACTTTTTAACTTATAACTTTTAAGCAATTGAAGTTATCGAAAAAGTTTAAATACAAAAGTTGTTCTTTAGGGTAAGGCAGTAATTCGCCTGATTTGAAGTATTTTCCTATTTTCAATATTAAAGAAATTATGGGCAAATGAAAATTTCCACCCCCTTTGAGCTGGGATACCCCATCTACGAACTCGACCGAGATTTTTACTGTCCTGACAACATATCCCGAGCTGGTTAAATTTAAATAAAAATTACTCCAGTTATCGTGTTCACAATTTAACATGGGAAAAAGCGTTATACATATATATATGTATAAACTTTTGAACGGAGGGTGGTTTTGGGTTCTAGGGGTCATGATCGGTGAAGATATGAAGAAATTTTTCAGAAGTCCTGTCATGTGAACCATTGCAATATGTAGATCTCCTATAAGGAATCTACCTAAAATTTTCATGTTATCAGTAGTTCATGCTACCAGTAACTAATCTTCACTTTGACGGGGATTGTGAAAACAGTTCATGTTAAAAATAATTCATGTTAAGCGTGCTCACGTTAACGAGGTCCGACTGTATGCACATACAACAACACATTAAGTGAAGTGTTAAAACAAGGTGTTAAATTTAATAAGAAAACACCACAGAACTGGCATTTTAAAGTAATAATTACAAAAATAAACACCATAAAATACAATAAACTTGCAACAATTGTTTCGGGTCAAAAGAACACATGGCCCTTTATCAGACAAACAAAGTAGGCATGAGTGCTGTAGTCAGAGCGACAATGCACAAATAATTATTTATTTTAATTTTAGCTTCATAAAATATATTTTCTACATAATTAAATAAATATAATAAACCTTTAACATACTTCATGCTTAATCGGAATATGTTTGGCTGGGCGCCCAGCTTTTCTCAACGATTTCATCTACGTTGGAGCTCCAAGAATGGTGGTATTTTATAGTTTTTTTCATAAGTCGGCGCCACATTCGGTCAGGTGCCATTGTGCCGCTGTCGTTGCACACATCCGGGGTAGTCGCTATTTCGATGGCTTCTCTATACATTGCATAACTGTAATTATTATAATTCGCGAGTTTTTTAGTTTGTTCAAAATTTATTTTAATTTCTTCATTATTGAATGTTTTGATAATGCTGTATTGATTTTCCCGGTTTTTATATCGTTTTTTTTTTTTTTGCTCTTTAATTCTGGTTTTAATTTTTCTTTTTGTTACACCGATGTATGAACCTTGTTTTTTGTTTTGACTATTGAAAGGTATTTTGTGTATTCCAGCAATTTCTAAAGTGGGGGATGGGGTCTTTATCATTACGTATTAATTGAAAAATATTTGGGTTAGGTTTAATAGGGATATTTACACCAACTTTATTTGCAATATTTCTAATTTTGTTTGAAGCTCTGCGATCGTACAGGATGGAAGATGTGAACTTTGAAGGAGGTTTTTGAAAATTGTGTATACAGTCAACTCTCAAAAATCCGCAACCCTAAAATCCACAATTCTCTAAAATCCGCATATCATTTACAATGTAAACAAACATTGTCACAACTGATTTGTTCATTAGTGGATTGCAAAAATTCAGCTGTATTGGGAGATAAATCAGTTATTAACTGGTGCTGATGAATCGCCAATCACTCAGCATATTACAGAGGAGGAAATGATAAGCGTAATTATATACAATTATAAAAAAATAATTGATATTAATTTAGAGGAAGAAGGAGAAAGACAGTTTTCATGAAAGATTTTCTCTCATGAAGATAAATATTCACATTTTCTCGTAGCACAAACTTATGTGATTGACTAAGAAGTAAGAATTACTGACTTTTTTGCAGGTTATAAGAAAATAAATATGTACGAATATTCTTACTTAAACTACTATTGATCAGACTTTTCAAAAATCTAGATAATTTGCAACGCTAATAGAATGTATAAAAATTGTTCATTAAATTAAAATTTCATGAAATATTTGTACTTTTAATAGGCACACTTTATTTCAGCATTGTATGTATAACATATAAATTGTTTCTTAAAGATTTTCTAATCAAATGAGGTTTTAAGACGTAAATAAAAGGAATTACTCTAAAATCTGCAAAATTCAGAAATCTGCAAAACACTCCGTTTTAAGCTGTGTGGATTTTTGAGAGTGTACTGTATTATCAATGGTTTTTAATCTATTTTTAATTAGTTTTTTCACGATTTTATTTGAGTAACCCGCTTTCCTAGTAAATTCTTTGTGTAAAATTATTAATATGTAATGATCCTGTTGACCTAAATAACGAATTTAATTTAATTCTACATAGAAAGATATATATTTCCACGCAAATAATCAAAAATTATGAAAAATTTAATTTGCTTGTGCATATAAGAAAATGACATCATTATAACTTTAAAATTAAATAATAATAATGTACTTATATATATCATCCTGGGCAATATTTAAAATTTTGACACTGAAGTAGATCAGACATTTTGCGCCGAGGACTCTGCTTTCGCGACAACCACTTTAAGTCAAGTAACGCATAAAAAATGTAAATAAACTATAAAATATTTGAGGGAGGGGGGGAGAGAAAGAAATAGAATCATAAATTATCTATATTTGTCTTATTTTATAGAAAAAGTTAAAATGGTGACGAAAATTCACCAAAGGGAGCTATAATAAAATTGTACCATGATATCAAGTGTACATATTAATTTTTGGCATGAAATGGCTGTCATTTTATAGTGGACCGGATAACTCAAATAAAATATAGGAAATAACATGAAAGTAAATATTATCAGGGACCGATTTACTCACTTGGAGGCCCAGGGCACTCACATTCAATGGGCCCCTTTTCCTCGTACTTTAATATTACAACAAACAAAACAAACCGCATATTTAATTAGATTCGATGTTTGTCTATCGGATTAATATACATTGCGCCTGTGTATCTGCTCTGCGATGTGTGCCTTGAATTGAGTAAAACTTAGTAAGGGTTTGGAATGCAGTATTGGTTGTATTTGAGTTTAGCAAAAATATTGTAAATTTTTCGATAAGATGATAGTTTCCTTGAAAGATCATACCGCCGATTTATAAAACAGTGCAGTAATACCTTCATCCAATGACGAAAAAACAAAAAACAATGATCATTATAACAAATTTGGAAGATTTTACTTTTAACTATTTTTTTAAATGTATGAGGGGATTTCTTGGAGGCCTCATCAGTATGAGGGCCCAGGGCACATGCCCTGCTTTAATCAGGCACTGAATATTATGTATTGTAATATACACAAACATCACACAGTCTCATTCAAATACGTTAAAAAAAAAAAAAAAAAGTAACTTTTTTAATTATGAGACAAAAAAAATTAATTAAGATATACATATAAAAACGTTTTGAAACTCAGGTGAGTAGTGTAGAAAAAAGAAGCTTAAATATGCATTTCTTTGTTCCCATAATGGCCCATTTCAGAATACCTTATTGTTTCAGGTACGTGGGTGGACGAAACGTGGCCAGATGACTGGACGGCAGTCACTCGGGATGGAAAGCGGTCGGCTCAATTCGAACAGACTCTCTTGGTCACGGAGACGGGCTGTGAAATCTTGACGAGGAGGCGCACCCACGACGGGAAGCCTTATTTCATGGATGGATGAATACAATTTATTTTTGTACACATCATTTTTACAAGTGTTACTTATTGTAAATTAATCTCTACAGACTCTTAGCGCTATGAATAAAGTGATAAATTATTTATTTGTCAAAGTGATTTCCTCTTTAAAACATTTTCAGTGGTAATAAAAACAATTGTTTTCCTCTTTACATGTCTCTTTTCTTTTTTTTTTTTTGTACCATAGGAACTATTTCTTTCAATCTGCAATTATATGTAATTTCAAGTTTTGTAGAATACAGGAGAGAATTTTCTTTTTCCAAGTTGATTTCTGAAGAAATTGCAATATTTACTCTACCTATCTGTCTACATACATATTTATAATGGAAAATGTATCATTATGTTATCTTTCAAAATGCTGAATGAGTTCAAACTAAAGCTGGATAGTGGACTTATCTTACAAAAAACTCTTTCAAAGGCTTTTCGATTGTCTTGAAAAAACTACGGAAATGAGTTTGCATTGTACTTAATTCACTGCCAAAATTTTTAGTGCAACAGAAAAATTTGTTCCATTTCAAACATATTAAATGCCAAATATGGAAAATCCAGGGTTCATACGTCTCGGGGAGAACCTGAAAATCAGGGAAAACTCAGGGGGGAAAATTCAGTCATAAAATCTCAGGGAAACTCAAAACAAGCACCAAAACCTGAAAAACAGGGATCTACTATGGAAAAGGCTGGTACTCACGCATTTCTGTGACATCATTATGGAAATCCGATAATGCACGCTTACTAACAATCCAAGGAATGCCGATCCAAGGAAAAACTGGGCATGCTTTTTGCATCATGAACAATCCAATCAGGAAATTAGATACACCTTTCCTCTCTCTAAGAGATTCTTTAGCTTTATTTTCTCTATAGTTAATTTGTTTTCATTCGATAATCGGCATCTGGCAGCAGCTTTAAATATTTCGTTTGTTTATTTAGTCTTACTGATGCAGTGTGCACATGCTTAGGTTAGTTATTTTATTAGCTTAGGCATTTTATTTCTTTTTTTTTTTTTTTTTTTTTTTTTTTTTTTTTGTGAGGTGGATTGAATTATAATTAAAAAGTAATTATCATCATGAGTTAGAAAACATTTTTTAATCTGGACTGGACAAGTAAAAACTTAAATCCACAGTTTGCATTTTGGGTCGAAAGTGTAGATAGTGACCCTTACAAAGTACAATGTTGTTTAGTAATCATTGTCTAATAAAATTTGGAATAAAGGAAAAAATCGGAATAAAGTTAAAATTTGTTTTTACTGAAATAATAATAATTATTATAATTATTAAAAATATATATTTTTTTTAGTTTATAAACAGTTTTTTTATAGAATCAGTTTTTAAAAATAAGTTAAACTCTTATATTCAATGACTACTAAAAATAAATATAAAATCAAAATAACTTAAAATGTTTCTTCCAAATGAAACTATCGTACATTAGGAAATTTTAAAAGAAATAATGAAATCAGAATGTTTTAAAAGTAAAGATAAGATAAAAATCAATTTCAAGGCTCATCTTTGAAATGCAACTATGATAGTTTGAAAATAAAGTTCAGGCAGAAACACATTCAAATATATTGAATAATAATAAAAATAAATCATATATGAAATTGTGCCTTCCTCCCTATGAATTGTTTATTTTTAATTTATGACAGTATTAAGCATGTAAATTTAGGAATGAAGCTACAGAAAACCCATGAAATAATCACTAGAACAATAGAAATGAAACTTTATCCCCTTTTAATCTCAAGAAGATGGGTTTAAAATATATTGGTCAAGATAAGAAAGGAACAGGGAACGGTGCATGAGCAAAATATCTTAACGTATATAGTGTTATACAATGGTATATTATTATTTAAATACTTTGTTTGACATTGAGATGTGGTTTAAGCAAAATTGTGAATTTGTTTAAAATAGCTTTACTACTTTGCAATGTTTAAAAAAATATAGTTAAATGATTATTGCCATATGAATAAAAATAAAGCTTTTCTTTCTTCAAACTAATCAATATGCAAAATGTAGTTTGCTACACAGCAGGAAAATAAAATTTATCCAGCATCGATGATATTCCATACAGTATGATAGTTTTGGCGCCATCTATAATCTAAAGATTAAAAAAAACTAGTATGTTGTGGCCACCACAAGACTTTCTTCTATATTTACCTATACATATTCAATCAGTAACAATATTAAAAAAAAAAAAAAAAAACCATTCGTTTTAAAGGTATTGACGAGACCTTTCGAAAGATACCCATCTTGAAAATTTATCCCCCCCGGTGGGGTACTTCCCCCCCAGGGGGGAAGCGATGCCCCCCCATGCAGAAAATTTTTTTCCTAGTTACATACTACTATTATCAATAATTCATATTAATTTTACAATCACAAGTTTAAAACAACTCTAATTATGCACATTTATACGAATTTTTGTCCTATGCTGCCATGTTAAAAATATAGATAAAATGCTATCACAGCGCCACCTATTGAGCTATTGATCCCCAAACATAATCAGCACCAGTTTATGTCAGGGACCAACTAAATACCAAGTTTGGTTAAATTTCGTTAAAAAAAAAAAAAAAAAAAAAATTGCGATATATTTCTAAGATTTTTTTGTTAAAAGTTAAAAAAATCGATAACTTTGGTTTAAATTATCACAGATTTATCGTTCAACCATTCGTTTTAAAGGTATTGACGAGATCTTTCGAAAGATACCCATCTTGAAACTTTGCCCCCCCGGGTGGGAACTTCCCCCCCCCCGGTGGGGGGGCAACCGATGCCCCCACATGCACAAAAATTTTTTCCTAGTTAACTACTACTATTATCAACCTGATCTTTCGAAAGATACCCAATGTGAAAATTAACCCCCCCTGGGGGGGTATTTCCCCCCTAGGGGGGGAAGCGATGCCCCCCCATGCAAAAAAATTTTTTCCTAGTTACATACTACTATTATCAATAATTCATATTAATTTTACAATCACAAGTTTAAAACAACTCTAATTATGCACATTTATACGAATTTTTGTCCTATGCTGCCATGTTAAAAATTTAGATAAAATGCTATCACAGCGCCACCTGTTGAGCTATTCATCCCCAAACATAATCAGCACCAGTTTATGTCGGGGACCAACTAAATACCAAGTTTGGTTAAATTTCGTTAAAAAAAAAAAAAATTGCGATATTTTTCTAAGATTTTTTTGTTAAAAGTTAAAAAAATCGATAACTTTGGTTTAAATTATCACAGATTTATCGTTCAACCATTCGTTTTAAAGGTATTGACGAGATCTTTCGAAAGATACCCATCTTGAAACTTTGCCCCCCCGGGTGGGAACTTCCCCCCCGGTGGGGGGGCAACCGATGCCCCCACATGCACAAAAATTTTTTCCAAGTTAACTATTACTATTATCAACGAGACCTTTCGAAAGATACCAATCTTGAAAATTTACTTCTCCGGGGGGGGGAACCGATGCCCCCCCCATGCACAAAATTTTTTTCCTAGCTAACTACTACTATTATCAATAATTCATATTAATTTTACAATCACAAGTGTAAAATAACTCTCTTTATGCCCATTTATACGGAATTTTGTCCTATGCTGCCATGTTAAAAATTTGCATAAAATGCGATCACAACGCCACCTATTGAGCGATTGATCCCAAAATCTAATCAGCACCAGTTTATATCAGGGTGCAACAAAATACCAAGTTTGGTTAAATTTCATTCATTGGTTCGTGAGATACAGCGTCCACAAAAAAATGATACAGACAGACAGACAGACATTTTCTAAAAACTATTGATTCGTGTTCTCCACATCCCAAAACATGTAAATCCATCAAAAAGTGGACTTCGAAAATTTTCGCGAATCCAATACTTTCTCTATATTACATATAGAAGAAAGTAAAAAAATACTCAGGGGTTTTTTACTTTCTTCTATATGTAATATAGAGAAAGTATTGGATTCGCGAAAATTTTTTACCTCCGTTTTTTGACGGATCTACACGTTTTGGGATGTCCTGAACACGAATTGATAGTTTTTAGAAAATGTCTGTCTGTCTGTGTGTGTGTCTGTCTGTGTGTCTGTATCATTTTTTTGTGAACGCTGTATCTCACGAACCCATGAATGAAATTTAACCAAACTTGGTATTTAGTTGCACCCTGACATGAACTGGTGCCCATTAGATTTGGGGATCAATAGCTCAACAGGTGGCGCTGTGATCGCATTTTATGCAAATTCTTAACATGGCAGCATAGGACAAAATTCCGTATAAATGAGCATAATGAGAGTTATTTTAAACTTGTGATTGTAAAATTAATATGAATTATTGATAATAGTAGTAGTTAACTAGGAAAAAAAATTTGTGCATGGGGGGGGCATCGGTTCCCCCCCTGGGGGGTAAGTACCCCCCCGGGAGGGTTAAATTTTGAAGATGGGTATCATTCGAAAGATCTCATCAATACCTTTAAAACGAATGGTTGAACCATAAATCTGTGATAATTTAAAACAAAGTTATCGATTTTTTTTACTTTTAACAAAAAAAAAACTTAGAAAAATAATCGTAATTTTTTTTTTTTTTTTTTTTTTTTTTTAACAAAATTTTACCAAACTTGGTATTTAGTTGGTCCCCGACATAAACTGGTGCTGATTATATTTGGGGATCAATAGCTCAACAGGAGGCGCTGTGATAGCATTTTATCTAAATTTTTAACATGGCAGTATTGGACAAAAATTCGTATAAATGTGCATAATAAGAGTTATTTTACACTTGTGATTGTAAAATTAATATGAATAATTGATAATAGTAGTACGTAACTAGGAAAAAAATTTTGTGCATGGGGGGGCATCGCTTCCCTCCATGCTTTTTTTTGTTAACTTTTAACAAAAAAAAAAACAGAAAAAAAAAATTCGCGTTTTTTTTTTTTTTTTTTTTAATATTGTTAGTGATTGAATATGTATTAATTTTTACAAAAAAAAAAAAAAAATTAAAAAATTTTTTTTTTTTTTTTTAATATTGTTATTGATTGAATATGTATAGGAAAATATAGAAGAAAGTCTTGTGGTGGCCACAACATACTAGTTTTTTTTTTTTTTTTTCAGGGGGGGGGGGTTATAAAAAGATGCACTTTTAAAATCACATAAATTTATAAGGCAAAATAATTTAACCTAAAATAAATTTTAATAGAGTTTTCTTTATATTCTGCAATTATAATTTTATTTGCACAATATTTATAATAAATTATACTATGTAAATTTTTACTCGTATAAAATATCAATATTTTAATGCTATTCTTTTTAAATTATATTTTCTGTAATATAGTACCGAAATGAAATATCAGAGATCATAATAATTATATTAAAAATAAATAAATAAATAAATAAAATAAAACCTCCTTTGATTTTAAATGTCTATCTTCATATTTTCTAAACAAAGTTTTTGATTGATAAGAGTTAACTTTTAAAGAACAATAAGCTCTAACAATTTGTTAATTTTAAAAGATTTTTTTTTTTTTTAAGAAATGGGAAAAAAATAATTTCAGAAATATGGTATGGTATATTTATATAACAGAGGGCACCACAAAAAACCTTAAAATACTATATCCTGTGTAACGAAAATTTCGGCGAAAATGCAGGACGATAACCAATAAGTATTCGTGAATTGCTTTGTTTTTAATGTATTTCCTTGAAAAGTATGAATCAATGAATTAATTGTGTGAATTGTTTTTATTATTGAGCTTTAATTAGGCGTCTGCCATAGACATATGAAATATCAATATCGTCTGCTTGACCTCTATCATCAATGTTCATATTGCACTACATAAAGAGAAAGGAATATTCCTGTTCCAAATTGGTTCAAAATTTTCTCGCACATGCCCAGATTGTGCAATTTTGGTCTTAAAGAAATGCCTTTGTGATTTAATATATAAGATGTTCATCTTTAATTGAAAATAACAAATATTGCATTTCTTCTTTTTTTTTTTTTTTTTACAAATAAATTTTCTATGCTAAAGTGCACTGAAAGACCAAATATAAGATTTTTGATTCAATGGAAAAATCATTCATTGACCAGAATGTTGTTAAATAAACATGGCTACCATTTATTATTTTAGAAAGCATCTTATATTTAAGTCTCGTGAATTCTTTGATGCCTCTAAGGTTATGAAACTTGCATAAAGTATGAATTTTTTTAATCTTCTTTCCTTAAATATAGGTTTTAAGTATTTTTTAAATAAAAACTAATATAGTTTATTTGGTTAGTTTATACATTAAATTTTTATTTGGAATGAAATAAAAGATTTAAGATTTGCCACAACCCTCTAAGAACAAGGCTTACACACTGATACAAAAATGTTAGATTTTTAAATTAGTTTAGGTTAGATTATTAAATATAATAATAGTACCATAAAATCCCGATTTTAAGCCCCTCCCTTGAAAATAAGCCCCCTCTCCATTTTTAGGCAATTTTGGATTTTCGCTGTACTCCTAAAAATAAGCCCCCCCCCCTCTCTCTCTCTCCTCACCATTTTTTATTTCAAGTAAAAATTATTTCCAAAATCTTGTGTATATTTAAGGATTTTAAATAAATTTATTCTTTAAAATATTTTTTTACAGAAAAAATTACTAACTCCCTTCTCCTTCTGTTTTAACAAAACAACAATGAGGTGGGAATGAGAGCCATGAGATAACTATAAATCTATATTGAAATTTTAAACCTATTTTCTGATAGATGGCAGCACCAGTCTTAGTTCCAGAAAATGTTCTTATAGGCTTCCTCAATATTCATTAAAATAATTGAATGTATAAGTAAACTTTTCTTTACATTTCATATACTAAAGATTCTTTTATTTACTTATTTAATAAAGGTTACATTTAAAAAAAAATTTTAGCTTTTCTTTTAATTTAATTATTTCAACTGAAAAGATTGATGTCATATTTTTTTTAAATGTCATGTTTAGCAACAATATATAAAATGAGTTTTATACATTTCATATTTACCTAAATATATACTCTTATCAATTTATAAACTCTAAATTAATGATTTACCTTGATTAAGATTTACCTTGCCTTTACCAAAATCAGTCTAATTTTTTTATTCATCTTTCATATTAACCATATGAAAAAATTAATTAAAACTATCAATTTAAATTAATAATAAAATAATTTTGAATTAATATTTTAAAATTTATTTCTGTAAGTTACTTTCAATTCTGGATTAGATAATAAGTATTAGTTTCATTCTCTGGTAATAGATGGCGCCACCACAACTTTTTTAAAAATAAATTTCTGATAATCCTGATTATAAGCCCCTCCCTACTTTTTACTGGTTTTGCATTTGAAAAATGGGGGAGCTTATTATCGAGATTTTACAGTATATATAGGAAAGTTAAAAATAATTAAAGGAAACATGTATACATATTTGTATTTAAGTTTCCTTTAACGCATTTCATCTTAGGAGAATTATAATGTAGATCACAAATGCTCTCACCAAAATATCTTTGAAGTACAGGAAAAAAATCTCATAAAAATTTGTAGCATTTTTTAATTCTATGTTCTACAGCTGCATATTTTTGTGTCAGTGCATACGCCTATTACTGAGATGGTTGTTAGTTTTTAATGTATTAAATATCTATATCTTATTCGATTTTTTAAGTTAAAAAATTTAAACAAAATCATTGTGAAACAACATCCACTATAAAAACTGGTGAACAAATGCCTTTTATTTTATTTGCTTACTTTATAAATCAATTTAATGATTTTTAGTTAAAATTCTTTTTCAAAAATGTATTTAGAAGTTATTTATGCAATTTTTTCCCCCTATCTATAGAAACCAGTTACGATTAAATTTTGTCAAAACGATACGATAGTGGTGTAATTGATAAAATATGTGAAGATTAAAAATAATATTTGTGGACACTATTTACGAACACAGACTGAGTTCATTGATCTAATCAGAAATAACTATAAGATAAAAAACTTTTTATATACCATGTTTTTAAATTTTCTGTTGAATCATAGCTATAGAACTACATTAGCACTTTATCAATGTGTAGAAAATTTTTTAAGTGATCATGACGTCCATTGTTGTGAGATGTATCATTTAACTTTTTACAATTCTTTAATGTTCACATTCAGTTAAATGTATTTATTTTTAGGTTGAAAGAAAATGAACTCATTTTTTTTTTTTTCTTTTTGGCAACCATTAAATTATAGCTAATATTTTAATGGCTAGTTTAACGCTATTAGGATGTTGTTATTTTCATATATTTTAATGAATTATAAGAAAACTAATCAAAAATTCGAAAATCTGACTTTGAAGTAGTGTGTTGTCACCGGGTTCTGAGCTACTGTGAAAGTTTCAAATGTCTAGCTAATAGGAAAGTTAGTTAAAATTCGTTTGCAAGATTTGTATCGGACAAACAAGCAAGAATAGAAGTTAATAAAAACATGGTAAAATGACAACATTTATCTAATGAGATTATTTTATAGAAAAATGTATTTTTAAAAGTTGCATCTTTACATTTTAAATCTAGCAATACTTTAAAGAATATGTGCTACTGTCATATAAATTGACTAAAAAACGCAATAATTAAAGATATAATCAAAATAGGTGCTAGGTTTTTTTTTAACAAAAAACTACACCAAAATAAATAAAATAATCTGATGTATCACTCACACAACTTTCTTTTACCCTGCATTTCAATAGTATAATGATAGATTCCATATTAAATTGTATTAAGATCAATAGCATTAAGATAATAAAGTTCAATGTACTTTTAAAATAATCTAAAATAGGTTTAGGATCAGTTTTATTTAACAGACCTGGCAGGACATTTTCATATTTAGCCCCATCAACAATGGGCTCTCTGGAACTCTCTTCATATTAGAAACGGTGTACTGTACAGAAAATGGGAATCTGGTGATGGAAGGAGTTTCAAATGGCAGATCTTACTACCTAGATTGAAGATTCCAAACGTTCTAGAGAAGCTGCATAGCAGCCCTACCGGAGACCATTTTGGAGTGAAGAAGACTCTCCAGAAAGTTCGAGAATGCATTTACTGGTGCAAAGCAGGGGAGGACATGAAGAAATGATGCAAATCGTGTGACGCTTGTGCAGCACATAAAGGTTCAAAGAAACGAAACCAGGAAAGATCACATCGGTATAATGTAGGAGCACCATTTGAAAATATTGCACTCAACATCTTAGGTCCTTTGCCACCGAGGCAATAAGTACAGTCGAAAGTCAAAAATCCGCACAGCTCGAGACCAGAAGTTGTGTGGATTTTATGATTTTGTGGATTTCGGGGCCCGTGAAAAATAATTTTCACTTTGAATAATAAATATTATAGTTTTAAAAAATTAAAGAACACGCTTTAATTTACTTTCCTTATTTTAAATAAATGTAATTTTTATTGTTCACGTTTTTTTTTTTTTTTTTTCTGTCGAAAAAATAATGATAATTTTTTTGGCAACAATTAAATTAAGGAATAATATTAAATATTTTAAATAAATGTAATTTTTATTGTTCACATTTTTTTTTTTTTTTTTTTTCTGTCCAAAAAATAATGATAATTTTTTTTGGCAACAATTAAATTAAGGATTAAAATTAAATGGCCAATTTATCAGTAATTAGAAGGTTTTTATTTTAACATTTTAATTAATTAAAAGAAAACTAAAACAAAATTCGAAAATCGGGCTTCGAGGTGCATCAGGAGAGGTCATTACGAACCACCATGCAAATTTTTGTAGCTCAGCCATCAGCCGTTTTCTTAAAAAGCTCTGGAAACCATACACAATGGTTTTTTGTTTGAGATATGAAGGATTTTGTGCAATCACGTTTTGCTCCCAGAGAAGTTACAAACATACATACATACAGGTGAAGCTAATATAAGCGTGTTAAAAACAGAAAATTATTCAAACTAAACTTATACCAGTGAATAATAACACTGAATATTAAATTACTTGGTACATAAGAATGATAATGAACATTAACAAAAATATATAATGAAAACAATAAATAAAAATGAAAAAATATTTGTTAAATTTATATAAAATCTGTTCACATGTAGCTAGTTTTAAACTAAACTTGAACCTGCATGATTTATTTATTTATTTTTTTGTAAATAGTAGTAACACAAATTTATTTTCTATGAATTTTATCGAGTTCTTCCTTACAATTATGCCTTCATCAGAAAGCATTTAAAAAAATTATTTTGTTATTATTTACCTGATTGATATCATCCTATCACAATAATCATTATTTTCTGTTGATGAATTTAATATACTGTCAATAATTTCATTAGCAGCAACTTGGCTCTTGCAGTCTTTCATATTATTATTATTTATCATAAAATGCAAACATAAAATCTGTATTCAAGAATCAAGATCTTTTTCAAAAATTCTGATTAACAGTTTTGTAACTTATTAATAATGAATTTCATTGTTTGTATCTGACAAGCTGTGCGGACTTCGGCAGATTTATGGCTCTCTACTGTATATCCTCTTTGTGATAGTGGCCTGAGGTGTATCCCATTCCCGATCAAGAGGCATGCACAGTTACAGAGGTTCTAGTGCATCAATGGGTGTCAAGGTACGGTACGCCCCTACAGCTTTATGCTGATCAACGCGCCTCTGCAGTATTCAAAGGACTGTAACTTTTCAGCCTATATTGTGAGAGTCTGGCTTTTCTACGAAATTGCTGCATTGCTTACCACTACGCTGAGCAAGAATTTTTATTATTTTGCCTCATGTTTGCAGCAGAATTTACTGTGCCTTACATTACATTATCAGCAGTTAAATTTCTTTGTTTTAAAATTTATCTAAAACATAAGATGTTTTATTTATTATGTAATACATATTAAATACTTTGGCTTCTGCTATATTACATGCCAGATTTTGATATATTTTAATGTAGTTTTTCATTTAAATTATAGGATTGATTATTTTTCATGTAGAATAAAATTTTCTTGACAGTAAACAGAAAATTCTGAAATGTATTTTTCTAATATACAGTGGGTGATTATTAGAAATTGTTTTTATTTTGACATTTTTTTCGATTTTCTAAAAAAAAAAAAAAAATACTAGACGAAATGGCCAGGAACTTCATACATGCAAAGAACATTTTAAAACTCATTGTTTCCGCTATCGATTTAGTCCAGAGTGCAATTACAGGACCCACCACAAATTGAAGAAGAGTGAAAATACTTTGGGTCACCCTGTATCATAAAAAGCTACAGATGGCTTGTAACTTTAATATAGTAAGGCTTATACTATGTACAATAATTGTATGTTTTTGTGCAGCGATTGCACAATTATTCATGCAGGTATAATTTTTTTTTTTTTTTCAAAAGTCAGTATTTTTTTTTTTTTTTTTTTTTAAACAATGTTTTGCTTATAACTAGAACTAATTTGCATAAACTTTTACAAAACTTGCAGAAAAATTGACAAAACATGAGAGAAACTTTACTCTAAAACATAAAATTCACACTTGTAATATTCGTTAGGATAAGAGTATTTTTAGCAAATATTATTTTTCTGCGCTTGCGCAAAAGATAGAAAAGTTTTTATTCCATAGATTGAAAGGCAACTGCATTGAGTAACTTCTCTCAAAAGTTACTCAATATATTTAGCTTTCAAACTATGCAACAAACATTTTTCTATCTTTCGCGAATGTGCAATAAAATTTACTAAAAATGTTCATATGTTAATGAAAGTTACAGGTGTGAATTTTGTGTTTCAGAATAATGCTTCTCTCTCCCCCCCCCCCCCCCCAATTTTTCTGCAAGTTTTGTAAAATGTTATGGAAATTCGTTCTAGTTATAAACAAAAAAAACTTGTCAAAAGATTCTGGTGTGTCACTCACACGACTTTCTCTTGCCCTGAAATTTAATACTATAAATACAGGTTGGAGTTTTAAGGAATAAGATAACGAGTACTGTTATGTAAGTTTATATAGAATTCAAATCTGATATTAATTTCAAAAGTTCATTTAAAATTATTCAGACAATTTTCACCTGCAACATTCCTTGAAACATATCAATCATGATCAAACCTTTCTAGTAACAAACATATTAACTTCATTTACATCGTCTGAAATATTTGTTTTTAGTTTACTCTAAGAGGGACATAGACAAAGATCAGACATTAAAAATTTTATTTTGGTATTCAAGAAACCTCAAAACGTGTAATATACAAAAAAGCAAGCGATGAATATTTAGCTTAAAAAATACACTATTTACCGTATGGCTATGCAGAATTAATTTCAATTTCTGAACAGCCTTCAAAAAACATGGTAAAATATTACAGTAAAGCACTTCCACTAAAAATAAAAATCTAGAGTGACTTCACTTGATTTTCTGAGCATGAAGTAATTAACGATTGTATAATTGAAGTAAGAGAAATCGTTGAATAATCAAAATAGAAAATTAGAATAGGGTGCATGAGTACTTTTCTTCATATAGTATGTTGTTAAATTTATCCCTATTGCCCTTCAAATAATTTGAGCCTATAGATCATAATGATAAATTTTCGTTGTGTCCCTGTAAAAATCTATAAGTACTAGACTCACCAAAATCTATAAGTTCGTGCAGTGGTTACATGCATATAAATTTTTAGATCCATCGGATGAGCCATTTAGATGTTGTCGCATTTTAAACAATTTGAGCCCATAAGTCACAATGCTAAAGTATTTTTCTTTGTGTCCCTGTAAAACAAAACTATAAGATAGAATTAGATTCACTTAAATTTATAGGGTGTCTGCAACTGTGACTTGTAATATGTGTTTGAATTTTCAGTTCATTCAAGTGAAGAGTTTAGACTAGGGATGAAACGGATATCTGGTAACTATCTGCTAACCGGCTGAGTTTTAATTTCACTGCTCGGCATGAAAATTGTCCCCCAACACCATTTTGGCAAATTCCTATGTAAAATGACCTCCCGAATCCGAATAGGACGGCCATTTTGCCCTAACACCCACCGTTTTTTAGGGACGGCCCCCTATTTTTATCACTTTTCGGTCATATTATGGCTATAAATATGATTTTTAGGGGGGGGGGGGTATTTTAACTGTTAAATATCTTCTGAGGGGTTACAGAGTTGGAAAATTCTAAAACATCAACATTTGCGGCAAGGGGAAAATTTAGGGGTGATTTGCCACTGAAATTATGTACAGTCGGTAACAAAAATATCCGAACACTAGCAAAAATTTCTGTATAAAAAAAGTAGAGTTAATACTGGTTTGTTAAATAAATCCTTGTCGAATCAGTCAGTTCTTAGTCAGTCTAAGAATAGGATTCGACAAGGATTTATTTAACAAAACAGTATTAACTCTACTTTTTTTTATATAGGAATTTTTGCTAATGTTTGGATACTTTTGTTACCGACTGTATTACATTTCTTATATTTTTTAAATCTATTATTAATGCTATTTATTAAACATTATAATTTTTTGTTTTTGTTTTTAATTCTTTTTCATTCTCCAAATCAAATTCATGGACATAAAATGACCGAACAGTAATAAAAATTGGGGGGGGGGGGGGGGAGGTAGTGTCCCGAGAAAACGGTGGGTGACTGGTCAAAATGGTAGTCCTATTCGGATTCAGGAGGTCATTTTACATAAAAATCAGCAAGAATGGTATCGGGGGTCGAAAAAAATTTTTTTTCAGCACAGTGTTATCCGACGGGATACCGGATATCAGCACACCGGATACGGATATCGGGCAATTTCAAGCCGGATATCCGATGGTAGGAATTCAAGCTTAACGAAAACTTTGCAACAATATTTTATTAATTAATTTTTTTTTTTTTGATCAGTTGTAGCTTGTAAAGGTTTAAAAAAAAAAAAACTAGTATGTTTTGGCCACCACAAGACTTCTATATTTTCCTTTACAAATTCACTCAATAACAATAAAAAAAAGTTTTTTTTCGTTAACAGTAAAAAAAAAAATCGAAATCTTTGTTTTAAATTATCGCAGATCGATGGTTCAACCATTCGTTTTAAAGGTATTGGCGAGTTCTTTTGAAAGATACCCGTCATGAAAATTTATTCCCCTCGAGGGGGGACTTCCCCCCCCCCCCCCCCGGGGGTGGCGAGGCTCCTACACATACAAAAACTTTTTCCCAGTTGACTATCTCTATTATAAATAATTCTTGTAAATTTCATAATGATTACTGAAAAATAATTCTCTTTATGCCCATTTATACAAAATTTTGTCCTATATCACCCTGTTAAAAATTTAGAAAAAGCGGGATGGCAACGCAACCAGTAAGACAATTGTTACCGAAAGTGGATAGGCACTCATTTAGGTCAAGGTGCAACTACATACCAGCTTGTATGAAATTCTATGCAGTAGTTCCTGAGATACAGTTGCCACAAAATTTTGTCACACACACACACAGACAGACTGACAGACAGACATTTTTTTAAAATGGTCAAATCGTGTTCTACATCTCTCAAAACGTGTCAATTTATCAAAAACCCGAGGTCAAAAATTTTTACGAATCCAATACTTTCTTCTATTGAATATAGAAGAAAATAAAAAGGTTTTGCGAAAGTCGAATTTGCCACTTCAGCAAACAAATAGCTTCAGACCTGAGAAATAGAGAAGCCCTATTTTAATTTTGTACAGACTAAGTTAAGTTTTTTCAGAGTGATCTATTCAATAACATTCTCTATAATTTTCCCCATAACATAAAAAAAGCTGTTCCTTGTTGTTCCTGAACAAATAATATCCATTTTCTGCAGTGCATAATGTGACTCTGTTTTCATGACTTTTGTTTAATATGTTGTTAGATTGTTTAGTAATATTGTTAGTCTTGGAAGTAGCATGGAAGTAACCTGTCTGTTTACTTACAATCCACTTTTCCATACACAAAAAAGTTGTTTTTGTGGCATTGCCTGCGCCATCTACCTATTCGATTAAATGTGTTATCTACCTATTTGATTTGGATTTAAAAAAAAATTCCTCCAATTTATATAAATTTGCACTTTTTTTAATGGAATACCTTGCTAAAGCACCTGAATTTAGAATTCCCCATTGCGTTGTGTAGATATATTCCCAAAAATTAAAATTACTTCAAATAAAAGTACATATTTAAATTTTCAGAAAGTCAGTACTTTTACTTCCAGGTTATTAAAGAAGAAAAAAAATTTAAATAATCTGGTGTGTCACTCACACGACTTTCTCTTACCCTGAAATTTAATACTATAAATACAGGTTGAAGATTAAGAGGTAAGATAACGAGTACTGTCATGTAAACCTCTGTTAAATAATTCAAATGAGGCTTCGTAAGTGTTTTATATGATAATTAGTTCTGTGTAATGGGGGGGCTACAGCCACTCTCAACCCCCTGTTTCATTAATGCACCTACATTAATATAAAATTTAATTCTGTTGATAATGCAGGCGATTTCCATATTAAAGAAGTAGTATAACACTAAATATCCAAAAAAAGTTGAATTTATTCTCAATATTGCATTAAAAAAAAAAAAAAAAAAAAAAAAGTTAAAAATTAAAAGAAATCGATAACTTTATTTTAAATTATCGCAGATCGGTGGTTCAACCATTCGTTTTAAAGGTATTGGCGAGCTCTTTTGAAAGGTACCCGTCATGAAAATTTATTCCCCACTAGGGAGACTTCCCCCCCCAGGGGGGGGGGAGGCGAGGCTCCTACATACACAAAAAAAATTTCCCAGTTCACTATCTCTATTACAAAATATATTTATATTCGTTTAATGCAGTCTATAGATGTTAAACTCTACTTACCTGCCATTTCCCCCATAGACGTAATGTATTTGAATACTTTTGAGTGTCCCTGTACACGATCCATTTGCTTCATCTCAACGAAAAGCTTACTGTAGCATCCCTATAGGATACACATTCGGAGTACCGAGTTTGGAATGTCTGCTACTATTTGTTCTTGAGATACGCTGATAACAGGCACACAGACCATTCGCTAAAAACGTGGTTTTCGTATTCAGGTGGTCTCAAAACATGTAAATATAACAAAAACTCACTTTCGAAAATTTGACCCAAAAGCAATACTTTCTCTACCTTATGAGTAAGAGAAAGTAAAAAAATTCAATTGTTTAAAGTTTTTGATTTTGTATATTAAAAAGACTTAACTTACTTTTAATTAAAGAATTTTAATAAATAATGTAAAATTTTCTTTTCTATCTGTACAGAATATAAAATAAGTAAAAGGTATACAGAGAAAAATTATAAATTCGTTTTGAATCATTACTTTCTTCTATATTAAATAGAAGGAAGTATTGGATTCGTAAAAAGTTTCAACTTTCAGTTTTTCGTGGATTTTCGCATTTTGAGAGAACTAGAACATAATTTGTCCATTTTTAGAAAATGTCTGTCTGAGAAAAATTTTGTGTGACAGCTCTAGTTGAAGAGTTAATGCACAAAATTCTATATAAATTTGTACATAGTTGCACCTTAATTAAAAAAAAAAAAGAAGAGAGAAGTGCCCATCAACTTTTGTTGCAAATCAGTCAATAGGTGGCGCTGCTACTGTGATTTCTCCCATTTAAAGGAAGGCTGTATCTCAACTTCTACTGTGTATAATTAAAAAATTATAATAATAATAGTATGACACAAGGCTGTTATGAAATATGTTTATTTAATTTCTGTGCATATTGGCCAATAGGTAATGCTGCTATGCTGAAATTTTCCCGTGAATGGGGAAGTTATATCTCAAATTCTTTTGTGTATAATTGCATAAAATTTGATATGTGAGATGGTCATTTTTATAAAACATCACAATGATTCAATTTTGGTGCATATTGATCGATAAATGGCAATACTATGCTGCAATTTACTTTGTGAATAGGGAGGCTAAATCATATGTAATTACACTTAACAAGATAAATTATGTGAGAACGAAAGCTGGCTTAATTTTGGAGCATATCGACCAACAGGGGACGCAGCTGTTCCTCACCTTCTATGATTCTCCACAGGGCTACATCTCAAAATCTTTTAATTAAAATCACACTATACTCTATATCTAAAATCTTTATTGTGAGAAGCTATGATTAAAGTTTCATCTGTGCATGTTAAACAGCATGTAGCGTTGTTATATAGAGTGATATAGAAGGAAGTTTTGTGATGGTCATAAAATAATAGCCTGAAACTTTTAGTTTTTTCTTTCTTTCTTTCTTTATTTTTTTTTTATAAATGTCCCAAAAGAAATTATTGGATTCATAAAAATTTTCAACTTTTGGTTTTCGATGGATTTACACATTTTAAGACGTCCAGAATCTGGTTTGATCAATTTTTAAAAATGTCTGTCTGTGTGTCAAAAATTCTGTTCAACTGTACCTATAGAACTACTGCGTAGAATTACATATAAATTTTTATGTAGTTGCACCATGATATAAATCAGTGCCTATCAACTTTTGGTGCAAATGGCTCAACAAGTTGTGTTGTCGTACTGCGATTTCTGTAACTTAAAGGAAGGCTATATCTCAAGAACTACTGTACAGAATTTCATATAAATATAATGCACCATTAGTACCTATCAACTTTTGATGCCAATCATTCAATAGGTGGTGCTGTTATACAGTGCTTTCTGCAATTTTAGGGAAGGCTATATCTTAGGTTCTATTGCATATAATTACACATAACTTTATGTTAGAAGGGCATTATGGGAAATTATGCTGATTTAGTTTGGTTGCATGTTGGCCGATAGGTGGCGTAAATTTTCCCCCAAAATTTAAAGGTTATATCTTAGATTCTATTGTGTATAATTGCACAAAACTTCGGATGTGAGAGAGCCAGCTATTATGGAACACTATTGGTTTTTTTTTTTTGGTGTATATCGGCCAACGGGTGGCAATACTGCACTGCAATTTACCCCATGAATAGGCTAAAATAGACGTACCAAATTTCAGCTCATTTAAACTAAGCATTTAGACGCTGTTGTGTTCACTCACATACATACACACATACATCATGATAAAAATAGTAAATATGAATTCTGGGCACCTCAAAACGTGTAGAAACACCAAAATCTCAAACTCGGATTTTTGACATGATTACAATACTTCCGTTACTATAGTTTTCGGAAAGTAAAATGAATGTTATGGGTCAAATATTGGCAGCCCTGTATATCTTCTGAAGTTTATGTACACACCGTATGGTAGACATAAATATAATCCTGTGTTAATAGCACACGGCACAACCTGAAATACATGTCCGTATGTGCTTGTCTTTCTGTCTCCGTTTGTACATATCATATCATTCTTTTTCGGTTACCTTGTGTTAGAAATGCTACAGCCTTGGTGTGAAGTCTTACTTTAATAACGAACACGTCGTCTTTCTCTGTAAAAATTATGCGTTGAACGTACTTCTTTCATACACTCGCTGAGAAGTTTCTTTTGGACGAATCCTATACTAAAGGACCCTTCAAACACTGGCAACTTAGAAAGCTGCAAGTCGGCTCTATTGATATATCTTTAATGTGGTTTAGGAGATAGACGCTCGCTGCAATCGAAGCTCTCAAACCTCCTAGTGCGATAATTGCATGAGAAGGGGGTCTCTTTTGTAAAAGAGCAATAAAACGTAATGTCCTGCATTGTAAATGTGTGCAAAATTTCAAGTGTCACTTTCGGACAATAGATAAATTATGAGTTTTGAAGCTCTGTATGTTGCCAGTGTCTGAAGGGTGTCAGCAACCCCAACCAATCAGGCATAGACTGGATCTTTGCGTGCAATTTGAAAACGAATTATTCCTAACTCTTTCTGTAAACAACAGGTGGCAGCACTAACAAAAATGTCATAGAGGAGAGACCGCTAACGATTGCTATATGTTTTCTCTGTTTGAATAAGTTAGATGGGTATGTTGTATGTATGCAAATGCATGATATGCTTATAAGCAAATGCATGACTAAGCCTCGTTTAGGACGAAATGCAGGTTTGAGAGATGTATACTGTAGTTGTACAAAAACGATCGGAACTTGAAGTAAATGTAAATGTTTATTTTAAGTTGAGCTACAATCATAATTATGACTACTCACAAAAAGTACGTATAAATTATGTATTATAAAAACTATACACTATTCACAACTATATGTGCACAAAAAAAAATGTTCATAAGTTTTTTCAATGTGAGCTCGAGTCGAACAAGAACTATTTTTAAATCATTGGTTTCATGTCAAAAGGCTTCTTTCAAAATTCTTGTATGACAAACGGGACTCATACTGGACGAGTTTTCTTTTTTTTTTTTCATGGTTTTAGAGGTTTTTGTTTCTGTTTGTCAGAAACGAATATCCCAGATATATCCTTCCTAACTCCAATCTCTGATGGATTTTAAAGGTTTCGCTTTACTCTAAAATAGAATAGAGTAGTGCGAGTACGCCATTGAACTTTATCGAATATAGTTCTATATAACAGCCAAAGGCCAGAGCCAGTCAAAAATTCAATCAAAATAATCTCTAATAATAAAAAGAACAACAGATACTAAAAGTATCCGAACCATCGCAAAAAGAAAATAACAGCAGCGCCACCTTCGGCCGATCTATAACCAAATTAAATCGTCATAGTTTTTCAAAATATACATCTCATGTTGGGTGAATTTATGTTCCATAGAGGCTTAAGATATACCATATACCCTTCCCGTTAATAGAGACCTTATATTAGGGTCTTATTATTCCTAATATAGGGTCTTTACCCGTTATTTGAGGAAACTGCCACCTATCGGCCCATATAGGCACCCAAATTGAATCAGCTTAGTTTTTCAAAGTGGTCATTTAAGAGAAGATATCACCCGTTATAAAGTATTGTAGATTTACGCTCATTGTCTTTTGAGGTACAAAATTTTGGCAACATCCACATGAGACAGGCACAGGGGTGGACTGGCCCACCCGGCTATCCGGCGATCGCAGGGTGGACAAACTGCCAAAAATGGGCCAAATGATTTTTTTTTCCTTTTCATTATCATCATAAAATTTTAGTTGATAAGCAAAACTTAGTGTCAATATGTACTTAGCATTCATAAATTAATGTTAGAATTTTAAAAATCAAAATATATGGTACACCGACTGACCCAGAAAAAAAAAAAAAGGGTCAAAATATTATTTTATGGCCCGCAATTTATTTCTGTTTCATTCAGGGGTATATGACTAAATGTCATGGACTCTAGTGGGCAGATCCATCACTCTTTTTGACCTCTCTTCTTAAGGGAAAGGGCAAATGCTCTCTTTCCCATATTAAAAACTGAAGAGAAATTAACTCCTATCTCGGAGCCAAATTTTCACTTTCCGAGCATATGCCTACTATCAACGAAAGCATTGAAATCATGAAATATTCCACTATGAGATTTTAGTGTATCTATACTTTTGGAGGTGTCCTGAATTCATTTTTGCTGTTTTATTAAAGTCATATATATATACACACTCTCAGAAATAATATTCTCAATTTTGACGAATCAGACACCCTCAGGCTTAATTTCATTGTTTTTGACAACCATTTCGTCAAGCGATCACGTGATTTTTGAGGAAACGTGAACTCTCAAATATTTGACGAAACTGTTTACTCCCAATAGCACGTGCTAGCATTCCTTACCACCATATTGTTTTTTTTTTTTTTCCGTGTTGTTTCGAAGTTATGTTACAAAGACTTTTATATGTTTGCTCTGTTTTATTTATATTTTCATCAAACAGAAACAGGATTTAATCGTCCAAAGCAACGAACTTACAGGTAATTTTATAATTCTATAATTTGTATTTTTTTCTGTATAACGAAACTAGGATGAAAAAAACGTTTCTTTACTTTTGACGAAATTCGTATGTTCAAACAAGTGACGAAAGTCATTTTCTCAATTTGACGAAATATTCGCTCGGAGTATTTCCCTGGAAACGGTTTCGTCAAAATTGAAGAAAATTTCGTGAAATCTGAGTATCCATTTTTGAGAGTGTATGTGTGTGTGTGTGTGTGTTTGTACGTCTGTATGTGTGTTTGTACGTGCTAAGCGGGCGTGATAACGTCTAAACGCTTCTTTTAATTCAGAACAACGTTGATAGGTATGTTTATGTTCCCATCGTACGAGCTGTATAGATTTTGATGAGTGTAGGACTCATGGTATGAAGAAATTCTTTATCACTAGGATGGCCCATGGACTCAAAATATTTAAAGTGTCGACCTCTTAACACTTTATTCGACTGAATCATGAGTTAATAGGTTAGTTATTGCTCCTCGTCGTATGAGCTGTATAGATTTTAATAAGTGTTGGGCTTAAAGTTTTTTTTTTTTTTTTTTTCCCCCTTACAGAAATACAAAGAAAGACTATCATTTTGGCCTTTGGACTCAAAATATTTTAAGTGTGACAGCATCTTAACACCTTATCCGATTGAGCTAAAAAAATTGCAGACATATTATAGATCACCGCCCTATGACCAGTGTAGATTTTGATAAGTGTTAGACTTACATTTCTTTACAGAGACAAAGGAAAAAGCTTTATTATGCCGGACTTTGTTATTCGATTGTCATCAATAATTTTGAGAAATGATATTTGATGTACATAATAGACGATTAATCGCCTATTATGTTTCGCAAATATCACTTCTTGAAATTATGGGTGACTGTTGAATAAAACAAGAAAGAAAAATCATGCAGTACGCATTGATTAGTAACACTTTCCAATTGTATGTAACTGTTGTATCGAATAACTTTTAATATTCTTTGCCTACATTATCACGCAACAGACAGAAGAACTGAAAAATATACAGATAGACTAATTGATTTTAAAATTACTCTTAGGCATTTTGGAAAGTATTAAAAAGGCTTAACGCAATTCTGCCATAAAACGTAATGCATTGGCTTTTTTTTTTTTTTGCCCCTGTAAACAAACTAGTTGTAGGACCTATTAATGTCATTTTAAATGGGGAACATTCTATAGGGAAAATATTTATAAAAATAACATTCATAGAACACAATGCTTTCGAATGCTTTTGGGTGCCCCTGTACACAAACTAGAAGAGATATTCACTCCATTTTCAATATGGAACATCCGATAGTGAACTTCAATAAAATATATCAGTTTCCACAGTTTCGAGAAATTCCATAAATATTTACGGGAGTTAGAGCGCGGGCAGACAGACAGATGGACAGATACACAAACTGAAATCATATTGACACTTAAAAATGTTAGAAAGTGTTTAAAACGCTTAATCTAAACGAAAGTACAATTCTAGCAATTTTTTATTAATAGCTCTTGATATAAATGGATATTTTTGTGTCAACCTGTAAATCTAATGCTAATCATGCTATATTCTATGCAAAGCATTTTTTTGTGCATATAAATATTTAACATATTTCAATTGCCTAAAACTTCGTGGAAAGTAAAGGTATTAAAATTTGATTTATAGAAATATCTCTCATAGAACGCAATGCTTTGGAATACTTTTGAGTGTCCCTGTACATAAATCGGTGGTGGTAATTCCTCCTCCATTTTATACAGGAAACATCCAATAGTGAATTTGAATAACATATTTCGATTTCATTAAGATATGTGTACAGTAAAGGTATGAAAATATTGTTTATAGAAATACCTCTCATAGAACATAATGCTTTGAAATACTTTCGGGTGTCCCTGTACACAAACCAGTAGAAGTATAGACTCCATTTTCAATAGGGAACGTCCGATAGTGAACTTGAATAACATATATCAGTTTCAAGAAATTCCATAAACATTTACGGGAGTTAGAGTGCGGACAGACAGACAAACCGAAGTCATTAACACTTTTCAACCTTGTTGGAAAGTGTTAAAAAGTCTCAAAGTCTGGCAACACTGCTGTGGGCTTAAAATTAAACTATTTCAAGTGCGTAGTGTAAAATTCTACATTCGATTAAGACAAAAAAAAAAAAAGAAGTAGACATGCTACAGATCATCGTTGCAAAAACTATATAAACTTAACTTTTATAAGTAAAGGATGTGAAACTTTATTTATTTATTTTTTTACTTTCTCTTACAAGTAGGGTTGAGAAAGTATTGTTTTAGTGTCAAATTTTCGAACGTGAGTTTTTGTTATACTTACATGTTCTGAGGTCCCCTGAATACGAAAATCATGTTTTTAGCGAATGGTCTGTGTGTCTGACTGTTACCAGCATATCTCAAGAACAAATAATAGCAGAAATTCTAAACTCGGTATTCTAAATGTGTATCCTATAGAGAGGCTACACTCAGCTTTTCGTTGAGATGAAGCCAATGGTTCGTGTACAGGGACACTCAAAAGTATTCAAATACATTACGTCTATGGGGGAAATTGCAGGTAAGTAGAGTTTAACATCTATAGACTGCACTAAACCCAATGAAACGAATATATATTTTTTGTAAAAGAGATAGTCAACTGGGAAAAAAAATGTATATGTAGGAGCCCCGCCTCCCCCCTGAGGGGGGAAGTCCCCCCTCGAGGAAAGTAAATTTTCATGATGGGTATCTTTCAAAAGAGCTCGCCAATACCTTTAAAACGAATGGTTGAACCATCGATCTGCGATAGCGTAATTTGAATTGTTTAACATAGGTTTACATAACAGTACTCCTTATCTTACCTCTTAATCTCCAACCTGTATTTATTGTATTAAATTTCAGGGTAAGAGAAAGTCGTGTGAGTGACACACCAGATTATTAATCAAAGGAATACGAAATAGAATTCTTATACTTTGCGATCTAGGAATTTAAATTAATTGAATTTCATTTTAATAATGTTAGATCAAACTGCTATAGACTACACTGCTTTGCTAATGCATGATTATTATGAAAAATAATGAAGTTCTTTTACAGAGAAGTATGAATTTACAAATTTCGCATCTTATCGGGGCTCATTATAGGAAATTTGTTCAATTATTTAAAAGAAACTAAAACTGATACATGTTTTATAATTTTGCTGTAGAAGGGTCGTTATTGAAATTTTCATGCTTAAAATTTATGCTTTTTTACAGGGCGACACAAAAGAATTCGGAAACCGTTCATTCTAAAATTATTCCAAATACTCTATTGTAGTTTTAAATTTTTGAATTATTAAATGATTTAAATTTGGTTAAATATATTATAATTACTAAACGTTCGGAAAGTCAATTGAAGCCTTTCTAGATTTATTTCACATTTTAAAACATTCGAAGATAGTGAGTAATGCATAAACTAAGCTTCATCTGCATGAGCTCTAGGAAACAATATGTATTTGTAATTATAGAACTTCACTATTCAGAAATGCTGCACACTTCAGTCATTTGTAAAAACTATTTTATTTTATTAAACACGATTTATATTTATAAAAAAAGGAAAAAAAATGTTTATTTTCTTTTATATTTGTATTTTCTTTTTTAATTATAATTTCTTAATCATAATCCTAAGATTATGATTTGGAAGATTGAAAGTATAGTTTGTAATATAATATAAAGTGTGTCAGAGATCACTTGTCACTCTTCAAAATTCCAATCATCCTTCCAAAACTCATTAAAATGAAATGACACTAAAAACAAAACGTACATTACATTTTAACATGATTACAGTTTTTGTTGCTATATTATGCAAACAAAAGAAAGTATTCTGGTATTTTATTTTAGAAATTTATCATTATTGACAAAGCAACTTAAACTCGTTGTCGTTCAGTATTATCAAATGCAGCAAGATTAAAAAATAAATAATTAAAAATAAATGTACCATTAAAAGTACTTCAGTGCTGAAACCGTAAATATTGTTTGTATAATGTAAAACGCGTAAAATTTTAATTTAAAAAAAGGAAAAAGCGAATTTTTGTCATTGAGTTCTATTTGTACAACAAAGTAATCTTGACACTGGAAACTTGCCCAGAACTTGTAATATTGAGAATACATATTTTGTTTTCTCATAAGTTAAGAGATATTAATGATAATAATAATAATAATAAACATTAATGTTATAGTGTGTGTAATGTGAATAGTGTGACTATTCTGGATGTTGAGATATAGCTTTCCCGTTATCGAGGAAATTTCTAGTACATCTGTTGGCCTATAAGCATTCAACTTGAATGAGCATAATGGCCTTCTCACATATCAAGTTTTGTTTGAATATACGCTATAGAGCCCGAGATATGGCCATCCCTGAAATTGCGGAAATCGCTGTGTAGCAGCTCCACCTGTTGTGCGGTTTACTCCAAAAAATGATGGGCACTAATTTATGTCAAGGTGCATCTACATGTAATTTTTTCTGCAATTCTGTGCAGTAGTTCCTGAGATATAGCCTACCCTTAAATTGCGGAAATCGCTGTACAGCAGCGCCATCTGTTGTCCGATAAGCATTTAAATTGAATCAGCATAATGTCACATAATGTCCATCTCACGTATCAAGTTTTGTTTGATTATACGCAATAGAACCTGAGATATAGCCTCTCCTTAAATTGCGGGAATCGCTGTATAGCATCGCCACCTGTTGAGCGGTTGACACCAAAAGTTGACAGGCTCTAATTTAGGTCAAGATGCATCTACATATAAATTTATGTACAATTCTGAGCAGTAGTTCTGCAGATATAATTGCAACGAAATTTTTGTCACAGACAGAGAAACATTTTCAAAAAATGGTCAAATCTTGTTCTAGACCTCTCAAAACGTGGAAAACCGGAAGTTGAAAATTTTTACAAATCCAATACTTTCTTGTATTGAACATAGAAGAAAGTAAATAAGAAATGAAGTTGGTTCCAGTTTTAATATATAGTACTCCCCTTAAGCAAAATCTAACTACACTGTTATACAGTAGACGTTATTAGAAATCATCTGCCCAGTGGAGTGTTAATGAAAGACTCCTTTCGACTGAACAGAGCCCTTCTCTCTGCCCCACGCCTATTATTTTGACTTCAGATATCGAAATATTTGATATCAAAGATATTCACCGTCTTAGCAATACTTATGGGTCAGTCGGATGATGAAGGTAATACAACTTTTGATAATAAATCTACACAACCCGCTGTTTCGAAAATTCTGAGCGGGGCAAAATTTCATTGAGGGGTGTCTGCGGAGTCCTTCATCTAATGGGGGCTTTAAACCAGGAACTGGCCAATCCGCGGCCCGCGAGAGAATTCAGGAAATTTCTAATTTGATATTTTTAGTTGAAACATCTAAAATTAATAATTTTTTTTGGTCATTTTTAATGAAAATACCGATTAAGGTAGCTTAAGGAACAAATATCGCGCTCACTGATGTTCATAAAATATTATCAGATCAATAACTGATTCATATTATCATACTTTTGAATGTATAATCAATAGTTTTTGACTGTTTTGTAGTTATTTTATGAATAAAAACATATTTGATTATATATATATATTGTTTTAAATCCTCACGAGCCCACCGGAAAAAGAATGACTCTATGTGTGGTTCGCGCATTTAGGCAATGCGTGTCCGTCTGTGTCAAATAAATTTCCAGTGCGGCCCGCCAAGAGTTTTGGGTTGGACGAGCCTGCTTTAAACAGTAACCAACAGTGAATCGTTCCTCTTTTGAGCGACCCTCTAAACCAACTGAAAATGCTACATACTTCATTTTTAATCGGACAGGAATAAGGATAGATCTCCATAGGCGACCTCCATTGCGTACTTTTCCGAGCGTGTTTGCGGAAGTTATGACTCGGAATGACAAACAATGAGTTTTTTTTTTTTTTTTTTTTTTTTTTTTTTTCAGAAGTCGAGTTCTAGCTAGATCGTGAGCGATCCAGTGTACGAAACGTGAAAATCCACCTTCGAGGACGCCATCAAGGATTGCTCAGTAAAAGATATATCGTAGATGACATAGGCTTGCGATGGGATATTTTTAACAGAACTCATTTTTTGAATACTATTAGATTCCGTCGGCAGAACAATCTGCCCCCTCGGGTGACTCTGCATAATAGCCAGGGACCGATTTGCTCACTTGGAAGCCCAAGGCACTCATGTTCAATGGGCCCCTTTTCCTCGCACTTTAATATTTCAACAAACAAAACGAATCGCATATTTTTGATTCACACATCTAGAAATTATCTTCACTTTTCATTTTATTGGTAAGTGTAAGGCTTGAATAGATCCGATGCTTGTTTATCGGATCAACGTACATAGCGACCATGTACAGTTTGGAATGCAATATTGGTAGTATGCAGTTGTATTTGCGTTTAGCGAAAATTTTGCAATTTTTTTCAATGAGCTGTTAGTTTCATTGACAGATCATATCGTCGATTAATAAAACAGCGCAGTAATACCTCCATCCATTGACGAAAAAAACAAAAAACAACGATCATTATAGCAAAATTTGGAAATTTTTCATTTTAACTATATTTTTAAATGTAAGATGGAATTTCTTGGAGGCCCCCTCAGTGTGAGGGCCCAGGGCACATGCCCTGAATGCACTGCCTTAAATCTGGCACTGATAATAGCTGCAATAACTCCGTCTGATGTTTTTTGAATTAATAAGCGGGACCTTCGCTCTGACAGACGCTGCTCACTTTTTGTCGAAGTTATTCATCTTGGCATACTCGGTGAAGGATGTGTTTGGAAAATTTCAAAAGTTACAAATGCGGTGGAGAAAAAAAATCTTACCTAGGGCGCTAGGACGCTTAAAATACCTCTGATTAAAAAAAAAAAAAGAAGAAGAGAAAAGAAAAGATACAACTGAGACATGCCCTCCCTCGCCCAATTCACGAGGACCTCGATAACCTTTCGTCGACACCGACCTATTCTGGTCAATTTAAAGTCTTCCAATGACGATAAGTGGATTTAAAAAAAAAACGCAGGATCTTGAAAACTTTTCGTCCCAATCAGAAAAAGAAATAAAGAAAAGGAGCGCGCTGATCGTGAAATTGCTGCGCCTCGGGAAGAACAAATTCCGAAAAGAGAGAGGTGATGACGTCAGAGAAAATTTTCCTCTGACATTTGCATTCTGCAAAATTGATTTTCTCTCCTTTTGTGCACTAGTGGAAATGCGGAGCGGGACGTTGACCTGACATCACACCCGGGCAGTGGTTAACCCGATTTTACCCAGTCCCGACTCCTGTTTCGATTTTATGATTTTTGCTGCATATCCAGTATCGTTTATTTTAACCTGGCAATGGAATTTTTTTTCTAAACCGAGTCACTGCCCACCTGTGAGTTAAAATATAAGAAAAGAGAAATCAGGAAAAAGTCCCTGGAAAAAATGTGCCTTGAAAAGAACGTCCCTTTTGAAAAAACATCCCCGGAAATACGTGACGAAATTTTCGAAATTCCACCCTTATATCTTGTAGGTCAAATTACTAACGAGGTTTATTTATTATTTAAAATTATTTTTTAAAAAAAATTACAATCTGGAACCCCCCCTTCCCATCCCCCCCCCCCCCAAAAAAAAAAAAAAAAAAAAAAAAAAAAAGCCTCTGCAAAAAATTCACTTACACCTTTTTTATTTGTAATAACTTCAAAACTAATAACTGAAACAAATGAAACTGACCTGCATAATACCAAAGAAACAAAGGAACAAAATGATACCTGTGTACATTTTTGATTTAGCAATTCGCTTCATTACACTCTACGAAGTATTTAATAAAAATCGACATAAAACTTCCTTTTTAAAAGTAATATGATAAACATATACTTTTCATTCTATTAAGATTTATTATGTGAAATAAACAAGTCATATTTGAGTATATGAAATAAAACTATTTATTTGTTAAACAATTACTTAATAAAAATATGTATTCCCTGCATTGAGTGGTTCCACCTTTATATGGAATGACTGCATTAATGCGCAATGGCATAATATTATACAGGGTTTTAATATAAATCTCAAAAAATTCACAAATATTTTTTTCTAGTTCTTGCATAGAGATGTAGGCTGCAAATTTCGAATCCCTCTCCCTTTTTTAAGACTAAACATTTTGGAGCGTAATAGACATTTTAGGACTATTTCCAGATCTGGTGAAGAAGAAATTCTACGATATTCTTTGTGGGGTTTAACTTAAACTGAAAAAAGTTATGATTACTTAGAGAATTAAAGGTGCTCATGAGAATGGATAAGTAATTCTAATAGTTTGAATCAAATAAACATACCACAGACGCCCTGTGGCAAGATGCATTATCATCTTGAAATGCTGTTTGCAGAAAAGTCTGAGATACCTCCAAAATAAATCATGTCAGGTGCCACTTTTATAATGGCCATGTTTTATTTCGAGTTAATCGAAAAATGCATGAAAAGTTAGCATGAAAATTTCCCGACTCCTTGGAAAGTTATGCACTCCCGTACCATAATGTACGGAGAATGTGTCACTGTTTTAAGAGTGCAATTTTCATTAAGTCGGTCACATTTTCATCGTCTTACTAGCTTTTCCTTTCTGCTCGAAATAAATTAAACTTGACTCATCAGAGAATCTATTTTTTTTCTAATTCCTATACTTTTTACTATTGAATTTTTAAATTAATTTAGGGCTAAATTTCTAATTTTCGTCTACGTAATAATTTTGCACATTCGAAAATATCTTAAAAGAAAAATGTTTATTATTATTATTTATTTTGAAAAAATGTTCTACAACTTCAATTTTTAATTCTCTCCTGCCTAGAGATTAAAATAACGAAGGATAAAATGCACTCGATGTCTGTAGAAGTGTTAAATGAAGAATTTATTATTATTATTATTTATTTATTTATTTATTTTATTTATTTATTAGCCATAATTAGAAATATGAAATGTATCAGAAATGTTAATTCTGTAATGTTAAAAAATTATCATTGCGAAATTAGAAGATACTGTCATTTATAAATAAGTTTGAACTTGACTCTAAATACTTTTTTATGCCAGAATATATCCAAAGTATTTTTAAATACGTTTTTAATATATATATATATATATATATATATATATTATTCATTATTCACAAAAAAGTGACATTATAATTCATTACTCATTTAAAAAAAAAAAGAAAGAAAAAGAAAGAAAAAATGTAAAAAAAAATTATAAACAACATAAGAAATTACCAGTAAGAAATTTATTTTTCTGAAAAAAAAAAAAAAAAAAAAAAAAAAAAACTTCTGCAGACGACTAATTACATTTCTAAATTCATGTTTTCATTGAAAATATCTAAGATAACGCTTTTTATTCATTTACAAACAATAAATTTCTTTGTTACCAATAGCAACATTGACTTTCATTTTATTTATTTATTTATTTTTTACACCAATGATAAGATTTTAATTTCAGTGCGGTAAATGACGTCATTTGCAGAAAAAAAAACGTAATAAGAGAAATTTTTTGTAAGTTGGCAAATAGAGTACCTTTAACAACGCGAGATTTTTAATTGATAACTTCGTTGATTAAGGCGATAACAGTTTCTAACCAAGAAAAATGTCTTCCTTAGCATTCGGCAAACATTGACACCTCTTATGATGCTGAGTTAGAGCACGGACAGGCAGACAGATGGGCAGACGAACAGACAGATACACAAACTGAAATCACATTCACACTTAAAAGAGTTGGAAAGTGTTAAAAACGCTTAATGTACACGAAAGTGCAATTCTAGCAAATTTTTATTAATAGCTCTTAATGTAACTGAATATTTTTGTGTGGGTCTGCAAACCTAATACTAATCATACTACGTTCTATAGAAAGCAGTCTTTTGTGCATATGAATAACATATTTCAATTTCATTAAGCTTTATGGAAAGTTAAAAAATGACAATAAAAATGTAAAAGCCACCAAGGGGCACCTATGCTAAAATTATTCCAAAGAAATTTTAAAAAATGAATATAGTTAGTGATGTTCACAGTTACTTTATGTGGAAGAATAGATTAAAATAAGTTCCGGTGAACTAAATTAAATTCTGTTTTGTGCAGAATTTCATATTTAATACTTAGAAAACAAAAATAAGCTTAGGTTTTTTACTTTCTCTTACCCATAGGGTCGAGAAAGTATTGTTTTAGGGTCAAATTTTCGAACGTGACTTTTTGTTATATTGACATGTTCTGAGGTCCCCTCAATACGAAAATCATGTTTTTAGCAAATGGTCTGTGTGTTTGGCTGTGTGTCTGTTATCAGCATCTCCCAAAAACAAATAGTAGCAGAAATTCAAAACTCGGTATTCTAAATGGGTATCCTATAGGGATGCTACACTAAGCTTTTCGTTGAGATGAAGCCAATGGTTCGTGTACAGGGACACTCAAAAGTATTCAAATACATTACGTCTATGGGGGAAATTGCAGTTAAGTAGAGTTTAACATCTACAAACTGCACTAAACCAAATGAAACAAATATATATTTTGTGTAATAGAGATAGTCAACTGGGAAAAAAAAAATTGTATATGTAGGAGCTTCGCCTCCCCCCCTGGGGGGAAGTCCCCCCTCGAGGGGAGTCAATTTTCGTGATGGGTATCTTTCAAAAGAGCTCGCCAATACTTTTAAAACGAATGGTTGAACCATCGATCTGCGATAATTTAAAATAAAGTTATCGATTTTTCTCATTTTTAACCAAAAAAAATTTATATATATATATATATATATATATATATATATATATATATATATATATATATAGTGTTTTTGTTAGTGTTAGTTACTTCTCTAATATGGAAACCGTGTGCATTATCATGGAAGATAATTTTTTTAAATAATAATTTTAATAAATTATTTTTACTGAGTGATTTGTATCGGAAAATATAGAAGAAAGTCGTGTGGTGGCCCCAACACACTAGTTATTTGTTGTTAGTCGATGTGCTTTACTAATAACATTTTACCATTTCTAGGAAAGCCGTTCGGGAATTGAAATAAATTCCTCATAGGGATATGGTAGATAATGTATGTTTTAAGCTAAATATTCATCGCTTTTTTTTTGTACATTAATGTAACGGGGGGTTGAGGGGGGCAATAGTCCCTCTCACACAGAACTCATTATCATATAAAACTCTTCCGAAGCCTAATTTGAATTGTTTAACATAGGTTTACATAACAGTACTCGTTATCTTACCTCTTAATCTCCAACCTGTATTTATAGTATTAAATTTCAGGGTAAGAGAAAGTCGTGTGAGTGACACACCAGATTATTTTACTTGTGTCAGTTGATTTTCTTTATTTTTTCACACTCGTTACTTTTCTTTTTTATAACGGTTCCTTTATAACGTTTCTGATGTCGCTTTTACAATACGAATACAGTAATAGTAGGGGTAGTGCCTGATTAACGCTAGGGCCGACTGGGCCTTCATCCAGGTGATCGGGGTCTGAAATTTCGCTAGACTTTTAAAAAATCTTGCTTGACTCAACTCGACTTTCCGAGCATTAAGTAATGAAAGGCTGTTTAAATATATTAAAGTAAGAAAAGTCGTTCAATAAACAAAACAGAAAATTATAATTGAGTGTTTGAAAAATTTTCCCGAAATAGTATGTCGTTTAACGCAGGGGTGGCCAACCCGCGGCCCGCGAGGTGACTAACGATAATTTAAAGTTTGACAACTTTGGTTAACAGATTAAAAATTAGTAAATTCGTTCTGACTTTTCGAATAGAAAATACCTCTCAACGATCCTGGTAGCTAAAGAACTGTTGTGATGAAATATTATTAGATCCATTATTCATTCCTTTTATTATAGTTTTAATGTACAGTCATAATTTTTTTCACGATTCTATTGTTAATTCATGAATGAAAATAATTTAAATTAATGTACTCTGCTCCGAATTTTCACCCTGCCCTTCCCCGAAAAAAGTATACACATGCATGAATCATATAGTCACAAACATATATGCACATATACGTATGTACAGTCATAAAATAATAAAAGGAAAAAAGAAAAATAAATAAAAAGTATCGCCTTCCCTGACTAATTTCACTATAAATTATAGTAGAAACATGCGGCTGATGCCTATCGATTGATAATAACATCTGGTGTTTAATGCAATAGTTAAATTTTGTTTAGGGTGTCATCTACATATCAAAAATTGCACAAACTTAATTTTATTTTCGAATAGTAGTACCCATTTTTGACTCCATATTCGAATTTCTGAGGTCAAGGCAGTTCGGAAAAGTTATAGTTTATATTTTTTATATATCAAGTCTTCATAGAGTTACAAGCAAAAATGTGTTAAAGGTAAATAAAATAATAACCCTACATTTAAAAAAAAAAAAAAAAAAAAAAAAAAAAAAAATGATGTCACACAGAAAAGTATTATAACCATTCAGATAATAACCGGGAAAAAAGTATAACAATTTTAACTATAAAATAAAGCAAAATAATGCTAATTAAGAAACGGTGTGTACGTCTAAACTTACTTGAATGCGTATGTAAAGTAATATTATGACACAAATGATAAGTGATAGCCCTCTAAGGACAATAAAAATTCAAATACCACTATAATTCGAAAAATAATGATAGGAATGAACTGTAAATTTGGAAACCGCATATTTTTGATGATGCCCATTCTATTCGTGTAAAAATTAATGTGGGTCATAACCTCATAATTTTTTTAAATATGAATTTTTTAATAATTTTCATAATTCAAAAAATGTTTTTAATCAAAAATATGCATGGAATATATTTGGGTTATTTCATTCTAACGTGTAAAAAAATTAAATTTGAATATATTAATTTTTTTGGGACGATATGAATTAGTGTTTGTTACCAGGGTTGACAAAAACCCGGGTTTTTCTAGAAAAACCCAACGCACTCGGGTTTTTCTGGGCTTTTGTTTGAATACATTTGCATTGCAATGTTATACATATGCTATTTAGCATATTAGTTGTAATACACCTAATTATAAACTACTAATTAATAATTAATGTAATATTTATCTTAGAAATAAAAATTGGTTTGATTCTAATATTAAAATAGTGTTAATTAGTAAGATTAAGCTATATTTATTTGTTTTAACGTATGCTTATTCAAAATAAATATTCTTAATGACAATAACTCTAAAATAAAAGAATTTAAATTCTTAAGTACAATACATATAATTTTTTTTTTTTTTTATATATATAAAACTAAGTTGCACTGCTTTATCCTTTTTTTTTTTTTAACTTTCTCTTACCCATAAGGTAGAAAAAGTATTGTTTTTGGATCAAATTTTCAAAATTGAATTTTTGTTTTATTTCCATGTTTTGAGGTCGCCTGAAGCTAAAAATCATGTTTTCAACTGTTGGTCTGTGTTTGTGTGTATCTGTGTGTTATAATCATGTCTCAAAAACGAATTATAGCAGAAAGTTCAAACTTGGTATTCTAAATGTGTATGATATAGGGATACTACACTAAACTTTTCTTTGAGATCAAGCAAATGGTTGTACAGGGATCTCTCTTCTACTAATTAATAATTAATGTAATATTTATCTTAGAAATAAAAATTGGTTTGATTCTAATATTAAAATAGTGTTAATTAGTAAGATTAAGCTATATTTTATTTTAACGTATGCTTATTCAAAACAAATAAGTTAGAGAATTCAAATACATTACGCCTATGGGGAAAATTGCAGGTAAAAAGAGTTTAACATCTATCGACTGACTAAACCAAATGAAAAGAATATATATATATTCTATTCGTAAAAACATGTTTCGTGTAGAATATGGTATAGAAATTATTCACTGTTCGTTTACAGGGCTACGCAAAAGAACTAGGTACGACAATACTTGAAAATTGGTGGAAGTGTACTTCAGGTTGTGCCATGTGTTATTAGTATAGGATTATATTTATGTCCTAAACGTGATGTATACATAACTTTTAGAAGATATACAGGGCTGCCAATATTTAAGCCATAACATTCTTTTTTAATGTTAGTGGAAGTGCTTTACTGCAATATTTTACCAAGTCCAGGAAAGCTGTTCAGGGATTGAAATTAATTCCTCATAGACATATGGTAAATAATGTATTTTTTTTAAGCGAAATATTCATCGCTTGGATTTTTGTATATTTACATGTTTTGAGGCTTCCTAAATACCGAAGTCAAGTTCTTAACATTTGACCTTTGTCTGTGTCTGTTGTAGTAAATTAAAAACAAATAATTTCAGGCGATCGAAATGTTGTATATTGAAGTTAATGTGTTTGTTACTAGAAAAGTTTGATCAAGATTGATAAGTTTTAAGGAATGTTGTTGTGAAAGTTGCTCTCAATAATTTTAACTGAACTTTTGAATTTAATAACAGATTCGAATTCTATATAAATGCAGGTAAAGTAGTGAAATAGGGGGTTGAGAGGGGCAGTAGCCCCTCACATAGAACTATTTGTCAAATAAAGCTGTTCCAAAGCCTAAGTTGAATTGTTTTAACATAGGTTTACATAACAATATTCGTTACCTTTAATCTCTAATCCGCACTTATAGTATTAAATTTCAGGGTAAGAGAAAGTCGTGTGAGTGACACACCAGATTATTTTTTAAAGTTTTTTAATAGTTGAAACGGTTATAAAAGAAAATTTTACTAGATTTATAATTATGTTGCTACTAAAATTAAAATAAAATTATTTTAAAGTTTTAAAACTAAACAATTTAATTTTAAATATTGATTCTGGATAACATTTATGTCCGCTGTTAAACAAAAATATCGTTCGGTTTTACAGGAAAAGGAAAATTGAACCAGTTATAGAAGATAAACTTGCTTTTATTATATTTATAACTGTAGTTACTTTTTATGTTTAATACTATTTTCTAGAAAATAAAAATAAGTTTTTTAAAAATAAGTTTCTTAAAAGGTATGGGGTTTTTTATACTTCATAGATGGGATTTGTAAATTATAAATAATTTTTAACAAAAACCCACTTATTTGCAAAAACCCAGCGGGTTTTTGTTGGTGGGCCCGCCCAGAAAAACCCGGGCGGGTTTTTCTGGGCTGGGCCCAGTTTGCCAACCCTGTTTGTTACACCATTTAACATTAGCATCCCCATATTTTAACAAATTATAATTCTGTGAAAAATTGAGAAAAATATATAAACTATACCATTATCTGGGCTGATTTGTTCCAAATAATCCGAAAAGCTTGTCGAAAAGGGTGGTTGCCTTTGAAAAAAAATGAAGTTGATGCCAGTTTTAATATGTAGACACCCCTAAGCAAAATGTAACTAAACCGTTTTAAACTAGGTTCGATCGGCACCAGCCGCATATTTCTGCACTAATTTCTGACAAAATGAGTCGGAAAAGGAGGGAGGAGGGTTTATGACTGTACTGACGGTGCGGCCCGAATCAATAAAATAGACTTCCAATGCGGCCCACCAAGTGTTTTGGGTTGGACATGCATGCTTTAACGGACCGTAATGTGTCCAAGTTCTTTTGTGCGTCTTTGTAAAAGCTAAAGGATAAAATTACCTTTTACCATGTAAAAGGTAAAGATGTCCTTATAAATAGTAAGCTCTTAATATGATTTTATTTATTTATTTATTTATTATTATTATTATTATTTTTTAACAGTTCCACATTATGAAAGCGAATTTTAAAAAGTTTAATTCATCAATAAAATATAGATAAATTATATTTTGCATAACGGTTAAAAAAAAAAAAAGAAATTGCGAATCCTACATTTATGTAAATCTTTATGATTTTTGCGGTAATAGCCTATGCCTACCCATTTTTATTATAGTTACAACTTAGACGCTAGCGCATGTCAAATAATTTGAATTCATTGGTCATAATTATGAAGAATTTTTTTTTTGTGTGTGTGTCCCTGTGAAATAACATCCTAAATGTAAATAACCCTGCAATAACATGTAAATAACCCTGTGAATCCCACACTCATCCAAATCCATACAGGGTGTGCAATAATGTTCTTTAACTTATTTACCTTAATCGATCAAAACATTTAGACGTTATCGTGTTCACTCGCTTACATAACGCACATACATTCATATTTTTACGTACATTACCGTAAAAATAACTAAAATGAACCCAGCCTATCTTCAAACGTATCAAAACACCAAACTCTCAAAGTTGGATTTTTCATGATTACAATCCTTTTCTTACAAAATGTACGTTCGGAAAGGAAAAATGTAAAAAAAAAAAAAAAAAAATTATAAAAATGTTTTTGAAAATAACCTAACGTGAAAATTTCACGCCTGGATGCGAAATGGAAAGTTTTACAAAGGAAATAGTTTGTTGAAATATGCATTTTTGGGTAAAATAGTAGAGAAACTCCAAGTTTTTTTTTTTTTTTTTTTTTCTCAGTAGAAGAAATGATGGGTAGAGGGTCCGAATGTGCATTGGGCCGCGGGTCTATTTTTGGCCTGTTCGGGAAAAGTGGGTCCCTTCCCTCACCGGCCTAGTGGAAGAAGGAACTTTTTTTTTAAAACTTTTATTTCGGTCCCGAAAGACAGAGAATTTCGCTCTCGAATCGATCCTTTCCGAATTGTGGCCTGGATGTCGAGAAAGACGGTTCACGGTCCGTGTACTGCGAAGTGACGAAGAAGTGTCTGTCGGTATCGATCAGGGGGCCTTCATTTCGGTTTGAACATGGCTGATGAAAAATAATGAGTCGACATCGATCCGCTCTTTGGCGACCTCCTTGGCACTCCTGCCTGGAGAGGAGAGAGAGAGAAAGCAGATCGTTTCTTGGAAGCTTCTAGAGAGAGTGAGTGCATGTGATGCGAAGGAGCAGTTCATCTCGTTGACGGAGCATCTCTTCTCGTTCCGCGGACGTCGCAAAGTGAGTGAGTACCCCTCTCCTCGTCCTCTCGGGTGTCACGCAGAGTCTATCTTTATTTATCTTCTAATAATACTGAACTATCTATCGACCCGTCTAGATGGATTGTAATCTCTCCGAGCTGAAAACAGAAAAAAAACATCCACCTGCTAAAACCTTATCGTTTCGTATTCTGATTTGAAAAAAAAAAAAAAAGGCCTCTCTACCCGATATGTTTTGCGAGGAAATTATAAGTGTGCCACTCTTTTCTTTGCGCCCTCCGTCTATTTCGGTATACTCCGATGATGTAGATCGATTGAGCTCTGCTTAAAACAGCTGTTTGCGCCCTTAAAACCCTTCTTGGCCAATCGGAATCTTTTGTGCCTCCCTGTAAAAGAAATATAAGTTGTACTAAACCCTTTATCTACTGCATTATGAAACAGACAAAAATTGTGTTTGAAAGGTATATTTTTAGTTACTTAAGAGCATTATTTAAAGATATATACGTTAAAAATTATGCATACCACCTCATGATAGTAATTAACGAGAATTTTGTGAGGTCGTACTTAAGTGTACCACTGGTACATAGAGGTCGAAAAAAGTATTTCGACATGAAAAAAGGGTAAAGAAATATTTACTTTTTATGTTCCTCATATATTTTCTAAGATTAGTGGGATATTCTTGAAATAATATAGGAATTAATTATAACACACATGAAGATCGTGAAAAATATCAAGCAAAAACAGCTAGTGCACTCTATATAATTCTTTATGGAACAAAAATGGCTCTATGTATCGTCTAATGCTTTGTAGTGAGATTAAAGGGAGGTACATCTGTTCCTTTCTTATATATATCTTTGACATTTCTTCTATAACTTCGATTTTATACTCTTTTTAAAGTGATGGTACTTTAAAGTGCGGTCAGTAGATAAAGGGTTTTAAACCATTCTGTCAATAGATCATCTTTTATGAGCGATGACCCTATCTGTATGCGTGTGTTTTTCCAGCGACAGAGTTGAAAACTGTTTATCGCTTCGGTGTCGTCTGTCTGCTTGAGCTTATGTTATGTCGGTTCAAGTTATGCGAAATAAGTGTACGTTATTGCAGGGACATTCCAAACACACGATGGATCTAGACTGTTCGATAGACATAGGCACACCCCGTGTGTGTCAATATAGGAAGATAAGCTTATAAAACGATTTCAATACATAGGATGTAGGAGGGGAGACCCGTGTACCTAGGGCCGATTTTTTTCATTGCCCCCTTGACCTGTTTAAAATTATCAAACTGATATATGTACATATCTTTAGGACTGATTACTTCCAATTGGGATTAATATAAATACCTAAAATAATAAATTCCGACAAATAGAAGGTTTTTTTTAAAAAAACTTCACTCGTGGCCCTAGATACAACACCCTCATTGTACCTGGGGCCATTCTCTCAAATTTAGATTTCACTTTGTAATGAATAGAAAATAAGCATATAAACATGTATTTTATAAAAGAAACAATATCAAGTAATATATTTATTTATCATATAATAATTATCATGTTGTTGCTTTAATTTAAAACACGAAATTTTTCACTTTTTTTTTTCTTTTTTTTCTTTTTTTTTTCCCCTTTGGGATATTCTCACAGAATGTTTTTTTCCCCTTCAATTTCTTTCTTTCTTACTATTTTTTTTTTTTTTTTTTTTCCTGGAGTCTCTCTTGGATTTCTAGATCTCTCTGGTTTTCGGTCACATCTTTTCTTTGATGTGGGTGGTTTTGCTTTAGGTAAAGGTTTTGCTTAGGTTCGTACCCGTTAAAGCATAACACACGAAAAGATGTTAGATGTTGAAGGTTTCGAAATTTCAACAGGACACGAAACAGAGACATCCAATTCTATCATTGTTGGTTCACTTTCTTCCTGGAAAATCTTTTTTTTTTTTTTTTTTTTTTTTTTTTTTTTTTAATTTATGGAGGGGTCTTGTCTTTCAGTCACATTTGAACTTAAATATTCATCCTCAGTGAATGTGTTTTGATTTATTTGCTATATGCCGGATCAAGGCCGTAGCCAGGATTTCTTTTCGGGAGGGGCCCATCACATTTCTAATACAAGGTCATCGAATATGATATAATAATACGCATACCCAACGAAAGAAACATACGCACACGCAAACAAGGGCCTGATTAACACAGGGGCACATGGTGCCCCGGGCCCTGAGTAGCAAAGAGCCCTAAAACTGGCCCTGGAAATGCCCTTTTGCGTTTAAAAATGTCAAAAGTGGTATCATAAAATGCAAATTTTTGTTATTTTAGTTTCATATACAGGTATATATGTATTTTTGCTGATTCCTGCACAGTACAACTGGTGGGGGTGGAGCCCACAAAAGTGTGTTTACCCCGGGCTTCACACGAAGTTAATCAGACCCTACACAAAGAGACCCTGATTAACTTCATACGAGACCCACAGGGCACACATAGTTTCGTGAGCCCGCCTTCTCCTCGCACTGTGCACCAATAAACACAGGTACATATATACCTGTTTATGGGAGTAATATGTCAGAATTTGCCCTAAATGATACCATTTTTAGGGCATAAAAGGCTAAATGGCATTTTCAGGGCGAGTTATATGGCCCCTGCTATTCAGGTCAGGTCACATGTCTTACATGCCCCTGCTTTAATCAGGCCTTGCACACAAATCTTTCGTCTATATTTTCCTATACAAATTCACTCAATACCAATCATTTTATTAAAACTTTTATTTATTAAAATTAATTTCCATGATGAATACAGATGATTTGTTTCTAATAGAAATGTAACACTTAATGTCCAAAGAAAGTCAATTTTATGTTCACTAACAATATCTTTAAAAATGTTTTTTGCCCTTTTTCGTTTTGTTAAAAATGAGGGAAAAAAAAAGGAAAACTTAGATTCAAATTATCGTACATTAATAGTTCAACTGTTAGTCTTAAAAATACTGACGAGTTCTTTTAAAAGATACACATATCGAATAACTATCTCCCTCTGGGGAGTGGACTTCATCCCCAGGGAGAAGCGTTGCTCCTATGTGCCCAAATTTTTTGCCTACTTGATTATTACTATGATACATAATTCTTATTGTGTACATTTATAAGAAATTTTGTACTATACCGCCAAGTTAAAAACTGAGGAAAATTCAGACGGCAACGCCACCTGTTGGACGATTTTCACCAAAAAGTGTTAGGCACTAATTTATGTCATGATGCAGCTGCATATAAATGTGCATGTAATTCTGGGCAGTGCAGTAGTTCCTGAGATACAATTGGAACAAAATATTTATCACACACAGACAGACATTTTCTAAAAATGGTCAAATCATGTTCTGGATCTCTCAAAACATGTAAATCCATCGAAAACCCGAAATCAAAATTTTTTTTCGAATCCAATGCTTTCTTCTATTGAATACAGAAGAAAGTAAAAAGATTGAATTCATGACGTAGGGCAGTCCATTATAGCTTTGACAAGAAGGTGGATGAAATTAAGCTAATAAATATAGCGAGATTAAGGTTGAATGGGTTTTAAGGCACTCTAGAGCTTAAATATAGAGAAGAAAGAACATAATGGGAAATTTTATTAAATTAATATGTTTTATTAAATTATTTTTAAATACTTTTTTTTTTTTCAAGACAGCAATGTTTGCCTGATACATACTACACGAAATCAGTCTTTCATCATTTATTTCGGGGGGGGGGGGGCTTGGGCCCGTCGCCCCCCCCCCCTTGCCTACGGCCTTGTGCCGGATACACGAAAGCCTGATAGAATGTTTACAGAAGTAAAAGCCGACGCGCCGACGGATAATAGGACTTGCCAACACTTTCAGCAACGTCATATATAGTGATTGGTTTACCAGGTTTTGCCAGCATCCAATTACTACAGGCTGTACTGTGTTTCTCGACCGCTGGCGTAGATTCACGTCATTTGAAAATATGAAACTACACCAGTGGGCGTTTCTTTTGCAATTTGTAATGTTATTTGTTTCTAAAAAATATACACAATATTCATATTTGTACAATCAGTATACTGTGGATGCAAATACTTTGATTAGAGGGAGAGTATGATTCTAATGCATATCCATTTGTAATATAAATGTGAATACGAAAAATTTTGTTTTGAAAAACTGTAACTTATGAGAAAAACGCCCACAGGGGGACTTTACTGTCAAAAAGACAAAAACATGCGGTCGCGAAAACGTTAAAAGGTCCAAACACACTGGCCCTAGGTACAAGTTTTGGTAACTTCATTCAAAATGCCTTCCACTATAAAATCCACATGCAGAGACGACTCATTAAATATCTCATTTATTACTCAATGTAACAAGCAAAATTATACACTAGAAATGAAAGAAAAATAATTGACTTGCCTTTGTAAAATAGCAAAAGAGATGAGCTGCAAAATTTTATTTCAAACCATGTAAATTCGTTTTCTACATGTAACTGGTCAAAACTCTCTCCTCAAAAGTTCCAAAGTAGTTATAAAAGTAGCAATTGGTGTTGTTACTCGCCCAATTAAGTATTAATACTTAAAATTAAATATTATTCAAATAAAGTGGGCGGCCCTAGGTACATGATGGTCCTAGGTGCACGGGTCTCCCCTATTTTTTGTACGTACTGTTAGATGGAACGGGGTTTCGATATCATCATGGTTCGCCTTAGCCTAACTGGAATCCATGAGCAGATAATTTTTCACGGTGATTTTATACTTCTTTAGCTAAACTTATAACTAAAACTAGTGTTTCAGATATATTGGAGTGGAAGGTACCAACTATATGAAAAATACCAGAGCCAGGAATCGAACCCAGGTCCTCCGCTTAACGCGCAGATGCTCTACCACTGAGCTACCTGGCATTTCTCACGTAATATTCGTTGGCTAGTTATCAGTCAGGTTTGCTCAGTGGTAGAGCATCCGCGCGTTAAGCGGGGGACCTGGGTTCTATTCTGGCTCTGGTATTTTTCCCGTAGTTGGTATAAGAATCAACCTTCCACTCCAATTTATCTGGAATGAATTTTCAAGGTTGATGAATAAAATTTCCTAATTAAAACTAGTATGTTGTAGCCACCCGAAAACTTTCTTCCTATGCAAATAACTTATTATAATGACTATTTTTTCAAATAATTTTTCACGATGAATGCACTTGATTTTCATCTCAGAGAAGTACAACACAACAATCAATGTCGAAAAAACAGCCATTTTGTGATCTACAGATGACATCTCAGAAAAAGCATTTCTTCAGGATTTTGTTGTAAAAAAAAAAATCGATAACTTTAACGTCATTTTTTTTTTTTTTTTTTTTTTTTTTTGAAAAATACTCTTATTGAAATTTATAATCTGCATAATATAGTTTCCCCAGGAAGGACCCACGCTCCTCAATATAGGAATTTTCTTTCTCCTGGTTGACTATTACTATTTAAATAAATACACTGCCCGCTGCACTGGTTGACTTTAAAAGACTAGTTGTATTTAAACAAACCATTTGTACAATATAAGAAGTCTGAATTTCTGTATTTATTAAAAGGGCTCGTAAATAGGAACCGTACACGCGAATGACTGTTCAAATAATTCATTTGTAAAACATAACCTTGAAATGGCAACACTCTTAAAAAAGAAAAATTGTTAATCTAAGAAAAGAGCTTAAACAATATCTCTAAAAAAGAGTTTAGAAATGTATGTTCTTCATTGAAATTACTAAATGATCAAATTAATAGACTTTTTTGTTTTTTTTTCTTTTGTTTTGTTTAAGGACGGTGAACTATTAGTTTCAATCTGGAGTTTTTGTAGACTAGTTTTGTGTTACACCAAAATGAAGTAGAAATATCAGTCCTCTCGTTACAAATTCGGTACCCAATAAAAGGGGCGATTTTTCTGAATCCACGGGTTTAAACACTTTTTCCACACGACTATTAGATTTTTTTAAATTAACTAAAGTATGAAATTGAGGTGGCAACACTTCATTTTAATTCATTTCAGTCGTTTTAAAAAGTACGTGGCCCAGTTTTACGGTGAAAAAATAAGATAAAAAAAACAATAAAGAATTTAAATAAAAAAAAAAAAAAAAAAAATTCAGATTGAAATTGATAGTCCTCTGTACTAAACTGAATTCTGTCTTTGACAGATTTTTTAATTTTTATTTATTAGTTCTCTCTCTCTCTTTCTCTCGCTCTCGCTCTCGAGGCAGTTTTTCTGTTTTCTAAATAAATGCTGGCGAAAATGGTCGTTAACTTCTGATATGCAAAAGACATTCATAAACTTTCACAAGAAAAGCTAAAATAACTTGTAATTTTAACGCATAATTTCACTTACTATTTATAATATTTCTATACTTTTTATGTGAAAATCGCACTGTTATTTAGATATAAATTTTCTTTCTAAATTATTATTATTTATTTATAAGTATTTGTTTAGAGCAAGAATGAATTTCAACAAAATTTTACAAAATTTGCAAAAAAAAATGACAAATCATTAGCTAAACATAATTCTGAAACATAAAATACGCATGTTTAATTTTTGCTGAGACAGGTGTATTTCTAGTCAATACACTGCTGCTCAAATGTTTTGCAGGATTTAGAAACGAAAAGTTTTTTTTCAACTTAAAAACTTATATCTCGATGTTTAAAATTTATTTCTAGATTTTTAAACACTAGCCATTGAAAGAACTGGGTCTTCCTCATGTTTTTCAGTGAAGATTGGTTTAAGACAACAGTTTGACAAATTGAGCAAAATCATTAATGTTTGCAATCACCCTGTATCATTAAGTGAACAAAATTATCTGTAACTGTAGGATATGTTAATAACCCAGTACAATTTGTGGATGCATTTGTGTAACGATAGAGTGTTAAATAAAGAAGAAAATTTACTTTTACATTTACTTTAAAAGAAAAAAAAAAAAAACTTTTCAAACAATATACTGCAATCGGAATACGAATGTCTTAAATACCTTATGAAAAATAAGCCTTTTTCTGAAAAACGTTTTCACTGTGCATGTGCGAACGATAAAAAAACTTTTTTTACTTTCTCTTACCCATAAGGTAGTGAAAGTACTATTGTTTTTGGGTCAAATTTTCGAAAGTGAGTTTTTATTATATTTGCACGTTTTGAGGTCTCCAGAATCCAAAAATCATGTTTTTAGCGGTTGGTCTGTCTGTGTGTGTGTCTGCCTGTTATCAGCATATCTCCTAAACAAATTATAGCAGAAAGTTCAAACTTGGTATTCTAAATGTGTATGATATAGGGATGCTACAGTAAGCTTTTTGTTGAGATGAAGCAAATGGTTCGTGTACGGGGACACACAAGAGGATTCAAATACTTTACGTCTACGGGGAAAATTGCAGGTAAGTACAGATTAACATCTACAGACTGCACTCAACCAAATGAAACGAATATGTATTTTTTATACGCGTAAAAACATGTCTCATGTAGAATAGGGTATAGAAATCGTTCACTGTTCGTTTACAGGGCTACACAAAAAAACTAGATTATAATACGACAATATTTGTAAATGGATGGAAGTATATTTTAGGTTGTCCCGTGTGTTAATATAGGATTATATTTAGGTGCACCATGTGGTATGTACTTAACTTTCAGAAGATATGCAGAGCTGCCAATATTTAAGCTATAACACCCTTTTCTATTTGTAAGTGGAAGTGCTTTACTTATACTATTTTACCATGTCCAGGAAAGGTGTTCAGGAATTGAAATTAAGTCCTCATAGCCATATGATAAATGTATTTTTTTAAGCTAAATATTCTTCACTTGGTTTTTTACGTATTTACATATTTTGAGACTTTCTGAATACCGAAGTCAAGTTTTATAGTTTGATCTCTGCCTGTGTCTGTTAGAGTAAATTAAAAACAAATAATTTCAGGCGATCCAAATGATGTATTTTTGAAGTGAATACGTTTGTTACTAGAAAAGTTTGTTCGAGATAAGTTTCAAGGAATGATGCGTGTGAAAGTTGTCTGAATAATTTTAAAGGAACTTTTGAACTTAATAACCAGATTTGAATTCTCTATAAATATAGACACAATAATAAAACGAAGGGTTGAGGGGGGCTGTAGCCCCCCTCACATCGAATTATTTGTGAAATAAAGCTGTTCCGAAGCCTAAGTTGAATTGTTTTAACGTAGGTTTACATAACAGTACTCGTTATCTTAACCTTTAATTTCCAATCCGTACTTATAGTATTACATTTCAGGGTAAGATAAAGTCGTGTGAGTGACACACCAGATTATTTTTTTCATAGTTTGATATAGCCAAATATTTTGTTCACATCATACCAGAAGTATTGTCAAATATCATTGAAATGCAGAAAATTATACGCAAAAAAAAAAAAAAAAAAATGTACGCAATCAGTTTTTCTGTTATTGACAGAAGTTGATTTCTTTTCAGGGGTCATCACACATTGACGTTTTCTTCGTAAATCACGCTAAATTACAGAAATCAACGTATAAGTGCGCTTAGTGAATGCGTCGGGAATAAGAAGATTTATTTCGTTCATTCAATCTCAAAAAATCTTGATTTTTTAAATAAAGAATTAATTAAGAATATCATAAATCTTTAAAAAAACAAAGATTAACTTTATCTTATTTATAAATTTAAGCTTTTATTTAAAATGTGTAAATACTTTATTTCTGGAATTATAAAACCTAAAGGGGACTAAATTATATACATACTAGCAGACCCAGACCCGGCCACGCGTTGCTGTGGCTAAGTTACACGTTGAATTATATTGTAGTAAACTATTCGATACAGTAAAATTATTATTTACGAATAAAGACGAAAACTTTGTAGCCGATGTAAAAACCGACGGGGTTGAGATTTGAACCTTAGGTCGAAATTTGGAAGCGATTGATAGAAATTTTCATAGAGTTGATATTAAGCACAAATAAACATAAAATTTTGAATTTTATGTTTTATTCATCGCATATATTCAAGTGTTTGTAATAAATGTGTAATTTACAAAGTTCTTAGTTGATAACATATAACAATTAATTTTATAAATGAGGTAGGTAGCGTAGATTATTCATTATTTTTAACACGCTTTTATTAACTTCACCTGTATGTATGTTTGTAACCGCTCTGGGAGCAAACAAAAAATCTATATTCTAAAAAAAGCCTTTCCCTACGTGAATGCTGTGGCTGTGGGGTAAAGCTCCGGGCTACGAACCTAAAGGTCTAACGTTCGAGCCCACTCAGGGGAGATTTTTTAAAAATGTTTTTTGTTTAATTCTAAATTATTTAATTAAAGATTTAAGTGTATGTAAATATTATGGTGTGTCACTCACACGATTTTCTCTTACCCTGCATTTTAATGCTAAGATAGATATTTTGTGCTTTTTAGTTCACATTTCTGTAAAAGCGTGTTCTTTAATTTTTTTAAAGATATCATTTTATTAATAGTTATATTCATCATTTTGAATTTTAAAAATTTTCAATTTTAATTTAATTCAGCGCTAATCGGTGCACAATATTCTTGGTTAACCTGTCTTTTGCTAACGCAAATAGATTCGATGGTTTACCCACACGTGAGCATGCAACATATAATTGCATATGGAAAAAAAAAAAAGGATTTTCCAAGTCTAAACCGCAAACGAACATCGTTTAACCTTGAGACTTATTTATGGTCATAAGCTATAATACTTTGGATTAAAATGCTAAATTGACTAATATGTAATTTAATTTTTAATAAAATTCTATAAAAGAAGCAAACGATTTTAAAATCAGTTTTTATGGAGGAGTGAAATAGAATGCTATTATGGATAATGTCTTATGCTATATTATGGATAATTTTACTATAAAATGACCTCATCATTTTAAATATTTTAAAGATGGCAACAGCTGTAGTTATAAAAAGGAAAACAATATGGCTAAGCCAGAAAAATAAGTAAGTTTGATGAATACTTTAAAACTTTAATATAGGAGATCTTATGAAATATTGAGCATTTAAAGTAAATAAAGGTGTCATTTTAAATAGAAAAAATTTTTGGAAAAGATTAATATATTTTAACGAAGTGATGAGAAGATTTTGAGTATGGTATAACTTTAATAGTAAATTCAAGTTAATCAAGATGAGAAACATTGAGGATTAAGATAAGAAAATAGCAAGATTTTAAGATAATTTTTTAGCAAGAAATACGAGTCAAAATTTAAAGTTAAATACATGTATAAGTCACAAATTTAATAAGGAACAGTAAATTGATAAGTTATTAAAGAAAAGTGAAAGAAGATTAAGAGAAATAATTATTTAAAGTTTCGAACGTCGACCCTGTAGATTAGCTTTACAAAACAAATAAATAGACTTAAGATCTTCCCATTTTAAATAAGTTTTAAAATATTGAAACGGTTACTTTTTATTTAGAAAATTATATGTATAGATCGCAAATTTCTTAAAGAAAAAGAAAATAATGGCAAATATTAGATAATATAAGAGAAAAGATACAAAATAAGTAAATAAAGTTTCGAACATCATTCATTTTAATAGTAGTTCAATACTGATTAATGGACTGACATTCATTTTAAATTTAACTTTTAATTAATTAGAAAAAAAAAAATCTATCAACGAAATGATACAGACAAAAATTGAAATTAAATGAAATAATTATAAGACAAAAAGAACTTTTTATATACCATGTTTTTTTTAATTTTCTGTTGAATCATGTATTTTATTTTGTTATACACGCAAGCGAAGTGATGACGTCGGTGGCCGTCCGTGGATGCAAAAAAAGATTTCCTATGTTAATCGCCCATTGGATTTTTTGTAAAAAATTATTAAAAATCGAGGAAAATTAGTTCCCGATTTTAATCCCCCTATTTTGGTATATGTATGTATTAGTTATCGTGTGCATGTGTTAGATGGAGTTAGTTTGCTGTCAAATTGACAAAATTGTAAGTTTAAATTTCAAAACTCTGTTGTCCTTGGCTTTTTTTTTTTTTTTTTTTTTGTATTTGGCGATCAAAGACGTAATACAAAACGAAAATATACATGCCAGATGTATATTTTCATGATATGTATTGTACAAAATATTGTTTCAAATAATTCATTACTCTCTTGTTAAGTTGTTAAAATAACCATGATTTTTTAAGGAATTAAATATGTTCGCCAGATAATTTGGCGATTTTTTTTTTTTACTTTAAGGATGACAGATATTAAATCTATTCCGCTGCGTCATATTAATATCTTATATCAGATACTTTATTTGGACATTTGAAAAGAAATTTCACTTCTAATTATGATAGAATATTGATCATTTCCCTTTTCATTAGTATATTAGTTGGATATTTGTTGTGTAAATATCATCCTTTGAAATGAAATGTTTTATGTGTTCAATCGAAAATGGAAGTTTGCCATTTTCTTTTTCTCGAGTTTTGAAATTTCAAATTCAAATTTTATCAATTTTACAGCAGAAACAATTTAATCTAACGCGTTAAAATTTTTAAAGGGATAATGACGTCAATTTTTGTAAGATGCATAATTTAATTTTTTACAATTTTTTGTTGTTCACGTTTGAGTAAATGTATTTATTTTCCTGACGGAAAAAAAAAAAAAAAAAAAAAAAAAAAAAGTAAATTTTTTTGGCAACAATTAAATTATAAAATAATAATAATAATACCTATAGGATAAGCAATATTTAAGCACGCGGACTCAGTTAAGTGAACTAATAATAATGAAAGAAAAAAAAAACTTCGGTTTTAAAAATAAAATATTAATTCTTTCAGAACAACGTATGTTAGCAACATGAACTACATTAGCACTTTATCAATGAGTAGAAAATGTTTAATGACGTCAATTTTTGTGAGATGCCTACTTTAACTTTTTATAATTTTTTTATGTTCACGTTTAGTTAAATGTATTTATTTTTATATCAAGAAAAAATTAACTCGTATTTTTTTTTTTTTTTTTTTTTTTTTTTGGCAACAATTAAATATTATAGCTCATATTTAAATGTATTTAAATGGCTTATTTAAAGCTATCTTTGTCATATAATAAACAAATAATTTGCAATAAAAAAATATTGTGACTATAAATTGAGATAAAAACTATCCTATCTCTCTAGTTGGACCAAACTGCACACATTGTACAAAATCTCATAAAAATGGGTTCATTAGTTTAGGAGTTCATTAGTTTAAGAGTTCATCGCGGACAAACACCGTGACACGAAATTTATATATATATATACAGATATATGCAACATATATATGCAACAAATTAATTGTTAAAGTAATTAAAAATTATTTTATTTTTATTTTGATTAATTATTATTATTTTTTAATTGTAAGTTGAAAAAAATACAGCTCAACTTGGTGTCGACTTGATGTTATAAGCTATTTAGGTTAAGTAGTTCTATGCTTTTTTTGACAAAAAAATACTGTCCCCAGTGGCGCGGTACTTATAAAACAGTATAATTGTGAGTTATGCCGAGGTTGTGAATTCGAGCCTCACCTGGGGAAATTGTTTTTATATACATATCATTATTATTATTATTTTTTTTTTAATAAATACTAAAATCGAATGTATTTTTTTTTCTTCTTTTTTCTTCTTTGAATGTTTAAATATTTTTTTTTAGTCCTTAATATTTATCACTCCACTTTAAAAATTTGTGATGTCCAAAAAAATTTTTTTTTTCATTATAATTATCTCTATATAGTTTTTGTAATATATTATAAATACAACTTTTATTCGTTACACCTTCAAAATCAGGCGCTTCATGAAATTTTATATGAGCTTTTATATCTTGATTTTTCTTATTATTTAAATGAATAAAAGTATCAGATTTAAATTCCATAGTTCCCATAACTTGGTATTCTTTTGTAAAATGTTTTATTCTTTTTTTATTCCTGGATGGGCAAATTAATCCTTCAATATGAATGGCGTGTAAAACATGTCATTTTCATTTGATTCTTTTAATAAAAGTAATTCATTAGGATTATGTAATATATATAAATGTTTATCATCAGATTTATAAATATTTTCATAATGGCATTGATCTAAATATATTGTTTTTGAATCAGGAGTCATTAAACATCGTTTTATAGAATTAAAAATATAATGTTTGTCATTTCCTTTAATGAAAAGGTCACCATCAATAACTGAATAAATTGTATCAAAGGAATCTAATAAGTTTTTAAAATAGTTTTACGTATAGGTAAAGTCATATTAATTGCAGCACGTTCAAAATATTTATTATATCGACCATACTCTGTTACTTTTATACTAGATTCAGATTGAATAATATGTAATATATGATAAGTGGTATCATCATCAAAGAAACTTTTATCCATTTATGATAAATTCAAAAAAAAAAAAATCTATTTAATAACGTATATATAATTATATACATCTATATATATGCTTATACATATATATATTCTTCTTAGTTATAATTTTTTTCTTTTTTAATTTTTTTAATTTTTTTTTTTTTTTTTTTTTTTTTTTAAGTGCAAATGAATATAAAAATATATTTTCAAATTTATGAAAAAAAATTCTGAAGCAAATAATATTTTTTTATTAGAAAACAATTATTTCAAATTTGATATAACAAATAATAATAATAATAAAATTAATAACAATAATAATACATTGATTATTTAAATTAAACAATTAGATTTTCATCTCCAAATTCCATGTTTGGATCCGGCTAATGTTTGAACACATTTTACAAATTCATCGTTATCTCTGTGCATTTTATTACACGATATAATACCATTTATAAATAAATGTAAATGAGACTAAATGCGCATTCCATAGTCATGTCTAATGTTCAAAATAAAAGCAGTATCTGGATCCTCATATTTAAATTCGGGTAAATTCTCTGAAGCATAACCAAAATTCCACAAGAAATCAATTATGTACACTGTTAATTTATCTTCTGTTCATTTCAAAATAACACTTAGCATTTCTTTAAAATTGTATACTCTTGTATCTTTTCCATATAAAACTTTTTTATAATGATTAGGTGTCAAATCTTTCAAGTCTTTTGTTGGTTTTGGAAAAATGCATCCATAAAAACGATCGACATCCACAGCAAAAAAAAAAAAAATATATATATTTCCATCATTACCCACTGCAGCTCTTATCGTAGGTTTATTAACTAAAAATGACACTTTGGAAAACATGGTATACATTTTTATAAACTAAGAAATAAAAAGGTGGCTTATATACACATAAGAATGACGTCAAATGACGTCATGAGATTATGAAATATACAAACTTTACAGTTATTTTGGCTTTATAACCTAATGTTAATTAAATTAGATGTTATAAAATTAATGCTAAAATTAAAATTTTATTTTTTAAAAATATCTTATTTAACCTTGAATTAGAATAAAATATAATTTGAATTTTAGCATTTAATTATATAGCGATTTTTCAAAATTGAAATTTTAAAATCTGAAATTTCGCTGTATAATTAAATGCTAAAATTCAAATTTTATTTTTAAAAAATAGCTTATTTAATCTTGAAATAGAATAAATAATTTCAATTTATAATTATTATTTAATTATGTATTATTTAATATTATTTAATTTGAATAATATAATTTGAATTTTAGCGTTTAATTATATCGCGATTTTTCAAAACTGAAATTTTAAAATCTGAAATTTCGCTATATAATTAAATGCTAAAATTCAAACTTTATTTTTTAAAAATAGCTTGTTTAACCTTGAAATAGAATAAAATATAATTTGAATTTTAGCGTTTAATTATATCGCGATTTTTCAAAATTGAAATTTCGGATTTTAAAATCTGAAATTTCGCTACATAATTAAATGCAAAAATTCAAGTTTTATTTTTTAAAAATAGCTTGTTTAACCTTGAAATAGAATAAAATATAATTTGAATAATTATATCGCGATTTTTCAAAATTGAAATTTCGGATTTTAAAATCTGAAATTTCGCTATATAATTAAATGCTAAAATTCAAATTTTATTTTTTAAAAATAGCTTGTTTAACCTTGAAATAGAATAAAATATAATTTGAATTTTAGCGTTTAATTATATCGCAATTTTTCAAAATTGAAATTTCGGATTTTAAAATCTGAAATTTCGCTATATAATTAAATGCTAAAATTCAAATTTTATTTTTTAAAAATAGCTTGTTTAACCTCGAAATAGAATAAAATATAATTTGAATTTTAGCATTTAATTAGATAGCGACTTTTCAAAATTGAAATTTCGGATTTTAAAATCCGAAATTTCGCTATATAATTAAATGCTAAAATTCAAATTATTATTGATTTGAGACGCTAGCTTGTTCACTCACACACATTATACTATACATACTATAGTGAAAGCGAACTCAGGTGACCTCAAAATGTATATACATCAAAACCTCAAAGTTGAATTTTTTTTCCTTAGTATGTTCGGAGAATAAAAATTTAATCTATATTTGAATTTTAAACTGCAATAACTACTAAGTTCAATATAAAATTTATGTTCAATTTAGTTATTTTTTATTTTTTGCTTTCTTCTATACTCAAAAGAAAGAGTATTGTTTTTGTAGAAATTGTCGGCTATGGGTATGACACTTTTTGAGAAGTGTATAATAGAACATGATTGGACCATTTTTGGAAAATGTCTGTGTGGTGTATGAGAAAAACACGAGATAATTTCCTATGGAAGTGCAAAATGAGAATTAATTTTGACGAACCACAATGAAATGAAAGAATTAGAAATCAGTTTTGATGCCGAAATGAACATCAATAACTATAAATATGCTACTTTGAAAATTTCGCAAGTTATTGGAAATTTACGAATTTCTTAACATGGCAGCATAGGGCAAAATTTCACATAAACGTCAATTTTGGGAGATATTTTCATCGTAAAGATGTCAGACTACTTTTGAAATATTATTTAGGATACTGGCAAGAATATCACTGACTACGAATTTTCCAATGTAAAAATTTCGTAAGTTATTAGAAATTTACGAATTTCTTAACATGGCAGAATAGGGCAAAATTTCACACAAGCGTCAATTTTGAGGGATATTTTCATCGTAAAGGTGTCAGACACTTTTGAAATGTTATTTAGGACACTGACATGAATACTATAGAGTATGAATTTTCTAATATAAGAAATTCGTACGTTATTTGGAATTTACGATCCTCTTAAAATGGCAGATGAATACAAAATTGAGCATAAACGGCCATTTTCAGGATCCTAAATATATCAGACAACTTCAAAATAACTTTTATGATACTTCTATGAACATGACTGACTACAAATTAGTCCAGGCAACGAAGGCCAAAATTTGACGAATAGAGGAAAAAAATCGTGTAGTTTTGAAATTTTACATACTCATAGCCGAGAGGGTCCTGAACAACATACTAAAAGTCCCCGCCCGTGGGGGGTGAGCGGGGGGCAGGGGGGCATTTAAGGGGGGCAATTTTCAGTTTTTATTAAATATCTTAAAAACTATCGCATTTAGAGAAAAAATGTCAATTACAAAATTAATCTACGTAAAATTTCCTACAAAAATGTATATTACATTTTGTTTGTACGATCATTAGTTTAGAAGATATAGGGAGATGAAATAACACATTTTCTTGAAAAATTCTTTTTTGCAATAGTAAAATCAACTAAAGTGTGCAATTAAAAGGGTTCTTGTCAAATATTTTCTAATGTAAAAAACAAATATATACATAGGGAATATGCAAGGATAATACAGCATGTTTTGTAAGTTTTAAATAATTTTAAGGCTAGTAAGCGCAAGTGGCGGTTTGAGTAAAAATCTAGATAACGAAGACGCAAAACCGATCAACATTAAAAAAAAAAATCGTGTAGCTTAGAAATTGAGCACAGTTATAAAGTTAAGTGCCTTGAATAACATACTAAAAGTCCCTAACCATGGGGGGCATTTAAAGGGGGCACATTTCAGTTTTTATTAAGTACCTTGAAAACTATCACATTTAGAGAAAAAAAAAGTCTCAAAGATATAAGATTTTTTTTAAAAGTTGATCAGTTTTGGGTCTTCGTTATCTGGATTTTTACCAAAACACCACTTGCGCCTACTAACCTTAAAATTATTTAAAACGTACAAAACATGCTGTACTATCCTTACATATTCCCTATGCATATATTTGTTTTGTACATTAGAAAATATTTTATCAGAACCCTTTTAATTCCACAATTTAGTTGATTTTACTATATAAAAAAAAAAAAAAAAAGAATTTTTCAAGAAAATGTGTTATTTCGTTCACCTATATCTTCTAAACTATTGATCATACAAACAAAATAGAATATACAATTTTTTTAGGAAATTTCACGTAGATTAATTTTGCAGTTGAGATTTTTTTTCTCTAAATGTACTTAATAAAAACTGAAATGTGCCCCCTTTAAATGCCCCCCCCCATGGTTAGGGACTTTTAGTATGTTATTCAGAGCACTTAACTTTATAACTGTGCTTAATTTCTAAGCTACACGATTTTTTTTTTTTTTTTTTTTATGTTGATCGGTTTTGGGTCTTCGTTATCTAGATTTTTACTCAAACCGCCACTTGCGCCTGCTAGCCTTAAAATTATTTAAAACTTACAAAACATGCTGTATTACCCTTGCATATTCCCTATGTATATATTTGTTTTTTACATTAGAAAATATTTCACAAGAACCCTTTTAATTGCACACTTTAGTTGATTTTACTATTGCAAAAAAGAATTTTTCAAGAAAATGCGTTATTTCATCTCCCTATATCTTTTAAACTAATGATCGTACAAACAAAATGTAATATACATTTTTGTAGGAAATTTTACGTAGATTAATTTTGTAATTAACATTTTTTCTCTAAATGCGATAGTTTTTAAGATATTTAATAAAAACTGAAAATTGCCCCCCTTAATTGCCCCCCTGCCCCCCGCTCACCTCCCACGGGCGGGGACTTTTAGTATGTTGTTCAGGACCCCCTCGGCTATGAGTATACAAAATTTCAAAACTACACGATTTTTTTCTTCTATTTTTCCTATTTCGATTGGACTAAATATTCTAATAGGAAAATTTCGTAAGCTATTCGTTATTTAAGATTTTATGAATATAACAAAATTAAAAAAAATTTCCATATAAATATGCATTTTGAGGATTATTGCATTGGAAACAGTAGCATGAAAACTAAACAACGGAATCGACCCCGATAAAATAAATTAATAGATTGGAATATCGAAGCGAACGGTGGATAGCCTATTAGGCGGGGATTTCATTCTGTCACTGTGTCAAGCGTTTTTTTCAAATTCATTTCTCTTAACACGATAACTAAGTTAAGAGAATGTCCTGTTCCAGAAATTTATGAATATATATGATGGGGAACTAAGCAGAGTCCACCTATGACAACTAGTTTATAATAGTAATCGAGTCAATTACGGAAAAAAAATTGTAGGAGCATCGCTATCCCCCTGAGATTTTCAATAGGAGGAGGAGGTGTTTCAAAAGATCTCGCCAATACCTTTAAAACGAGAACGAAATATCAAGCGGTACGCATTGATTATATTAACTGTACAGTGTAACTTTCAGTGTTTTCACACAACAGACAGACAGAGGGACAGAAAGGCATACAGACAGATTATCTGAATTCATAATCATTCTTAAACATTGTTGGAAAGTGTTAAAAATGCTTAACGCAAAAGAAAATGCAGCCTTTAATGTATCTGAATATTTCAGTGCAGGTCTGTAAATCGGAAGAGTAACCCTATCACATTCTATACAAAAAATTATTTCAGCATATTAACGATAAATGTCAATTTCTTTTATGATTTTTAGAGTAGAAAGTTTTTTAAATGTGATTTGTAAAAAATGTTTGTCCTAAAACGCAATGCATTGGAATTTTTTGGGTATCCCTGTACACAAATCAGTTGTACAGGACCTATTTATGCCATTTTAAATAAGGAACATTCCATAGTGAACTTGAATAACATGTGTCATTTTTTAAAAATTCGGAAAATATGGACGCTGTGAGCGGGAGACGGACGGTTACACAGTCAGACAGACAGATACACAATATAAAATCATATTCACACTTGAAAATCGTTAGAAAATGGTAAAAATGGTTAATGTAAAAGAAAATGCAATTCCAGCAAATTTTCTGTGATAATCTTTAATGTAACTGAATATTTTTGTGCGGCCCTGTAAATCTAATGCTAATCATACTGTATTCTATAGAAAGGATTCTCTTGTGTATATAAATAAGAAGTAACGTATGTCAATTTCATTAAGATTTGTACAAAGTAAAGTTATTAAAATATTGTAGAAATCCCTCTCATAGAACGCAAATCTTTGGAATACTTTAGGGTGTCCCTGTACACAAACCATTGGTGATATTTACTCCATTTTCTATAGAAAACATCCGATAGTGAACTTGAATAGCATATATGAGTTTCAAGAAATTCCAAGAATATTTACTGGAGTTAGAGCGCAGTCAGACATCTAGACATACGGACAGTCGGACGGACACGTACACTTATTCAAATCATATTCACACTAAGAAATTGTTAGAAAGTATTAAAATATAACCGAAAATTCAGAAAATTTCCATTAATAGCCCTTAATGTAACTGAATATTTGTTGTGGCCTTGTAAATTTTAATACTAATCATATTATAATTTATAGAAATAGCTGTTTTATGCTTACGAATAACATATTTCAATTTCATGAATATTTATGCAGTGTAAAGTTATTAAAATAGGGTTTATAAAAAATGCCTCTCATATAGAAAGCAATGATTTGGAATACTTTCGGGTGCCTCTGTATACAAACCATTGGTGGTATTGACTCCATTTTCAATAGAAAACATCCAGTAGTGAGCTTGAATAACATATTTCGATTTCATTAAGATTTGTTTAAAGGAAATTTATTAAAATAGGGTTTATATATAAATAAAATAGTACCTCTCACAGAACGCATCCCTTTCGAATAGTTTCGGGTGTTCCTGTATACAAACCAGTAGTGGTATTTACTCTGTTTTCAATGGGGAACATTCGATAATGTACTTAACTAACCTATTATCAGTTTCAAGAAATTCTGTAAATTTTTACGGGAGTTAGAGACAGACTGTTGCACAAAATTTGCACTCTGCTCTATGTTTTCGACCACGTTCTTTAAAATAAGCTTGGTGTGGTTTCGATAGGACTTTTAGTTTTACCGATTCATACTTCACTTGTTTTCATTTCACTTGTTCACCTCACAGTTTTCATCTTTTTCCTTATGGGACGTTAGAAAAGTTCTCATACTTTGAATTAAAGGTTAATGTGATGAAAGTCAACGCAACAAAATGCTTATTATTTCCAGTGCTGCAAATTAAAAATACTCAAAAAATAAAATCTCTATACCTTCACATAATTGTTTACCAAAAATATTTTTTACTCGCAAAAAATCTTAATATTTGGACTCATGTTGAGACTCTTTAAAAGACTCCACCGGCCACGACTCCTATATCGCCACCCGCGCCCGACTCTTTTAAAATTATACCCGACCCGCATAAAATGAATTTTCAATAATACTGACCCAAAAGAAGTCTTTCGAGGAGGTCGAGCAACAATCGGATTATCCGATCCCATCTAGGTACTCGCTATCATGTAGGACATGGGACCGTGGAAGGATTGATCCTTCAAATCCAAGGTGGGACCCTTAAAAACTGCTGGAAAGGGGATGCGAGTTGGCATTGGCCTTCTCTATAATAAGTTTATTTAGAAGAGAAGAAACACTCTGCAAAAGTTTTTTCTCCGTGCCTCGCAGGCGACTTCTATTTTGAAAGAACTTTCCCCCTCGTTTCGAATGCGCTCTTCTCTCTCTCTCTCTCTCTTTTCTAAATGCGACGCCAGTTAAGACAATTTGTAGCCAAATGTGAGCACAATTAGTACATTTCTTCCCGCAAGAAGAAAAAGAAAACTTGTAACAAGGACTGGGCGGGGCCTGGCACCGTGCCAAGCTTCGTTAGAGATCCGAAGAAGGCGGGGCTTACTTCCTGCAGCAGAGAGACGGGAGCGTCATTTTTGGCAGTCTATCCCCCCCGTTTCCTCGATCGATAGACAGATGTATACGGGTGTGTGGGTACATTTTTACCTGAGATATTATTGATTGATCAAGAAAGTTGAGAGCACGCTGCGTGTTCTTCTTATCCCTTGCTTCGCATAACAAATGGATGGGCGAGAAGGAAACGTTTGGGCAACGAGTCCAATATCGTCACAAGAATCTGCTGGTGCTGAGGCTCTCACTCTACCCTCTCTTTCTCTTCATTTGCAAAGTAGACCCATTCATTAACATCCCCACATTCGTAAACAAATTCAAAGCCGTCGTGACATTTTTAACATTCAAATTTATTTTCGACCCCATCCGAATCGATTCATCGTGTTACATCTCTGTAGGATACAACGATACACTGATCTGATGCCAGAGGGTCGAAAATTATTTTCCCAAACAGGTCTTTAAATTTCCCCAAATGAGGGTTTTTTTTTTTTTTTTTTTTTTCGAAAAAATCCCCAACTTGATTTCTACTAAAAAGGGAAATTAAAAAAAAAAAAAATATCAAGCAGATTTTTCTATGATTTAAGCTCAGATTTTTCCTCAAATGAAGGCAATTTTTGAAAAAAAATCCCCAAATAACAATAAAGCTATTGAACGTCTCTAGTCGTAGGGATAAATCATTACGATGCCAACATTGACAGAAAGTTGAAGAACTCCCCAGATTTGTCCCCAAAAATTTTAGAATTCCCCAAAAAAAGTCCCCACAAACATTTGGACCCCAAAATTGTCCCCAGAAGCCTCAAAAATCCCCAATCTGGCATCACTGACAAGATATTCACTTTGGATATCAAAGGCAGGCACGCATTCTAGCCTCTAAAATCCTAATGGTTTCGTCCGTAATCGAGGAACCCACAAAAGTACAATGAACAGCAAAAACTGAGTTCGGAAATTGGGCTCCAAAACGACGCTTTATGTATCAATAGGGTAAGAGACTGTCATCAACATTCTCTCTAGCAACCCCCTGTTAACCTGTGGGGAAATAGGCCCTATTATTATTCATTACATGATGTATAATTTTAAATCCATTTTTCAAAAATTGATTTTCTAAGCTTTTTTTTTTTTTTTTTTTTTTTTTTTTTTTGAGGCTGTAAAGTGCGAAACATTTTACAACCCCAAAATTAGTTTGAAGGGAGAAAAAATAAACATGGATTTTCTGAATGAGAAGACGGAATTAAAAAATGTGTATTAAGTAATGTATGATAATGAGGCCAATTTCCTGGACATGGTGCAATTGGGTAAAACACCTCCATCCATTCCGACTCATTTTTTTGGATAACCCTGTATATTGTATACGCACCACTTATTGTATTCCTAAATTTAGCTCATTAAACAAAATGGGTGTGGGCATACCGAGTTTGGAAAAAATATTTGTTCACGAGTTCCGTCTTAAACTAAGTTTTGTAATGTTGAATAGAAGTTTGCTCAATAAACGTTCGACTTACCCCAAAATTTTTACAAGTATAACCCTGGTTACATTTGCCCCAAGCACCTTGTAAGTAATCGAATACCGTACCACGAACCTTATTGATTTTGGGGAATCACTTATAATTTTTTTTTTCCAGGAACACAAAGATAATTTCTATTATTATAAAGGTCTATGGGTTCAAATTATTTAAAGTATGATAGCGTCTAAATGCCTTATCCGATTGAGCTGAAAATTTATACACATGTGATAGGTCACTGTCGCACGAACTGTTTGGATTGTGGCGAATTGACCATTCGTACAGACTTTTTAAAGGGACACATCTAAAAATTGTTTGTCTTTATGGTCTACGGGCTCAAATTATTTGAAGTACGATAGCGCTCAATGATACGTCACAGAATAGGGAGAAGAATACTCAAACACCCTATGGGATAAAATTGAGACACCGTACTTTTGTTTATTGGACGACTTCTCTTACTTTATGTATTCGAGCGTTATTGCTTAGTTTTCGTAAAGTGGAGGGGAGTCACTCCAGATTTTTTTCTCTTTTAGTGGGACATTATTAAAATGCTCACATTTTTATGAGGCGGATTATTATGCCTAAAAAAATTCACAAGTTTAAATGTAATCCATAGTGAATTTATTTGAAATGTCAATTAAACGACAGTTTTAAAAGAAAATAATTGTTCTTAAAAATGGATGCAGTAGGGCTTAAAAAAAAAAAAAATCATTTTAAAAATGATTCAGAATAGAGATCGCATTCCGTTTTCGAATGGTAGTTTTTCTAATCTGCTGGTCTGAAACCAAAACAAACAATCGTTTCTCAATACTCGTCGAGCCTATGCTGGTGAAAAAAGTTTTAGTAGTGTAAAAAGGACAGTTCTACGCCACGGTGGTGGGACGGTGGGACGATGAGGGTCAGGGTGGAGGCGCGCCTCCACCCTAGACCTACCGTCCCACCACCCTGGCTTAGAACGTGTCCTTTTTACACTACTTAGTCATCATCTTGGACGAGGGGTGTTGCCACCGGAAGAATAGAAACTGTGTGTTGCCACCGGAAGACTTGAAACTTTGACTATCATCTTGGATGAGGTTTGATGGTGTCATCTATCGGGGAGAAGAGGAATTTTTTCCTGAATTTACGGACTTAGTATTTTTTTCATAATTTCGGGGACTTCAAAATTTTTTCGAAGTTTTGCGGGAAGTTGATTGACTGAAACAAAGGTAGATGAGTATTATATAGTTAAAAACATTTAATGAATGGTATAGACTTTATAATTTAGGTGTTGCCACCGGAGAAATAGAAACTGTGTGTTGCCACCGGAAGAATAGAAACTTTACGTTGCCACCGGAAGACAAGAAACTTTGACTATCATCTTGGATGAGGTTTGGTGCTGCCATCTATAGGGAATTTTGAGGAGTTAGATTTATTTTCCTAAATTTCGGACTTAGTATTTTTTTCATAATTTTGGGGACTTCAAAATTTTTTCGAAGTTAGATTTATTTTCTTAAATTTTGGACTTAGTAATTTTTTCGAATTTTTTGCAGGGGGATTAGATAACGTCACGATCTTTTGGGACTTTAATATTTAGGTGTTGCCACCGGAAGAATAGAAACTTTTGAAGAGTTGTCATTCGCGGATTATAAATTGATTACAGAATTAAATAGAAATTTTCCTATGTATTTCAGTGAATTTGACAAAATAAAACAAAGGGTTGGTGAGTACTATATAATTAAAAACAGGGTATAGACATTAAAATTTAGATGTTGCCATTGGAAGAGTATAAATAATTTCCGGTGGGACTTAACATTTTCGACTGAATGAAACAATGAATGACTGAAGTTAATTAACATCAGTAACAATTTATGAGTATTTTAGAAACTTAGCATTTTTAGAGATTAAAAATATATTGTGTTAAGATAATAAATAAGGAATTTAAATAGGAGTTCATACTTTTAGTGACATCATTACAAATTTATATTACGAAATTTTTACAGAATTAAATAGAAATTTTCGTATTTTGAGGATAAGTGTCATCAGTGGATTAACACACAGATTTAAAAACAAAACAATAATAAATAATTTAAAACACATATTTTTCAATAATGAATGTCATACAATTATATGTATAATTAATTATTTTAAAACAAAAACGATACGCATAAATTTAAAAACAATAATAAATAATTTAAAACACATATTTTTTAATAATGAATATCATGTAATTATACGTATAATTAGTTATTTTAAAACAAAAACGACATTATAAGCAATAAAGTTGTTTAAACTAAACTTTATACACATCATGACTTTATGTTAACACTAAATAAGTTTCACTTTTAAAATTTCTTTAAACTCTAACTTATAAATACTATTAATACAATCGTTAAAATTGAACGCTGAAACAAAGGTAGATGAATTTAACGAATGGTATAGACTTTGATCTTAATATCTGCGCATTACCATTCGGAGATTATAAATTTATTACAGAATAAATAGAAATTTGCCTATGTATTTCATGGAAGTTGACAAAATAAAACAAAGGGTTCGTGAGTATTATATAATTAAAAACATTGAATGTGAATGGTATAGACTTTGATATTAAAATTTGGGTGTTACCATTGGAAGAGTATAAATAATTTATATGTTATAAATTAAACTGAATACAATAAAAATTATTTAAATTAAACTAAATATAATAAAAATTATATAAATTAAACTTTATATTCTCACTAAATAAGTTTTACACTTATTTAAACTCTAACTTACATTCGTTAAAAATTGAACACATGCACTTTAAAAAATGACTATCATATAAATTTAAAAAAAATTACTATCATATAATAATATTAATTAAAAAAATGCATACAAAGATATATAGTAAAGTTATAAATTAAAAAAAAAAAAAAAAAAAAAAATACTATTATATAATAATATAAATTAAAAAAATGACTTTCATATAATAATATAAATTAAAAAAAATGACTTTCATATAATAATATTAATTTAAAAAATGCATACAAAGATATACAGTAAAGTTATAAAATAAATAAATAAAAAATAAAATAAATAAAATAAAAATGACTATCCTATAATAATATTAATTTAAAAATACATACAATGTTTAAAATCAACAATTAAATTTTATATACATTATAATTAACTAAACTTTATGCTGTTACTATTAAATAAATTTATCCTAACACGAAAACTTTACATAAGTTTTATAAGCAAAAAAGCTATAAGTACATGAATATGTTATTTAAATTAAACTTTATATTCTCACTAAATAAGTTTAACATTTATTCGAGTTTAACGGTGTAATATAATTTAAACTATCTTAGTTGATTTAAATGAAACAGGTAAATACTTTTAAACTTGAACTAATAAAAATAAGTTCTTTTTATAAAATAATTGATATAAACTATAATAATAAAAAGGATTAGTTATATTTAAAAACTATCAGTTACTAAAAGTTATTTTATATTAAACATTTCGAAATAAATTGCATAAAAATTCAATGCATCATTTTAAATGAAAATAAACAGTTTCCTTAAAAAACAGATAATACGGAATATTCTATGAGTCAGTTATCACCTGCAACGGAAAACCCCTATAGCTGATGAATCATATGTTATATACGATAGCGAGCCATGCCTATTAGTAATCCACACTATCTCATATAAAGATTAAGTTAAAATCATTAAAACAATACAGCGAATAATTTGGAAAATGCAATAATTTTTTCACAAAGCATATCATACAATGAGTTTAAACGATTATCACCTATCTATCACTTAAACGGTATTGAAATAAATAAATACATATAAAAGTAAGTTATAGTTAAAAAATAAAAATTCGTTTGTGAAAGGAGTTTTATATATTGCAAAAATTAGTTTTACTCAAATAATTTCTAAACATACACAAGTTAAATGGAAACTTTTCTAGGTTTCATTTAAGCAATAATTTTCCATGTGTGAAAGTAGTTTTATTTATGCAAAATTTAGTTTTATATAAACAAAAAATTTATAATGTAACAATAAAAATAGTTTATAGTATAACAATAAAAAATTCCTTATAAGTAAATACCAATAAAAAATATTTTTTAAATTAATTTCTCTCTCTTCAATAAAACAATAAAAATTTCTTATATAACTTTCGTAAAGTTTTAATAAAATTTCTATTATAAACAAATTTTTTTATGATATAAACAAATAATTTTATTAGAATATACATATTAAGTTTATTAAATTATCAAATAGTAATAATAAATTATGAAACTTACTTAAAATTGATGAAATTTCCCTTACCGAAATGCAACCTTCATTCACACACAAATGCGAGAAACTGTTTATCGCCACACGTTGACTCATACAGATAAGAATGTTGATTCATGCTTATCTTAGTAGAATGTTGTTAGAGTTCTGTGTTTTCAGAGTAATATAAAATAGTTTATAGAGATCATTTATTTAATATCAGTTGTAAACTACATTTAAATAATGCAATAAGAGTTGAACTCTGCAATCAAAATATTGAACTGTGGTTTCAAAATTATGTTAAGAAAATAATTAAGCTAATGAGATCAAAACAGAATTATTTTACGATAAGACATCCTTTTTCATTCAATAAAATGTAACTATAATTTTTAATGAAAGGTTTTAAAATCACTTAATAGGATAAAATTAAAAACAGAAATCTTATTATTTTTCTAGTTATAAAACTAAGTAATAAACTATCTATAAATAATCATATAGCAAGCGAGATTTTTGTATAATAACTATATATTATTTTAATATATACATTACATCGCAGGGTAAAATTTTCAACTTATTTATACGGATTGAAGTAATAAAACTTAATCATTTGCATAACCGCTAAATTTTATAAGTTGGATATATGATTTAAAATACTAAACAATAATCCTTGTGAGAGAATTGGGATAACACTTTCACAGAAAGAAATTATCCTTTACAATAAGATTTGCTTAGAATGTCTAAGTGAAAATAACTTACCGTGAGGTCAGTGAGTCATGCAGTTGTATTCGAATTTATTGTTTTTAGTTAATGAAACTTCTAATGAGAGAATTATTTTTACTAGCACATAAATGTAAATTTTTATATTATTCCTATATAGATAAAATTTTAAATAATTCATTAAGTGTTAAACTTTGCATTTAATCGATTAAATAAAGTTTTCCTAAAATATAAGTGTAATTTTTTAATGAATCGTTTTGAAATCACTTTAACTTTATAAGAAAAAACTAAAAAGAGGTTTTTAAATTACTTAATAGGATAAAATTAAAAATCTTATTGTTTTTAGCAATTATTTTATCTAGTTATAAACTATATATTATTTTAATATACGCCTTATAGTTAAGTCAGTTTTAGAGAAAACCAAGAAAAAATCCCAACGCGCAGGTTGATGAGTTGGAATATTCTATTATACTTAAAGAATCCAGGTACGGAAAAACCGAAATACAATACGCGGAAAAACAGGCGGGATTTTCGGTTAAAACTTCAAAGCAGTGGACGGTAAACATAACACACCGTGAAACAACCTACACCCACGACAGCCAAACTAAGAATGAAGGGAAACGTTGAGTTGTAACACCTTATCTACTAGAGATAAGGGGGAATTCCCCATGACTCACCCCTCGTTCGTTCATGTACAACATCTTACGAGAAACTTCGTGAAGGATCGGTGACGAGTTTGAATAATATGCATAACCGCTAAATTGTATAAATGAGAATCTTTTAATGTGAGTATTATAGTAATGATAAATTTATTTTATAATCGATAACTCATCAGCTTCACACCTTATATAAAACAATGGTATATTCAAAAGTGTTACCAAATTTTACTACACAATAAACATTCACATATGGATATTCCTAAGGTTTAAGACTATGCGAGGATCCTATAAGCGAAATGCCTGTGAGTCTTTCTAAGGAATCCTAATCTGTATTTAAGCAGGTTTTAGAGAAAACCAAGAAATACTCCAGTCGACTAGGTTGATGAAATGGATTCGAATCCAACACTTCCCCTTTTACCATAGAATCGTTCACTAATCACAAGGTTAATGAGTCATGCAGTTGTATTAAAACTTATTGATTACATGTCTAAACTTATACCATTAAATATTTAACTGTTGGTTCTATAAGTGGATTGCTCTGTGTGTGAGTCTTTGTAACTTATAGTTAAGCGAGTTTTAGTGACAACCAAGAAAAACTACAAACGGATAGATTGTTAAGTGGAATTCGAACCTAACATTAAACATAGAATCGTTTGTTCTTCTAAAATCCTTGTAACAACATGTTTATGGACTTTTTAAGAAAATGCTTAATATGGTTTGCATGCGTTAGCTATATTAAACACTTAATTTTTAACATACATTAAGGTTAGTGGATGAGTGACAGGTAATTCATTTAAAACAAAAATATAATAACGGTCGATTGAAACAAAGGGTTTGCAGTTTTAGAGAAAACCAAGAAAAAATCCCAACGGTAGGTTGATGAGTTGGAATATTCTATTATACTTAAAGAATCCAGGTACGGAAAAACTGAAATACAATACGCGGAAAAACAGGCGAGATTTTCGGCTAAAACTTCAAAGCAGTGGACGGTAAACATAACACACCGTGAAACAACCTACTCCCACGACGGTCAAACTAAGAATGAAGGGAAACGTTGAGTTGTAACACCTTATCTACTAGAGATAAGGGGGAATTCCCCATGACTCACCCCTCGTTCGTTCATGTACAACATCTTACGAGAAACTTCGTGAAGGATCGGTGACGAGTTTGAATAATTTGCATGACCGCTAAATGGTATAAGCGAGAATCTTTTAATGTGAGTATTATAGTAATGATAAATTTATTTCATAATCGACAACTCATCAGCTTCACACCTTATATAAAACAATACTATATTTAAAAGTTTTACTGTACAATAAACATTCACATATGGATATTCCTAAGGTTTAAGACTATGCGAGGATCCTATAAGCGAAATGCCTGTGAGTCTTTCTAAGGAATCCTATTGCATATTTAAGCAGGTTTTAGAGAAAACCAAGAAATACTCCAATCGACTAGGTTGATGAAATGGATTCGAACCCAACACTTCCCCTTTTACCATAGAATCGTTCACTAATCACAAGGTTAATGAGTCATGCAGTTGTATTGAAACTTATTGATTACATGTCTAAACTTATACCATTAAATATTTAACTGTTGGTTCTATAAGTGGATTGCTTTGTGTGCGAGTCTTTGTAACTTATAGTTAAGCGAGTTTTAGTGAAAACCAAGGAAAACTACAAACGGGTTGATTGTTAAGTTGAATTCAAACCTAGCATTAAACATAGAATCGTTTGATCTTCTAAAATACTTGTAACAACATGTTTATGAACTTTATAAGAAAATGCTTAATAGGGTTTTCATGCGTTAGCTATATTAAACACTTAATTTTTAACATACATTAAGGTTAGTGGATGAGTGTCAGGTAATTCATTTAAAACAAAACTATAATAAGGGTTGATTAAAACAAAGGGTTTGTAGGTTATAATTATAGGATAAAACGTTATGTGTTTCGAAAACCCTTCATCAAGATTGCAACAACCGTTTCGAATGATACTCTCCCTTCATCAGATAGACTGAAACAAGATGATAGAGGATTTACACTTATTGAAATCCCAACTTATAAATAATTCGACTTTCACTAAAAATGCAAGTCGCATATACACTTTGAAACAATCAATAAATTTTATATTATCACAATGCATTAAATAAGTTTCCCGTTTAACATTCAAGATGAATTTATTTTTACATTAATTAAGAATTGAACACATATTAATTTTTAAAATGACTATTTTTTAAAAAGTTTTGAAACAGCTAATAAAATTTATAAGCTTTTACAATTAAATAAATTTAGCATATTAGGGAAGTTTTACATCATTCGGTAAAATTTTATATAAGCAATAAAAGTGATACACATTATAATTATAAACTCATAAAATAAATTTCACACTTAACATTTAAACTCTAACCAATCAATCTTAAAGTAATTTTTTATCTTTTGTACATAATCATAAACCTTTCGTTTCTATTGTAAAGTGAAGTATGAGTCATGCTTTAATTAAAATCTTTAATCAAAATTATAAGAAAGTAAAGTTTAGGAAACACCTATGTATTATAGGCAAATTAATAAAGTATAAATATTCATGTTTTTCAGTTAAGTAAAAAAGTTATATAATTAGTTTTACAGAGTACTTAAAAAAATAATGTATAATTAAGTTTAAGAATTTTTTTTTCTATAGTATGTATATATAAATTTTTAGTTAGAAAGTTTTTATTAAAATACAATAATCAAAGTTTTGTACGATATTAATTTACATTGCATCTAAAACTTTAAATATATAGAAACAATTGTACATTTGGTTTTGTCTGAAGCATATATAAATAATAAAATCTTATTCAGTTTAGTTTTTAAAACACCCTAAAGATTTCAGACACACATATTTTTATCTTGTTTAAATAAAATTTTTAAAATGAAACAATATTAATGTTATAAAATAATACACTCAGCATGAGTCACCGAGTGTGCTATTCCATCAAATTATTTCGCATAGGTGTAATAACATGTCTGACTTAACTATATACTGAATTACCATTATTTCAGAAAAAGTTGGGACTTACCTTAAAACACATCCAACACCCTTGGCAGACTTGAAGAAAATGAATGATACGAGACATTCTTATCAGAGACGGCAGGTCACGAGGTTAGTGACGTCACGAATGATGTGATTGGCTACGCTCAGTCACATGATCATGACGTCATCCTCTCATCAATGACGTCACCGATTGCTTATCTGCTACCACAACGCGCGGAAATGTCCAGTACGCAGTGAAAAATATTCAAAGTCTACGGGACATTACTCGAAACGATTCCATTGTCTTATACGGTAAATTGAAATATAACACGCGGAAAAAAGATCGACATATACCGGAGAAACTATGCATACTGCCGATGAAACTAAGCCGCACAGCTAAGTAGATGCTACCAGGATGAGAGTCAAAATCCAACTGAATTCAAACAATATGACAAGGTCTATAAATCTCCCGTGTTGATTAGATGGTTTTGATGAATGGGTTTTCCCCCACACTTAAGCAGAATGGAGAAGTCATAGGTTTTCCCTCACCTATCTCTTAATTAAGTTTCTTAATTAAAATTATGCAAATTATATGCAAGTCTTTCAAATATCTCTTAATTATGTTTTCTAATTAAAATTATGTAAATTTTATGTAAATCTTTCATGTTTATCATATGCCCTCCTAGTTAAAGATTTAATAAACCTATCTTTTATACAACATAAATAAATCTAATAAGTATAATCTGTTTAATGACTCATCAAACGATGACTCATCATAAACATGTCTGAACATGAATCTACTTGAACACTAATATTTTACTGAATAAGCGATAATTACTATATGGATCACAAAATATACGTTGTTGAAAATTAAGTAAACAACACTACTTGATGAAAAATTAAGTTTCTTATAAGTAAACTGATTTTCTAGTTAATAATTAAATTTTTATTCATAATGAATGCAAATTAAGTTTCTCATAAGTAAACAATAATAATAAAAATAACTTTTGGTTTGAATAATATAAAAAGCAATAATACAAAATCATATACAATAAAATGTTAGTGTTCAACTAGATTCATGTTCAGACATGTTTATGATGAGTCATCGGTAGGTTTATTAAATCTTTAACTAGGAGGGCATATGATAAACATGAAAGATTTACATAAAATTTACATAATTTTAATTAGAAAACATAATTAAGAGATATTTGAAAGACTTGCATATAATTTGCATAATTTTAATTAAGAAACTTAATTAAGAGATAGGTGAGGGAAAACCTATGACTTCTCCATTCTGCTTAAGTGTGGGGGAAAACCCATTCATCAAAACCATCTAATCAACACGGGAGATTTATAGACCTTGTCATATTGTTTGAATTCAGTTGGATTTTGACTCTCATCCTGGTAGCATCTACTTAGCTGTGCGGCTTAGTTTCATCGGCAGTATGCATAGTTTCTCCGGTATATGTCGATCTTTTTTCCGCGTGTTATATTTCAATTTACCGTATAAGACAATGGAATCGTTTCGAGTAATGTCCCGTAGACTTTGAATATTTTTCACTGCGTACTGGACATTTCCGCGCGTTGTGGTAGCAGATAAGCAATCGGTGACGTCATTGATGAGAGGATGACGTCATGATCATGTGACTGAGCGTAGCCAATCACATCATTCGTGACGTCACTAACCTCGTGACCTGCCGTCTCTGATAAGAATGTCTCGTATCATTCATTTTCTTCAAGTCTGCCAAGGGTGTTGGATGTGTTTTAAGGTAAGTCCCAACTTTTTCTGAAATAATGGTAATTCAGTATATAGTTAAGTCAGACATGTTATTACACCTATGCGAAATAATTTGATGGAATAGCACACTCGGTGACTCATGCTGAGTGTATTATTTTATAACATTAATATTGTTTCATTTTAAAAATTTTATTTAAACAAGATAAAAATATGTGTGTCTGAAATCTTTAGGGTGTTTTAAAAACTAAACTGAATAAGATTTTATTATTTATATATGCTTCAGACAAAACCAAATGTACAATTGTTTCTATATATTTAAAGTTTTAGATGCAATGTAAATTAATATCGTACAAAACTTTGATTATTGTATTTTAATAAAAACTTTCTAACTAAAAATTTATATATACATACTATAGAAAAAAAAATTCTTAAACTTAATTATACATTATTTTTTTAAGTACTCTGTAAAACTAATTATATAACTTTTTTACTTAACTGAAAAACATGAATATTTATACTTTATTAATTTGCCTATAATACATAGGTGTTTCCTAAACTTTACTTTCTTATAATTTTGATTAAAGATTTTAATTAAAGCATGACTCATACTTCACTTTACAATAGAAACGAAAGGTTTATGATTATGTACAAAAGATAAAAAATTACTTTAAGATTGATTGGTTAGAGTTTAAATGTTAAGTGTGAAATTTATTTTATGAGTTTATAATTATAATGTGTATCACTTTTATTGCTTATATAAAATTTTACCGAATGATGTAAAACTTCCCTAATATGCTAAATTTATTTAATTGTAAAAGCTTATAAATTTTATTAGCTGTTTCAAAACTTTTTAAAAAATAGTCATTTTAAAAATTAATATGTGTTCAATTCTTAATTAATGTAAAAATAAATTCATCTTGAATGTTAAACGGGAAACTTATTTAATGCATTGTGATAATATAAAATTTATTGATTGTTTCAAAGTGTATATGCGACTTGCATTTTTAGTGAAAGTCGAATTATTTATAAGTTGGGATTTCAATAAGTGTAAATCCTCTATCATCTTGTTTCAGTCTATCTGATGAAGGGAGAGTATCATTCGAAACGGTTGTTGCAATCTTGATGAAGGGTTTTCGAAACACATAACGTTTTATCCTATAATTATAACCTACAAACCCTTTGTTTTAATCAACCCTTATTATAGTTTTGTTTTAAATGAATTACCTGACACTCATCCACTAACCTTAATGTATGTTAAAAATTAAGTGTTTAATATAGCTAACGCATGAAAACCCTATTAAGCATTTTCTTATAAAGTTCATAAACATGTTGTTACAAGTATTTTAGAAGATCAAACGATTCTATGTTTAATGCTAGGTTTGAATTCAACTTAACAATCAACCCGTTTGTAGTTTTCCTTGGTTTTCACTAAAACTCGCTTAACTATAAGTTACAAAGACTCGCACACAAAGCAATCCACTTATAGAACCAACAGTTAAATATTTAATGGTATAAGTTTAGACATGTAATCAATAAGTTTCAATACAACTGCATGACTCATTAACCTTGTGATTAGTGAACGATTCTATGGTAAAAGGGGAAGTGTTGGGTTCGAATCCATTTCATCAACCTAGTCGATTGGAGTATTTCTTGGTTTTCTCTAAAACCTGCTTAAATATGCAATAGGATTCCTTAGAAAGACTCACAGGCATTTCGCTTATAGGATCCTCGCATAGTCTTAAACCTTATGAATATCCATATGTGAATGTTTATTGTGTAGTAAAATTTGGTAACACTTTTGAATATACCATTGTTTTATATAAGGTGTGAAGCTGATGAGTTATCGATTATAAAATAAATTTATCATTACTATAATACTCACATTAAAAGATTCTCATTTATACCATTTAGCGGTTATGCATATTATTCAAACTCGTCACCGATCCTTCACGAAGTTTCTCGTAAGATGTTGTACATGAACGAACGAGGGGTGAGTCATGGGGAATTCCCCCTTATCTCTAGTAGATAAGGTGTTACAACTCAACGTTTCCCTTCATTCTTAGTTTGGCTGTCGTGGGTGTAGGTTGTTTCACGGTGTGTTATGTTTACCGTCCACTGCTTTGAAGTTTTAACCGAAAATCCCGCCTGTTTTTCCGCGTATTGTATTTCGGTTTTTCCGTACCTGGATTCTTTAAGTATAATAGAATATTCCAACTCATCAGCCTACCCGTTGGGATATTTTCTCTAAAACTGACTTAACTATAAGGCGTATATTAAAATAATATATAGTTTATAACTAGATAAAATAATTGCTAAAAACAATAAGATTTTTAATTTTATCCTATTAAGTAATTTAAAAACCTCTTTTTAGTTTTTTCTTATAAAGTTAAAGTGATTTCAAAACGATTCATTAAAAAATTACACTTATATTTTAGGAAAACTTTATTTAATCGATTAAATGCAAAGTTTAACACTTAATGAATTATTTAAAATTTTATATATACAGGAATAATATAAAAATGTACATTTATATGCTAGTAACAAATAATTCTCTCATTAGAAGTTTCATTAACTAAAAACAATAAATTCGAATACAACTGCATGACTCACTGACCTCACGGTAAGTTATTTTCACTTAGACATTCTAAGCAAATCTTATTGTAAAGGACAATTTCTTTCTGTGAAAGTGTTATCCCAATTCTCTCACAAGGATTATTGTTTAGTATTTTAAATCATATATCCAACTTATAAAATTTAGCGGTTATGCAAATGATTAAGTTTTATTACTTCAATCCGTATAAATAAGTTGAAAATTTTACCCTGCGATGTAATGTATATATTAAAATAATATATAGTTATTATACAAAAATCTCGCTTGCTATATGATTATTTATAGATAGTTTATTACTTAGTTTTATAACTAGAAAAAATAATAAGATTTCTGTTTTTAATTTTATCCTATTAAGTGATTTTAAAACCTTTCATTAAAAATTATAGTTACATTTTATTGAATGAAAAAGGATGTCTTATCGTAAAATAATTCTGTTTTGATCTCATTATGTTCTTAGCATAATTAAAAAAAGTAAAATTAAATAAAAAAAATTAAAAAAAATTCAATATTTTAATAGGTTAATTGCAGAGTTCAACTCTTATTGCATTATTTAAATGTAGTTTACAACTGATATTAAATAAATGATCTCTATAAACTATTTTATATTACTCTGAAAACACAGAACTCTAACAACATTCTACTAAGATAAGCATGAATCAACATTCTTATCTGTATGAGTCAACGTGTGGCGATAAACAGTTTCTCGCATTTGTGTGTGAATGAAGGTTGCATTTCGCCAAGGGAAATTTCATCAACTTTAAGTAAGTTTCATAATTTATTATTACTATTTGATAATTTAATAAACTTAATATGTATATTCTAATAAAATTATTTGTTTATATCATAAAAAATTTGTTTATAATAGAAATTTTATTAAAACTTTACGAAAGTTATATAAGAAATTTTTTATTGTTTTAGAGAAATCAGTTTAAAAAATATTTTTATTAGTATTTACTTATAAGGAATTTTTTATTGTTATACTATAAACTTTTTTGTTTATATAAAACTAAATTTTGCATAAATAAAACTACTTTCACACATGGAAAATTATTGCTTAAATGACACCTAGAAAAGTTTTCATTTAACTTGTGTATGTTTAGAAATTATTTGAGTAAAACTAATTTTTGCAATATATAAAACTCCTTTCACAAACGAATTTTTATTTTTTAACTATAACTTACTTTTATATTTATTTATTTGAATACCGTTTAAGTGATACGTAGGTAATAATCGTTTAAACTCATTGTATGATATGCTTTGTGAAAAAATTATTGCATTTTCCAAATTATCCGCTGTATTGTTTTAATGATTTTAACTTAATCTTTATATGAGATAGTGTGGATTACTAATAGGCATGGCTCGCCAGCGTATATAACATATGAATCATCAGCTATAGGGGTTTTCCGTTGCAGGTGATAACTGACTCATAGAATATTCCGCATTATCTGTTTTTTAAGGAAACTGCTTATTTTCATTTAAAATGATGCATTGAATTTTTATGCAATTTATTTCGAAATGTTTAATAGAAAATAACTTTTAGTAACTGATAGTTTTTAAATATAACTAATCCTTTTTATTATTTTATAAAAAGAACTTATTTTTATTAGTTCAAGTTTAAAAGTATTTACCTGTTTCATTTAAATCAACTAAGATAGTTTAAATTATATTACAGCGTTAAACTCGAATAAATGTTAAATAATATTTGTGTAGTATCAATATAATGTTTAATTTAAATAACATATTCATGTACTTATAGCTTTTTTGCTTATAAAATTTATGTAAAGTTTTCGTGTTAGGATAAATTTATTTAATAGTAACAGCATAAAGTTTAGTTAATTATAATGTATATAAAATTTAATTGTTGATTTTAAACATTGTATGTATTTTTAAATTGATATTATTATAGGATAGTCATTTTTATTTTATTTTTATTTTTATTTATTTTATTTTTTATTTATTTATTTATTTTATAACTTTACTGTATATCTTTGTATGCATTTTTTTAATTAATATTATTATATGAAAGTAATTTTTTTAATTTATATTATTATATGAAAGTAATTTTTTTAATTTATATTATTATATAATAGTAATTTTTCTTTTTTTAATTAATGTTATCATATGACAGTATTTTTTTTAAATTTATAACTTTACTATATATCTTTGTATGCATTTTTTTAATTAATATTATTATATGATAGTAATTTTTTTTAAATTTATATGATAGTCATTTTTTAAAGTGCATGTGTTCAATTTTTAACGAATGTAAGTTAGAGTTTAAATAAGTGTGAAACTTATTTAGTGAGAATATAAAGTTTAATTTATATAATTTTCATTATATTTAGTTTAATTTAAATAATTTTTATTGTATTCAGTTTAATTTATAACATATAAATTATTTATACTCTTCCAATGGTAACACCCAAATTTTAATATCAAAGTCTATACCATTCACATTCAATGTTTTTAATTATATAATACTCACGAACCCTTTGTTTTATTTTGTCAACTTCCATGAAATACATAGGCAAATTTCTATTTATTCTGTAATAAATTTATAATCTCCGAATGGTAATGCGCAGATATTAAGATCAAAGTCTATACCATTCGTTAAATTCATCTACCTTTGTTTCAGCGTTCAATTTTAACGATTGTATTAATAGTATTTATAAGTTAGAGTTTAAAGAAATTTTAAAAGTGAAACTTATTTAGTGTTAACATAAAGTCATGATGTGTATAAAGTTTAGTTTAAACAACTTTATTGCTTATAATGTCGTTTTTGTTTTAAAATAACTAATTATACGTATAATTACATGATATTCATTATTAAAAAATATGTGTTTTAAATTATTTATTATTGTTTTTAAATTTATGCGTATCGTTTTTGTTTTAAAATAATTAATTATACATATAATTGTATGACATTCATTATTGAAAAATATGTGTTTTAAATTATTTATTATTGTTTTGTTTTTAAATCTGTGTGTTAATCCACTGATGACACTTATCCTCAAAATACGAAAATTTCTATTTAATTCTGTAAAAATTTCGTAATATAAATTTGTAATGATGTCACTAAAAGTATGAACTCCTATTTAAATTCCTTATTTATTATCTTAACACAATATATTTTTAATCTCTAAAAATGCTAAGTTTCTAAAATACTCATAAATTGTTACTGATGTTAATTAACTTCAGTCATTCATTGTTTCATTCAGTCGAAAATGTTAAGTCCCACCGGAAATTATTTATACTCTTCCAATGGCAACATCTAAATTTTAATGTCTATACCCTGTTTTTAATTATATAGTACTCACCAACCCTTTGTTTTATTTTGTCAAATTCACTGAAATACATAGGAAAATTTCTATTTAATTCTGTAATCAATTTATAATCCCCGAATGACAACTCTTCAAAAGTTTCTATTCTTCCGGTGGCAACACCTAAATATTAAAGTCCCAAAAGATCGTGACGTTATCTAATCCCCCTGCAAAAAATTCGAAAAAATTACTAAGTCCGAAATTTATGAAAATAAATCTAACTCCTTGAAATTCCACAAAAAATACTAAGTCCCGAAATTTAGGAAAATAAATCTAACTCCTCAAAATTCCCTATAGATGGCACCACCAAACTTCTCATCCAAGATGATAGTCAAAGTTTCTATTCTTCCGGTGGCAACACACAGTTTCTATTTCTCCGGTGGCAACACCTAAATTATAAAGTCTATACCATTCATTAAATGTTTTTAACTATATAATACTCATCTACCTTTGTTTCAGTCAATCAACTTCCCGCAAAACTTCGAAAAAATTTTGAAGTCCCCGAAATTATGAAAAAAATACTAAGTCCGTAAATTCAGGAAAAAATTCCTCTTCTCCCCGATAGATGACACCATCAAACCTCATCCAAGATGATAGTCAAAGTTTCAAGTCTTCCGGTGGCAACACACAGTTTCTATTCTTCCGGTGGCAACACCCCTCGTCCAAGATGATGACTAAGTAGTGTAAAAAGGACACGTTCTAAGCCAGGGTGGTGGGACGGTAGGTCTAGGGTGGAGGCGCGCCTCCACCCTGACCCTCATCGTCCCACCGTCCCACCACCGTGGCGTAGAACTGTCCTTTTTACACTACTAGTTTTAAATCCCTTACTGAGCTTCGAAAAGCTTTGAATAGCTCATGGATCATTTTTGCCAAACCAATCTTTGTACGATTCACTATCAAATACAGTATTCGAAGTCCTAAAGCTGATGGAAAAGTATTCCTTACTACATTAAAACACCGTTTATAGTCTCTCGTTTATACGTCTTTTGCATTTATACGTCCTTTTAGTAAAGTTCCGATTCATTCCTATTCATTTTAATGTAAAAATTCTTCGTCTTATGCTAAAATACGCAAAATTTCTCGACCTGTCATTATTTCCCACTCTAAATAAGACGGATTTTTCCTAGAAAGCATCACAGGAATGATCGAAGAATACTGATTGAAGAATCCATTGAATTCGCAGTAGAATTTTTAATACTCGTTCGTAGACAAGGAGCCAATCAGACGAATATTACAGATTTTTTAATGTTATTAAATAACTATCTGCATGGACATCAATCTTATGCTTATTATTAAAGACACGCAATCTATATAATTAATATTCAAAATGTGTTCATAGAGTTCTTAAGAAATGCAATATAATACTCAATATAGGATATATGATACGTATGATATATGATATATACATACAATATACTCAATATATGTAATGAGTACCCAGTCATGCATTAATAGTATGATTTTTCTCACTTTTGATCATAAAACTTTTTTTTTTTTTTCAAATTAGTGTCTTCAAAAAAAAAAAAAAAAAAAAAAAAAAAAAAGCATAATATACATTTACTAACTTTAATTTCATTAATTAGTATTTTCATATAAATTTTGCTTAAGTGTCATTCCATGTGTAGTCATCAAAGTGTTATTATTAAAATTTCGAGTATACGTCTTTTCATTTATACGTCCTTTTACGTCAGTCCCTTCAAAGACGTATAAACGGTGCTTTACTGTAATATCACTTGTTTTGTATTACTGCCCTTCTATTTTTTTTACGGATTTTAAAATAGAAACTATTTTTATTGTCATTGAAAATTTAGTTTTGAAAGTCATGCTGATGATACAGATATTTTCTTGTTATATGATCTGCAAAATGTTACACATATAAATTTTTTATTAAAAATAAAAGATTCTTTTATTTTATTTATTTTTACTTTCTCTTACACATAGGGTCGAGAAAGTATTGTTTTAGGGTCAAATTTTCGAACGTGAGTTTTTGTTATGTTTACATGTTTTGAGGTCCTGATAAAGTAGATTAATAGATTAGAATAAGATAAATATATCGAAGTGAACGGTGGATAGCCTATTAGGCGGGGATTTCATTCGGTCACTGTATCAAGCTTTGGTCAAATTTATTTCTTTTAACATGATTATAATATGTCTCGCACTAGAAATTTATGAGAACCTATATAGGATGGGGAACTGAGCAGAGTCCACCTATGCCAACTAGTTTTATTTATTATTAATATATTTTTTTCAAATTAATAAGGATTTGCAATTAAAAAAAAAAAAAGAATGAAAAACCATTCGGTTCGCACTGATGCAATTACCGCCATTTCCGACTGCAGTCCTTAATGCATCTGAATATTTTAGCGTAGCTCTGTAAATCTGGGCGCTGATCATAACATACGCTATACAAAACATTATTTTGGCCTGTTAACCATAAATGTCAGTTTCATTATGATTTTTGCGGGAGAAAAAGTTATTTAAATGGGATTTATAAAAATGTCTCTCATAAAATATAATAAAATGCAATAATCCTCAAAATTCATATTTACATGAAAATTTTTCAATTTCACTATGTTGATAAAATCGTAAATTACGAATAATTTACGAAATTTTCCTATTAGAATATTTGTATTCAATCATGTTCAAACAAATATCATAAATGTAATTTCGAAGTTGTCTAATGTATTTATGATCCTCAAAATGGAAGTTTATGCTCCATTTTGCCTTATTCTGACATGTTAAGTAAATCGTAAATTCCAAATAACTTATGAATTTTTTAAATTGGAAAAATCATAGTCTATGATATTCATGCCAGTATCCTAAATAATATTTCGAAAGTGGTTTGACATCTTTACCATGAAAATATCCCTCATTATCGACGTCTGTGTGAAATTTTGCTCTATTCTGCCATGTTAAGAAATTCGTAAATTTCCAATAACTTACGAAATTTTTATATTGGAAAATTCATAGTCATTAATATTCATTCCAGTGTCCTAAATGATATTTCAAAAGTAGTCTGACATCCTTACGATGAAAATATCCCACAAAAGGGACATTTATGCAAAATTTTGCTCTATTCTGTCAAGAAATTCATAAATTTCCAATAACTTGCGAACTTTTCAAAGTAGCAAGTTTCTAAGTTAATGGTGTTCATCCCGGCAACAAAACTGATATTTAAAAGCTGCTCTTACATCTTTACGGTAAAAATATTTCTTTTCATGCACATTTAAGTGAAATTTTGCCCTGTTCTCTCATGTTAAGGAAATCATAAATTTCCAATAACTTCTGAAGTTTTTTAATTAGAATATTGCAAATAAATAGGGTTCTTGCCAGTGTCATAAATAACATTTTAAAACTGGTCCGACCTCTCAGCGATCATTTGTTCGTGAGATATCGTGTACACAGACTAACATACTAACGGACTAACAAACTAACAGACACCCTTAACATTCATTAAGATTTGTGCAAAGTGAAAGTAAAACAGGATTTATAGAAATGTCTCTCATAGAAATACTCCATTTTCAATAGGGAACATCCGGCGGTGAAATTTAAATAACATATATCAGTTTCGAGAAATTCCATGATTATTTACAGGAGTTAGAGCGCGGACAGAAAGACAAACCAAAGCCATTAACACTTTTCAACCTTGTTGGAAAATGTTAAACAAAGTTGAAAAATGATAATGACTTCGGTTTGTCTGTCTGTCCGCTCTCTAACCCTCGTAAATATTGATAGAATTTTTTGTAAGTGATATATGTTTTTCTAGTTCACTGTCGGATGTTCCTTATTGAAAATAGAGTGTATACGAACATTTGTTTATATACAGGGACGCCTGAAAGTATTTTAGAGCATTGCATTCTCTGAGAGGTATTTCTATAAAACATTATTTTATTAACTTTACTTTGCTCAGATCTTGATGAAATGGAAATATGCCATTCATAGGCACAAAAGAATGTTTTCTATAGAATATCGTATGATTTACATTAAAATTTACAGGGCCACACAAAAATAATCAGTTACATTAAGGTCTATTATTGGAAATTTGCTGAGATGCGTTTCCCTTTACAATAAGCGTTTTTAACACTTTACTTCAATTTTTAAGTGTGAATATGTTTGGATCTGTCTGTCCGAGTGTCTATCTGTCTAATCTGCCCACTTCCCGTAAATATTTTCAGAATTTCTTAAAAGCGATATATGCTATTCAAGTTCACTATGGAATATTCCCTGTTTAAAATGGTTTGTATACAGGGGCATTCAGAAGAATGGCAGTGTGTTGCATTTTACGAGAGAACTTTTTATAAATCACGTGTACTGCAAAAATTTTATATCAATTGACACTTATTGTTAATAAGCTAAAATAATGATTTGTATAAAATATGATATGCTTAACTTTCAGATTTACAGGGCTACAATAAAATATTCATATACATTAAGGGGTGCATGTCCGTTTGTGTTAAGCATCCTTTTTAACACTTTCCAACAAAATACACTCTCTACCAATAAGTATATTTGGACACTTTCAAGTTTAGACGCTTTGTCAAATATCTATAAAAGTTCTGTAGGAAATATATCTTAAAACTTTGGAAGTATAAAGAACATGGTATAGTATACCTCATACTTTACATCTGAGCAAAAGTTTTGTCCTGAAGAGGACAGATAGAAAATTAAACAAAACTCAAAATGTTTTGGGTCACCCTGTAAAAAGTAATACGTGACATTCGTTTTAGCTGTAACACGTGATTATGAGGATCTTTCTCATTATCTGTATAAATTTTTATGAGGCTACCACATATATTCATGGAGATATAACAGTTTATTTAAAAAATTACAAAATATAATAGTACTACTTTTTAGTTCCCCATCACAGTAAAGGTATGGGAAACTTAGGTAATCGTGAAAATTTTCGACCTCGGTTTTTTCACTTTTTTACACGTTTTCAGGTGTGAGGAATCCGAAAATGACAAAATTTGTATGGTGTCCGTCTGTAGGGTGTCTGTTAGTTTGTTAGTCCGTTATTGAGTTTGTTAGACTGCGTACACGATATCTCACGAACAAATAGTCGCAGAGAAGTCAGATCAGTTTTAAAATATTACTTTCGACACTGGCAATAACCCTATTCATTTGCAACATTCTAATTAAAAAACTTCGTAAGTTATTAGAAATTTACGATTTTTTTAACATGGGAGAATAGAGCAAAATTTCACTTAAACGTCCATTAAGTAGAAAAGTTTTATTGTAAAAATGTCAGAACAGTTTTTAAATACCAGTTTTGATGCCGTAATGAACATCATTAACTATAACCATGCTACTTTAAAATTTCGTAAGTTATTAGACATTTACGAATTTCTTAACATGGCAGAATAGGGCGAAATTTCACATAAACGTCCATTTTGAGGGATATTTTCATCGTAAAGATGTCAGACCACTTTTGAAATATTACTTAAAATACTGGCATGAATATCACAGACTATGAATTTTCCAATTTAAAAAATTCGTAAGTTATGTGGAATTTACGATTTACTTAACATGGCAGAATAGGGCAAAATTGATCATAAACGTCCATTTTAAGGATCATAAATATATCAGACAACTTCAAAATAGCATTTACGATACTTGTTTGAACATGATTGACTACAAATATTCTAATTGGAAAAGTTCGTAAGTTATTCTTAATTTAAGATTTTATCAACATAGCCAAACTGAAAAATTTCCATGTAAATATACAGTTTGGGGATTGTTGCATTGGAAATGGTAGCATGAAAACTAAACAACAGAAATGACCCTGATAAAATAAATTAATAAATTAGAATGAGATAAGTATATCGAAATGAACGGTGGATAGCGCCTAATAAGGCGGAGATTTCCTTCTGTCACTGTATCAAGCTTTGGTCAAATTCATTTCTTTTAACATGATAATAATATGTCTCGCACTATAAATTTATGAGAACATAAATAGGATGGGGAACTGAGCAGAGTCCACCTGTGCCAACTAGTTTTATTTATATCACATAGGGCATTAGACCCAGTCGAAAGCCATTTTTAGAAAACTTTGCATACTATATTAGACACATGCATACTGCAAAAAATATTAACTGTCTTAAGAAATAGGAGGACTTTTACTAAATAGTTTTTAACTACGCGCGCGCAACTTTTTTAAAAATTTCATTTGCATAATTTAATAACCTATGGTATTGAGCTACTTGTATGAAAGTCCCAAACAAATATCGTTTAAATTAAAAATATATATATATAGGAGGGATAGAATGAAGGGATTTTCAGTTTCTCCCAAAATAAAAGCTAAACTGTAAGGGGTTTTACCACGGCTGTCTGGAATATATCTAGGCAGCCGTGGTTTTACTCCCATTTTACCATGTTTTTATTAACTTCGATTCTTGTTTGTTTGTTTGTGTGTTTGTTTGTTTGTTTTTCACTAACTTTCCGACTAGCTAGACATTTGAAACTTTCAGGATAGCTCAGAATACAGTGACAATACATTTTTTTTATACTTTTAGTCAACTGCTTCAGGTCCCTACTGCCTTCGGCAGCGTTTATATGATTCGAACGAAAATTTATTTAACAAACTTCCCGACTAGCTAGACATTTGAAACTTTCAGAATAGTTCAGAATACGGTGAAAATGCATTTTTTAAATATTTTTAACCAAATGTTTCCGGTTCCTGCTGCCTTCGGCAGCGTTACCAGTACAAAGCTTGCAATCGATTTTCACTAACTTCCCGACTAGCTAGACATTTGAAACTTTTATAATAGCTCAAAACACGAGAGCAATGAATTTTTTTAAAAATTTATTCAATTGCTCCAGGCTCCCGCTGCCTTCGGTAGCGTTTATATGATTGAACAGAAAATTTAAAAACTTGGTATATAAAAAGATCTTTTTATCTTTTAATTTTTATTTTGATTCAATCCATGCCCAATGCCAATGCAATGTTCGCTGATTGTAAATAAATATTGATAAAACCCCCTATCATGCTTCCTTTTTTTTTTTTTTTTTTTTTTTTTTTTGTGGTATACTGAAATTCTGTTCATTTTATCTCTCGTAACTTTTTGAATTGACACGATATTTGTATGGGGTTTTAATGTAAATATCTCAATACCTTTGGCTATTAAATTATGCAAATGAAATTTTTTTAAAAGCTTGCGCATGCGCAGTTAAAAATTATTTAGGGAAACTGCTAATATTTCGTAAGATATTGAACATTTTTGCATTCTGATTGTAGTAAGCTGTGTCTACTATAGTACGCCAAGTTTCGTAAAAATGTCTTTGGACTGGGTCGAATACCCTGTGTGTTATAATTAAAAAAGTGGTATTCTTTTTTTGTAATTTTTTTAAAGAAAGCGCTATATCTCAATGAATATAGGTGGTAGCTTCATAAAAATTTCTACAGTTATGTAGAAGCAGAAGGATCCTCATAATCACATGCTACAGCAAAAACACGTTTCAAGCATTACTTTTTACAGGGTGACCCAAAACATTTTGTTTTTTGTTTAATTTTTTACTTGTTCCCTTTTCCTCTCCGGGGCAAAACTTTTGCTGCAATACAGGAGGCACAACATGTTCTTTATAGTCCCAACGTTTCAAGATAATTCCTGTAGAATTTTTTTTTTTAGATATTCGAGAAAACATCTAAACTCGAAAGTGTCCAAATATTTATGGGTAGAGAGTGAATTGTTTAGTGATAGTTTATGAATTCAGTTAGTCTGTCTTTCTGTCCTTCTGTGAGTCGGTTGGTTGTGTGATAATGTAGGCAAAGAACATTGAAGCTTATACAATCAGGGCCTGATTACCCAAAAGGCTCAGGAAGCACAATCTTCCCCTCTAAAATTTAAGAGGGGGCCCCAAAATGACTAAAAACAGGTTCTTGGATTTTCTGTTTCCTATTTTCACCCTCAGATTGAATTTTTTCTGAGAAAGGTCGCCTAAAGCAAGATACTCACTATTTCGGGAAAAATCTGTTATTTAGCCTCAAAAATCTGAATGTTCTTAATTAATAAGTTATACGATTTTATTGTTGTGTGTAGAAACCACCCAAGTATATGAATGGAAAAAAAAAAAAATCCGAAATGAAAGGGGGGGGGGGGGGGCAGAAATGATACTGAGCTTCCCCTAGCTTCAAAGCTTAATCGTACCCTGTATACAATACAACATGTAGGTACAATTGGAAAGTGTTAACAATTAATGCGTACCTCACGATTTTTCTTTTTCTTTTAAATCTTGTTTTAAAGTATAAGAATTAACTAGAGAGCGGATAATGTTGTGGACGGTTTTTCCTCGCTGTCGAGAGTGAACCAAGGCTTATTGTTTGTGTGAGAGGCGCACCTGCTGTCCGAGAGAGTAGGAGGTAGGAGTGACGTCTGAAAGAAAGAAAAAAAAAGCACGCTCAACAGAGAGAGATCCACGCACGCAAAACTCGTTTGGCGGTTGCTGTCGTTATAAGCGTTTTCAAGAGTCTTCGGCCTCACTCACTCGATTATTCAGTTCAACATCCTCCTTCAATGCAGAGGTTTCATTATATTTGATAGAATATTACATTCGATACGCCCATTACATTTTACAGAAAAGAGTTTAGACTCGTCCTCTATAAATTATCCCTTAGTGTGCTTCAATTTAATTTAGCACAGTATGAAAATCATACAACACAGCTTGAAATGCTCTTTCAGACATTTCCAATCACAGGCTTAACAGATCCGAATTCTTTTGTGTAGCCCTGTATAGAAAGGATGAAGATTTCCATACCCTGTTCTACGCGAAACATGTTTTTATAAATACATATAAAATAATAATTATAAGATTAAAAAAAAAAAAAAAAAAACTTTTTATATACCATGTTTTTAAATTTTCTGATGAATCATTCAAAAAAACACGCGAGGATAAAAAATAATATTTAAGCACGCGGACTCGGTTCAGTAAATAATAATAATAGTAAAAAAAAAAGAAAAAAAGGTTTTAAAAATAAAATATTTCTCCTTTTAGAACAACGTATATTAGCATCGTGAACTACATTAGCACTTATCAATGTGTATAAAATTTTTAAAGTGATCATGACGTCCATTTCTGTGAGATGCATCATTTAACTTTTTATATTTTTTTAACGTTCACGCTGAATTAAATGTATTTATCTTTAGGTCGAAAGAAAATGAACTCGTCAATTTTTTTTGGCAACCATTAAATTACAGCTAATATTTTAATGACTCTTTTTATTGCTATTAGGAGCTTATTATTTTCATATTTTAATTAATTAAAAGAAAACTATTCGAATATCTGACTTCGAAGTAGTGTGTTGTCACCGGGTTCTGAGCTACTGTGAAAGTTTCAGATGTCTAGCTAGTTGGGAAGTTAGTTAAAAATAGGTTGCAAGATTTGTGCCGAACAAACTAACAAGAATCGAAGTTAATAAAAACATGGTAAAATAAGTACAGTCGAACCTCGTTAACGTGAATCTCAAGGGGAATAAAAAATGGGTTCATGCTATCAGTAACTAATTTTCCTATAATTAAACTAACCTTCATTTTTGGCAGGGATTGTGGAGACAGTTCACGTTAAAAGTAATTCACGTTAAGCGTGTTCACGTCAACGAGATTCGACTGTATTTATATAATTATAAATATAAAATAAATATTATGTTTTTTATAAAATATATAATGCCATGAAAATTTGCATACCAAGAAAGAGTTGTTAGAATGAAACGGAATTTTATAGACGGGAGTGCGACGGTGATATAAGTAAATGATTACAAAATCAGAGCAAAATTGTCCTTTATGGCAGGAAAAATTACAAACGAATGGAGGTTTTAAAATCCTGTTGAGCCACTTCTAGCGTGAATGCACGATGCGATACGGGATGGCATTGAAGCATACCAAGTCCCGTATGATGTCCTGCAGCATCTCGTTCCACGGTTGCTGTTAACGCGTCTTTTAATTCGAACAAACTGTCCAATGGCCGTCCCAAGTAATCCCAGACAGACTCGAACGGTGACAAATCTGGGGACCAAGAAGGCCAGGGAAGGGTGGTAATGGGGCGGAGGCAGAAATGATACATTCTTGCAAAAATTTTATAGACATTGATAAAGTGCTAATATAGCTATAGCTATAACTTCCCGACTCGCTAGACATTTGAAAGTTTAGAATAGCTCAGAACACGATGACAATGCATTCTTTTAATACTTTTATTAAAAGAATAAATGTTTGAAAATTTCTTATATTGGCTCTCTTTATGACGCATTGGATCATTTTCTTCCAAGTAGATGGAATAATTCATCAAGAAATTTTTTAAAAAATTATTTATTAATACATAGAATTGTCAAGTTTATAGGATTCAACAGAAAATTATAAACATGGTGTATAAAAAAAAAAATTTTTGTCTTATAATTATTTAATTGTTTTGTCTCTTAATATAAAATTCATTGGAAACGATCGCCAGCTCTTGACGATTTCATGAATTTTTTACGAAAATCAGAAAATTCAAAATAACTAATAAGTACATTGATCAAAAAGTTTTTTGATTACAAAAGGCACTAACACCTATCAGAAGGGATGTCCATGCAAATTTTCAGCTAAATTCAGGCAGAACTCTAGGCTCTACACTTGTCAGATTCAACGATAAGAAGTAGAAGAAGAAGATAGTAACCGGCAAATTTGAGGTTTTCAAAGTTACACTACTCCGGCCCTTTCTTTTGGATCTACTTGCAAATTTTTGTGTTTTGTCTCAGAGGTATGTTTAATGGCTGTGCAAAAAATCATAGATCTTGGAGGCCTGGGAGCTGAGATACAGGTAGTCGAAAAGTCCAAGAAACTCTATCGACGTAATATATACTAGTAGCGTTTCGCCATTTTATTTTCCTGCTTTGCAACACTGAGAAAATAAATATACCGCCTTCCTCTAGAATGAATAAGTGGCCCTTTTCTAAATCCCTTAACTAGAAATATAGACTTCCGAACTATGCGCATAAGGCACGCCAATAAACTGAATAGACGAAATGGTCAAGAATTTCTTGTTTACACATTTCTAGAGGGTGAAACAATATTTTGAATATTCCGAATATTCTGAATCTTTTGTATTGCGAGAAATTCTCGCTTGATTTTCTAGAATTGGGTCATACACCAAGATTACAGTTGCTGAAACCCGCCTCTTGTAGTCTCATTTATTTGCAGAGATTTTTAAATAATGCCCTAGAGCAGGGCGCGAAATTTCCACTCGCCAGCTCGCCATTGGCGAGTGGAAATTTTACTGTGGCGAGTAAAATTTCGGTCTAAATGTAGATAGAATTCTTAGAGTATACGGTGCTACAAAAAAAAAAAAAATAATAATAATAAATAAATAAAAATAAATAAATAAAATAAATAAATAAATAAATAAAATAAAATAAAATAAAATAAAATCACAAAATCATGCTAATCTTAGGTAAGGTGACCAGACATCCTCTTTTTAAGAGGACAGTCTACTTTTTCAATGCTCTGCCCTCTTGAACGAAAAAAACATTACAGGACTAAAAGTCCTCTTTTTTATGTTTTCGTCATCTATCCTCTTTTTCAAATGAAAAGGGTTCAGTCCTTAATTTCAAAAATTTCGCAAAACTGGGAAGCTCAATCGGATGTTGGCTTTATCGAAGGGTGAAGATTAAATATTTTCTGCGTTAAGTTCGCAAAATAACAAAATTCTAATAAACTTGCCAAAGCATATTGTAGTTCATATCTATTCAGATTCTTCGAATCACAAAGAAATAAAAGTATTCCCTATATTTGTACGGTTCTATGATCCCGAACACGGAATTACTATTGAAATTGGCATGAAATCATTAATATGGAGCTCTGGTTGATACGCGGTGGGTTGAAGTGTGTTCTCACTTTTGCACAAATCATATTCCTTATAAAAATAGGCCCACCAGTGACCGAGAAGTTCTGTCCTCGAAGCTGGTCTACGTGAGGCGTTGGGTTCGATACCCGGTCACGCTCGTTGGCTTAGCCGTTAAGAGTTTTCCGTGGTTTTCTCCGAAACTAGCATATATATGGGCTAGGACCTCTTAGGAAGACCCCACGGAGAACTCTCCTACTCAGACCTAGATCCCTAGTGCAGACAATTGGCCTTAATGATAACACTATCACCACCTCAGAAAAATATGCAAAAGTTAGTTGAATTCATTTTATGTCCTGGCAGAAACGCTCCCACAAAGCGACTGTTTTCTTCAATAACCAAAATGTAGACATATGAAAAAAATCCCCTTTATATGCCTACTTTAAAAACTTATTAACTACTAAAACTATTTCAGGTTATACTTGTGAAAACTTTTATAAAATATTGATAAAGAATGGCTGTTCGTTAAAACAAATCGTTTCATCTGCCGAATATTAATTTCATTTTTTCATATGCCTTTTATTTATTTATTTATTTATTTATTTATTTATTTTTGTGATTTTAATTTAAAAAAAAAAAAAAGAAATGTTTACCAACTTTTTTATGTAACTGAATGAAAGTAACATTAAAAAAAAAAAGTTTTGTCTATAGCAAAAATTAATAATAATTATAAAAAAAAACTAGTTGGCATAGGTGGACTCTGCTCAGTTCCCCATCATATTTATGTTATCATAAATTTCTAGTGCGAGACATATTATAATCATGTTAAAAGAAATGAATTTGACCAAAGCTTGATACAGTGACAGAATGAAATCCCCGCCTAATAGGCTATCCACCGTTCACTTCGATATATTTACAAAGGGCATTCCATAAAAACTGAGAGTTGTTTTTTTACGTAGTGGCAACACCGCGAAACTAAAAAATAGAAGTGCAGGCGATTTTTTCAAACTGTTAACTGTACATTTATACAAAATTCTAAACTAAGCAGACGATTTTATTTTCCTATTTCCGTGCTTGTTTAAAGAACTGTTTTATTTGCCCTACAGAAATAGAGATGAGTGATTCAGAGTTAAAAGACGAAATGCGTTGTGCCATAAAATTTTGCTACCGTTTAGGCAAAACAGCTCCAGAAACAGTTAAGTTAATGAAAGAAGCTTACAAAGACAAATGTTTTGGTGAGTCTACGATTATTAGATGGCATGGTGATTTCAAGAAAGGCCGTTTGTCTGCAGAACTGGCTCCTAGGCCTGGGCGACCAAAAAGTGTTGTGAATGATCGATGTTAACACTGTGTGGGTAATCCTTCAAGAAAATCGGCGAATGACATGTGAGGAGATAGCGGCATCAACAAACATTTCAAAAGTCTATATTTCGCATTCTACGAAACAATTTACAGCTTCGCTATGTTTGTTCCAGATGGGTCCCTCATCACCTTACTAAAGAACAAATGAAAACAAGAATTCACCAATGTTGTGAATGGAAACAGATGCTTCAAAATGATCCAAATCTCCTAAAGACTATAATAACGAGTGATGAATCTTGGGTGCAACATTATGATCCCCTTACCAAGTCCGCAACAAGTGTATGGAAACATACTGATTCTCCGCCTCCGAAGAAAATCTGACAAACCAAATCTGCTGGAAAGGTCATGATGATTATTTTCTTTGATCATAAAGGTATAATCTATCAGCATGCTGATAGAAATCTATCAGCATCACCTCCAAAAACTACTGTGAATGGTGAATATTATGTTTCAGTTTTGAAAATTTTGCGACAACACATATCTAGAAAGCGTCATGAACTGGTAGGGAATTGGACATTACATCACAATAATGCTCGCCCGCAAGTCGCTACTTCTGTTCAGCAATATCTTAGTAAATGCAATATTAAAATCATGCCACATCCCCCTTACAGTCCAGATCTCGCACCATACGATTTCTGGCTATTTGCGACGTTGAAGGAGAAGCTCCATGGCAGAAAATTTAATACAGATTCTGAAGTTTTTTCAGCAGTGGAGGGTTCTTTGAAGCAGCTTCCAGAAAAGGGCTTCTCTACTTGTTTTCAAAAGTGGGTTGATCGATGGGACCGTTGCATATCATCTGACGAAAGGTATTTTGAAAAAGAATGATGTATTTTTTGCTGTAAATATATTTCTTGATTTTTTATGATTTTACTCTCAGTTTTTATGGAATGTCCTTTGTATTTTATTCTAATCTATTAATTTATTTTAACAGGGTCAATTCTGTTGTTTAGTTTTCATGCTACTATTTCCAATGCAATAATCCTCAAAATTCATATTTATATGAAAAATTTACAATTTCGCTATGTTGTTGAAAATTTCCTATTAGAATATTTGTATTCAATCATGTTCAAACAAATATCATAAATGTAATTTTGAAGTTGTCTAATGTATTTATGATCCTCAAAATGGAAGTTTATGCTCAATTTTGTCTTATTCTGACATGTTAAGTAAATCGTAAATTCCTAATAACTTACGAATTTTTTTAATTGGAAAAATCATAGTCTGTGATATTCATGCCAGTATCCAAAATAATATTTAAAAAGTGGTTTGACATCTTTACGATGAAAATATCCCTCAAGATTGACGTTTATGTGAAATTTTGCTCTATTCTGCCATATTAAGAAATTCGTAAGTTTCCAATAACTTATGAAATTTGTATATTGGAAAATTCATAGTCATTAATATTCATGACAGTGTTCTAAATAATATTTCAAAAGTAGTCTGACATCTTTACGATGAAAATATCTCTAAAAATTGACGTTTATGTGAAATTTTGCCCTATACTGCCATGTTAAGAAATTCGTAAATTTCCAATAACTTGCGAAAATTTTAAAGTAGCATGTTTATAGTAACTGTTCATTCCGGCATCAAAACTGATATTTTAAAACTGGTCGACATTTTTACAGCAAAAAGTTTTCATTTAATGCAAGTTTAAGTGAAATTTTGGCCTATTCTCCCATGTTAAGAAAATCGTAAATTTCGAATAACTTACGAAGTTTTTTAATTCGAATGTTGCAATTAAATAGGGTTCTTGCCAGTGTCTAAAGTAATATTTTAAAACTGGTTTGACCTCTCTACGATCATTTGTTCGTGAGATATCGTGTAAACAGACTAACAAACTAACGGACTAACACACTAACGGACTGACACACTAACAGACACCCTACAAATTTTGTCATTTTCGGATTCCACACACCTGAAAACGTGTAAAAAAGTAAAAAAACCGAGGTCGAAAATTTTCACGATTACCTAAGTTCCCCATACCTATAGTATGATGGGGAACTAAAAATCTATATTGTCCAGTGACACCTATTAATTTTTCTTCTCGTATCCGTATATTATTAGTTCCCCATCATACTATAGGTATGGGGAACTTAGGTAATCGTGAAAATTTTCGACCTCGGTTTTTTGACTTTTCTACACGTTTTCAGGTGTGAGGAATCCGAAAATGACAAAATTTCTATGGTGTCTGTCTGTAGGGTGTCTGTTAGTGTGTCAGTGTGTCAGTGTGTCAGTCCGTTAGTGTGATAGTCCGTTAGTTTGTTAGTCTGTTAACACGATATCTCACGAACAAATGATCTCAGAAAGGTCAGATCAGTTTTAAAGTATTACTTTCGACACTGGCAAGAACCCTATTAATTTGCAACATTCAAATTTAAAAACTTCGTAAGTTATTAGAAATTTACGATTTTCTTAACATGGGAGAATAGGACAAAAATTCACTTAAACGTGCATTTAATGGAAACTTTTTACTGTAAAAATGTCAGACCACTTTTAAAATATCAGTTTTGATGCCGGAATGAACATCAGTAACTATAAATAGGCTACTTTGGAAATTTCGCAAGTTATTGGAAATTTTCGAATTTTTTAACATGGCAGTATAGAGCAAAATTTCACATAAACGTCAATTTTGAGAGATATTTTCATCGTAAAGATGTCAGACTACTTTTGAAATATTATTTAGGACACTGGCATGATTATTAATGACTATGAATTTTCCAATATAAAGATTTCGTAAGTTATTGGAAATTTACGAATTTCTTAACATGGCTGAATAGAGCAAAATTTCACATAAACGTCAATCTTGAGGGATATTTTCATCGTAAAAATGTCAAACCACTTTCGAAATATTATTTAGGATACTGGCTTGAATATCATAGACTACGATTTTTTCAATTTAAAAAATTCGTAAGTTATTTGGAATTTACGATTTACTTAACATGTCAGAATAAGGCAAAATTGAGCATAAATTTCCATTTTGAGGATCATAAATACATTAGACAACTTCAAAATTACGTTTATGATATTGGTTTGAACAGGATTGAATACAAATATTCTAATAGGAAAATTTCGTGAATCATTCGTAATTTACGATTTTATCAACATAGCGAAATTGTAAATTTTTCATATAAATATGAATTTTGAGGATTATTGCATTGGAAATAGTAGCATGAAAACTAAACAACGGAATCGACCCTGATAAAATAAATGAATAGACTAGAATGAGATAAATAGATCGAAGTGAACGGTGGATAGCGTATTAGGCGGAGATTTCATTCTGTCATTGTATCAAGCTTTGGTCAAATTCATTTCTTTTAACATGATTATAATGTGTCTCGCACTAGAAATTTATGAGAACATAAATAGGATGGGGAACTGAGCAGAGTCCACCTATGCCAACTAGTTATATTCATTTTCATTCAATTTTGTGTCCTCTATAAATGACCACTTTTTCAAAATTGAATGTCTCCTTTTTTCATATAAAGTAAGACATTGTGTAATTTCTTCTCTTTTTCCAATAAAAAATTCTGGTCATCTTATATGTAAAAAATAGAGTAAGTTAATAATATTTTGTGGCGAGTAACATTTTTTTTCAGCGAGTGTAATCTAAGTTGAAATTTCGGGCCCTGCCCTAGAGAATGTAGGCAAACGCTCTAGAATTCTAATAGGGGCTTCTAGAACTCGCTTTTCAAGGAGACTAGAATTTATAAGGATGACATGGAACTATTTTTTCTAGAGCCACAATTTAGATTCTAGATGTCGGTTACCGAATCTTTTCTCGGTGAAGTTTCATTCTTCTTAATGTTTGTTTTAGCTTGGCGGGACGGAACGCTGCCGTGTTCCTAGATATAAGATGCATTCATGCTCATTTTGTTCAGTGCAGTTAAATTCTACCTACCAGAAATTTCCCTCAAATCCCTCACTTAGAGAAGTATAATACAAAATATCAAAAAAAAAAAAAAAAAAAAAAAAAAAAAATTGAATATATATATATATATATATTGTATATATATATTTGTTAAAAATGAAAAAAATCGATAACTTTATTTTAAATTATCGCAAATCGATGGTTCAACCTTTCGTTTTAAAGGTATTGTCGAGCTCTTTTGAAAGATACCCATCATGAAAATTGACTGCCCTCGAGGGAGGACTTCCCCCAGGGGGGGAGGCGAGGCTCCTACATACACAAAAATTTTCTCACAGTTAACTATTACAAAAAAATTATATTCGTTTCATTTGGTTGAGTGCAGTCATAGATGTTAAACTCATACTTACCTGCCATTTCCCCCATAGACATAATTCATTTGAATACTTTTGAGTGTCCGTGTACACGAACCATTGGCTTCATCTCAACGAAAAGCTTACTGTAGGATCCGTATAGGATACACATTTAGAATACCAAGTTTGAACTTTCTGCCATAATTTGTTTTTGAGATAGGCTGATAACAGGCAGACACACACACACACACAGATACATACACAGACAGACACACACACAGACATACACACAGACCAGCCGCTAAAAACAATATTTTCGTATTGAGGAGACCACACAACGTGTCAATATAACAAAATCTCCCTTTCGAAAATTTGACCCCAAAACAATACTTTCTCTACCTTATGGTACCAACGACGACTTCTCTTAGCTGTTCGCTATACACTCCGATCGCAATAAAATAATTTTTGAAACTTTTAGGCTTACGATACAGATTTAGAGTGCTACTTGTGCTAGATTGATGATCACAGACTCTTTTTATACAACTGATACTAGTTCTCATTGAGGAGACATCAAAATAGATCGAATAAATAAAATCTTTTTTCCTTTTTTTTTTCACTTTATGTGTCAAGTCGTCATTGACGGCTACGATGCAGTGATAGGCATAAATTTTACTGTTTCTTATCCTTAAAAATTATTCTTAAGTAGCTAAAAGATAAACAGTTGATTTCGTAATGGGATCAGTATCTGTCAGATCCTTAGGATGTGAAAGGTCTTTCTTCTAAGATCTATGCGAAGAGAGTCTGTTTTTGGATGCCAATATTTCCTTGACCCGTGGTTTTCAACCGCTGTGTCCCGAGATTCTTATTAAAGCCTGCATTTACCCACACCTATTAGAGTGGTGCGTGTCGGGATAATTTGGTGAAGTTCCATTCCGGGTCATGTTACGATGTCAGTAACTGACCCCCAACCTCCAACAAACAAATGTCTGTCTCTCGGGACAGATTTGCCTTTCGGGGATAGTTTCAAAGTTCTTTTTACGTCCGAACCGGTGCTAAAGCTGTACCAAACTAATTTTAAGAAATGAATATAGTAACAAGTAACCGATGCGAGGGAGTGAAATACAGTTACTGCATGCCTTTATACGAAAGAATAGATTAAAATAAGGTCTATCGTACTAAGTTAATTTCTGTTCATAAAGAATGTAAGCAAAATTTTTATTTTTATTTATTTATTTATTTTTTAACAAGCAATTATACCAAAAGAATTCATCGCCAAATAGTGACAAAAATTTAAAAGTCGCCAAGGGGCTTCATATACTAAAGCTGTTGCGCAAAATGGTTTAGATATTACGATTTTCTTTCTATTCTAAAAAAAAAAAAAAAAAAAATACTAATTTTTAGCATGATAGCTTAGGTACTCCAGTGATTGGCATGCTCCAGTAATTGACATCTATCCAGAAATAATTAATAAATAAGAAAAATAATAAAATCCTATATTTTACATATAAGAATTTTAACATTTTATGTCAAACACTGGAGCATAGGGTGCTAATAACTGGTAAAATGAATCACTAGCCGTGTCAAACGCTGGAACATAGGGGACCAATGACTGATAAAATGGAAAACTGGCAGTGTCAACGACTGGAACATGGAGTGGGTGTCAAATAAAAATTCATAAAAAAATAATAATAATAATTGTTATCAAATGTATATATATTTTAACACGTATGTGGTTCTGAATGTCTTTCATGCCCTATGTACCAACTTAATATTTCTAAAAATATTTTCTGATGACTAGAACATTAAAAACATCAGAGATTGCTCTAAAAGTGTCAATCACTGATGCACTTACCCTATTTCATTTTTTTTTTTTTTTTTTTTTAAGTGTGGTATTAAATATTATGCATTTCAATTTGACAGGCAAAGCAGCGAATAGGCAGGCAGAACCTCGCAGGGGTTAATAAGAGAAGCGAACCGGTGATGGGTGAGCGGAGCGAGTAAGGGGCAGTTAAAAAAAAAAAAGTTTAACACAACTTGAAATGCATTTCGAATAATATCCAACCAGAGACCCTAATATATTCGAATTGTTTCGTACGACCCTGCAAACGAATGATAAATGCTTTTCGTATCGTATTCTATAGGAGTCAGACAAGCTTTCGTGCCTATAAAAAAAGTCTTAGGCACTGTCTGAACAAGCCGTTTGACACAATGTATTTGCAGTTTTTTTTCTCTATACACGATGTCCAATTTTAATTAAAAAAAATCCCCCCCCCCCACGTCAAGGGTACACATTTAGAATACAAATTTGAAGTTTCTGCTCCTATCTGTTTTACACTTGATTGGAACTTCAAGACACGTAGTATCCGCTCTATAGCTGTCTTTTTTAATACGCTTTTATTAGCTTCGCCTGTATATATGTTTGTATGTATGTTTGTAACCGCTCTGGGAGCAAACAAAAAATCTATATTGTAAAAAAAAAAAAGACGTTCCCTACGTGAACGCTGTGGCTGTGAGGTAAAACTCCGGGCTACGAACTTAAAGGTCTAACGTTCGAGCCCAGTCAGGGGAGATTTTTTAAAAACGGTTTTTGTTTAATTCTAAATTATTTATTTCTCATTCCTTCATTATGTTATTTTTAACATGCTTTCATTGACTTGATGGGATGTAACTATTTATGTATGTAACGGAATCTTGTAATTCAATTTTCGACCCCTTCTGTTCGTTCGATTATCCTGAAATTTTGCACACGACTTCATAGTCGATGACAATACTACATACAAGTGTTTCCAGGCTCCTATCCCAAACGAACAAAAAAAAAAATCTATATATACAGTCGACACCGGTTATAACGTACTGTCAGGGGACCAGAAAATATGGTACGTTATAACCGAAGTACGTTATAAGCAATATTTCCAATATAATTTAGTGCCTAACAAAAGAAAAAGGGGCATAATAGCACTCGCAATAATAGAGATTTTAAATAGAAAGTTTATGATTTTCTCAAAATAAAATAAGAAAAAAGAAAAAAAAAAAACATTTTACTACTTACATGTTTATTTAGAAAAATAATCTCTTATTTTTCGTTGTTTTCTTTGATTAGATGACACAGTAAGAATTACATTTTCAATATTTATAATGGAACTTTGCAGAGTCTCTGAATAGTCAGTATGGAATTCAACGAACCGCGATAAAGTTTTAAAGGTATAAAGGAGATATAAGGCGATAAAGGAGACATCGAAAGACGGTATCCAAGAAAATATACCGATTTCCAAACCAGAAATACAAGGTTGACATCCAATTTTGGCTTTTCATTCCAGTCTAAAAGGTACGATATAACCAGATTAAGGCTTTTGCATAGTCCGTTATAGATGAAGATGTAAACCATTACATTATATAGGGTTTCATTCGGGACCAAGCATCTGAGTACGTTATAAGCGAAAGTACGCTATATCCCAGGTACGTTATAACCGGTGTCGACTTATATATTAAACTCTATTGTATGTGGCACAGGATTTGGCCGTATTTGTATAACGTTGAGTGGCAATAATTAATCAGTTAATTTTTTTTTTATTAAAGATGTAAGTATTATGGTGTGTCACTCACACGATTTTTTCTTACCCTTCATTTTAATACTATAAATATAGATATTTTGTGCTTTTTAGTTCACATTTCAATAAAAGCGTGTTCTTTAATTTTTTTAAAGTATAATATTACTACAAGGTGATCTCATTTATTGAATCAAGGTACTTCAAAATGGATCCGTATCCTGTATGTGAAAAGGATACTTATCAGATATTTGACCCCGAAATAATACTGTCTCAACACTAAATGAATAAAAAAGAAAAGAAAGAAAGAAAAATTACGTATTTTTCCTCTTATTTTATATATTTTTCTCGGAAAAATCGTATCGAGAGCAGATCCTATTAATAAAAAGGAATGGAGCTGGGGGGGGGGTGGAGTTGTTGAAGAGCTCTTTGTCCGAAGAAGACAACGAAGGTGCTTGCGTCTTCTCCTCAGCACCCCGCTCGGTTATCGACCCCACCCCCGCCTCCCTTCCGGAAAAATCGGAATCGATGGGATGCAGCAAGTTCCTATCGCTCTACCCCCCCCCCCCAATCCCTCCGTTCTGCATCATTTTCGGGCTCGACTGCTATCGATCATTAAAACGCGATGAACACCCCCACCCCCCACCCCCATTCCCTTTGCGAGTGTCGAAAAATGCCGCGCGCGTACAAAACGGGAGACTTGTGTCAAGGAACGCTGGAGATGGGACGGAATCGACCGCTTGTCTCCAGAATTGTATTTGGGACGATGCTGAGCATGACGGGGAGCGAGAAGTGTTAGCAAAACTACAACAGAAAATCCCAACGTCCCGCCTACAGACCATTTATATAGATGTATGCGTGAGCTATCTCTTCAACTAACTTCTTAAATGTGAATAAATATTGTCCAAATTGAATGTATCATTCTAAAAATATACAATCTGTAGTTACCATAGATATAGTAATATATATAGATCTAGCATCCCCATGTTATCGAGCAAAAATTTTTGATGCCGAAAAAAAATTCTAAAATCAGCCATTAGAAAGTATTGAAAAAAAAAAGAAAAATGAATTTGAAACTGTATCTGGAGTTTTCCGTTCACCTTTAGTAAATAAATTATTCATAAATTTAATTTACTAAATTATCCGTGTGTATTCCTGTGCGTAATTGACTCGGGGAAAGGCAGCCATTAGAATGACTTTTCCCGAGAAAAAAGGTATCACTTTTTCCCTCTCGCTGATCAGTCTATGTCTTAATACTATATCTATGGTAGTTACATGTTTTATTTGTTTAGCACAGGCACAGAAAACATTCCTTTTCAGTGATCATTTATGTTCGTCCAAAAATATCGGTTTCGAAGTCGAATGCACTGAAATTCTTTTGTGCGTGACGCAAATTGAAAGATCCTTCCACGTAACTCATCCGGATCCGTTACATTGTTGTTGATCGGAAAATCTTTTGTCTAGCTCATTCTGTGCCAAGCCTTTCTTGCATCTTCCATTAACACGTGTCATTTAAATTGTGTTGAATGCGCTCGACACAAGTACGTCGTCCACGTACACTGTAATGGTACAATTGTGTATCCCTGCATACGACAGACAGCACACTAAACTTACAAAACTGTGTTTGAAGCCAATCACATGATTTCACAAGATATTAGAATTCCTTTATGTAACTTTGGAGATCAAATATTTATTAATAATGTAATATAACACAATGAAATATCTCATTGATATTTCGTTCTATCAAATGCACCGTATCCATGTCTTAAAAAAAAAAAAAAATGCAATATTGTTTTAATAATAATAATAAGAAGAAGAAAAGTAATGTAAAACTGGTTGGCATAGGCGGACTCTGCTCAGTTCTCCATCATATGTATGTTCTCATAAATTTCTAGTGCAGGACATATTATATTCACGTTAAGAGAAATAAATTGGATCAAACGCTTGACACAGAAATAAAATGAAATCCTCACCTAATAGGTTACCCACCCTTCAGATGGGTGTCATTTTCGTAGTTTAGTTTTCATGCTACTACTTCCAATGCGACAGCCCCCCGAAAATGTGGAATATCGTTCAATATATAACTTATGTTGATAAAATCTTCAATTTCGAATAAATCACGAAATTTACCTATTAAAATATTTGTAGTCAATCATGTTCAAACAAATATCATGAATGTTATTTTGAAGTTGTCTGATATATTTAGGATCCTCAAAATGGACGTTTATGATCCATTTTGCCCTATTCTACCATGTTAAGTAAATCGTAAATTCCAAATAACTTACGAATTTTTTAAATTGTAAAATCCATAGTCTATGATATTCATGCCAGTATCCTAAATAATATTTCGAAAGTCGTCTGACATCTTTATGATGAAAATGTCCCTAAAAATTCACGTTTGTGGGAAAATTTGCCCTATTCTGCCATGTTAAGAAATTCGTAAATTTCCAATAACTTACAAAATTTTCAAAGTAGCGTGTTTATAGTTCCGGCATCAAAACTGATATTTTAAAACTGGTCTTATATTTTTACAGTAAAAATTTTCCATTTAATGCACGTTTAAGTAAAATTTTGCCCTATTCTCCGATGTTAAGAAAATCGTAAATCTCTAATAACTTACGAAGTTTTTTAATTCGAATGTTGCAAATGAATATAGGGTTCTTGCCAGTGTCATGTATATAAATAAAGCAAAGAGTTTGTTGGGAATACATCCGGGTGGACCACTTCTATTTTTATGAGTCTAGATTTAATTACTTTGGTGATGAAAGTTGGCCATTTTTTTTTTTTTTTTAGTAAAAAGTGATGAATTTTTTAAAAAGATACTGCATAGATGTTATACATTCTAAAAGAGCTCTAAAAATTGTTCATTTTTTGTGTGGACACTATATACATCAAGTTATTAAAGATATTACGTAGCAAGTTTTCTTTTAATTAATTAAAATATGAAAATAAATATTAGTTATAATTTAATAGTTGTCAAAAAAAAAAAATAAATAAATAAATAAAAATAAATAAATAAATAAATAAATAAATAAAATAAAAATACGAGTTCATTTTCTTTTGCCATAAAAATAAATACATTTAATTAAACGTGAATATTAAAAAAATGTAAAAAATTAAATGATGCATCTCAAAAAATTGACGTCATTATCACTTTAAAATTTTCTACACATTGATAAAGTACTAATGTAGTTTTATAGCTATAAGATTCAACAGAAAGTTTAAAAACGTTGTATATAAAAAGTTTTTTTAAAAAATCTTATAATTATTTATAATTTTGTTGTCATTTCGGCGATGGATTGGTATGGGTATCGCAAATGCATAGTAAACATTTTGGCGAGAAACGTCCGAGCTACATCAGTGTCCAATTTCAAATTCCGCCTAGAGGTCCAAGCTGTTTCAATGTTTTTGCACAATTTCTCTCAATTTTAAATATTTTTGTATTGCGAGTGGGGGGGGGGGGGAAAGAAAAAGCATTTTTTTTTTAATTGGTCTAATTATACAAAATATCTCTATGCAAAATATGTGTTTTCCGTTCTGTTTATGAACAAAAAGAAAATGACTAATGCAGTTTTTCCTGTATTATTGGCATTTCTATAAATTAAATTAAATTTATCCAGTACCAAGACGCTGCGATGAAGAAGTCTCTGCCGAAGTCAGCGAGGGCCCGAAGCGAAGTTTTTAAGAAATTTCAATGTATTTTCTTTTTAATTTTAATTTGTAGAACGGTATAAAAAATATTGATTCTTTTTTTTATTTATTTAAATATAGTGACCAGCGAAGCGGGCAGAGCATGCTAGTAAATAATATTTTAAAACTGATCCGACCTCTCTGCGATGATTTGTTCGTGAGATATCGTGTACACAGACTAACACACTAACGGACTGACACACTAACAGACACCCTACAGACAGAAACCCTACAAATTTTGTCATTTTCGGATTCCTAATACCTGAAAACGTGTAAAAAAGTCAAAAGAACGAGGTCGAAATTTTTCACGATTACCTAAGTTCCCCATACCTATACTATTACTTCCTACAGAAGTTTAAACTTAAAATTAACTAGTATGTTGTGGCCACCACAAGACTTTCTTCTATATTTTCCTATACATATTCAATCAGTAACAATATATAAAAAAAAAAAAAAAAAAAAAAAAAAAAAATACGATTTTTAATTAATACATATTCAATCACTAACAATATTTAAAAAAAAAAAAAAAAAAAAAAAAATGCGATTTTATTTCTAAGTTTTTTTTTTTTTTTTTTTTTGGTTAAAAGTAAAAAAAAATCGATAACTTTGTTTTAAATTATCACAGATTTATAGTTCAACCATTCGTTTTAAAGGTATTGACGAGATCTTTCGAATGATACCCATCTTCAAAATTTACCCCCCCCCACGGGGGAGGGGGGGAAGCGGTGCCCCCCCATGCACAATTTTTTTTCCTAGTTACGTACTACTATTATCAATAATTCATATTAATTTTACAATCACAAGTGTAAAATAACTCTTATTATGCACATTTATACGAATTTTTGTCCTATTCTGCCATGTTAAAAATTTAGATAAAATGCTATCACAGCGCCTCCTGTTGAGCTATTGATCCCCAAATATAATCTGCACCAGTTTATGTCGAGGACCAACTAAATACCAAGTTTGGTAAAATTTCGTTAAAAAAAAAAAAAAAAAAAAAAAAAAAAAAATACGATTTTTAATTAATACATATTCAATCACTAACAATATTTAAAAAAAAAAAAAAAAAAAAAAAAAAAATGCGATTTTATTTCTAAGTTTTTTTTTTTTTTTGGTTAAAAGTAAAAAAAAATCGATAACTTTGTTTTAAATTATCACAGATTTATAGTTCAACCATTCGTTTTAAAGGTATTGACGAGATCTTTCGAATGATACCCATCTTCAAAATTTACTCCCCCACGGGGGAGGGGGGGAACCGATGCCCCCCCATGCACAATTTTTTTTCCTAGTTAACTACTACTATTATCAATAATTCATATTAATTTTACAATCACAAGTTTAAAATAACTCTCATTATGCCCATTTATACGGAATTTTGTCCTATGCTGCCATGTTAAAAATTTGCATAAAATGCGATCACAGAGCCACCTCTTGAGCTATTGATCCCCAAATCTAATGGGCACCAGTTCATGTCAGGGTGCAACTAAATACCAAGTTTGGTTAAATTTCATTCATTGGTTCGTGAGATACAGCGTCCACAAAAAAATGATACAGACAGACACACAGACAGACAGACAGATGCACAGACAGACATTTTTTAAAAACTATCAATTCGTGTTCAGGACATCCCAAAACGTGTAGATCCGTCAAAAAACGGAGGTCGAAAATTTTCGCGAATCCAATACTTTCTGTATATTACATATAGAAGAAAGTAAAAATTTAAAAAATCCGGAGTGACTCCACTCGACTTTCCGAACGGTTGTATAAATAAATTAAAGTAAGACAAGTCATTTAATAAACGACAAAAAAAATATATATATATATATATATATATGTATATAATAGGATGTTTAAGTATTTTCCACCATACAATCTGTTGTTTAATTTAACGCTATTGCACTTAAAAAAAAAATTGGGCCCATAGGTCATAATGATAAAGAACGTTTCTTTGTGTAACTACAAAAATCTATCAGTGCTAGATTCACCAAAAATTTATACAGTTCCTTCGACAGCGACCTATAACATGTATATAATTTTTCAGCTTTGTCAAATGAGGCATTCAGATGCCATCGCACTTTAAACTAGTATGTTGTGGCCACCACAAGACTTTCTTCTATATTTACCTATACATATTCAATCAGTAACAATATTAAAAAAAAAAAAAAAAAGTACGATTTTTTTTTTTTTTTTTTTTTTTTTTGTTAAAAGTGAAAAAAATCGATAACTTTGTTTTAAATTATCACAGATTTATAGTTCAACCATTCGGTTTAAAGGTATTGACGAGACCTTTCGAAAGATATCCATCTTGAAAATTTATCCCCCCCGGGGGGGTACTTCGCCCCCGGGGGGGAAGCGATGCCCCCCCATGCAGAAAATTTTTTTCCTAGTTACATACTACTATTATCAATAATTCATATTAATTTTACAATCACAAGTTTAAAACAACTCTAATTATGCACATTTATACGAATTTTTGTCCTATGCTGCCATGTTAAAAATTTAGATAAAATGCTATCACAGCGCCACCTGTTGAGCTATTGATCCCCAAACATAGTCAGCACCAGTTTATGTCGGGGACCAACTAAATACCAAGTTTGGTTAAATTTCGTTAAAAAAAAAAAAAAAAAAATTGCGATATTTTTCTGTTTTTTTTTGTTAAAAGTAAAAAAAAATCGATAACTTTGGTTTAAATTATCACAGATTTATCGTTCAACCATTCGTTTTAAAGGTATTGACGAGATCTTTCGAAAGATACCCATCTTGAAATTTTGCCCCCCCGGGTGGGAACTTCCCCCCCCGGTGGGGGGGCAACCGATGCCCCCACATGCACAAAAATTTTTTCCTAGTTAACTACTACTATTATCAACCTGATCTTTCGAAAGATACCCAATGTGAAAATTTACCCCCCCTGGGGGGTATTTTTCCCCTAGGGGGGGAAGCGATGCCCCCCCATGCAGAAAATTTTTTTCCTAGTTACATACTACTATTATCAATAATTCATATTAATTTTACAATCACAAGTTTAAAACAACTCTAATTATGCACATTTATACGAATTTTTGTCCTATGCTGCCATGTTAAAAATTTAGATAAAATGCTATCACAGCGCCACCTGTTGAGCTATTGATCCCCAAACATAATCAGCACCAGTTTATGTCGGGGACCAACTAAATACCAAGTTTGGTTAAATTTCGTTAAAAAAAAAAAAAAAAGATTTTTTTCTGAGTTTTTTTTTCGTTAAAAGTTAAAAAAATCGATAACTTTGGTTTAAATTATCACAGATTTATCGTTCAACCATTCGTTTTAAAGGTATTGACGAGATCTTTCGAAAGATACCCATCTTGAAATTTTGCCTCCCCGGGTGGGAACTTCCCCCCCGGTGGGGGGGCAACCGATGCCCCCACATGCACAAAATTTTTTTCCAAGTTAACTATTACTATTATCAACGAGACCTTTCGAAAGATACCCATCTTGAAAATTTACTTCCCCGGGGGGGGATTTTCCCCCCCAGGGGGGGAACCGATGCCCCCCTATGCACAAAATTTTTTTCCTAGCTAACTACTACTATTATCAATAATTCCTATTAATTTTACAATCACAAGTGTAAAATAACTCTCTTTATGCCCATTTATACGGAATTTTGTCCTATGCTGCCATGTTAAAAATTTGCATAAAATGCGATCACAACGCCACCTATTGAGCGATTGATCCCAAAATCTAATCAGCACCAGTTCATGTCAGGGTGCAACTAAATACCAAGTTTGGTTAAATTTCATTCATTGGTTCGTGAGATACAGCGTCCACAAAAAAATGAGACAGACAGACAGACAGACATTTTCTAAAAACTATTAATTCGTAATCTAGATATCCCAAAACATGTAAATCCGTCAAAAAACGGAGGTCGAAAATTTTCGCGAATCCAATACTTTCTCTATATTACATATAGAAGAAAGTAAAAATTTCAACCCATAAGCCCCAATGATAAAGAATTTTTAGTGATGACATCCTATAAGTGCTAGATTCTCCAAAATTGACACAGCTCGTGTGAGGGTAATCTACAACAGATATATAAATTTTCAGTTGATTTGAGTAAGGCGTTTAGACATTATCGCATACTTTAAATAATTTAAGCTTAAAGGTCATAATAATAATAATAATAATAATAATAATAAATGTGTTCCTGTAGAAAAACTATAATTGCTAGATTCATCAAAATGTATTGTATTGTATTACACCTTGAATTCGCCAAGATGCCCACCATTATACAATTTCACCATTTAATATCTTAAACTATTATGTCCAATCTGTAAAAACTTATGTATTTTTCAAAACCTACTGATAAGTGTGAAATTCATCTTCGATTGTATATAGAAACCGATTGCCGATTTCATATCCGAGATCATCACCCTTCATAAATTGGATGGTTTCTGAATATGTGTTGGCGATATCTTCTGAATAAGTATTGGTGATGACATCTTAACAGTTGTTGCCGATATCTCTTGAACTTTTATTGATGATGGCTTCTGAATATTTGTTGGCTATTTCTTCTGGATAGCCAACAAATATTTAAAAGCGATTATTATTATTATTAAAGACTCTAATATGCAAACTAGTCCTATTGTACTAAATTGAATTCTGCTTTTGACAGAATTTTTTTCTTCTTCTTTTTGGGTTGTGCCGTTTTTTACCGAGTTTTACCCGGGCCCAGCCAGTCTATTTATTGCAAAAAATAAACAGATCGGGCCCTGGCACAGTGGATCGAAGTATAGGCAGTGGCGAACATAGGAAGGTTATAGTATTATTATTATCTATGTATGATGTTTTTTGTCCCATTTCGATTTAAATATGTATATATGTATGATACTAAAAGTGATTCTATTTTTTTTTTAACCCTTTATAAGGCCACAGGAATATTTTCCCCCACCAAATTCGTTATCATTTTATTCAACTGGCACCATTTTTTTTTTTTTTTTTTCTTAATAATGATTCCTGTGTATCAGTTCTCTAGAAAAATTTCAGTATAAATATTATTTTTATAATATTGGTGCGAAAAAAAAAAAATAAATAAAAAAAATAGTCATTCGTGGCAATTCTGCTTATGCTAATATAATGGGTTGTGAGAAGTTTGCGATTAACTAAGAGAATAATGTGCCAAAATTAAAATTAATTATTTCTAATAAGCTAAATGAATTTTTTTTTACATCAATTTTTATTCGTGAAATTAGTTTAATGTGCCATTTGAGAAAAAATTGGCATTATAAAGGGGTTAAACGGTATCATACTTTTCTGCTGCAAACAGGTATTTAGAAACATACCTGATAAAGAAACAAATGTTGCAAAAAAAAAAAAAAAAAAAAAAGAAGAAGAGAATAAAAGGAAATAAATAAAAATTTCGTGAAGAAAATCTATATTTATATTTATTATATTTTTATTAATCTATATTTAGCACACAATGTTAAATATGTCATCACATTACTGCTTCTTTTTTCTTTCTTTTTTTTTATACAGTATTTCAATCGAAAACTCATGCAAGAATTTACTGACAAACTCTATGAAAAATTCACATTTGTGTTTATTTTTATTGCACAGAAACTTTTACTTTAAATCGTAATATGGGATTATAATATTTAATTTTAACATTTAGTAATTTAACATTAAACATTTATTTAATTTTAACATTTTATGACATATCACAGCAACCATTTACATTTCCCCCCCTTTTTGGGGTCCAACGGTACTTTTCAGTACCTTTAAAGTAAAATTAATTATTTTAGTAAATATTTAAAAAAATAAGAAATAATTTTTGATTTATTAAATCTATTTTAATCATCTAATTTCTGTAATATTTTCACTATAAAAATTTTAATATATTTTCTGTCATTAATGAATACAGTTATTCAGATAAATTTCTCGATTGATAATTTGGGGGTAAACAGAATAAAAATTTATTTTTCTCTAAAAGTGGCGATTTGTGGCGAAAATCCTTTTCACCGATGAAAATGTATATTTTTGGGAGTAGTAAAATGTGTTTGAAATTTTGGACAATTTTGGACAGAAAAAGTTGCACAACTTATAAATTTAATTTTGTTGTTAATTTTATATTCACATTTCATGCGTGAATCACAACATAAAAAACCAATAAAATGTTGGCAGAAGTGCCTTAAACTTTTATTGGGACATTATTAAAAGTGTTTTTATTTCGTATTTTTTCATAGTTAGCTTAAGTGCCACTGGATGGCTATTCAAATAAAGTCACTGAAATTCATCGAAAAATCTTATTTCTGAAAGTTTTCGTTTTGAACTTATTTATATATAATAAAACTTCGTGTAATTGAAGAAATAATCATATATTTGTTTATTTGTATTTTTTTAGACACTCTGTTAAATTATTTCACTGCAAAATATCAGTTATTTAGAGATTGATTTTTGGGCCTATGTTCGTATTTTAACATTGTTCGATCCAGTGTGCCTGGCCTCAAAATTTCGCGCATACACGTCTAGGTGTACAGTCCACTTCCCACCACTATTTGCGATCTATTAACTTCTAAAAGAACGGGTTTATTTTCTGACAAAAACCGCTCTTTCAAATGAGTATTAGAGGAAAATCAAGACCGCTGCGAGCCTTGCTTGTGGCCTCCTCTAAATGTCGATCCAGAAGTAACTCTCTGACTACGTTCTACATTCCACAAAAATAATTGTGGAACGAAAGAAATGATTCTCGAGAAAAGGCCTACAGACTTAGTCGACATTGCTTAAAGCATGAAAAGAAACTTCCAAGATATTCATATTTCGGTGATTATAATTTTTTGTGGAATCGCGGAAATGAGGTCATAAAAAAAATAATTCGAAATCTACTAAAAAGTAAGAAAAAGGTCGGTCCATTTCAATTTCCACTTTAATCATTTGTTTTAGAATGGAATACGCGAGGTTCATTTAAGATTTATTTGAAATGGGTGCCATTTAAGGGGAAAAAAAGTTCTATTTTTGTTCTTTCCCTTTTTCCCCCTCTTCTTCTTCTTCTTCTTCTTCTTCTTTTTTTTTTTTTTTTTGTATAATTCGAAATGTTGGATGTACTGAATCTCAGAGGAGGTAAGGAAAAAAATTAATAGGATAATAATAATAATACAGTGAAACCCCGATCTATCGTTCCCGCCTCCATCGTTTTATTTCTAGGGTCCCTGCACAAACCGTATTTAAATAATGTTAATGGAACCTGCATGTGTCGTGCTTCTAAAAGTCATTTTTCCGCATTCATGAGAAGTCATTTTTCCGCATTCATCACTGAAATGAAATTGAAAATCAAGCGATTCCATATGGCATTCAAACTGGAATTACTTCTTTTATACTAAAATAACTCTTTCCCTCCTCCACAGAGGATCAAAATTGCGATGGCATGTTTCAGGACCATCCTCAAAGGGGAGTTCCAGATTGTCGTCATTTGCCCATATTGTAGCACTAGTGCAATGCAAAACCCAACCAACCTCAGCTATTCAACTTATGCTGCTTTAGGTGAAGAAAAGGGATTGTGCAGATATTGTAACATGCGTCTATGAATTACTGAATACGGAGGGTGTGTTGCTGATTCGAGAATAAGTTCTACTCTGTATAAAGAGGAGAATGGATGCATCCAGTATGGTCAGCTACTACATTTTTCCATTCTTGAGACTGAGTCTACGCCAGCCAGTGCCAAGTGTGTTTGACGTAATTGCGGCATTTGAAAATGCACGAATTTTTTCTTTTTTTTTTTTTTTTTTTTTTTTTTTAATATGCACATGAAATTACAGAAAAGGACAATAAAATGTTGTAAATCTAGAACATCCTCGTTTAATTTATAAAATGAACAAAAATTAAATTAAAATAAAAATACTGACTTTTAAAAATAAATATCACTTAATGTTCTACAACTTTGATTTATTTCTTTGACAGTTTGGGAAGAAACAAATTAGTTTGTATTAGTAGTATACTATATATATACTGCGTGTATTATTTCATAAACATTGTTTTGTTTGTGTTTTGACTTTAACCCGCATTTGTCGTTTTCCCGCTTTCATCGTTTTTTTTTTCGCGCACCCCATGAAAAACGATGGATCGAGGTTCTACTGTAATAATTTATTTCAATGTATGAATCGAACTGCGTGTTCTCCAGATTGCAGTCCTATTCGTCTTATTACACCCTGATTTTTAATTTCTTGTTTCCCTTTTACTGTCGGCAGCAAAAGTATCCGAGCACTAGCCAATCATTCCGATATCAAAAATGCACGCTTAAAACTGTTTTCTTAAATAAATCCTTGTCCTTGCTCTTAGACTAAGAACATGATTCGACAAGGATTTATTTAACAAAACAGTATTAACTCTACTTTTTTTAGACAGGGATTATTAGTGGTCGGATACTTTTGCTGCCGACTGTGCTTTCGGATCGCAAATTATTATGTAGGGGTAAATATTCTAAACACATCGAAAAATTCGATTAGGCAGTTTTGGTCTATTTATATGTTTTTGCGACCTTTTCAATTCCTTTTAGCTATTTTTACGGTAAAGAATGCTTTCTAATGATACCAATTTTTTTTTTTATCTCTAATTTAATTAGGAAAGAAAATATGGGTACATTGGTAGTAGAAGAATTTCGGAAATTGGCATTTTTTAACCATTTTTGCGGCCCTGTATATCAAAAATTAAAAGAGGTAGTGACTTATTAATGGGTATACATTCATTTCTCAATAGGACAAATAAATGAGCCCAATTTCATAAAAATCCGAGGGGGGTCAGGTTCAAAATGCTGTTTTTTTTTTTTTTGTTGTTGTTGTTGTTGATTTGACATGGTATGACTCGTCTAAATAATAGCACGATCCTTTGTCAGGCGAACAAAGTAGGCGCTGTCATTTAGAAAAAAAAAAAAAAAAAAACACCTATTGTTGTGAAGTTTTTTTTTTTGTTCAATTTATAGTGTTCACATACGATTTTTTTTTTTTTTTTCCTTTTAGTACGACAGGACTATTGTATGCAGCTGATCATTTCAATTCGTCATCATTTTGCTGCATTTTACCTTGACTGTGTCAAAACTTTCGCTATACAAAGCTACACTAAACTGTTTAACCGACTGCTAAGAAAATGGGTACATTTATTAATTAGGACAAAAGTCTGGCTCATGCCGTATTTCTTAGTTCAATAGGATAATTTGTTGAAAAGATATTAAATAAAAACCCCATTTTAAAATTATTCAAAGAAAAAAATGAGTGGATACCACTACTAACAATAATAAAATTACTCGCTCATTTTTTCCTAATATGAATATATATCTTTTAATGTAAAAAAAAAAAAAAAAAAAAAAGGTGTGTAATTTTTTTTTTTTTTTTGTAATTGAAGGACAAGACAATTGTTGTATGTAAAAAATCTCCTTATATTATTAAAATCTGTGCGCATCTGTCTTTCTGTCTGTCTGTCTGTCTGTCTGTCTGTCTGTCTGTCTGTCTTTCTGTCTATCTGTCTGTCTGTCTGTCTGTGAGAAATGCCTTGTGACCACTAAAGCTCCGGCGCTAATAGTCGCATCGCTTCGAAACCGGTGTCGACAGACGCAGAATTTCTTCATCTCGACATCGCGATAATTCGCTAAGCGATGCGACCCTAATTAGCGGAGATATTAATTAAAACGTCCACCCTTGTCTACCGAAAAATGACCCAGAATTCATGATTAAATGCTTAAAAAGCGACATTTTTACGGAAAAAGTGGAAAATAAATTAGAAATATCAGTCGTATCGTTACAAATAAGGTATCAAATGAAAGATCCGATTTTTCTGAATCCGACGGTTTAAACAGCTTATCGATAGGGCAATTAGATTTTTTAAAATTAACTAAAGTATGAAAAAAAAGGTGGCAACAAATCACAAGAGTTTTATTAATTTCGCAATAGACGTATTTCGGTTACCATGGCGCCGGGCGAAAGAATAAATAGATTTTACTTCCTGCTTTACTGATTTTGTACTGGAAATAAAAATTGCAAATTTCAAAAGGCTTCAATTTTATTCAAAATTATTTCAAACTTGCTACACACTTTTAACATCACAAGACGAAGTAGCAGTTAAAATTTCACCGGGTTTCCAAAATAAATAAAAAATGTACAATTTAATTGCAAATTAAATTTTATTCTCATACGCGTATTTCAAATTCTAACTATGATTAAATTATTTTTAATACATCTTTCGAAAGATATTTTAAAGTACTTTTATATTATCGAAAGTGGGATTCAAGATTTCGCTTCATTTACACGTTTTGAGGTCTCCTGAATCGGTTTTCTTTTGTATCTCAGCTACTAATTAAAATAATTTCATAAGTAATACATCATTTGATAGCTTTGTTACAGAAATTTCTACCGCCAGATGGCGCTGTAGTATTTTCAAATTTCAATAGTTCAATTTCTAATTATGATTAAATTATTTTTAATACATCATTCGAAAGATATTTTAAAGTTTTTTTATATTATCGAAAGTTTTCACCAGATTTACACGTTTTGAGGTAACCTGATTAGGTTTTCTTTTGCATCTCAGCTAATTCAGTTTGACCGTTCAAAATTGATATATGTAGGTTAATTAGGAAGGGCTGAAAGGGTGGGGAAGATATAGGCGTGCAGCTCACGGGACAGCGCTGCCGAAGGCAGTGGGGACCAGTTCCGACTTTTTAACCGATGAGAAATGATTTTTTTTTCAATTTCTTTTCTTAAGAAAAAAATTTGACTTGAGAAGGAATATGTGCGCGTAGCGCGCGTATACCTTCACACGTGCGCGCGCAGCGCGCATGGGTCTGCGCTGCCGAAGGCAGTGGGGACACGGTGTGAGTTTTTACACGATCAGAAATGATTTTTTTAGGGGGCACGAAGGGTCAGGGAAGGAATACGCGCGCGCAGTGCGTGTATCCCTTAACTTAAACGCGCGCAGCGCGCACGGGACTGCGCTGCCGTAGACAGTGAGGACCCAGTCCGACTTTGTACCTGATGAGAAATGATTTTTTAAATTTTCTTTTCTTAAGAATAAAAATTTGATTTGAGAAATCAAATTTTATTTGGACCCGGACCGACTTTTTACCCAATCAGAAATGATTTTTATTTTTTATTTATTTATTTTTTTTTAATTTCTTTTCTTAACACTAAAAGTTACTGTTAGTGATTCATTAATTTTAGTGATTCATTTGAAAATACTGACCCGCTAGCGGGCGAAGCTCGCTAGTTTTATATATTTAAAAATCGATTGTCAATTATTTGGTTGACTGGTAGTAAAATAATTTAAACAAAAGTCGCCTATTTCTTAGAAAACAAAATTCAAACCGTCCAAAAATTAGATTAAAATAAATAAATAAAATGTTCGAATGAAACTACTTTTGTTACATGTGTCATGAATATCACTTCTGGCGTCGTTTTCCATAGCTCACATTTTTGTACACAAAATACCAGACTAAACTATTTTTTACACGTTCATACAATTCAATAACAATACATAAGAAAATAAACTGGAATGTATTTAATTTGGTTTATTGATGGGTAAGGCAATTTAACATAGATTTGTTTCAGAAAGCAGGGAAGAATTTGTCGAAGAAAATTAAAAATGATGCTCTGTGATTTGCGAACTAATGCAAAACATTATGCGACGCGACTAGAGGCCGTGAGACAATAGATGGAATCTTTTCCAATAAATATTATATGCAAACGTGGTGTGAGAGAGCGGTTATCACATGCCTTTATATGGAAGAATATATGTATATACATATATATATATATACATAATAAATAAATAAATAAAAATAATTACAAGATAAAAAGTACTTTTTATATACCATGTTTTAAATTTTCTGTTGAATCCTATAAACGCTACCGAAGGCAGTAGGAACATGAAACAGTTGACTAAAAGTGTTAAAAAAATGTATTGTCACCGTGTTCTGAGCTATCCTGAAAGTTTCAAATGTCTAGCGAGTCGGGAAGTTAGTTAAAAATCGATTGCAAGATTTATACTGGGCAAACAGGCAAACAAACAAGAATCGAAGTTAATAAAAACATGGTAATAAAAAAGGTTTGTAATTTACAAAATACATTCATGTTCAAAATTAAAATCACAATCTGTTTTCTCCTTGACCTCTTTTCCACATAATTTTTAAATAAATGGACGTAATGAACATAAAACTTAGATGGCATGGTCTTCATTAAAATACTAGCACGCTTTGCCCGCTTCGCTGGTTATTATATTTAAAAGAATTGAAAGCAGCATTTTTTTTTTTTTTTTTTTTTTTTTTTTTTTTTAATATATATACATATATCGCTTTATAAACAAAAAAGAAAAAAAAAATCAATGAAATTGCTGAAAAACTCGCTTCGTTCCTTGTTGCCTTCGGCATCCTCTTTCTCAGCTGCTAAATCTTGGTTAGATGTCCCTTTTGCTTGTCTTCAGTTTGCGTGCTTGTTAGATGACAGTTTCGAAACGGATAGTATAGAAAAAATTAGCTTTTTTATATTTGAATCCTAATTACATATGAACTGCACTATACGTACTATAATTTATTTACTTTACCATGTTTTCATTAACTAATAGTTAAATGTCCTAAACTAAATTCTGCTTTTGCCAGAATTTCATCAAAATCATTTTTTTTTTTTTTTTTTGGAAAGAAAAGCATAGAAAAGAAAATGAATAATAATCAGTATCGAAACAAACACTATCGAAAAAGCTTAATATACAGTTTGTACTGTGGATTTGCTGTTCACAGCTGTTATTTGTTTTATTGATTTTGTGAGGAATAGAATAACAACGAAAATATTTTTCCCGGAGCTTTTTAAAAAGAAAATCTGAACTGATGTGACTGTTCGAAGAATAAATTACAGATTAGATAACTCGGCCTATGTCGTTTCAATTAAAGTGAAGTATACACAATATTTATTAAGTTATTTGCAACTAAAGCGAAGCGTGCGACCTATATATAAATAGTGTCAGGAGTGGGGTTTCTCTTATCGATAATATGAATTAAAAGTTGTTGTATTTATGAAAAAGAAAATTGGAAAACATTATCGTTATTATAATTATATATTCATATGCTCCGATATATCTCCGATGTTATATAATTGAATGACTACTACTTGGTATTGAAAAATAAATTTAAATACGAAGAATACAAATAAGGATTATAGTAGTCATTGTAATAAATGTGTTTGAATTTATAAATCAACGTATATTAATTTAATTAAAATCATTCGGAAATTTGTAAATAAGAGTCAATAAAATTATTCCATAAAATTAAGACTCAAAGGTTACCATAGCAACGATGGCATACTTAATGAAAGGAAATGGCAAAAATTTGGCGTTAATTATAAAAAATCTTGGCGAAGAAGTACCGCAAGGCGGAAAATTAATAGAACTTAGAAAAATTATCCTGAACGGTAAAGAATAGGATGAAGAAACTGTAAAACAGATGCTTCAGACTATCATCGACGATAGGAAGGAGAGAGAGGAAAGGGAAAGGCAGCAACAAAAAGAAGAAAAGAAATTACAAAGAGAAAGAGAAATGAAAGAAAAGAAATGAGAAAGAGAAATGGAAGAAAAGAAATTACGGATAGAAGCAGAAGAAAGAAAATTACGTATAAAAGCAGAAGAAAGAATAGAATTAAAAAAATTAAAAAAGGTTACAGCGGTCAAACTCTATTGAAAATCAAAGTCTCGATGATGGTAATGTTGCATCTAGAGAAAGGTCAAAATCAATTGAAGAATACGTGAACAAGACAGAAGGTTGGGATTATTTTTTTGACAGTCTAGAGAAGGCATTTACAAGTTTAAAGATACCTTATGAAGCAAAATTTCAAATATTAGTGTGTATACTGGGCGAAAGAGGTGCTCAGTTGTTAATACTATATGTGCAAGGAGAAAGGTACGGGGAATACGGGCATTTAAAGGAAATCATACTAAGAGAATATCAACTTTCGGCACAAACATGTTTAGAAAATTTCAAGAAAGCAAGAAGAAGAGATGAAGAAAATTTCATTCAGTTTACAAATAGATTAATTTTTTTTTTTTTTTAATGTTAGTTAATGAATACGTTTTGGAAAATAAGAACTGTGAACTATAAACTGATATTAAATGAAATTTTCTCAAAAGAAAACTCTGGAAGAAATGAAAGAGTTTAAGAAAACAGAAGCGGTGTTAAGGATGCCTTACAAGCCTCCAAATGTTAAATTGAAATTAGATTTTTCGTCCTGTATTCGCTTTTCTTTTTCTCCCGTACCAGACTTTGCGAAACATTACAATTATTAATTTGTGAACTATGAACAACGCCACCAAAATAATAGAAATGTCAATGAATGATACTAAGCAAAGAATATCTCATCCGATTTTCATGTTCGTGTTCGTTTGTATAATATAACTTTGAAAAAAAAAATAATAATAATAAATTAATAAATAAATAAATAAAATAAAAAATAAAAATAAATAAATAAATAAAATAAAAAATAAAAGTAAATAAAATAAAAATAAAGAATGTATGTGTGTGTGTGCAAAATCTAGAAAATTATTTGGGAAGTGGTGTTGAAGATGCATGACAAACATGGTCTTCAAATGTTTAAGACTCAGTTTTTCTTCTGCATTAAATTTTTTCACTCTTCTTCTTTTGTGTGGACGAGCAGTTCTGCCCTCGATGCCAGTAGACGGAAAGTGCCGGGCTCAATCCCAGGTTGCAGTCGTCGACCTGGGATTTGGCCGTTCAAATTGACCTCGCAGCTCGTTTTCCATGGTTCAAAATAAAAATTGAAAATAATAAATAGAAATCGATATTTCGGATTACGATAAAGTTTGACTTGAAGGTGCATAGATTTTTTGTTTTTACTTCTCTATCTGAGCAAAGATATTTAATTCTATATAAGAAATTAATTAGAATATTCTTATAAACAGTTTTATGAGACAAGATCAGTCAAGAAGAAAAGTAGTAATTTTTTTTCTTTTATTAAAAGTATTAAATTATAAAATCACATTGTATTGAATATTCAAAAGTATAAATTATATGTCATTCAAAACCTGTAAAAGTATTTTAACGTAATTCACCTACAAAGGTACTTCAAAACTGATTCAATAACATAAATATTTGAAAGCCAAATTCATTAATTTTACATTAAGATATTTTCAATTTTCAATTTAAATATTTTTTTAATGTTATGTTATTATCACAATTTTAAGCTACTATAAAAATGTGATGGATATCTGTAGACGATTATCGAAATAAATATCGCAGCCATTTCACAACATTTTATTCTTTGCCCGCGATTATCTTCTCACAAGCTCAAATGTTTTATTTTTATTTATTTAATTTTATTCTCTCTTCCCCCTCATACGATCTGTAAAAATAAATTAAAATTAAATTGGAATAGACCCTGTTCATTGAATATGAAATTTTACGATAACACCCGTCTGTTTCACGTGATTCATGTACGTGTGAATTTTATGACAATTCATTAGAATTTCTCATTAGGATATGTAACTAAAAGGAAATATCTGACTCTACTTATACATAGCCTAACCCCGGCGATCTAGTTATGGATGAATTAAAAATAAATCGGGGCTAATTTCTTTTAATAGGGCGAATTTTCATTTTACTGCTCACGAAGCGTTGCGTCGAACAACAGAGCTCAGTTCGTAACTCGCCGGTTCTATGAAACAATTTTGTCGAAATTAAATTACAACGGGGGGAAAAATTGTTTGGCAAAAATCGCGATCCACTAACGAACGAAAAAAAAAAAAAAAAAAAAAACCCTTTTATAACAGGTGACAAAGGTTACATTCTGTCAGACACACTCTCGTCGCCTCTCCCGCTCCTCACCTCCAACTTTAAAGAAGGGGTTACAAGACAGGGAATAGGAAAAAAAAGAAAAGGATGAAGTATTGAACCGTCGCCAAACGTCACTCGCCAAGTTCCGGCAACCCCACCGTCGCCGCTGCGAAATCTCCGAAGCCATAACAGTGCGTCCTGTTCCCCTCGATGGGAAACTGAAAACGGCGAGTGTTGAGTGTTTATGTGTGTACATGAAATCCACGAAAATTGGATATTAACAAAAACGCTCGGACACAAGGTGAGTACGATATCCATTTTTAAATATTCTTTGTAAAAAGCGACACTCCACCGTGTCCATCGACTGGGTTGGGTATCGACGTTACTTGCATGTAGTGGTAGAAATGACACCGATTGCCTCTTTTACCTCTACCCTGTTTGACTAGATGCCGGCTGTGGCTGGGTAGGAAAAACTCCTTTAAAAGGACTGCTCTGTTTTCCTGTGTTCGAATAAGTTAGATCCCCGACTCCCTTTTTGCTCTTTAAATTTGTGTTATCGACGTTATCGAGGCGATTTCCAGGCCTTCCTTTTAAATGTCACGTCGCAGCTGCCGTATTGGAAACTGCGTCACAAGGCGTTTACTGATTTCGAATGGATTTAAAAACAGATGTTCGTTACCAGACACGGCCTTTACGACGTGGAAATGGAAATTCAGACTGGATTCGCAGCTTCTACTTTTAATAACAGTCCAAAAGAATTTGGATCCCCAAATCTGTGGACAGAATCGATTTCATTTGCGCAGACAGGGCGCGTTTTCACCGCCATTGCAATTATTTGAAAAAGAGATGGGACAGCAGATTCTTTTTAATTTGTATTAATAGCCTCCTCAGACCCGAAGAGAGTGTTCGTATCCACTCTTGATTTTTTACACTCATAATAGCTTTGATTGCTGGGGAAAAAAAATAAACTTTTTTTCTGAAATTCATAATTTAAGGGACTGGTCATTAAAAGTCAACCTTAAAGTATCAAATTATGAAATCAGTGAACTGCACATTTTATCGCTGTAAAGTGTCTAATTATTGTAAATATGTATTTCTTTTTTAGCTACGTTATTTTGGAGTCATTTTTGCGAAGCCGTGTATGAAATCTTTTCATTTCATAAATAAATTCATTTTTTGTCTCATTTCATTTAATACAACAACACCATTTGTCTTTTTTAGAAGTGTAGCCAAAACCTCAAAATGATAAACTCTTTACACTCTATGGAGTCAATAGAGGCTCACTTAGATTCGAGAGTTTATTTAACACTTATCTAGGAGTATGTTTTTAATATATGCGTTTTTAAAACCAATGTAACATTTAAAATGAAATGAAGAATACAAAAATTTAAAACTTTAAAAATACATTTTAATTAAAAACATTAAAACACACGACAGACGTTTCGGCTAGAACACTAGCCCTCCTCACTCTCCTCAGTGTCAAACATACAAGCACAACATTTACAAAAATCCATAACGCATCATAGCAAGATGATATATTCAGGAGGCGCTTTTACTAAAATGCAACATTGTGCTTTGAACGAGGCTAAAGCTATTCGTCTTGGAAATATCATCTTGCTATGATGTGTTATGAATTTTTGTAAATGTTGTGCTTGTATGTTTGACACTGAGGAGGGCTAGTGTTCTAGCCGAAACGTCTGTCGTGTGTTTTAATGTTTTTAATTAAAATGTATTTTTAAAGTTTTAAATTTTTATACTTTATCTCATTTTAAATGTTACATTGGTTTTAATATATTAATGAGACGTATAAATTATGTTTAATTTTATTAGATATATGTATTTTTTAGATTAAATGTATAAACATAATTGTATCAAGTGGTAAAATGAGATGTTTTATATTAGAGGACTTGGTTATTATAATTACTTCTAATTAAAAACAGGGTTGATTTGAGACTCAGAAAATCCTGAAATTGCGCATTAAAAAAAAACTAGGGTGCGACTGACATTTTTAACAATTGTAACCAATGAAATACAGGTATAGTTTTCATAAGTTAAAAAAAAAAAAAAAAAAAAAAATTATAAATATTTTCAAAATTTCTTTTTACAACCATTTTCTCTTAAGCCACTGAATAATAATAATAATAATAATAAATCCTAAAGTCAGGAAGAAGTCCTACCCCTGTAAAAAAAATTTGGCAATCTTAGGTGATGCAGGTATTTTTTCATACATCTCTGAACTATTTTAAATCAGGGGTCGATCCAGGCAAAAATTAGGACCCTTTTGTTGCCCCTTCACAAAATTCAAATCCCTAAAAGGGGCCCCTTCACAAAATTCAAATCCCTAAAAGGGGCCCCTTCATAAAATTAAAATTCAGAAAATGGGTCCCTTCACAAAAATCAGATTTATAAAAACAGCCTTTTCACAAAATTTTGTTTTATAAAAGTAATACTTTTGTAAAATTTTTCCATGTTTACAGTATTATTTTTAATGAGTGTCTATACTACTTGTTTAATAAAATGCTATTAATTTGATATTAAACATTAGACAGAGTAACTGCTAAAATGAAAGGTTTCTAGCGACAATTCTTTTTCACAAAAATACTTTGATTTTTCACAAAAATAAATAAAAATTTCATAAAAATAATTTGTTTTTCACAAAAATAAATAAAAATTTCACAAAAGTAGTTTATTTTTCACAAAAATGGGCCCCAAAAATTAAAACCTGGGTCAACCTCTATAAATACATTTTCTGAGAAATATAAATTCGAATTGAAACGGAATGTGACGTATACTACTGTCTTGTCTTCTTGTGCAATATTGTCAGAGCCTGATAAAGGGGGAAGCACACATTATCTCCGCTCTCACCGGAATATTTTTACAATTATTTTTTTCTTCATGTCATAGAAATTCCACGCTTTGACGAGGAAATATTTTTTATAAAAAATGAACGGTGTAAAACAATCCAATTTACTCACCGTTATTAGACACCAGAATTCTTTTAAAATAATTTTTAATGAGAATTTTCCGTTTATTATAGGAGGAAAGTATTTGTTAAAAAATAACGGTGTAAGTATAAATAATGTGTGCTTCCCCCTTAATCAGGCTCTGCATATTGTACTTAACTTGAAAGAGCAAATAAAACGAACTAAAAAAAAAAAAAAAAAAAAAACTCTTTCATTTATGTCAGAAAAAGTACACTTTAATAATAGGATAAATGTAAATAAATAAAAGTGTATTATATAAATTAGATATTGGGTCTCCTATATAAGCAAATTATGTTTTTTTTTTTTTTTTTTTTTTTCCCCATATAATTATTACCTATGTTTTTATTTTCAGAAAACAGACTATGAAAATGATGTACTGTTTTAACATTTTTTACAGCAATAAATAAATAAAAATAAAAATGCTATTGAAGGGGAAAAAAAAAGAATCTTTTAATATTTTCCCCTTAGTAAATGGTTTTTAACTGCACTCCTGAAAACAACTTCAAGTATTCTAATGGGACCGAACATCAATCTTATTTTGTTCTGTGAAATACATTTCCGAAGATATTTAATCAGAAATATATGTTTCGTGTTTTCTCTCGATTATATATATATTCTCTCCTTTGTAATATATGTTATTAAAAAATGTAATATTTACACATCTGTAACAACTTTTTTTGAGAAGTATTTGATAGAAACTTTTAGAATGTCATTTAGTAAAATAGGTAAAAGGAAAATAGACAAGCCTCCGTTATTTTCAACGGACCGGAGAGTTGTTTTTATAAATGTTTTCAGTTTATTGAATTTTATTTATTCGTTGAAAATAAATGTGTCAGATTCTTTTTTAAAAATACTGGTGTATAAATCTGATTTCAATATTAGCAATGTGGGCAACTATGAATATATATAAATATTTAATAATATTTAAATTACAATTAAAAGCAAATCTTCTAAAAGTTTAGAATTAGTATTAAGCACACGCGTTAACATTGTAATTAAGATATATCTAAAAAAAAAAAAAAAAATTAAACACGTATTAAAATTCAATACGTGTTTAAAGTGTTTTTTAATAGGGGAGACCAGGGCACAGTGGACCACTTTTACACTCTTAATTTTTTTTTTAATACAAAAAATAGCAAACAATCTCTAAGCTTCTGACATGTCTTAATTTTTTACAACAATATTTCCAATACATTATGAATAAAAAAATAAAATGTGAGCACTCACAAATTGTACCACTGTGCCCCATGACCGGGGTAGAGTGGACCAGCCTCTTTTGTTTGTATTAAATTAATATAAATTACTTTTTATTTTCTCTAAAATTAGTTTCTTATACTATTGTAGTCTAAAGAACACAATGAAATAAACTAAAATATATTAAATTAAAATAAACAAATAAGAAACCAAATATGAGTAAGAAAATTAAGTCTTTGAGATATCAATACTTTACATTATGTTTGTATCTATAAATTTAACTAAAACAAATATAAGTATTAAATCTTATATGTGTTCTTTTTGTACTTTTAGGCACATTGGAAGGTGGTTCACTGTGCCCCATGCCAGAGTAAAACAAATAATAAAATAATATACAGACTATATAATGCTAATAATTTTTAGGAATTTAAAAACAGCAATACCTTACCTTCCTTTGACAGCTAAGTAGTTACTAGTTCAATCCTTATAAAATTTTAAAAAGTTTAATGTGAAAAAATTACTTTGAGCACCTCAAAACATAAAAACTGCTCAAAATGTTTACTTTACTATTTCCCATGTGGTTTTTTGGTACTATAGTACTATGCTATACAACTAGTACTATGCTGCCATACGTGTGTATCCATATAAACTGAATATTAATAATTTAAATAGGGGTGGTCCACTGTGCCTCGTTCTCCCCTATATCTTAATTTAAATGACAGCTGTATGCTCTGATTATCAATATATATAGTCATTAAAAGTAATCTGAGATTAGCCATAAATCATAAAGTGTCACAAACTTAAAATGAAAAAAGTAAAACTATGCAGAACCATAGTCATTTAATTTTTGATTTGATTTTAAGAGAAATTTGTATTGATTGAGGTTTTTTTTTTTTTATTTAAATAAATGTTAATTTTTAATGCAACATAATATGTGCAAATTTCAGCAATAAAATGAAGTATTATTGTTATTAAAATATGTGCTTAAAAAATAGCAAAATGTGTTTAAAATCATTTTGTTTTATCGTAAATGAACAAATTAAATCTGATAAACAAATATATATAGGAAGATTTACTTTTTAAGTTTTTGCTTTAGTTTCATTGATTGAAAATTTGAATTGAATGAATCGAACCAATTAACTTCTCGAATGAAAATATTGTTTGTGACCGAGCACCGTACTCTATCGAATCGGCACAGGCACAATCCTAATCATTTTGAAATGTAAATAAAATTCATGTCCATTGCCTAAACAGCCTAACTTAGGCTCTTCTTTACCACTGCAATTTCTCCCACATAAAGCCATTCAACGAAAAGATTTGCAACACGTTGATCATCGACTATTGTTTTTTTAAAAATTTCCATTTTCGCATCCAGAAAATTCACAGTCGTTGAACGCGTTCCTGTTTTTCAAAAATCGATTTTTTTTTTTTCTTTTTAAATAACATTACGCTGAAAAAAAAATTTTTTTTTCGATCCCTGATGCCATTCCTGCTGATTCTTATGTAAAATGACCTCCTGAATCCGAATAGGGCTCCCATTTTGCCCAATCACCCACCGTTTTCTCGGGACGCCATCCCCTCCCCCCATATTTATTACATATTTATCACTGTTCGGTCATTTTATGGCCATGAATTTGATTCGGAGAATGGAAAAGAATTAACACTTACAAACAAAAAAATATAATGTATAATAAATAATAATTGATTATCTATATATATGTAATTGTATATAATTTCAGTGGCAAATCACCCCCCCCCCCCCTCTAAATTTCCCCTTGCTGCAAATGTTTGTTTTTTACAATTTTCCGATTCTGTAGCCCCTCAAAAGATATTGAACAGTTAAAATAATCTTTTCCCTCCCCGACAAATCAAATTGATAGCCATAAAATTACCGGAAAAAAAATGGTAGTGCGTCTCTAAAAAACGGTGTGTAATAACGGTGCCATCCTATTCGGATTGAGGAAATTATTTTACTTAAGAATTTTCAAAAATGGCGTTGGGGCCGATTTTGACGCAGAGAACGATGATGTGCGAAAACGTTTATTAGTTTATTTTGAGCATTTTCTAAACCTAAAATAAAAAATTGAAAATTGAAAGAATAATTTTTTCGAAAATAGGAACCTATTAAACGATTGTTGAATTTTCTGAATGTGAAAACAGACATTGGATAAACGTACTTTTGTTCTGTTAGAAATTGTCCCATATCAAAAAATGCAACTTTGTTGCCAGAAATTCTCTGTAATGACAGAAAAATACGTTTTTTCAACGTAATATTTCCGTATTTTATGACTTTTTTTTTTTTTTTCAAATTACAGAGAATTTCTGGCAACAAAGCTGCATCTTTTTAACAGTAAGAACAGCGTGGGCTTTGGCCGCCGTCAACGATCCAGTTCATTGGGCTTCTTATCTTCAATATTAGCAGAGGAAAGAAAATATTAATATTCTCTAATAAAAGAGCCCTTGGAACCCGTTAATAAAATCCGAGATTTTGGGTTATACCACGATCCTCTTAAAAACGAGAGAAACAGACAGTGGCGTCGCCAGAAAAAAAATTCAGGGGGGGTGGGGTTAAAACCTGATAAAATATAATATTCCTTTTAATAAAATTCTGATAGCATAGTTTCAAAGTTAAAGAAAAAAATGTTTATTAGAATTTTCTAGGGGGGGGGGGGGGACTGCTCTCCTTGCCCCAATGTGCCGACGCCCATGGAAACAGGATCTTGGGGACTTTAAAAAGAACATTTTTATCATGAAGTTTTTAGAATTCCACTATTTGAACAGACCGTCTTTTAGCTTAGCCTTTTTTTTTTTTTTTTTTTAAATATGTATTTAAGTTTTTCATTTAATTTTCGATATTGTGTAAAATGAAATGTATTTTATAATTGCCCTGAACAACCAGCAGACGATCGAGAATGATCGTCCAATTCACCCTTTCACAGTTTTCTAAAAATCATCTTTTCATAGAATGTGCCGAGTTGAGTACTGGAAAACGGACATCGTTGATTAATTCAAAGAAATTTCACACGAGTATTCCGTTCTTCATGAAGATGAGGACTTGAATGGAGTCCTCAGGAAGAATGGAACTCTTCAACAATGGGTGTGAGGCCTCCCAAAGGAGCGTGACATCGAAGGGGGAGCTATTCTGGGGACTGAAGAAAGTGCCGTTAGAAAGGGCACACCCACACACACGCAGAAAAAAGCGAGATCTTTTTTTTAAACGAACTTAAAATAAATACTTAAAATATAAAGAATCAAACCTACATTTGATTGTGTTTTATTGTTTTTTTTTTTTTTTTTTTTTTTTTTTTAACGTTAAGTCATGAACGGTTGAAAAAATTAACTGAAGTTAGACAAGTCGTAAAGTGAAAAATATAATAGGGGGTTTGAGTATTTATTTTCCCCCATTGTTTAATGGACAATATTCCTGTGACGTCACAGTAGGTAAAATCGCCGAACACGTGGCCGATATTTTGTAAACAAATTAAGATTCAAGATGCCATTTTATTGTTACGCATAACATTTTCCTAAATATTTCTCCAGTGAAACTCAATAATCAGATATCTGTTCAAACAAGAACAAAAGAGAAATGTAAACAACTGAATCGAATGATAAAGTTAAGACTATTCCATATCGTAAAATTACAGAACATTTTATGTATACACACATACACACACACACATTTATATATATATATAATGAATAAAAGATTAATAAGAACATTGTGTACACACACACACACACACACACACACACACACATATATATATATATATATATATATATATATATATATATATAGACATCAAAGCTTAAATAATTAGAATTTCAATCACTTTAATAAAGGAATTTATTAAATGGAACATCCATTTAAATTTGTTAACATCGCCACAGTTCACATGGCAACTTTTAATATTACATAGGTTGATTAATATTAAAGTATATTACTAATAAAACTGGATTAAAAACAAAATAAAGGTATCACTCTATCACTCTTACTTCAATTTCATATAATCTGCAACTCTTATAAATACTATTGCAAGATAAAAATTTGCAAGCCACAATGCTTTGCTATGGCAGAGTTGAGGATTGTTTGCCTAACCAGCTGATATTCTTGTAGCCTCGAACCCAAAGTGGGAATATGGTCCATTTTACGCTATTGCACTTCAAATAAAATTGAGCCCATAGATCATAATGATATAGAATTTTTCGTTGCTCCCTGTAAAATTCTATCAGGGCTAGATTCACCAAAGTCTATACACTTCGTGCGACGGTGATTTATAACATGTTTATAAATTTTTAGCTCAGATGAATAAAGCGTTTCGACGCTATCGCACTTCAAAATATTTGGGCCCATAGACCATAATGATAAAAAAATTTTCTTTGTATCCCTTAAAAAAAAAAAAAAAAAAAAAAAAAAAAACTAAGTCCTAGATTCACCAAAATCAATAGGGTTTGTGCTATAGTGACCTATGTCCTACGTACCAACTTTCAGCTCATTCGAACGAAGCGTTTACCCTAACAGCATAGTTAGGCTTAACTTATCCACAGTATATTTTAAGGACGTTTCTGGGATGTCTTTTCATCCAGAAGACATCTTGAAGGTATCCTGGGGAAGCGATGTGCTGTCTGGGTTAGACGTTATCGTGTTCGCTTACACACATACATACATCATCGTAAAAATAGTAAAAATGAACTTAGGGGACCTCGAAACGTATAGAAACACCAAAATCTCAAAGTCGTATTTTTGACATGATTGCAATACTTTCCTTGCATATGTATGTTCAAAAAAAAAAAAAAAAAACTAGCATGTTGTGGCCACCACAAGACTTTCTTCTATATTTTCCTATACAAAGTCACTCAGTAACAATATTAAAAAAAAAAAATTCGTTAAAAGTAAAAAAAAAAAAAAAAATCGATAACTTTGTTTTAAATTATCACAGATTTATAGTTCAAACATTCATTTTAAAGGTATTGACGATACCTTTCGAAAGATACCCATCTTGAAAATTTACTCCCCTCGAGGGGAGAGGGGTACTTCCCCCAAGGGGGGAAACGATGCCCCCACATGCACAGAATTTTTTTCCTAGTTAACTACTACTATTATCAATAATTCATATTAATTTTACAATCACAGGTTATGGATAACTCTCATTATGTACATTTATACGAAATTTTGTCCTATACTGCCATGCTAAAAATTTAGAAAATATGCGATCACAGCGCCACCTGTTGAGCGATGGATCCCCATTGTAATCAGCACCAGTTTATGTCAGGGCGCAACTAAAAACCAAGTTTGGTTAAATTTCATTCATTGGTTCGTGAGCTACAGTGTCCACAAAAATCGTGATACACACAGACAGACAGACATTTTCTAAAAACTATCAATTCGTGTTCAGGACATCCCAAAAAGTGTAAATCCATCAAAAAACGGAGGTAGAAATTAAAAGATCGTTTGTTATCCCCCCCCCCCCCAAAAAAAAAAAAAAAAAAAAAAAAAACGGGCGCAGAATTCATACCTCTGTCAGTGAAACAAAATTTTCTACTTCTTAAACCAACAATATTATAAGTATAGAATTTTCTAAAACAAAATACCGGTATGAGTTCTGCACCCGTGTTCCATCCCTGGTCATTCCTATACTATAGAAATATGGGGGATTTTTTTATCAAAATTCTAGACCCCCTTAATTTTGTGAAGTTTCATAACAGGAAAAAAAAAAAAAAAAAATGTAAATTGAAAGATATTTTATAAAATGTATTTTAAAAAGACCTCACGCTTGCTTTTAGGATCTTGTACAGTAAAAAGTTGAAATAGAAAATTATATAGAACATACATTTTAAACTTAAAATTTATTTCAAATGTTTCATCTTGTAAAAAAAGATTCAGTTCAACTTTCTGTGCTTTTTGAGAAAAAATTTTTAACAGATATGTTTGAAACAGTTAAATGAAAAGAAAAAAAAATAAAGTCTGTAAGTTAATAGATTGGAATATCGTTTAGAAAAAATAGGATAAATTTGTAAACAAATGAATACTTTCACATTTTTATTATTATTTCTAATAAAATCTATTTGTAATATCAAAAAGGATTTACAAAACAGGAAAGGACTACGAACAGGAATAAATTGTTTTCATGCACGGTAAAATGTTGTATAATCGTGCCTATGGATAAGTTACAAAATCCCATTTCTATTTTCGTGTAGGCTCCGCGTGTTCCATTTTCAATAACGCGCCCCATTTTAACCCTTTGAGGGTCAAGGTAAAATCGCGCCTTTAAAATCCATAGCCATCGGAATTTACACCCTATTTAAACGCAAAAATTTTCTTAAAAAGTTCATCAACCCATTTTTGTCCCTGGAAGATAAACTTGACCACCGTCCTTCAAGGGCTTAAGGATACCAAACTACGATTTATTGTAAAGATTGCACTAAAAATAAGATCTTTCTAATGGATCCCATTGGAGTATACAAATTTAGAAAGAGTAACTTATAAATATTGAAAATGAACGGAAGAATTTTTATGAACGTGATCTTATTCAGCTTTCTTTCTTTCTTTTTTTTTTTTTTTTTTTTTAAGTGGGGAGGGGGGGTGGGGTGGACATCGCCAATCTTTTTTGGACATACATGATATCTCATACACACACACACACATATATAATAATTACAAAACTTTGGATAAACACCATAAAATGCAATAAACTCGCAATAACTGTTTCGGGTCGAAAGAACACACGACCCTTCGCCAGACGAACAAAGTAAGCACGGCCCCAGTTTGGTGTTATGTAATTATTCTTTCTTTTTCTTTTTTACTTTCCGAACACTCTAGTGAGGAAAGTATTGTAATCATGTCAAAAATCCGAATTCGAGATTTTGATGTTTCTATACGTTTCGAGGTCCCCTGAGTCCGTTTTCACTATTTTTACGATGATCTATGTATGTGTGTGTGTATGTATGTATGTGTGTGTGTATGTATGTATGTATGTGTGTATGTATGTGTGCATGCCTGTGAGTGAACACGCTAGCGTCTAAACGCTTTGTTCGAATAAGCTGCAAGTTGGTACGTATATTGTAAGTCAACTTAGTATGAACCCTATTGATTTTGTTAAATTTAGCACTTATAGTTTTTTTTAGAGGGACACCAGGAAAAATTCTTTATCATTATGGCCTATGGCGCCAAATTTTTACAAGTGCGATAGCATCTAAACGCCTTACTCAGTTGAGCTGAAAATTTATATGAATATTATGAATCACGGTTGCACTCACTATAAGCATTTCGGTGAATCTAGCATTTATAGGTTTTTACAGGGACACAATGAAAAATTCTTTATCATTAGGATCTATGGGCTCAAAGTTCAGTAGCGTTCAATAAAACATCGTGTAATATAGGGAGAAAAATACTCAAGCACTCTACTATGGTTTTCTCTCTTTTGTTTGTTTAACAACTCCTCTTTCTTTAATTTATCTACAAAACTGTTAATGACTGAATGTTCGGAAAGTCGAGTGGAGTCACTCCAGATTTTTTATTCAATGTAAGAAAAATGACTTTTTCAACCCATGATAGCTTAACCAAAACTTTTCTAATTTTATCTGTAATATTTGTTTCGAACGGAACTGTTTTTAAAAGGGGAAGGTAAGAATAAAAGAAGAACGCAATTGCAGGTCATTTTTGTATTGGTAAGTTATTTTCTGATGTAATATGGGGTTCATTTAACACATTCTAACAAATTAATGACAAATATATATAACAACTGTAATATATTGAACGTGCAAGTGTAGAGTGCAGGCAGCGATAACTTTGTTTTCTTAAATTTAATGAATCAGTTTTAAATTAACCTTGTTAAATAAGTTTTGAATTAACTTTAATAAACAAGTTTTCAAATGCGAGTAAATTGTATCAGTATAATAACAAAAATAAATAAATAAAAATTATTTATAATATAAAAATCTTACCTAAAAGGATTAAAATATTTTATTTTTGTTACTCGTTTTGATTTTACTAAACTGATAAAAAATTAAAATTAATTCAATTCTAAATTGTGATAAAATTCTACATACCATAAAATAAGAATCCATTTTAATTCCATTCACCAGTTAAAAAAAAAAAAAAAAAATAAGTAAACGAAAGTTTACTTAGAGTTTTAGGATACAGAGTTTTGTTATTAATTAGGATACAGTTTTTTTTTAATTATTATTATTAATTATAATTAATTACTTATTAATGAAAGTTTCCTTTTCACTAAAATTGCTGTCTCTTAAAATAAAACTTAAAATTCAAACCCAATAAATTGTGTTATTCTAAATAAAATATACCGATAAAAAGAAAAAAAAAGTTTTGTTTTCTTTCTGGTATGTACTCGTTCGTCTTTGCGTTCCTTTATATCCTTTTTATGAGGAGGTCTTAGCCCAATTAACAGTAAAATCATGGAATCGAAATTCATTCTACTCATGCCATTTTCTTACCTATTCTAATGCGTGTAGATTTCGTCCTGCAGGGAGTAAAGGGTTTTTGAAAATTTGTCTGTCTTTGAATGACTTGTTCAGTTACCGTAATTTAGTGTATATAAGCCGCAACTTATTAAAATGTTGCGAAAAAAGCAATGCTCTTAGATAAACCGCGGCTTATGCAAGCATTGTTACGATGGTGTGACAGATAAATAAGGAAAAAAGGTATCAGTCTTCTGACATCTACGCAAGTTAATAAAAATAATATATTATTAATTATAAAGGAAAATAATAAATTATTTAAGAAATAATTCGGTATGGAGAAAATAAAATCAAATTGCACCAGTATGCAGATGTAATGCAACAAATATGAGAAACACGTGAAAAAGTGGTGGACTCTAGGCATATATACAAAGTCATAAAAATAAGTAATTATAAATGAAAGTAATAAATTATTTTAAAAGGCTTTGAATATATTATATATATAAATTAAACAAAGCCAGCATACAAATACGATGCAAAAAATCAAAAACAGGGGAACAAGATGGCGAACTGCAGACGTGTATGCAAATTAATTAAAATAAGAGATTACTAGTAAATAAATAAGAGATTATAAGCGTGAATCAGTGCTCGAATACTAAACTTCCCTTTTCGGGGAAGATAGACTGTTCCAAGAAGTATGGATGACGGAATTCGGGATTATCATTAGATAGCCCGCAATGATAGATAAACCGCAGTCCCCAAAAATTAATGTTTTTTTTTTTAAAAATAGCCAGCTGTTATCTTCACTAAATTACAGTATTTCGTTTTTACGGAAATGTATCATTTTGAATGTTTAATTTGCTGAGCAATTTTTCCAATGTTACTTACTATTGGTATCAGTCAATACTTTTAATAACAGCCGTGTAGTGCATCCAGGACCCGACTTAGCCTCACTTATGTTGAGACCTAAAAAAAAAAAAAAATGCATTCTATTAAATTTTATACAGTGAGACCTGTCAAGTTGGACACCCCTCTAATTTGGACACTTTTTCTCGGAACGGAATGTATCCATAGGATTAACATTATGGCCAACCTCTATAAGTTGGATACCCCTTTAACTTGGAAGTTGGACATTCAAAAACTGACCCAAGTGTGACATTTTTACCCAATGAGACAGGAAAAAAGATATAAAAATTCCATTTTCTCACTTTTTTTTTTTTTTTTTAGAAATTTTACTTATCCCTTGTAGAAATAGCTGTAAATATCTGAAAAAAAACCAATGTTTCTTGTCACACTATATTCACCTCTGTCTCATCTTATATAAAAAAATATATATATATTTATTTTCTTCAATTAGAAAAATTCACAAATTACTGAATTTTGGCACATAATGAAAGAATCTTTTTATTTTTTTATTGATTTGCATGAATTGTTTTTATCCTTTTCTCCAGGAAATATCCAGTAAAGAGGCTACAGGCATATTTTGACTTTATAGACTGTTTTAAAAGGAGCATTAGACAATACATTTCGGTTGTTAGGGTTCCCCTTCATTCGTCCTTTTTATTTTTCCTACCAAGTTTTACTTGAGTGTATAACTGCACTAAACTTAATATGTAAGAGATCTATCTAGAGTGAAAAAAGATGCTGATTCAATTTGGGTGCATATCAATCGACAGGTGTCGCTGCTATGCTGCAGTTTTCCCCGTTCACGGGAAAATTATATCTCAGTTTCTCGAGCGAATAAATTCACCTAACTTCATAAGCGAGATGGCTATTATGAAAATGAATGTTATCTTAATTTGAGTGTATATCGGTAGACAAAGTGGTACCACTTTTAATCACATTCTCCTATTTTCCACATGACTATCACAGCGTCTATTGAATAAAATTGCACCAAAATGTATATGCAAAATAAAATCTTCACTGTGAAAAGTTACATTGATTAAATTTTCGTGCCTATCAACTGGTGGAAGGCGCTGTTATCTAAAAAATTATAGAAGCAAGTGTTATTATGGCCACACTATACCCGTTTAAATTTAGATTTTAAATTGGCAAATTAATAATTTTTTTGTATATAAGTCATGAATACTTAATTATGTTATATTTAGACGTGATTAAAAGTTAAAAGGCGTGCATAGATACAGTTTAATTCAATCGAAAAATGTAAGCACCCCTCTAAGTTGGACACTTTTTCCTGGAACCGTAGGTGTCCAACTTAGAGAGGTTTTACTGTATTTTATTTATGGGCAGTTGTCCCACCTGCCCTTGTATCCTAAATGTATAGAAATAAATCACTCCATCTTCCGTATAAGCCAGCAGTTTTCAAGATTCAAGGAAATGTCATTCCATTTCGAGTGAGTGAGAGACACACAGTTTCCTTTGAAAGAGGCTCCTCGGACAGTTTTAGAGAAGAATTCTCAGGTGTCGATCCAAGACTGGGGGGCCTATTTTTGTAAAAAAATTATGATCTGTTGAGTCGTCGTCACTCTGTTAAGTATCAAACGGGTCGTGCTTCATTGAAACACTCGCAGGAAACAGAATTGAAGGGAAAAAGCTGTAAAAGAGTTATTTGTACAGAACGGAATCTTGGGAAAGAGCTGTTTTTGTGAATATTTCAATTTTGTTGAAGGGGCCCTCTTAATGAAGTGGAATTTCGTAAAGGACCACCTTTTGGGCGTGGATCGGCCCCTGATTCTTAACTACGAATTGCATCACAAGTAGTCAGTGCCTAACTCATTATTTCTATACTGCCTTTTCTACGATCAACACTTAATTACTATTTATATTAGAACCCGTTTATTATTTTTCTCTGTCGAATATTTATTTTCAAACAAAGGGGGAAAATAACTCCCGTTCGTTTCTCTCTCTCTCTTTTTAATGTAATATACAGGTTCACCCAAAAGAATTTCAACCCATTCAATTCATTTGCAGGCATTTTAGTAGTGCACAAAACAGAATGAAATGCATTATTCGTGTACTATTCTTTATAGAGTACGATGCAGGATGTAACTAAGGCTCTATTGGAGCGTGCAAATACATTCACATGTCACACTAAAAAACAAGCTAAAGTGATGGGCACGTTAGGGTTGGAAAGTGTTAGCAAAATGAAGCTACCTCGTTCAACAAGCAACCAAAATAATAGCTCAACAAGAAAGAGTTCTTAAGAATTTTTTCAACTTTTCTCGCTCAGTGCACCTTCTAACCGACAGTGTATTGGCACCTCATCTCAAAATAGATTTCGTTATTCGATAAGGGAGGAAAAAATCTCTTTCGAAGAGAAAAAGAAAAAGCTTTTCTTCTATACATTGCCTAAAGATTCCGTATGCACTGCGCAAAATAATAATAATAATAATAATAATGTAATTAAAAAATAATAAAAACCTCAAAAATGAGTCTTTTCCTTTTTAATTCCATAATGTATCTGATTTTTTTATTAACAAATTCTTAATGCTTATTATATTCTAGTGTTAATTTTGTGATCTTACAGACATCCAATACCTCTCATAGACCACAATGTTTTAAAACACTTTTCTGAGTACCTGTATACATAATGTTCGTGCTATGGATACCATTTTGAAAAGGGAACATGCCATAGAAATCCTGTTGGAATTTCACCTCCATTTAGACTTAAGCATGCATCAGCAAAATGTGTAATAAAAAATACTGAAAGAGGATTTTTCTCTTCTTTTATGCCACGCTAATATCAGCCTAAAATTGAGTATTGTCGGAAAATAACTGTTAAACTGAATTTAAATTTCCAAAAACTGTCAGCCATGTAAATGAATTAAAAAACTTGGTAATGCTGAAAAATTTTCGATTTTTACTGATTTTCGTCCCCCCCCCCTTATAGTAAAAAACAACTATAAAACTAAAGAAAGGTGGCAATTTGAAGAGCTTTTATAATAACTTCATGGGAAATTTTGTTTCAGGCGTAGCATAAACATAACCTTTAGGAATAAAATTTCATTTTTGCAATTTCTAAAAGTGAAACATATTAAATTAGAAGTAAAGTGAAGTGGGGTATGTGTAGCAACGTTTTTCTTGGTTCTACTTCGACCTCATTTGGCTGAGTCGCTATCACACATACATTTCTGAAGAAATTGAGGCACAAACTACAGCTGATTGGCTTTAACAGAGGAGGAGATGATTGTTATAATTTATAACAATGTGATGCCATTTAAAGAAAAATGAATGATGATGATGTGATTTTGGTTCCGCTTGCCCCATGGTTTTGGAGCATTACATTAGTAAGAAAGAGTCTATATGTAATATGTACTTGACATAGAATGAGAGCCCAGTAGCGGAATGCTTTAGAATGTACTGCAAGAAGTTTCCAGATTATCAAAATGATCTGCAGAGAACATATGCTTTTTTTTTTCTTTACAAATTTACTCTCAATATTATTGTTACGACACACTCATAAAAAATACATATCTTACAATTTGATATACTGTAATATAAGTGTATAATAGCAAAAACTCTAATAAATAAATAATAAAATGACTTTAAAAATATTTTTAATAACTCGTTATCTAAAGAAAAGAAAAAGAAATTAAACCAAAGCAATCAACCTCTTTAGCAGTATTTTGATAAATTGTTTCAATGATATAAAGAGGATTTTAAAAAATGCCCATCCTTGTAGCCATAACTCACAATAGAGATCTGCACGGACCGGGTTCGGACTGAATTTTTCAACTTGCTCTCGGGCCAGGCTCGGGCTTAAAATTTTTCTTGCAGGCTCGGGCCGGGCCGAGCTTAATTTTTTTGTGCGTACTCGGGCCGGGCCTAGAGGAATTTTTTTCCGGGCCGTGTCGGGCCGAATCTTTTTCTGATTTCCTCGTTAATCAGCGAAAAAGGAAAATATAAAATACTTTTTCAGTCCTTTATTTTACATAATTTTACAGGCTGGTATGCCACATAAAATTTTATTTTATTAAAAAATGTCTGTAACTTCAGTTTAATTGTCTACGGTCTGTCTGTTCGCGATCTGATTTTCCGCAAATATTTTTAGCATGTCTCGAAATTAATATATTTTATTTCAAGTAATATTAGATGGTTTCCTATTCAAAATAGAATGTTTGGCACTGCTAGTTTGCGCACGCGTACAAACAAAAGAAATTAGATACTTTACTGTGTATAAGGCTTTGTGTCCTATGGTCTGTAGAGTTTAAGTCATATAAAGACTATAAAAATCCCTTCACTGTAACTTTTTCTCTAAGGCTTCTTTTTCTTTTCTCCGGGGCACTGGATGAAAGTAGCGTCATTTATAGCATGTGCAAAAGCACCTTTTCTATTGAATAGGGTTGGATTAGAATTAAAGTTTTGTTTACCGGATCGCAGGAAAGATTCGGATACATTACAGTGCATAAGAGGAAATAGTTGAAAGTGCAATTTTAGTAGTAATAACCATTTTAAATACCTTCCTATATTGTTTGAGGAATGCTGATATTTTCGATTTGACTTTCTGTCTGTCTTTGTGCCTTCTGTACGTCTGTAACAATGAACTTCTGTTTTTTATAATTATCTTGTAAATGTTCAGCAGTTTTGTTAAAGAACATTCTATTGCTTGACTATATAAAACCTCTGCGAAACACATACTAAAGATCTTTTTCATAGAAAGGCATTCTTTTTTTTTTTTTTTTTTTTTTTTGTTATTTTACATATTTTTAAATCGGGCCGGGCCTGATTTTATCGTTTTTCGGCCCGGCCCAAATTTTTCGATTTCATACCGGGCCGGGCCCGGGCCTCAAAATTTTGGCCCGTGCAGACCTCTAACTCACAATTCCCCCTCACCCAAACTTCTTGTAATTGTTCTGCAGTAAAGCTCTTTGTTCTGCAACGTACGTTCCAAATTCTGACATATAAGACGTAAGATATTCTGACATATAAGATATTCTGGCGTATAAGACATTCTGACATAAGCAGAAACTTCGGGAATGATGAGAGTATATGTAATATATGAATGTATTTGGAGTTTCCAAACGGTGAAAACAACTTTTTATGGACTTTTTGTATTTTTGGAATACCTCAACGTGTTGCAGGGTTGCGATTTTTCCCCTACTCCTCCAACTGGCACTTATCATTTTAAGCTTGTTAACGCTCAAACAAAACCTAAAAGAAGATCAGGATATTGGGTTTCCTCGAATACTGAAAGACAGAACTGGAGAAGCAAAGTAAAAAAATGATACAGATGAGGTTTTTTTGAACACATGTAAACACTGCGATTACCAGAGTTGGCAAGATTTTGCTAGGGATGCACCGAATATTCAGTATCTAATCGGCCTCAGTACCGAATATTCGGTTTGGTCGAATATCAAATTATTCGGCTACTATTCGGCTAGTCGAACATATAAAAATTCAATTTTTAAAAATTTTTAATCACTTGAAAAAGTTCTGCTATTTTTAATTATCATTAAATTAAGGTTTTTCAGAGTAATTAAGAAATAGATTATATTTAAGTGAAAACAATTGTTTTATCTAGTTTCAAGTAACATTAAAGAAAATTAATTATTAGATACACCAATCATGACAATTAATAATGTCTAGCAAAAGTTGTCTTTATCAATAATAGTATAATGGTGTATGCTTCTAAAGTAAAATAAAATAAGAAAGAGCGTACATAATAGCGTACATAATTCACATGATGTTGCCATCTAGGAAACTTCAAGAGATCAAACAAAGATCACATCCAAATCTGGCAAAAAAAAAAAAAAAAAAATGACACAAGTCATAAAATAGCAATTTTGAATTTGTTATTGAAAAATGCATATGAAGTACCCCAACATGCATGAAAAGCATCTCATCTCTATCCCACAATTTATTCACATGAAAGTGAGAGGCATTTGCGTCAGTTTTAATATTAGGTTAGCCAATACGTTTTTACTTTTAAATTGATTTTTCACAAACACTGCTTTTCTGGGTTGCGATATCATTATTAATGTAATTAATTAATGTATTTTTCTTCGGAGTGGGCGTGTCAAGATATTGTTATTTAAGAAATTTTATATGTTTATTAATAAGCCTAACAGTTAATAATTTTCTTTGGCTGTGAATTCAGCATTACACCACAACTTATGTATAGTAATATTTCCTGTTTCTGAATAGTAGTTTCTTATAATATTTTTTCCTAATTAATAAAATAAAATATTACTAAATGTAAATGGTATTGTTGAAAAAGTTTGCAAAAAATTAAATGGTTGACAACTGAATATAGGAGTAAACCAGCCAGCCGAAAATTCGGTATTCGGCTAAAACTGCTATTCGGTGCATCCCTAGATAGATTTTGCCCGACGTGTAAAAACCCAGGCAGTTTTTAAAAAAAAACCACTTGAAAAAGCCCAAGTGGTTTTTTTCAAAATCCTTGTTTAAGATTGTACTTCTGCCTAACTTACAATAAACATGCAAATATAAAACAAATGTTATATACATTATTAGAACATGAACAAAGAATTTTCAGAAATACTGGAGATGCACAAACTGCTGTATAGAAAAAAATCCTGAAAAATTCCCCACGAAAAAAAAAAAAAAAAAAAAAAAAAGTACAATTATCTTATTAAAACAAAATAAAAAAGTATATTTAAAAATAAAAGCAAGAAAAAAGAGTCGTTTTTCAATATAAAGAAAACTGTAGGACTCGAGGAATGTAAAATATAAATAAATAAAAATAATTTTTTTTTTTAAATTTAGTTCAACACTGTTAAATATAATATAGAGGGACAATAATGAAAAATGTTTTGTGAAAATCTATTGACTATGAAGAGTTCAGTAAAGCAACATGATATAATTATTAAAATCCAATTTTTTGTTGTGAAAAGAAGATAAAAAGAATTTTAGAATATTTAAAGTACAATTATTTAATATTTAAAATTTCTTTATAATTTAATCATAAAAAGACTTTAGAATATTTAAAATTAAATTTTTAAAATTTCAATTTTAATGAATAAATAACAACTTAATTTTTTTTTTTTTTTTTTAATTATCGTATTATGAATGATACATTTAATGTTTAAAAAAAGGAAGAATGAAAATATTCCTGAAACCCAAAAGTACGCCGAAAACCCCCCAAAAAATCTACTGGGCTGGGCAGGCCTTTTGAGACCCTTACCTCAAAATTTCTGGGGTCAATGCACTTATCGTTTTAAGCTTTTTAACACTCAAACGAAACCCAAAGGGAGATTAGGAGATTGGGTTTCATTGAATACCGAAAGTCAAGACTGGAATAGCAAAGTAAAAAATGATGCAGATGAGGTGTTTTGAACACCCTTGCCTCAAAATTCCTGGGGTAAATCTAAATGTAAACACGGGTAACAGACCAAAAAGCCTAGGAAATAGGACAAATCTGAAGTTCTATTCAAAATCGGCACACAAAACTTTAAATTTCCTCATTATAAAATGCAGTGTTTGCTCCACAAGTACGTCAATGAGAAAACTTCGAATTTTGAGGGGTGTCATTTTGTCTGGATAAAAGGCAAGCAATTTTTAAGGGGGAAAAAATTTTTCTGTGGACCAGGTCTACACTAAAGCGATGTATTTTGTATTTCCTATTTGAAAGTTAAGCTATAAATATAAAGATATGCCCCCCTCCCTCTCCCTTCCTAATTAAAAACAAAATGTATTTTAAGGTTTGTGTATCTCCTAAGGTTAAAATCACTCCAGCTGGGAGGCTGAAACGGATCAGTCTAGTATATTATATTCAGGGTTGGCTAGATTTTTCCCGACCCGAAAAAACCACTTGAAAAAACACAAACTGTTTTTTTCAAAATCCTTGTTTAAAATTGTGCTTTTGTCTAACTTACAATAAACATACAAATGTAAAACAAATATTATATACATTATAAAAACATGAACAAAGAATTTTCAAAAATATTGGAGATGTTCAAACTGTTCTATAGAAAACAATCCTAAAAAAATTCCCATGAAAAAAAAATGTATAATTATCTCATTAAAACAGAATAAAAAATTACAGTTAAAAAAAAAAGTTGTTTGTCAATATAAAGAAAACTGTAAGACTCGAGGAATGTAAAATATAAATAAATAAAAATCAAATTAAAAAAAATTTCTGAAAGGAATGTAAAATAAAAATATTTTTTTTTTTTTTTTTTGAAAACTTTAACAGTGCAACACTGTTATGTAATGCAGAGGGACAATAATTAAAAATGTTTTATGAAAATCTACTGACTATGAAAAGATCAATAAAGCAACGTGAAATAATTATTAAAATTCAAATTTTTGTTGTAAAGTGCAGATAAAAAGAATTTTAGACTATTTAAAGTTACAATTATTTAATATTTTAAATTTCTTTAACTTAATCATAATAAATAAATATAATTTTTTAAAAATTTGATTTTAATGAATAAATAATAATTTAATTTTTTTAATTATCTTATGAGTGATATACTTAATGCTAAAAAAAGAATAAAGAAAATATTCCCGAAAACTCTGATAAAACCCCAAAATATTATGAAAAAACCCGGGTTTTTTCCAACCCTGTTTAAACTAATACAGTAAAACCTCTCTAAGTTGGACAACTACGGTTCCAAGAAAAAGTGTCCAACTTAGAGAGGTGTCCAACTTATAGGGGTTAGACATAATGTTAATGGATACATTCCGTTCCGAGAAAAAGCGTCCAACTTATAGGGGTGTCCAACTTGAGAGGTTTCACTGTACATGCTTTATCGCCTTGTTTCAGTTTTTTTTTTTTTTTTTTTTTTAAATAAATAAGCGGTGATAGTCAATTTCATGAATGCCCCAAAAATCTCTCACTAGCGGTCATCTTGTCAGCTCTGGGTCGTACAATCGGCAGCAAAATTATTCGAGCGCTAGCAATAATTCCTATGTAAAAAAAAGTACACCTAATACTGTTTTGTTAAATAAATCCTTGTCGAATCATGTTCTTAGTCTTTGCTGAGACTGAGGTATTCCTTCATTTTGAGGTAAATCACCCTGTAATGAGCGAAGGTCGATCGGAGGAAAGACATAACCTGTTCAGGCGTATTCAGTTCTCAATTTAAAGGACAGAAGGTCAGAACTTACGGGCTCGGGTACTGGCACGAGCCAATTTTTTTTCCATAGAACTCTTGCTGAGATCAGGTATTTTTGCATCCCTGGGCCGGACTTTTTATACACGGGCCTGACATAGTCGTGATTACAAGATCCAGCTCCCAGACAGTTATTATTATTATTATTATTATTATTTTTTTTTTAAGCCCAACCTGGGTGGATTTTTTGGGGTTTTTTTTTGTTTAATTGTGTTTTTATTATTAACATTGTAACGATATTATTATCGTTATTGGGTTTGAATTTTAAGTTTATTTCGATAGAGAACAGTTTTAGACTTAAAGAAAATTTATTACAAAATAATAATAATGAATTAAAAATTAAATGACCGTCATATTCTTAATATGTATGTCATACAACCAACCACTTCTCAGTTTATTTTATGCAACCAACCAACCTTCGTGGCCGCTGTGAGCGGAAGAAGGTATTTTTGGAAAAGAGAGAGTTTGGTCTTCGGCCGGTAACGTAGTGTGCAATCGGCGCACCTGAGTAAGATTTATTCTGTTGTTTATTTTTATTACATGTGTACTCATATGTAAATATAATCTCGGTGTACATATTTTCATCTTCATGTGTTTGTGTGGTATTATATTAAAAGAAAAGAGTAGAGAGAGAATTTCTGTTTTCAAGAATCTACACCGGTCATATCACAATGTATTTGGTTTGATCTAAACTGTAAAATGAATTCTTATTTCATTCTGTTCAGTATTTTATCACAATTTTGAATTTGATTATTTTTTTATTATTAAGTTATTTTGTATAAAATTAAAACTAGTAACAAAAGAAAAATATTTTAACTCTTCCATGTACGATTTTCATATTACAAATGATTATATATTTTTATAGGGTTAAAGTAAAAAAAAAGTATGCAATTTTTTTTTTTTTTTTTTTTTGTTAATATCGATAATGACGTGTTATATTCATATTTGAAAGCTTATTTAATAAAACATTGCAAAACAAAGTTACCACTGCCTGCTTTTTACACTTACGTGTCAGGAGTCGATCCAGGTTTTAATTTTTGGGTCCATTTTTGTGGAATTTTATTTATTTTTGTGGGGGAAAAAAAAATCATGTAACACCTTCTATTTCATCAGTCGTTCTATATAAATGTTTATTATCAAGTTTTGATAGTGTTTCATTGAACGAAACGAACCAACTGATAGGTAATCATTAAAAATAATCCTGGAATTTTATAAAAAAGATCATTTTTATAAAACTAAATCTTTTAAAATGGAGGTTTTAATGATTTTGAAGTTTTGTAAGGGACAACAAAACAAGAACCCTATTTTTTGCCTATGTCGAACCTTACAAGGTCAATATATTATATTTGTTAGTTATGTTTAATATTTGTTGTTAAATCCTTAGAATTTTAGGCAAAGTATTACTTTTTTTTTTTTTTTTTTTCTCTTTCTTTTTTCAAAACTGTTCCATTCAAAAGAGATGTTGTAGACAGATGGTTGAAATGAAAGGAATTTTTCTAACAAAGTTGAAAAATAATTACAGAATTTCCATCTGCCATTATATATCACTAATGTGATACACTATGTTATGTAGATATATACATAATAATTATATATATATATATAATTAATATATTACATATTTATTATATATATAATAATGAGAACAAAATATAGTAAAAAAGTAATAGATAATTTTTTAAAAAGTGAAAAATTTTATTAGGTTTAAAAAACCCAATAAAACCTACTTGAGAGTGGGTTTTATTGGGTTTTTTTAAGTGGGTAAACCCCAAAAACCCGCTTATGTGAGCGGGTTTGAAACCCTGCTCCCAGGCCGTATCCAACTTTGTCTTCTTGATGAGTAAAAACATAGATAATGAAACTTTTTTTTTTTTCATGTTAGCAATATGTCACGAGAATATTTGTTTGTTAATATTTTTCAACATGGATGAAGACATGTTTGAACATTAAACACTTTGAATACTTTTCAATGTTTCTCAATTGGACTTGTCTGCCATTCCGTCTATTCGCGCTCTCCTTTCCGGAAACATTCTCAGAATGACTTGGAAGTTATTAAAGACCGAAGTTCTGTTACTTGGAATAAATAAAACATCAGAAAATCACCTAAATGTTCTTGCGTGGAAATGTGCGTATAATTTTTTAAAAAGGATTCAATAGATGTGTAGACTTTTTGAGGATTATTATTATTATTTTTTTTTTTTTCCATTAGTCTTCATCCCTGAGTTTATTGGTTTTTTGGCCGTGCTGTCCTTTTAGTTGTCACGCCTGACCTCGGCATCAAAATTTAAGCTCGCTCAGATGTCAGATCTCTAGCATCCTGTACCCCTATCCTTACCCCCTCCCCTGTCCAAGAAAAAAGAATCTATCGCTATGTCAGTTCTGTTATAGAAACAATTCTGTTATTTAAAGTTCAAAATGAAAGATGAGATATAGTATCAATCTCTGATGATAAGATGAGAGGTCATCTATCCTAAAAATAGAATTTCTATCAGTCTGTCAGTTTTCTTGCAAATACTGTGGCGTACCATTCTCACTGGCAAACTAAGCGCGGACATAGAGTCAAAACGATGGCATAAATTTTTTTTGAACTTTGGTGGATAAAGCTAAAAATTCAAAAATTTTAGTGTCGAAACTTTATCATAAGTTTGACTTCAGCATAAAGTTTATGCAGCCCTGAGTATCTTTTTTTTTTTCCTTTAATAAAATAATAAAAAATATTTATGTTTTGTTAAGTTTCATTATTCCTTTCTTTATAAGTTAAACTTTTTTCTGTATACAGTCGAACCTCGTTAACGTGAACACTGTTACGCGAATTCTTTTAACACGAACTGCTTCCACAATCCCCGTCAAAATGAAGATTAGTTTAGTTATATGAAGAATAGTTACTGATAGTATGAACCAGGGTTGGCAAGTTTCTTCCAAGGCGGAAAAAACCGACCGGAAGAAATAGGTTTCTTCCAAGTGGAAAAAACTGTTTTTCTTAAAAATTTATCGTATAAATTGCAGATTTGTAAGATACAATAATGGATGCATTTTTCTTATAAACAACTTTAAATATACCTGTACAAATTTAATTACATGATATTTAATTAATAATTATGTATTTTTTACCAAAATGAGCCTCGGTATCTGATGATCACGTTCCAAAACACTAAAAATCCAATAAAAAAAAAAAAAAAAAAAATTCAATTTAAACAGCATATAAAGTTTCATAATTTAGACAATTTTATTTCTTTAACTGGTAATAAATAATAATTTGGATCACTTGCTTATACTTTCTGATAAAACAGCTCTTAACTTAATCCAGTTAATTATAAGAACCAGTATGCAATAATTACTGTATTACAAAATGTCATATACTGTACAGTCAACTCCCTCTAATTCGCACCGCAGATTTATATTCTGCAAATTCTTCTAATCCACTAATATAAAAGAAATTTACATCTCAGATTTAAACAAAAATTCACATTCCTTACATTTTTACTTTTTTTTTTTTTTTTTTTTTTTTATAATCAAGCTTTTAGCTTAATCCTTGCTTCGAAACACAATTGGGGGGGGGGGGGGGAGGTAACATTCTTATATTTATTATCCTGCAATTCATACAGACTAGCACTGAAAACAAACCACTATTACAAAAATGTTTAACAAATTAATCAGCGATGAATACTATTTCCAGACTTTTAAAAATATTTTGTTTCATATTTTTTAAATATGTTTGTTTACATTTTATAGGTACCTATTATTTGAATATACTTAAATTGTTTACCATCCTATATGAGTGTGATAGATTAATTTTATTAATATTGAAGAAATATTTATTATGAAATTTATTAAAAATACTCTTTCCATTCTTATGTCCATTTATGAATTAATAATAACTCACTTTGTATCTGCAAAAGAAAACTGTAAACAAAGACAATGATCTCTAATATGCAAATTCTTATAATCCGCACAACATCTGGGCAAGACTTTTGAGAGTTAGAGGGAGTTGACTGTAAAACAAATGAGAAAGTTATTTAGTAGTTCAATACTGCACTTTATTTTTCAACTTAAAATAGATAAATACAATCTATGGAATTTTTTTTTTTTTTCCCTAGAGAACTTGCAGGAGAGTTTAAAAGTAGATAGTATCTTACTTATTGATACAGTTCATTGGGTACCAGCTTCAAGTTTATATATAAAAAAAAGTGTATCCTTAAAATATATAATATATTATGGCTAAAAATTCCATAATTATTATCACTTGTACTGTTTGAACGTATAATAATATTATGAGATAGTATCTACGCACAGTGTTCGGAATTTCAAAAAAGCTGGCCAAAAGTCGAAAAATTTAGGCGCGTTTTTAGACGTAAGTACCGCGGAATTACCTTCAGAGGGAGCCACTGAATGAAACTGTGAGGTAGAAAATTTATTCTATCTACATATTTCTAAGTGTAGGCTGGCGGAAAACGTGACAATTTTTTCTTTTAATGCATTTTAACAGTTAAACAAATAGTGTTTCTCGGAAAATTTCGCAACAACAACATTCAACAAAATATGGCCGACAATTGTGGAGGTTAGTAGATAATATTTATGCTGTATTTTTTTCCATCAAGTGATCTCCTGAGCGGCTTTTTGAAGTTAACCTCAATTATAACATAACCAAAAGTTTCAAAGTATGGAAACTTTTTTATCTCGCAAGATCCCGCATTGATTCAAAGTGGAGAGTGTTAAGGGATGTCCATTTTATTCAGCCGTTAAAGAATTGGGTGCCCCCGCCTGCCCCTGTATGTGTAAAAGCGTTTGAACTTTTTAATTTAATTTTTTAATTTTTTGGACTTTGGTCTGCCATATTGGATCCGCCATCTTGTTTTTGAGTGCAAGATCACTTTTTTTATAAAAACTGATATCAAATTTGAATTTAGCGCCCTCAAAAACCCTTAAATGTGAAAATTATCCTTCATCTATCAATTTTTTTATTTTTGATCCGCCATATTGGATCCGCCATCTTGTTTTTGAGTGTAATATCACTTTTTTTATGAAAACTAACGTCAAATTTGAATTCAGTGCCCTCAAAAACCCCTTAATGTAAGAATTATCCATCTTATATTAATTTTTTAATTTTTTGTCTGCCATATTAGATCCGCCATCGTTTTTGAGTTTGCCTTTGACGTTTTCAAGAAACCAATGTCAGATTCGGATTCAGCGACCTCGAAAACGTATATATACATCACAATTTCACTTGTTTTCTTTAATTTCGACTTTTGGCCAGCTTTTTTGAAATTCCGAACACTGTGCTACGCAAAAAGTTCTAAAAATATTAGCATTGAAACATAAAAATCCATCACCTGTATATATTTAGTGTTTGTTATCAAATAGCTTATTTTTCTAAAAATATTTTTAATATTAATTGTATTATAGTTTAGATTTGGCAGTATATTTATACTTTGAGTTTATATAGTTCATAAATTTTAATTTTGAACATCTGTTTCGTCTTTTGGTTGGTTTCTTCCGGTTTCTTCTGTTTTTTTTTTTTTTTTTTTTCCAGTTTCTTCCACTGTCCTGTAAGAAACTAGTTTCTTCCGGAAGAAACCCAACCCTGGTATGAACTAATAATAACAAGAACAAATTTTTTATCCTCCTTGAGATTCATGTGAACGAGTTTCGACTGTATTAAAATTAGCGAGCGTTAACTGCGCCACTGCTAACTTTATTTAAAAGAATTTTGAAAATTCCAGATGACTTATATTTTTCATACATTAGTCCAATATAATTTGCTGATGAAAACTTATCCCATTTTCTTTTACATATTTATTAATTAGTACAATTAAAAGCCACGCGTGATTTCGGCATTTTAAAAATTTATCTACATTCTATTTTATTGGTATTGCCGAATTTCAATCCCCTGTAATGGCTGGTGCCAAAACTTTATTTTCGGCATCAAAAGTCTTTGGTCGACTTTTACATACATGGGGATGATAGATCTATATATAATAACTATATATATAATATTTCTACTTTCCGAACACTGTAGTGAGGAAAGTATTGTAATCATGTCAAAAATCCGAATTGGAGATTTTGATGTTTCTGTACGATTCGAGGTCCAATGAGTCCGTTTTCACTATTTTTGCGATGATGTATGTATGTGTGTGTGTATGTATGTGCGTGTGTATGAGTGTGATTGAACACGCTAGCGTCTAAACGCTTTGCTCGAATAAGCTGAAAGTGGGTACGTATATTGTAAGTCACCCTAGTACGAACCCTATCGATTTTGGTGAATCTAGCACTTCGGTGAATTTATTTTGATGATTGATTTTGGTGATTGATTTGGTGAATCTAGCAGTGAATGTGGTGAATCCTTGGTGAATCTTTTGATTTTGGTGAATCTAGCAGTTTTTTTTTTACAGGGACACAAAGAGAAATTCTTTATCATTATGGCCTATGGGAACAAAATCTTAAAAGTGCGATAGCATCTGAACGCCTTATTCAATTGCGCAAAAAATTTGCCTATGGGGCCAATTTTTTTAAACTGTGATAGCGTCTAAACGCCTTATTAATCTGAGCAAAAAATTTGTACACATGTTATAGGTCACAGTTGCACCCACTGTATAGATTTTGGGGAATCTAGAACTTACAGTTTTTTTACAGGGAGACAAAGAAAAATTCCTTATCATTAGAGCCTATGGGACCCAATTTTTAAAAGTGCGATAGCATCTAAGCGCCTTATTCAATTGAGCTGAAAATTT